>OY288215.1:16373053-17573053 GCA_958449745.1 Ochropleura leucogaster | reverse complement strand
ATCAGAACAAGTAGCCTATCTTATTTGATTTAATCTTTATGGTTAACCTGTTGTCTAATATCATTTATTGGCTATTCCATGGAATTATTAAGTACTGTTTAACACAACTCCCAGCTCTACATTCTTACCTCACTATTCTACCGACACACTATTTCATAGGGATTAGAATCAATTGAATTTCTAGTGTCATCAATCATTTGTTTGTCGTATGTCGGGTACCATTGGTTGTCGGCATCTAACCGAATCTTGATCTTGCGGAAGCATTGGTTGATATTATAAATGTATAACATAAATAAACTCATTTCTCTCTGTCGGTCGGGTAAAAAGAGGACCAAGTATACGGCCTTGAGGCACACCAAAGACCAGCAGTGCGATATTACATTGGTGACCATTGATTATAAGTATACAACCCTCGATAACAAATCATCTTCAATTCGTCTTATTTTTTTATTACCCGACTGACGAAAAAAGATTTTGTTTTGTTTTAATTAGTTTGATTAGTAGGTAGTGTTTCATGTTCTACCTTGTCGAAGGCCTCACAGCAGTCCATATACACTGCTTCTACTTGTATAGGTATGTCTATAAATGATTAGAGTTCCGCCACTAACGTGTTCCGTCCGCAGCGGCATGGACCCGGTGTCACGCGGCTGCGTGGCGCGCGGCGTAGTGTCGGCGTGCGCACGCGCGCGTGGCGTGCTGCTGTCCACGCATGCGCTGGACGATGCACGCCGCCTGGCCGCGCGCGTTGCGCTGCTGCGACAGGGGGAGCTGGTAGCGCTCGCGTCGCTTGATGAATGTTTAAATAGGTAAGTGATTCAATTTATCAAGATCAATATCCCGATGTACGATCTCCGTAGAAATGATAGCTACCGATTAGGGAATGCAATAATCCTTACTATTATTATAAAAGCGAAAGTGAGTTTGTTTGTTACCTCTTCACGCTTTAATGGCTGAACCGATTTTGATGAATTTTGGTACAGAGATAGTTGGAAACCAGGAGACGGACATAGGCAAATTTTTCTAATAGTGATATGAGGGAGAACGAGGGAAGAAAAGGGAAAACTTAGCGTTGCTATTACAAATCGATCAGGCGCAAGAGCAAAAACTGTAGGTCTGCTTGGTGTGTTTAAACGAATTTAACGCGAGCGAAGCCGCGGGCGAAAGCTAGTAAGATATAAATTGAGCGAGACCTTGCACGGCATTTGCGACTAGTGTGGAAGTAAATAGAGCGTGTGCAAGAAGAGACGCTACTGCTGGCTAGCTAGTTTGCAAGGTTGCCTTGCACTGCCGGTAAAACTATTAAACTTTGACTTTTAATATTTCTTTTCAATTAATTTTATTAATGAGTAGGTATGCCCTGCTATAGACTATAGACTCGTAGCGTATGTTGTTTACTAACAATATGTTGTTTCCTATTCGTCAGGTTCGGCGGCGGCTATGTAGTGCAGTGCCGCGTGTCGCGCACGTCCCCGCGCAGCACGTGGCGGCGCGTGCAGGCGCGCGCGCCCGCCGCACAGCTGCGCGTGCTGCATCAGCACACGCTGCACTTCCTCATGCCTACTTACACCACAGGTGAGCATAACACTAACACATAGGCATCATCATCTGCCTAACCTTGACCCAGCCATGATGGGGTGACTTGCAGACGTTTGACTACAAGCTACACGTAACGCGCAGCAAAAACAAATGAAAAATTGTTGAGCATTAAAGCATGCCACGTGACTTTTAACGCACTGGCGGTACCTGCTCACGCGCAGGCAACAAGTGACGCTCACGCTTGTCGCTTAAGGAAGTCAAATGGCCTAAGGTCGCCTAAAGCACATGAATAAAAAATTGGTAATGATTTTTCATCAATCAATATTTTACCTGCAGTTAACAAGAAAGAAGTAACGACTCGTCTGAGCGATATCTTCCGTCTGATGGCGGAGCTGCAGGGCACCTGCGATATCGAAGACTACACCGTCAACCAAAGCTCACTCGAGCAGGTGAGATATACGCATTTGTGTCTAAGGACTCTATTATTGTTAAGTTAGCTAAGGAAGACAATGAATAATGTTAACCGATTCTTCATTAATTCACATACACTTACGTATTCCTAACACAATCCCACACACACACAATAGACTGCTGAAGCTCATTCTTTATTATGTTTTTTTTTCTGTTTTTGTTTTAACATGTGAAAATGAGCACTAGTACTCATAACACAAGTTTAATCTTACCTTGGCTGATTAAATTCACAAGGAAATGTAGAAGTTTATTTTTGATGATAAAAATATTAATTTTTATTGAAGACACTGAGATGAATATCTGTTTTCTTTGTTAGAATAGAATTTGTATTATTTTTTATCTGAACATCACACACATCACACAATGCACCTGCCTAGTTACCTCACTTGGTTTAAGACATTAATTCTACATTTTTCCCTTTTTAGTTGCATAAAGTGTTAAAGTAATTTTTACTATTATACAACATATTTTTTTATCTGATACGTAATCAGATAAGAACTGATTGCTTCCCCCAAATATTTAATCACACCAAAAACCTACGGTCATTTGCCTACAAAAACAACTGTGTCAATTAGTCAACATTTTTTAATTATTTATCTGTATTTTCCGCAGATGTTCCTAAGTTTCACAGACAAAGCTGACATAGAGTCAGACGCGGTGGAGGTGGAGCCCCTCCCTCCGCCAGAGACAATTAAACCGAGTGAGGAGCTCGTCGACGTCACCGCATTATAACTAAAGTTTACTACACCACTATGTTACGTTACTAGGTCATGGAAAGAGCTGAATTGCAAAAAGGATTGTCTAACGAGATAGTCATAGATTTCTAGTAATTGCAGTGAAGTTTTTTGTGGTATTTATTTTTGGGGTTTGCAGCTCAGAAGGATGACATCTTATGCAGCAGTTCTTATTCCTGTGGGAGAAAGAGATGGTGCTAGACACCTTGTATAGGCCTGTCTCTTTCCCTCAGTGCAATAAGTTCTGTTTTAAGACGTCATGGTAAGGCAGCAGTATAAACAAAACAAAATGTTTGTAAGAAACTCCTTAAGTGTGGTAGGTAATATTTCCTTAATAACATAAAATATTGCCTGTTACTATTTTAAACGTCGTTCGCAGAGTACGTTTGTGATTAACGGGAAAAGTGATCGAAATAAAAAAAATGAGACACTCGTCCTGTAGAAAGGGCTTGCACTTACCTGCATGTGTATAATGTGCTTTTTAACTTAGAAATGTATCATCAGATGTCTTTTTAATGATTAGAAAAGTTTCAAATGTTTGTCAAATTGGAAGTCCTTTTGCAATTGAATTAGATGTATTTGTGAAGCATTCTACAGCATGTATCAGAAAGGTGGCCATATTGAAAGTTGTGCTACACTATAATTATTAACTCCCTCGTTCGTCTAGAGCAGCTATTTACTATGGTCACCACCCTTTTTGTAACACGCTGTATATTAATTGCTCAAAGTTACCTAAACTAGTACTTACGGGTACAATTGTATGAATGAAAGTGCTCTCTTATTTCCTGACCCCATGTATTTAATTGTTAATATACAGATTTAAGAGAATTTATTTAATTTTCATAACCATATTACAACCAATGACATAATTGCCAAGAGCCTCTACCAATACCTAAGGAGGCTCTCGCTGGATCAAAGGTTTGATACCGAAAGCAGTACTCTTGGACACGGTTTCAATAGTTAGGAGGTTCCTTTCTCTGGAACCCTGACCGCCAGTAGCTTGGACCCTGTTCCTGATACCGATGGGCTACTTACTATTTTTATATTTTTAAATGTTTTTTTTTTTGTTAATAGAGAAATATTTAAAAATACAAAAAAATATGTATGTAAATGAATAAACGAAAATTTTTACTTTAATTAATAGATCAATTTGTTAAGTTATTTTTTTTCTTAAATCAAGTTTCTGATATTATATCCAATGCTTAATTAATCAAATCGTACTCAACTCTTACTTCAATTTGTACTTATTTACTTTATTAATATTGCCTTTTAAATTTTTTTTTTTACTTCTGCACTAGTCCTTTTTCTTTTATCAACTTGACAATTAAAGACGCGCCAAACAAGCATAGACAATTTATTTAAAAAAAAATACTTAGCAAAAAATTGTTCCGTACTTATTTGTAAATATTTAGATCAAAACGTGACACTACTATATTTCTAAAAGTGTCAATACATTGTCGTGGTCAGTTCAAAATAAAACGTAGCATTTAAATAAAAATCACGAAAACATTTCGACGGCACGGTTAGCGCAGTGGCTGAGCGATCAACTACTGACTGCGCTGCGTGTTTGGGGTACGAAAAATTTTGTTTGTCCTACAGGTAGTTGAGACTCGGATGGGTCTGGCTGTTTGTGTACTTAAATGAGTTTAAATGTTTGGTAACGCACCCACGATACAGAAGAGAGTTTGGGTTAACCTATAAAAAAATACTTGAAAAGCATTGTAAAATACGCTTTCAAAAATCACAGATTTACTTGATACTAAAGAATTATAATTAACTCAGAACTATTTTCTTTTTAGCCAAACGATTTTGATAATTTAATATGTGTGTAGTTTATATGGTGAGGTAAATTGAATAAATGAAGTTACCAATGGTGTTTAAAAATCGACGAATCGAAAAGACTTATGAATTTATTATTTTAGAAATGTAATGTGTTAGTAAATTTTTAGCGGCCCATAGTTAGGTTATAAATGTATGTGGAATATTGGTAAGACTTATAGGAAAATATGCATATTTGTTTTTATATAGCAAGCCTATTATAGTAGCTCAATGCAGAGCTTAAATAAGAGCACATTTTTACGAATTTAATACACTCTACAATAGTAATATCTCGACATCAATGTGAATTGTAAGATAGTAGTTTAAAACATGTACAGTCTGCATATTAAAACGAATTGCTTTTTCTAAGTACTGAAAATCATCCGTGTAACGATAAGACGAAGATTTATTATGCTGACTATACATTAATAAATGTAATGAATAACAAAACTAATTTAATATTATTGGTACGGCCAGCAACACAGTCTGTTTGTGCTAATGGCCGTACGTTGTTTAAAATATAACAAATATGCAATCTCTGTGATATTTAATATTTTTCTAGATTTTAAATAATAAAGGATGGTTTTTGGATTTTTGATTTTAATTTTATACCTGCAACCCGCCCCGGCTTTGCACACGAGTGCAATTTAATAAAAAAAAAAAAGAAAAACTAATACCTCTATCCTGGCAATTACGAATACACGAAAAAAACGGTAAAATCAATCGTCCTTAAGTGATGCTCCGCCATGTGCTAATTCATTTTTAAATATACTTAACTATACACAGACTACAATAGTCGAACCGACCGAGGCTGTTTTTTTTTGCGAATGGGAAATCATCAAATATCTTTCCCTCTCTAGGGCTTCTCTCCCGGAGGCAGTGTCAGACTTGTACTGACTAAAACCCACCCATGCTCCTTATATTGCTCTTTACGTTCCGGGGCCGCGGTATCTCTTTCGAACAACCCGCAACCCCTGTTTAAAGCAACTCATCCAGTTTTGCTCGCGTTTAGGATGTAACTCAGGATCTTTGCCAATAATACACGAACTTAGAGTAAATAATATTTATTTTATACTCCCTAAAACTATATATATGAACATGGAATGTCACATAAAATACATTGATACATTAAGTATAACTTTTAAATAAAAAACATGATTATTTTTAATCTCAACACTTAAATCTCAGATCTAAAATAAGACTAGAACAACAAAAAAAAGCAAAAGGTACATTCCTAATGCGACCACAAACCACAACGACTAACTGTCGGTTTTAAAATTGAGAATTTAAAGTTGAACTATCAAACTCTAGCAGAAGGTATAGCATGACCACTTCAAATGTGCTGTTCAAGGTGGCGTTGCTTGTTAATTTGGTGGCCAAACTTGGTACTTTATTTTAGTTCTGTTTTTTCTCGCATGCACAGATAAGATAGTTGGAAAAAATACTACATGAATCCTTAACACTTAGTGATAGAGCTCAAAAAGTTCTCAACGTCAAATGGTCAATTAAGAAACCGGGTCAAGCCACACACCACAGCGACCGTAGTCATTTGTGTGTTACTAGTCTATTTAAATATGAATCCTCAGATGAACAGATTGCAGTAAGTCCGTGTGGTGGAGACGAATCGCTGTCTAATCTATTTGCAAAATAATTTTGAAACACACTTTCAAATTCGTAGTGTGGGGCGGATTTTTATTAAAAATAAAAAAGATACAAACAGATCTGTTTCAAAGAAACTTGCGGTTTGTGGGCCACCTTTATACCTTACAGATCAAACTAACTCCTTAAAAACATTAAGTACTATCAAACGAAGGGTTCCTAAGCCCTGCCGACTTCTTAAAGTGCCCAGCTAACAGGTCCAAGCCCCTAAAGATGACGTCTGTGTTGACTTCCTTGTGGGTGAAGCTGGTCACCAGCAGTCTTGCAGCCTGGCTCACTGTCTCTTCACCAAACGCGTATAGAAGTGCTGGGGGGAAAATAAATGTGTGGTGAAGCAAGATTGGTATAAGACCAGACCAGATAGATATGAAGGTAGGTTAGGCGAAGCAAGAATAGATTGTTTAAAGAACGGGCACGACACGGCTCGGTTGGCGCGGTAGCTGAGCAATCAACTGCTGCGCTGCGTGTCGCGGGTTCAATCGCCGCACAAAAAAAAAACACTCCCCAAAATGTATCCGATAAAGCATCCATAAGTTTGCAACTTTGCGGAAATGATCAACATAACAAAAAACCAGTTATTTTTTCTGCAAAAAGGTCACAGATCATTAGTTTTTTGTTTTTGAGCGGCACTTTACCTGGAGTACTCTCCAACACAGCGGCACAGGTCTCCTCCACCCTCAGCTCCCTGAGCTGGTCCCTGGGCTCAAAGAACCCGCTGTCTTTCTCAGCCAGCTGTTCGAACACCACGAAGATCTGTCTCCGCAGCCACGCCGCCAGGTCTGTGAGCCACGCGTCTAGGAGGGATTCCGCGAGGTCTGGAACCACGGAAAGACTTTGAACTTGAGTTTTAACGAATGAATACATCGATGGTAACTAGGCCCATTTTTGTATGTGATTGTTTAGCGTCTAGAGTTGCAAATATATTTACACTACAACAAGAATCGTGACAGTCATACATTAACTTGTGCCAACACATTTAATCATGGTCAAGCCTTATTGCGTCAAAGCCCACAAAAAGATGCAATTCATACCTCCTAAATCAAAGATATACATCATCTGTCTAGCCTTTTCCCAACTATGTCGGGGTCGGCTTCCAGTCTAACCGGTTGCAGCTAAAAATCAGTATTTTACATGGGGCGACTGCCTATCTGACCTCCACAACCCAGTTAGTACTAGGTAATGCGATACACTTTGGTAAGACTGGTTGTCAGACTTTCGGAACACTGACTCCTGTAACGACTGTCAAAGATCTACAAATGACAGCCAGACCAACGGCTTAGCGTGCTTTCCGAGGCACGGAGGAAACTCGGTATGTAACGAGTGGTCACTTCACAGACTAACCTAGGCAAGCGCAGCTTAACCTAAAGATCGACCCGAGCGGCTGCTATTATTCAGCCACGAGCTCCTCCTAAATCAAAGATATCCATGTAATTTAATTGATCTGAAATAGCTCCAGTGGCTTCAAAATTATATTTAATAATGGACCACAAACATGCAATTTAAATCACAAACCGTCACAAAAGATTAACTTAGAGCTAGTTTTGTTCTCCTTTAAGTGGCATGTTGAGTACTGACCTGCGACAAGTAGCGTGGCCAGCCGGTGCGCGACGTGCGAGCGCGCCAGCCCGGCCGCGCCCGCCAGCGAGCTCACTCCGCTCCACGCGGGCCCGCACACGGCACACCATTCCTCTGACATCACAATTGGCACAGTAATCATTACGTCATGTACCTCAAATCTTGGCGCATAACATGGCCACACAGTCACGTTAAGATGTGCTTATGACGACAGCGTTCGAAAAATAAGCAGCGCTTTTTTTTTCGGGTGGGAAATCTTCAAGTAACTTCTCCAGCTCTGGGTGGAGCGGGGGGCATGTCAGACTTTTACTGACTAAAACCCACCCATATTACTTCTATTGCCCTTTATGTTCCGGGGCCGCGGTATCTCTTTCGAACAACACGCAACCCCGGCACGAAAAATAAGCACTTGACAAAATGTTGTTATCGCAACAAAATAGTTTTTCACATGTGAACGTCGATATCATAGATAAATAATAAATTAATAATAAATATCTTGGGACAAACCACACACGGCTATCTGATCCCAAGCTAAGCAGAGCTTGTGTTATGGTAACCAGACAACTGATATACATACTTATATAATTTATAAATACATACATATTAAAGATAAAATAATAATAAGATAATATAATTATTTTGAGAGTACAATATTATGCCATCTCCATTGTATTCGTTATTTTTTTTTTAAGTTCATTTCACTATGATTAATCGACAATGTTGATGCAACTTTATAATCGTAATGATACAACTTGGGTTTACGGTCAGCCCTAAGAAATGTTGTTGCAACACAGTTTTTCGTATTTCTGTCCAGACTTGGATTGCTGCTCGTGCTTTTATGAAAAAGGGCAAAAGTAAGAATGCAGACAGACTGCCTTTTCGATATTTTTTATCGAAGGGTTAGCTTGCGTAAGTACATTATTTCCGGCGTGTATAAGGTACCTAATTTTGGATGGAAAATTCTTGAATTTCATGACAATTCGCTTCACCACACGATTCAGCTGATGTATGGTTGTCTTGAAAAGATCGCTTTTAGCGATAAGACCGCCCATTGTGTCACCTTATTTATAAGTTTGTCTATTGTTATTCTTGTAACTTGTATGGTGTGCATAATAAAGAATATTCTATCTATCTATTCTATCTATCTATAGTGGATTATAATGGTAAAATTCAAATTGAAGAGTTTTGTTACGGACGTAAAATGAGGCTCCCTCTTTACGTTAGAATTGGTACAGTGTAGAATATTGCAGCAGTGTTGAGACTCACCGAAGTCGTCGGGCGAGTGCGCGCGCGCCAGCCCCCGCGGCGTCAGCTGGTCCAGCGAGTCCAGCGCCGCCTCCACGTGCGAGAAGGCGCGGCGCGACCCCACCAGCCGGGATACCGCGCCGCCCACCTGACCACAAGTGGAAACTATGTTTAACTAGCTTTTGCCCGCGGTTTCCTGATTTGCAGGTACCTGCTACTTATAGTTTTTGCCCTAGCAAGCACCTTATTTATTGTAATAGCAAAGCTAAGTTATCCCTATTCTTCCCTCTTTCTCCCTCATATCCCACATAAAAAAGATTATGTCCGTCTCCGGGTTCCCAACCATCCCTGTATTCATCAAAATCGGTTTAGCCATTAAAGCGTGAAGAGGTAACAAACAAACAAACTCACTTTCGCCTTTACAATATTAGTAAGGATTGTACAGAAAATTAGGTGTATGTGATTTTGAAATCTAATGCCTCCCCACTGTCATAATTGGCGTTATGGTTGAATATAGGTCTCTTATTGAGCCATAAAGGCTTAGAGGGCGTTTTTCGTTCTTTTAAAGGTCGCTTTCTAATATTAGCCACAATCTTTAACAAAAAAAAATTAGAGGTGTCAAGGGACACCCGGATGGAACGAAGTTCCTATAGAAATGAAAATATCTGTCTTGCTTTCTATAAGAGAGAGAGAGAGAGACAGACAGAGAAACATGCGACGCCACACAGCTTACAATAGCTTACTATAGCAAAAAGTGTCGTGACAACTTTTCGTAAGAATTTTTTCCGTCTAACCCCCTTTCACAACGCGCGATAAGGAACTTGGTTCCAAAAAACTTATTCCTATGAACAATTTTCATTACGATCTTCGACCCTCTGGTATATACGAATTTCAACTAAATCTTCTTCTAACTGATTTATTAATTATAAAAACATTAGTTAGTTATTACTCAATTGACGAATTTCTGAACGATAAGGATTTGAGTTGATAATATGACATTACTGCATTCTGGACATATACTAAATTGTTTATATTTTATATTAACTATTTAAACTTAGAACTTTATTATAATCTAATTTTAGTCAACATCATGTATTATATTGCCTATTTCAAATTATTCACTAAATATCGTCTTGACATGTAAACTTATTAATTTGAATGAATGTGTTAATCGTATGTCCTTTATGTTCTGGGGCCGTGGTATCTATATAACCCGCCACCCCGGTGACCTTCCTGCCTCATGATAAATTTCCGAGTTAAGCTAAAAGGGCTTCAACGTTAGCATTAAAATGGCGCGCTCCAGTCCCTTTTGCAAACGTGATTCTGTCAAGTCAGCGGGATTAATTGTTAAGCAATGTGACTTACAACAGAAAGTGTTACAATCCACTACTTACAAGTTGGATAAAATGTCTACAACCATTTTCCCTGACTGTACACAGCCTTTTTAATGAGCGAACGCTAATGTTATAAAGAGGAAACACTTGTATTTTTGTATGTAACGAATAAACCTACAAAAATATTCTTTTATTTATATTTATTTTATTAGTATGTATGATTTTTTGTATAAATATAGTTATGTTTATTTAAATTAGTGCTTATTTAATATTTTACACACTGTGTGTACGTGTCATAAAAATCTATCGTATCGCAGGTCTGCTGGAAGAGATTTCTAAATGAAATAAGCAGTACCTTTCTGTTCTTTTGTCAGTTTGTATTTTTTTCCATGTGTTTTGTGAATACATGAATAAATAAATAATAATAAATATAAACTCAAAAACTATTGGACAGATTTTATAAATTCTTTTGCTGTTATAAAGCTACATTATCACTCAATAACAAAGGCTATATAACATCACACTGCCACCCTCGGGAGCGGGGCAGTCCCACCCGTCCCTCGCAAGAGCCAGCCCACGCTGCTGAGCCAATAAGTTTAAATCAGTCCATAAATAATATCACTCAGATCAAGCTTGTCCCTTTGCTGTCCCTCAGCTACGCCCTAAGCCGAAGCTCACGCCCCACAGGGGGTGCCCGCGAGCCTATAGTCGCTTAGTTTGTAAGTTTTTACCCTAGCTGGAGGTATTCATTTTAAGGATTCGCCCGGTTAAGCAGACGACAACCTCCTAGGTTAAAATGCTAGATGCCATTCCTGAAAAAAAAAACCCCGGGCAATAACCGAAGACGCGGGTTTTCACCTTGCAGGACAGTTATGAATAACTAGCTGTTCCCCACGGTTTCACCCGCGCTGCTCAGCACCTGTTGGTCGTAGCGTGATGTTATATAGCCTATAGCCTTCCTCAAGAAATGGACTATCCAACACTAAAAGAATTTTCCAATTCCAACCGTATTTCAATATTCTCAAAGATCATAGAAAAAGTATATATAAATGTTTTTACAACTTCCTATCAAAACACCACATACTTTGTAACGAACAAAAGGGTTATAGGAAAAATAAAAATATAAACATGGCCATCTTTGACTTTCTCCATGAAATTATGCCTAAAGTTGACTCCAAAATACCAGTCTGTGCAGTATATGCCGATATGTCGAAAGCTTTTGACTGTGTGGACCACGATAAACTTTTAAACAAACTTGACGCATACGGCATTCGTGGTAATGCTCTTAATTTAATAAGTACGTACCTTAAAGGCCGTAAACAATGTACGGAAATATCAAGCCTGTGCTTTAAATCTAGAAAGGAACTGAAAACTCTATCGTCCTTCAAAGAAATAAAATATGGCGTCCCACAGGGCAGTGTTTTAGGGCCCTTGCTATTTCTACTATATATTAATGACCTGCCACGTTATATGTCTTACCCTATGGTTTTATTTGCAGACGACAGCACTTCAATTATTTCATGTACCAACAAAGAATCTTATGTAACTGACATTAACAGTTCAATCAGTAGTTTAATAAGTTGGCTTAACAATAATAACCTAGTTATCAACCTACAAAAAACCAAAACTATGCATTTTCACCAACGAATACCTACAGGAGATATAAATATTAACTACAATGGTCAAACTATAGAAAAAGTAAATAGTACAAAATTTTTAGGAATCCTAATTGATAGCCAATTAACCTGGAAGCCGCAAGCAGAAGATATATGTAAACGTTTAAGTACAGCCGCGTTTATGTTACATAATCTATCAAAAAAAGTAAATTTAGCAACAATCTTAGTGACCTATCACGGTCTTGTAATCTCTAGGTTAAGATTTGGTATAATATTTTGGGGTTATTGTAGTGAACGGGAAAGCATTTTTAAAGCCCAGAAGCGCTGTTTGAGAGCTATGTTTGGTCTGAAAGTAACTGACAGTTGCGTACCTATATTTCAGTCTCAAAAACTATTAACTTTACCATGTCTCTATATCCTAGAACTAGCAATATTTGTAATAACAAACCGAAATCTATTTGCATCAATATCAGAAACCAGAAAACGAAGTACTGCCTTAAGATCACAATATCGACACCTACTTTGCACAGGCGTATTTAAAACTAGCTTATTAAAAAAAAGTTTAATCGGTATGGCTCCTGTAATCTTTAATAAAATTCCTGAACAAATTAAAATCTTACCACTGTCAAAATTTAAAAAATGTTTTACAGAATTACTTGTAGAGAAATGTTATTACTCTGTGCAGGATTTCTTAGACGATGATACATTTTAATAACAAAACTGCCAAAATTATATTATTCATATTTGCATGCTAATATGGCAGAATGTATATGGATCTCAATTATGTAACTTACCATCCTATTTATGTTACCTACATTCTTAGCAAATAAAGACATTCTATTCTATTCTATTCTAACCAGTAGTCTCTGAGATTAGCGCGTTCAAACAAACAAACAAACTCTTCAGCTTTATAATATTAGTATAGATAATGCGCTTACATTAAGATCAATAGAAGTGCAGACGTATGTCCAGTCGTGCAGCGCGCGCGGCGCGGGGGGCGGCGGGTCGCCGACGGCTGTCTTGATAGAGTTGAACACGCCCGTCACCGTGCGCTGGAACAGTCTGCGGTACAAACTATGGCTTAACAAATATCCTCCTTCGTATCAAACATCTGACGGGCCTGTTGGTCTAGTGGTTAGTGGCCCTGACTGCTGAGCCGGAGGTCGTGGGTTCGATTCCCACCCAGGACAAACTTTGTGTAATGAGCATGATTGTTTGCTCTGTGTCTGGGTGTGATTTATCTATAATATGTATGTATTTATAAATTATATAAGTATGTATATCAGTTGTCTGGTTACCATAACACAAGCTCTGCTTAGCTTGGGATCAGATAGCCGTGTGTGAGTTGTCCCAAGATATTTATTTATTTATTTTATTAATCTTGTCGAAGGACCACCAAATTCACCAGTAATATTTCAAAATCAAAAATCTAAATATTTTTATTTCACATAGGCCTACATGGGCACTTATAAAACGTCGAGAAAAGATGCATGGTTCGGGTTGGTCGTTTCCTATGGAGAAGAACCGGCAAGAAACTCCATGGTTACTCTTTTAAAATCATTTAGCTTTACAATGTTGCTGTTACAGCGGCAGCGTTAGCACTTAAGTATGAGTGGACAGCGTAGGCCTGACAATAAGTCATTGCTTACTTTACAAAAAGTAAAATACAATAATACGTTAACAAAAGTTAACAAGCGTCCAAGAATCTACAACGCCAACCATGTATTATTTATTTTACTGGATACCTTCGCCTTTTTTTTCGGATGTGAAATCATCAAATAAGTTCCCCCGCTAAATGATATTCCATTCCATTCCATTCCCGCTCTGGGCGAAGCAGGAGGGAATGTCAGACTTGTACCGACTAAAACCCACCCATGTTCCTTCTATTGCCTTTTACATTCCGGAGCTGCGGTATCTGATACCTTGGCCTTAGCTTTACATTTTGGCCAATTTTTTTTTCAAATATTAACTTGGCCTCGCATTAGGAATTTCTCATGTATCCCATGTGTTATTCCGGAATATAATCTAACTCTGTGCCAAATTTCAGCAAGATCCGTTTAGCCGTTTTGACGTCAAAGAGTAACAAACATCCATACATCCATCCTCCCAAACATTCGCATTTATAATATTAGTAAGGAACTCACTTGTCAAGTCTCTGCATATTATTCGAAGTCTGACTGGGCGACGAGTTTCTGTCCATATTCATGTCATATTCATCTGTGAATAATACAAGAAAATATCGTTTAACAAGAATAGTCAATTCCATCGGTAAATGGCTTTTAACCGCACATAGTTTTGGGATATATGTATTACTAGCTTTTGCCCGCGGCTTTGCTCGCATTAAATTCGGGGTAACACAGTTCCTCTATCCTGATTTGCAGTTAGCAACAGCTACCTGAAATACACAATAAATAAAGCTATTTTGTCCTTTTCTTCTCTCTTTCTCCTCTAAAAATAATTAGCCCATGTCCGTCTCCAGGATATTGTTGTTTTTAAAGTGGGCAATGAGCAAATAGTGAAGAAAAGGGAAAACTTAAAATTGCTATTACAATAAATGAGGCGTAAGAGCAAAAATAACAAGTAGCAGGTACCTGTAAATTTAGGAAAGGGGTACTGTGTTACCCCGAAAATAACGCGAGCAAAACCGCGGGCAAAAGCTAGTCTTATATATAAAATTCTCGTGTCACAATGTTTTTTCCCATACTCCTCCGAAACGGATCATGCATAGTTAGTAAATCTGAGAATCAGCTACTATCTATATTTCACACCCCTAGGTGAAGTGAGCAGCGGGTAAAACCGCTGGGCACAACTAGTATTATATAAAGTCACAAAAAAATATTGAGAAATAAAAAAAACTATATTTCACACCACTGAGTGAAGTGAGCAGCGGGTACAGCTAGTATTGTATAAAAACACAAAAAAAGATTACTTACGAAAATAAAAAGTTTTTGAGTATTCGTTGTGTATTTGTGCAGTGCATACAGATAGTTACCGGCTAGTGTAGCAGTGTCCACAGGTCGTGAGGAGTGGTGATGCTGCGTCCTGCCGCGCGTCTCCTCGGCGCTCTCCCACCACACATCCTCCGCTCGCTCTGCTCTGTGGACACAAAAAATCTGATTTAAAACTTGGTCACATCTTTTCATGTGAGAGGAGCACTGAGGCTGCCTGTTTGAGTGGCAAGCTCCAGTTGGAACGAAGTTCCTTATCGCGCGTTGTGAAAGGGGGCTAGACGGAAAAAAATCTTACGAAAAGTTGTCACGACACTTTTTGCTATACTAAGCTGTGCGGCGTCGCATGTTTCTCTGTATGTCTGTCTGTCTCTCTCTCTCTTACAGAAAGCAAGACAGGTATTTTCATTTCTATTTCGCATTGAACAGTGTGGTGTCGCGACGAGAACACACCTCTAATTTTTTTTGTGATGCTGGTGTTCTCGACTTAATAAAACTTCCGTTTCCATAGGACTGTATAATATTAACTAGGTGATTGTACAAGGGAAAAGATGGCCGATGTATGCGCGGTATGGTCTCCCTATGGCGCGATGTGAAGATCCGGAACAGTGCTGTACAAACGTGCAAAATAAACAGCCATATCTTTTGACTGCATAGACTTAGAGGGTTGATTTTTTCACAGAACAATGGGACCATAGACTTGAGTATATGGTTTTTTTTTTATTTCAACTCGATACGCTTGCCCGAGATAAAGGGTCTTGATAAACAGACAGATCGACGGTCTCTACGTAAATAAAGACATGTCGAAAATGGTATTTTTTTTATTGTCTTATTGGCTTTAGATATTGATTATGCGCACATGCTGACATACGATTTTTTTTTTATTTACCTTGTTTTAGAATTCGTATAAGAGAACAAGTCTATAAATATAACGAATAAGTGTCGTAGAAACGGTCATCTCTCAGTTTTTCTAAGAAAACGTGAAAAAATTAAATATTTATGTGTAAATGGTATAAAGCTCTTAAAACTGTTAAAATATTGTCGAAAGAAAATATTTATTATTGTTCATAGAATTATTTCTAGAGCGTGTTGAACACAAAAAACGCTCTCCTGTAAATCTCGGTTTTTGACTTAACCTTATATACAATAGGAACCGTCGAGATAGACGGACAACAAATTGATTCAATAAGGGTTCTGATTTTTCCTTTTGAGGCATGGAACCCTAAAAATAGATTTTATTTCAAAACATACTTAATATTTTCTTTTATATTATTATAATGCATATTTATGATATACTTTTGCACGATTTAATAAAATGTGTTGCGTTTGTGTGTGCGATTTTCTTTGCTCTCTATCAACATTCTACACGTCAATATTCAGACTTTTTATAACCAATTAATGCTGTTTAAATGCTATTGTTCTAACTTTTTAGAACAAATGTTTGTGTTGAATTCAATTAAAGTACCTAGGACTGGTTTCTGCGCGTTGCTGCAACAGACAGCGCAACTTGGCGATGCTGGTGGACAAGTCGGCGGCCTCCTCGTATTCGGGCTCCGGGGACTCGGGCTCCGGGATCAGCGGGAGGTCCGCTTTGGGGACCGGTCGGGGTTGAGATGGCTGAAAGAAAGAAATATCTTACTATGTCGCTTACTATGAGCCAGCCAGGGCCTCCGCCTGCCGGGTTTGCGGGTTGTTCGTAAGAGATACCGCGGCCCCGGAACGTAAAGGGCAATAGAAGGAACATGGGTTTAGTCAGTACAAGTCTGACACTCCCCTCCGCTCCGCCCAGACGGGGGGAAGTTATTATAGTATTTCAAACAACCCGCAACCCTGTTACAGACCCTTAGTATTAGCCGTCTACTGCGTTGCGTTGCGCAAACAAACGTTTATGTAATTCTACAAAAAGTTCAATTTTGAATGACATATTCTTACAAGTTTAAACTACAGCCTTTATTAATTTGACAATAGAATAGTTTTTTAAGGCTATACGAACCACGCTATCCTGTGAAGTGACTCTGTGCTGCTTCACTAGTGTGTGCACGTTGTTCTCATCTGAAAACAAAAAAAAACTTTTTTGAAAAAAAAACCAACTTCCAAAAAAAAACTAAAAAGTGGAAAATACCTTTACTTCCAGAAGTCGGTGGTTTCGTTTATTTTTTTGCCACCGGCATCCGGAAGTAATGTAAATTGTATGTATGCGTATATGTTCTACAAATAAAATAATTTGTATAAGTATGAGTAATACAAAATGTCTTCTCCTCTATACTTTGATATTTTGTATAATATATTTTATATATGTATTAAGTATTGCACATTGTATATGTAAACATATATTTATTATTTGTATTAGTATGTAAGTTTTCCATATTGATAAAGTTTTGTTTATTTAAGTTAGTACTTAAGTTGTTATTTTTACACACTGTCTACGTGTTTATTTTTTTTTCATCTGTCCTATCGCAGGTCTGCTGGAAAAGTTTTTTTTATGAAATAAGCAGTACCTTTGTACTCATTTTTCCTTATGTACTTTTTTATATAATGTTTTGTATTTACAGACGCCTGCAGGTCAAGCTACCCGAAACTGTCAATTTTTCC
This sequence comes from Ochropleura leucogaster, assembly GCA_958449745.1. Taxonomy (NCBI): domain Eukaryota; kingdom Metazoa; phylum Arthropoda; class Insecta; order Lepidoptera; family Noctuidae; genus Ochropleura; species Ochropleura leucogaster. The sequence goes on along the minus strand of OY288215.1, from coordinate 17,555,525 downwards.
CAATGAACCTTGAACCTAATACTTTAGAAATAAAGTCGAAAATCTTTAAGATTGTATAGCACGGCCAACGAGAAGCGATACCAAATGTTAACAAAACCCATGCTAAAACCCCATCTAAAATGGCCGCCCGAATGTTGGCGAACCCGTCTTAACGTTGTCATGTTTTTGCCGGGAGAACGAGACATTACGACAAAGGCACAAGATGGAAAGAGCTAAATATTAGATTGTCAACGCCACAGTTGTTCTTTAGGTTAATGACCTTTCGTATCGCTTCTCGTTGGCCGTACTGTAGCTTGATGTGCAGGTGTCTGTACATAAATAAATAAAATGTGGTTTTTTATACACAATACGTCATACAACCACAGAACGTAGAGATGAATGAATAAATAAATATACAGAAATATGCTAAGGGCATATCAAACCTCTTTGTCCGTTGGTGGGCTGTACGTCCTTGTGTTCAGGTATGGGCTTCCCACGCGCATGCTCAGACGGCGGCGTCTTGTCGCTACCACGCTCCCTGTGGTGGGAGGACGATTTCTCCTTTAGAGAAAAAGAAAAGGTGATTTAAAAATAAATTACTACTAAATACCGGTATGCAGGTTTTTCCCTAATATAGCTGGGAAGTCATAATTGTTTAAGAGAGTATTACAAACATATTACCATTTTTTTTTCTATAATCTCAATCAATAAAAAATATCTATTAAAAAAAATCAACAAGAGCTTCTGTGAACTGTTTTTAATAAATATTTGTGATTACAATATTTGTGTTTTTTTGTTTAATTATTACCAGTGAACAGGATCCCTAAAGCTTTTTTATATAGTGAGTGAGTGCGTTTAAAACAACAAGGCAACTACAATACTTTCACAAGTTATTATGCCTTGTGACCGGGACTGTAGCTTCATTTTTTTTCTTGACATTCAAAAGTGTCTGTAATGGTTTAATTGAAACAAATGCTTTGACTTTACAAACATTAAAACTCACATACACAAACAGGCAGAACCAAAACAAATACTGTAAGCCATACAATTATTTGTTCCATAAGGTAATCGATCCCGCGACACGCAGTGTAAAAGTCGATCGCTCAGCCACTGCACCAACCGTAACACTTCACAGATTCAAGACTGACCTGATCGCTGAGCCCAGTAAAACGGAGACCCTTCTTCAGCCCAGCGATGCCAAAGTCCAGGAGACCCTCCATCATGCCAGCCGCCTCGTCCTACATCAAGAAACATCATTACACAACCAGAAACTACGATGTATAGAAAGGATTCTTCACTGGGCACCAACTATCATATAACAGTACTATTTGAATTCATTGTAGAAAAGAAATGGGAGTTTTTTAACATTTAAACTGAAATACACAAACAGTCAGACCCGTAAAAACTACTATAGGCCATATACATTTTTCGTGTGAGAATCGAACCAGCGACACACAACACAGCAGCCGATCGCTCAGCCTCTGTGACAACCGTGACTTCAAATAGAAAAAATACACATTTATTAGCAAACTAGCTTCCGCCCGCGACTTCTTCCACGTGGCATAGTTACTTTGGGCTAACGCTAACTTTAATCCACAAAAAAAAATATCTTTCTGTCCCCTTTTCTTCCCTCTAAAAAAAAACTCCCAAAAAAAGTGAGATAGGGGGAGACCCATATCTAACTTTTTTTAAGAAGCCTATGTCCGTCTCCAGGGTCCCAACTATCTGTGTACCAAAATTCATCAAAATCGGTTTAGACATTTGAAAGACGTAACAAACAAACTCACTTTCGCTTTTATAATATTAGTAAGGATTCACGTCTAGCATCATAGCTCTTAGCTCCTTGTCTTTCCTACCGCGAAGTTAGATTAAATAATACTGTTATATGAGGCGGTAGGCCCTCAATACTGAAATTGTATTTTTAAATGAAGTTCCAAAAAGCAATTGCCGGCAATTCATGATTTGGAATAATACTGAAATTTCAATGTGTGTGCAATCATCAATGAAATGGTGCTCGGCAATTTATACATCAAGTAATTTTTTTAAGTGAAAGAGGTACATTCTCAAGATTAGAGCAAAAATATATTCTCAAGTAAAACAGGGGAATATTGACACACTTACACAACAGTTCAGAATCAAACTTTAACACAAAGTCAACAAGGTCTAAATTTCCGTGCATAGTGACAGACATGCTCGTCACTTGTTTCATGCAGTCAAACAAACTGCCTTCCTTGACTATTCACATAGATAGGATATTGGACTTTGAATCCTAACTAAGTACTTCAAAGAGTCTTTAACCGCTTGTATGCCGGAATTACAGTCACAATTAAAAACGCATTGTGTCTCGCGTAGATCTACGTTCCGGCATACAAGGGGTTAATGCAGTGTTCAGTTCTGTCTAATTAATAGGTACATTTTTAATGCTTTTTTTGCGGTTGGGAAGCCATCCAATAACTTCCCCCGCTTTTGGTGGAGTGGGGAGGAGTTTAGTTTACTTTTTTACTGACCACCACCCTGCATGTTCCTTCTTTTGCTCTTTATGTTCCGGGGCCGCAGTATCTCTTTAGAAACTTTAGCTACCATGGTTCATTTTTAATTTATTTAGATTTTTAATTTAATTTTGCTTTTTATGTACTCTGGACGCCCTTACTGTGCTCGGCTTTCTACATCGTTCTCAAATATTTGTATAATCACAATATGAATGATGTATATACGATTTTGTAATAATATTATAATTTAAAAGAGTGTCCATGGAGTTGCCCATTCTTCTCCATAGAGATCAACGCTTTGGAATGGGCAACTACAGTACTTTCACAAGTTAGTAAGTAAGCCTTGTGACCGGTACTGTAGCTTCATTTTGTTGCCTGTAATGGTCTAATTGAAATAAATGCTTTTGATGAACTCTAAAATAGTTTCGTGAATTAAAACAAGAAAAGTTCATTTCAAGATCCAATACACAATCTACGAACTAAAATCAAGTGAGGCCCAAGGTAACACCAAGTACGATATAACTCTAGTCGTCAGGAGAGTACAGTAGGATAGTACAGTGAGACAGTGACATTCAAAGCAGTCGTAACCTGAGCCAGTGCGGTGCTTGCTCCTTATATCGAGGTACCTGTCTACAAAATCGGTACAAAATATTTAAATATATCGTCAAAAATATACAACACGATGCTGTCAAGGGATTTTAGAGCTAAACTTTTCCTGTATGATAGAATATAGGGTAGATATTGCCATCAAATATTTTAGGTGGCATGTTCTGAGGTCGTAAATGATTTGAAAATTGGCGTGAATTGTAATTCCTTACTTATTAAATAGTTTCCAGTATTGTCAAAATATTAAACGAAAGCTGTTGCGTGTATTAATTGCCTAATATCTGCTCATTATCACTTTTCAAGCTGGTCAGAAAATCTGCTGTCAAATATCAAGTTAGCTACCTACCGATTTAAATAGTTTAAATTAAGAATTAGATGTCAACTTAAACCAAACAAATAATGCTAAAGCGAATGACGTCAGTAACCAATTCTCTTTCTGGCCAGATACTATAATAGTATCAAGTAAAAAAAAAAACAAAAAGCACCATAAAGAAAACACAATTTTGCTTCAGAAGTGACTTACTCTGATTGACAATAGTTGTCATTAAAAAAAAAATCTTTCTTTTTTGGCAACCGAGCCGATGTCGAGTATTCAGCCAGCTTCGTAATTTGAAGTTATTTTAACCTCTAGAGCCCCAGTAGTACAAAAACGTGCCAGTAAACAAGTATTACTATTGAGCCCCACTGGCACAAATTTGTGCCACCAAACCACGACCGATTTAAAACTGTATCTGTAAAGATAAGTCTTAAAATCAGATTACGCTTACGTTAAGAGCCCGCCCGGCGGTGCTTGACGGATAGTTGAAGTAAATAATGGCGGTCCTTGAGAGGTTAATCAATAAATAGGTAACATGATGATTGACAGCAGAATAACTAACCGAATTAGCTTTCAAAAAATTGAGGTTAGTAAGTATCAAAAAGAGCTGCAAAAATCCTCGCCCACCAAAACCGCCCAGCACCTATTTATAAAAGCATAAGCAGAAAGATCGTGCAATCAACATACACTGGAGTTTTGCTTGCGGGGCACATCTAAGGGAAGTTTGGGGTCCACCTGTAGATCCCCTATCTTCGTCTTGGCTTCTCTAACGGTGGACTGCAAGTCTTTCAGCAAGGCATCCGCAGGTTTAGGGCTTTGTTCCTTTTTCGTTTCTTTGTATAGACTTGGGTCTAGAGGGTCTACTTCGATTGTTTCTTCTTCACCTGGAATTAGGGGTTTTGAAAGAGAGTAATACAGCATTACAGCATTTTTTTTACTTTTCCCCACACTGTGAACGTCCACGCATACAGTATCTAATCGACGATAAAGAAGAACCTGTATCGTGGATTCGTTGGTCTGTTTACAAACATTAAAACTCATTTACAGACAGTCGCGGCGTTAGGCGTCGGCAACCGCTGACGGCCTCACGCATGAGGAGGCCTCGCAAAAATGTTTTGATTAAGGTCATAAAGGGGATAATGGGTCTTGACAGACAGATAGACAGACAACAAAGTGATCCTATAAGAGTTCCGTGTTTTTCCTTTTGAGGTACAAAACCGTAAACACTGAAAAGTACACGGAAACAGCGGCTGATGCACTGAAGGGGACCTCGCAAAGCTGATGTCGCCAACGAACGCATTTTGTCTAGCGCCGCCTCTGCATACAGCAACAGCCAGACGTAGAACAACTAACTGTTGGTCTTATAAATATGTGTTCGTGCAAGAACCAAACCCGCGACAAGCAGCGCAGCAGTCAACCGCTCGGCCCCTGCGCCGACCGTGTTACGCCCGGTTTCAATAAACAAAAAACGATTCGTTTTGGTTACGTATAGTAAGATTTTGACATACGTCTCATATAACTTATGTCAAAATACTACCATCCGTAACCAAAACGAATCGTTTTTTTTAACCGGGTGTTAGCCAGTTATGTCCAGTCAGTGCAGTCATGTACTGCCAATGTTACTCAAATTTCCTAATAAAATATAATTACTGTGGTGACATCTACGCAAAGATAAAAAAAAGATTTTTAATAATATTTTACATACATAAACTCACGCTTTTTTTCCATTGAGGTAAGCAGAACCTACTGAACATCGCCTTTTACGATCCTAACTAGCTCCTCGGGAATCCCATCCATGTGACTTAATATTGTTATGTCAAAGATAACATTTATTTCTAAGTTTTAAGTAGATCGAGTTAGATGTAACAAGAGTTAGTTTCATTTGTTACTAGCTGGTACCCACGGCTTTGCCCGCGAGATGATATCGAAAAAAAGCATCCTATGTGTTTTTCCAGACTATAATCTACTTCTGTACCAAATTTCATCAAGATTCGTTCAGCCGTTTCGACGTGAAAGGGTAACAAACATCCATATATCCATCCTCTCAAATATTCGCATTTATAATATTAGTAGGATATTCTCAAAGGTATAAGTAATCTTACCGAACCACAACGGTTGTGGCGACTTGCTTCGCGGCGGGTTGGGGCTGCCCTCGATGTCCGCGTCCTGCCCCCACAGGCGGCTAAGCGTGATTTCGCCATCCAGGCTCGCCAGCAGGTCCTGGCCCAGGCTAATGCACTGCAGGTCTATGTCTGTCTCCCAGGTCTTTACACTGCCTGTGAAACAAAATCATCATAATGTTTAGAGTTTTTCAAAACTCCACTTACTTACAGTACTTGGAACAGTAAAAATGAGAGAAGTTTATTTGCACTTTAGTTTTTGATAAAATAAATTATTGAAGTAAAAGTATTTGAACATATATATAAATAACCCAATCTAAGGATATATAGTTTTAATTGACTTTCTTTGCTGACCATAACACCTACCATAAGTCTCCATACCATATAGTCTTGTTGTTTTAAATTTAACGAGCTTTTGCCCGCGGGGACGCTCACGTTAAATTTGGGGTAACACAATTCCCCTTTCCTGATTGGCAGATACCTGCTACCTGTAGTTTTTGCCCTTGCGCCTTATTTATTGCTAATCTATCGCTTTCTGCCTCACTTATCACTTTAAAAAAAAATATGCCTATGTCCGTCTCCATGGTCTCAACTATCTCTGTAGCAAAATTCATCTAAATCGGTTTAGCCATTAAGGCGTGAAGTCGTAACAAACATACAAACTCACTTTCGGTTTTATAATATTAGTAAGGATCTCCACTACACTTACCTTCAATAATCCTATCATAGATCTTCACTTCGTTCCTGCCCTGTCTGCCTCTCCTCTGCCTTAAAACAGGTGAAGTCTTTATATCAACTGGTTCCGTACTTGTAACCGGTACTTCCTCAACTATATTCTCTATCTTCTCCACTTCAGATTCCTCTTTCGAATTTTCTGTAACCGTCTGCACATTTGAAGAACCTTTAGGTATTTCTGTTTGTATTTCTGACTCCGTGGTTGTCATTTCTGACTGTTTATCTATTTCTGCTTCTTTTTCTGTTTGAGTTTCTTTCTGTTCTTCCACAACAACGGGTTCCTGTTTTCCTTTTAAGATCGTAAGCAACTTATCATTAAGCCACACAGGTTCCGCTAACGTACTGTTGATGAAGGTGTCCAGCTTCTTCGATAGTAGACGGACTAATAATTCTGAATGTGGAGTGTCCCACAGTTCCCAAGGTATAAGTTCTTTGAATACTATGCGAAGGATATTGGTACAATGGTCCGCAGACTGGATTGTTTTGTTGGTCACGTCAAATATTGGGTGTGATTTTTTGTACAATGATTCTATTGTGCTGTTTGGCATTTTTTCATGACGTTTTTGAGCTTTCTGGTATTCTTTCAAGTGGCTTGTTAGGACTGTGGTTATGTCTACATAAACATCTTTGGTTTCTATCTTATTGCAGATCTGTGAATAAATTATATTATTAAATTAATTATAGTGATTTCGACACCAATTATCTTATACTTGTCATAGAATTTCAGTATTATGAGAACTACATATAAATTAAAGTGCTCCTTCAAAACATTTAGAACACATACCTGAAAACTTTTGCCAATCATTTGATCCAACATTTGTTTGCAAGCGAATGGGAAGCCAATCTCCTGCGATATGTACGGCACGTACCACGATGACACTAGCTTTCTTTCCAGCACCGTCGATATCACACTCAGCTCGTTCGTGTCATACTCTCGACACTCCGCCACATTTGAAGACTTCCGCGGCTGTGGTAACAGACGCGACAAGGCCGATAAATATGGGTAATCCGCCACAATGCCATCCAAATCATACTTTATAGGCTTGTTCAAACGCAACAACCACTGAATAAACTTAAAACTAACACACAGCGACACTATAAATAAAGTTAGAATGTAAAGAGGAAACCATATTCCTGTTATGGGCGAAATGTTCGTGATATAGTTTAGTAGCACACAGATAAATGATCCAGCGCATGATATAATTATCGTGCACTCTAGTAGATTTCTTTTAAGTAACATTGTGCTTTTTCTTTTGTGCTGTGGATTAAATAATTAGAACATTTTCGAAACCGATCGATTCAATGTTTTGCAACTTCTGTACGGAATTCCTATGACATTATTATGACAGACAGCAGAAGGATCTGTGTATTGACATTATTTTGGAAAATGTCGGCCAGCTGATGGGAGAAACTAAACGCTTTGGCTCTTTTCTGCTCTACTCTTTTGGTTTTAAAGTAAGTTTTTGAATGACTTAATATGAACTAAATTATTTACTTGCATAAATTAACTAGGTACATACGTGGCTAAAGTATTGGGCACCCCGTACACCTACAATAATATTGAGCAATATTCTTGCTCAATCAAAGAGCTCGCTCAAACATTTATTCAATCATTAATTCTACCCCGACACATTGTATAATAATATTGTAAGTGTATGGGTCGGGTCGCCTTACACCATTAGATTAGAGAATCCGTCAGCGATTTCTTGGTTTGCGTCTTGTGCGCTTGCTTATTTTTTTTTGAGAATGTATCCGAGAATGTCCGAAATGTGCATGTTAATTTGACATTGACATTTCAAAACGTGTATACGTCAAAAGGAAAACGTCACTTTCCTTTCGTTAGACGAACGAGTTGCGAAAATAATCAGAACTTATTTTTCTATACTTCTATTGCTGATTCTAAAAATGTAAGTGGAGAAGAAGTAGAAAATATGTTTGTTGTGAATTGTGGTGCCATAATATAGGTGTGCGACTCATTTTTCTCTTTATTTCATCAGGTCGAAAGTAACTTTCAAGATTACTCTAACTTCTGACCCTAAACTGCCGTTCAAAGTGTAAGTTCTAGCTTTAACAACACTTCTACAAAACTCTGTAACTTCAACGTGGCCCGTATCTCTAAATAACTTACCTAACATGTAATTATGATAGTCACTTTTAGTTTGTTCATTCCAACAGATGCTGATTGGCCCAGGGCTCCACGTTGAAGTTACAAGGGTTAAAAATGGACACAGCTGTAGTACAACAGTTCCTCAACTTCTTCCAAGACTATATTAACCTTTGTCAGTTAGAAAACTGGCCCAACAATGAGACAACTGAGGCTGAACTAAGGAATGCCTTACTTATTTCACAGCATGTAGAGAAAAGTCTTGATAGGCTGCAAAAGAGAAATGTTATCAGCGAATTCTTATCTGTATTGAACAGTCACAATGAGACATCAAACAGTCTCATTAAAAACTGTCTTACTGATCCACCAAAGTATGTGCTTAAAAAGATTATTAACTCTAACACAAAAATCAATCAAATGGATGTTGGCTTTAGACTGTTTCTTACTCTATTTTCTGAAGATAAGCTTGAAAACTGTCTAACAGAATTGATGCTTGAGGCAGCATCAAAAGAGACATTACTGAAAAATGTCTCTAACAAAATACCAAAAGATAAAATATTGGAATTTAAAAGTAAAGTTCTGTTATTAGAACTTAATTCATGTACTTCAGACATTCTGATGTTGTTAACTAATTGTAATCAAGATGTAGTAGAACTATTAGTTATTAGTTTATTAAATAATGAGCCAAAATATTCTAAAGCAGTAAAGCTTATTGCTGATGGGTTCCTGGACATAGTAATAAATAAGGACAGTAAATATAAAAACTTCTGGAAGTTTCTCTTCAAAGTTGACAACAAATATTTTATTGAAATGTGTGTTGAAAACTCTGATATCTTCACTTACATTGTTGAAGCTGTAGCGGACTGTGGAAAATTGTTGAGAGAAGGCATGTCCGCGGAATCATTTTATATAGAGTTAAACTTTTCTGAGTTAGTTGGGGTGGTACAAAGAATGTGCAGCAATGACTGCTTAAAGTCTCAGTTTTTTGATATTGTGAAAGATTATGATTGTCAATTAGATTATTGGCAAAATATTTTGTGAATTTTATGAATATATTTTTAATTTTCTATGTTTGTTTCATTAGTGTAGTTTATGCACCCTTAGAAGGAGCTAAATTATTATTTAGCTACGAGCTCGAGCAGCCGCTCAGGTCGATCTTTAGGTTAAGCCGCGCTTGCCTAGGTTGGTCAGAGGATAGGTGACCGTTACATACCGAGTTTCCTTTGTGCCTCGGAAAGTGCATTAAGCTGTTGGTCCCAGCTGTCATTTGTAGATCTTTGACAGTATCTACAGCTAGTCAGTGTCCTGAAAGTCTGACAACTAGTCTTACCAAGGGGTATCGTATTACCCAGTACTAACTGGGTTATGGAGGTCAGACAGGCAGTCGCTCCATGTAAAATACTGGTATTTAGCTGATAGATTTAGCACTTTTTTTTTTAAACAGATTTATTTTAATTTTGGTGCATATTCTATTCTATTCTTGTCTTGGTAGTAATATGAAAAGTCATTCACAGATAAAAAGTGGGTAAAGACCCACACAAATATTTCTACCAGTGATGTATCAGCCCCATTTAATAGAAGGCTACTATTTTCCGGGGTTGCGGGCTGTTCGAAAGAGATACCGCGGCCCCGGAACGTAAAGGGTATTAGAAGGAACATGGGTGGGTTTTAGTCAGTACAAGTCTGACACTCCCCCCCACTCCGCCCAAATCGGGGGAAGTTATTTGCTAATTTCCCACCCCACTAAAAAGGTTACTACTTTCGTCAGCAACTCATATAATTATGTTTCACAACTTTCACATGGTTAGTTTTCCACCTTTCCATTACCCTGATATCTCTCCCACAGACTGAGCGTGCCGGAAGCGACGCCATTCACGGCAGTGCTCAAGTTTGCCGCCGAAGAGTTCCGGGTAGAACCGGCTACTAGCGCTATCATCACTGATGACGGCATCGGCATCAACCCTCAACAGACAGCTGGTAAGATTATCATCATTTCAGGAACCACTTGTCTATCCTTTTTCCGCTATTTTGACGATATCGTAAACCTAACGCGGTTTTATGACGCCCTAGTGAGACGGGTTTAGTGGGATATAAAGAAACAATAATTTAGTCTTTTTAACTTTTAGTGTTCAGACCATTGGTTTTAACCCATTTGTCACATTCGACTTTAAAGCACGACTAAGTACTATCTCTTCGGGAGGCTAAATACTGTTTAGAATAATTTTTGAAGACAACCGCAAAGGCAACCAAAGCCTAGTAATGTGGTGTTAAAACAAAGAGATAGCTTCCTATTCTGTTTCATATGAAGTATCATAATGTAAAGTTGGAAATGTATGTATGTATGAATGTCATTCATTTGTGCGTTAGTATTTTAGTTTGGTAGCCACCCAATAGTCCCACTGCTGGTCAAAGGCCTCCCCTTTGTCCTTTAGAACCTCTCTATTCGCCTCGCATATAAGACCAGAAGGGCTACTATGACATCTTATAGCAATTCTTATTCCACTGAGTGAAAGAGATGGTGCTAGACACCCTGTATAGCTCTGTCTCTTTCCCTCAGTGGAATAAGAATTGCTTTAAGAGGTCATAGTAGGGCTACAGATCGTCATACTTTCGCCGCGGTGTACGTCGACGGAGGATTCAAGTAGTGTTACATTAGTTAAAGCTTTGGCCGTGGTGTAGCTAGAGGAAGGCCAAAGAAAAGATGGATGGATTGTGTAAGGAAGAATATGAAGGAGAAAGGAGTAAATGATGCCATGACGTCTGATAGGGGGAATGGAAGAAGAAAACGTGTTGTGCCGACCCCAAATAGAAGGGCTAAGGGCAGGAAAATGATGTTGTGGATGCTAGCTGTTATGCTATGTTTGTTTGACGGCACGGTTGGCGCAGTGGTTGAGCGATCCACTGCTGCGCTGCGTGTCGCGGGTTCGATCCCCGCACGGAACAAATATTAGTATGACCTACATGTTGTTGTTTCGGGTCGAATAATAATATAAATATAAATATCTTGGGACAACTCACACACGGCTATCTGATCCCAAGCTAAGCAGAGCTTGTGTTATGGTAACCAGACAACTGATATACATACTTATATATAATTTATAAATACATACATATTATAGATAAATCACACCCAGACACAGAACAAACAATCATGCTCATCACACAAAGTTTGTCCTGGGTAGGAATCGAACCCACAACCTCCGGCTCAGCAGTCAGGGCCACTAACCACTAGACCAACAGGCCCGTATAATAGGGTGTTAGGATTTTTGTACTGAAGATTTTTATTCATATTTATTTACTTCTTTTTTTCCAGGCAATGTATTCCTGAAACACGGCTCGGAACTAAGGTTGATTCCCAGAGACAGGGTCGGCCATACATAGACACATATCATTCCAATGTTAATTTAAGCATTACTTTGTATACATAATATATAAAATTTATCGTTGTGTTAATTATATAATTTTTACAATAATTTTGAATATAAAAAATAATAATTTCACATTTTCCTTTTAACATAAAACACCACACCTCTTTTCAGCGCAGTTGGATAAACAGGTGGTTTTATCGAGCAATATGCAAATGCACCAACCCCTGTGGGTCCAACGATACATCTGTTTAACAATATATTGTATTGAAATATTTCTTTCTACATTTGTTATTACTACAGGATAAAACTGGCGAATTATGGATATATCTCTCGTCTGTATATCACTACATAGTATAAAACAAAGTCGCTTTCTCTGTCCCTATGTCCCTTTGTATGCTTAAATCTTTGAAACTACGCCACGGATTTTGATGCGGTTTTTTTTAATAGATAGAGTGATTCAAGAGGAAGGTTTTTATGTATAATACATACATATTATAGTAGAGAAAAGTGGGGATTTTCAATGATTTGTAACACCCGTGCGAAGCTGGGGGTCTACTCTCTTTCTCCGAAACGTAACTTCGTTAACGAACGAAAGTCAAAAGTAGTTACGTTTGTAACCCTACTCTATATCATTTTGCGCGAATTAGAGTAGGTTTAGAAAATTTTAATGTCAAATAAACTTCGGACGTCCGAAATTTCGAAATGAATTAAATGAAATGAAACCGTGGTAGAAAACGTTCGAAGTTTAGGCCGCAATTTCGTTTTACGTAGAATTAGAGTAGACCCCCTGGGACGGGTCGCTTGACAATAAGGGCCAACTCACACCGAAAAAGCGGCGAAGGACAGCGAAGCGCAGCGACCCGCTCGGTAATGAAGGCGGGGGACTTCGTGCGCCTTCTCGAACCCGCCCGCGATGAATTCACGGGTCGCTGTCCAATGCGCAGTTCACTTTCAATAAATCTCGAGGAACTAGCAGCAGTGAAAATGCATATTTTGGATTTAATTATTATTGCACATATAATTGAAGAAGAGGAAGAGGCCGAAGATATAAGGAGGGAAAAAATTTAAGAAAAAGAAGCGCGAGACGAAAATACGTGAGTGGTGGGATAATGCCAGCGGCCGCTCGCGACTGCTCGAGCATTCTCGGTACTTCCCGCGACTACTCTCGCAGCCGCACGACTCCCTTGGAATTCCCGCGCGACTCGTTCGACTTTCTCATGCAATAATAAGTATGTAATGAAAATAAAGCTAAAATTCATATGACACTGAAACTACGGTCCCCTTCGCTACGCTTCGACGCTCTTTTAGTTTGAGTTGAGCCTAAAATTGGAATTTCAATGTCAATTCCCTAAGATACTCAAACTGTGGGTCTGTCGACCCATTGGATTGCGATTAAATTCAGCATGTAGTTAGACCACATCCTAAGTTAGGCCATAAGATACTTCTCAGTACTGTAAGAGGTTTTATACCTTAACCAAAGAATTTCGAATGCTGGCTGGTTGGTCATGACGCTCCAATACTCACCGTTTTAAAAGAAGATAAAAACAGAGACTAGAAATGCAATAGGAAGTGTATGTATCTTCAAAATATAATCTTAAAGTACTTAGTACTTTCTCGTGTGATAATTTTCGACATAAATAAATAAATATCTTGGGACAACTCACACACGGCTATCTGATCCCAAGCTAAGCAGAGCTTGTGTTATGGTAACCAGACAACTGATATACATACTTATATAATTTATAAATACATACATATTATAGATAAATCACACCCAGACACAACAAACAATCACGCTCATCACACAAAGTTTGTCCTGGGTGGGAATCGAACCCACAACCTCTGGCTTAGCAGTCAGGGCCACTAACCACTAGACCAACAGGTAAAAGGTAAAATCCAAATAGGTAAAAGCTTACTGATGAATAGAAACACAAACAAAGCTTTGGTTCAATTTTATTATTATGCTTAAAACTAATGGAACGAAATGTACAGAAGGATAAAAGCGTGTGTATTATTTAACACTAATCTAATCTTATCAGTGGCTCCGCAGCTCTAAGGAATGCTTTCTCGAATTCCATCTCGGCGAAACGGTCCACGGACGCTCTGAGGACAAATAAGAGATAGTTAATTGTGTAACTCAAAAGGATATATTACGATAAGACTATAAGGCGCGTCGCTCACACGATTAACAGTCGAGATGTAGGTGAGGCGCGGGCGCATGAGAGGCAAGCCGCAACAAGGTTTTCTTTACAAATGAATGGCAGTGCGCTCATTTACAAGAGTTGCGGCGTCGAGGTGACGGAGGCGAGGTGCAGGCGCAGGAGGGGCGCTCAAGTGTGCCCAAGCCACGACTCCACCGCCATTTTGTCATTTGGTTTCGTGCGTAGCAGCGTTTAGACATAGCCGGCTGTGCCTCGACTCTACGAGATACCTATCCTCGGCAGTACTGCGACGCCGCACCGCCGCTGACCCGACGTCGCGCCTAGACTTACCAGTGAGCGACGCGCCTTACAGGCACTTTTGCTTTCACTTTATTCTAAGCCCGCAGAGTTTAGTCTCTAAGAAACCTCAATGGGTGCATAAGCGCATAACCATATGCGTCACCGTCCAGGGCCGACCTTCAAAGAGGTGGTGAGATGACCTGGATGCGGACTGCGATGGGTTTGAAGTGGCTAATAAGATTTGGGGGAGGGGGGATTTGGACTTTTCCCAGCAGTAGCTAAATAGCAAATAGGTTTACCTAGCGGCTTCCACGATCCTCCTCCTCTCGTCGGGCGGCAGCGCTATGACCTCGAGTATGGCGCGCGCGTATTCGTCGGGCTCGGCCGCCAGGAAGCCCGTGCGGGAGCCCTGCGCCGTCTCCACGATGTCGGCGAGCGGCCCGCCCGAGCGGTGCGCGATCGTGATCAAGCCGGCCGCCATGCACTCTACCACACCTGGAAGTCATAACAACAAATAGTTCAATAACCCGAAATATATATTACAAATGTATACAAAGTGGTTAAGGCGCTGTACAAAGCAAACACTTCGTAAAACGTCTAGTTTTTCGTCGCAAAGTTAGCCGTATCTGTACATGCCACTAGCCAAAAAAATACCGTGTATAGTTCAATACCTAAAATAAAGAGTTAAACAAAAATAAGTTTACAAAAGTGGTCTAATACTACAAAAAAAAATGTTTAAAAAGACCAAGAAAACATTTTTTTCGTCTCGAAATTCTCAATTTTTTCAGCGACAACCATCATATTTTTTATATCTATAACAAAGAAAATTGTATAGACTAAAGAGATATCTAAAATTTTTCAAACACGAAGCTGTATTTTTTTTAATTCAATAAAAACTGCAAAATGACCTACATTTTGGCGGACATGATATTCGAATAAAATCAGACACCGAAATATTTTCGACCTTATTTCTATTCTTTCGATGCACTACTGTCGTGTACTTGTGTCAGACCATGCCCAGTATGCAGCTAGCGTCACTTCCGCTAATATCTAAAGATTAACTTATTGCCGCGCCTTAAGATAATACGACAATAAATTAAACTACGCATATCTCAAGACGTTATCAATCTACCTATAAAAAATCATTTAAATATATCCAGTAGTTTAGTCACAAGAAAATATTTTACATTTTTAAATTTGCTGCATTAAAATATGCTACACGATGTAGATAAAAATAGGGAAGTACTGACAGGTTAACGACCCCCGCATCTGTATAAGTACTTAAGCACTCATGAAATAGAAAAAATGGTTTGTGATTAAACTTTGCCACACCCTAAAAATATCTCCTGTATCATGGGAGCGATTACAAACATTTTAACTCACATACACAAACAGCCTGACCTGAAACAACTACCTGTAGGTCATACAAATATTTGTTCCGTGCGGGGATCGAACCCGCGACACGCAGCGCAGTCAAGATGATACTTACTGATGCCAAAGTGCTCATTCCACATGGCGTGTATGGCCAGGCTGCTGGTCTGGTACATCTGCAGCAGTCGCGCGTACGGCGCGTTCACAACGAACTGGACACTGTCCTCTAGAGACAGGTGCTTGGCCAGGTCCTTCAGGTTCTGTACCCTTTCCTCGTCCGCGGCGTTGCGGCACGAACCTACTAGGACTAGCTTGATCTGAAATAGCAATGAGACATAATGATTAGAAAATGAATCAAAATCAAAATATTTTTATTTCACATAGGCCTACTGGCACTTAAAAAACGTCGAGAAAAGATGCACGGTTCGGTTTGGTCGTTTCCTATGGAGAAGAACCGGCAAGAAACTCCATGGTTACTCTTTTAAAATCATTTGGTTTTACAATGTTGTTGTTACAGCGTTAGTACTTAAGTATGAGAGGACAGCGTAGGCCCCACAATAAGTCATTGCTTACTTATCGCTATAAGAAATACTATACAGGAGTAAGTACTAATAAAAACGGGTGGTACAAAGTAAATTATGGATGGATAGATACTTTCTTCTTTTTAGGATTACGTTCCTCAAAAGGAAAAATGGAACCTTAATAGGATCCCGTTGTTGTTCGTCTGTATGTCTCTCTGTCAAGACCCTTTATCTCGGGAATACGTAAAGATATTAAACAAAAGACGTAAAGGTGTCTCTTGGAGCTGTGAAAATATCAACTCTGCAAGTCTACACAGTCAAAAGATAAGGCCGTTTATGTCGCAACTTTGTACGGAACCCTCCGGTGCGAGAGTTCGGTTCGCACTTGGCCGGTTTCTTTTTTTATAAACTTTTGCTCAACACTAGGAATTTCTCCTGTAAAATGAGTGGGTTTACGAAGATTCGAACTAAGGTAAGCTACACAAATATTTGTTCCGTTTGGGAGTCGAACACACGACACGCAGCACAGCAGCCAATAGCTCTACTACTGCGCCAACTGTGTCGTCATGCATGTCTATCTATCTATTTGTTAGATGTTATAGGTATTGTAACCATAGATTTAGATAGATAGATAGAAGATAGAATATTCTTTATTATGTACACCATACAAGTAACAAGAATAACACTAGACAAACTTATAAATAAGGTGACACAATGGGCGGTCTTATCGCTAAAAGCGATCTTTTCAAGACAACCTTTGGATGGACTTAAGAAGAGGAGAAACAGTAGGTACTGTAGGTAGTCTGTGGCGTAACATTTTCAAAATTAATTTACAAACATTTTTTATTAAAATTACAAGATCAAATACTTATATATAAATACATATAATATATACATATAAAATAATAATCATGAAGAGCAAAGAAATATTTCATGTTGTTGTTTAAGGAGAGAGGTAGTGCTTTTTGACCATAGTTTTAAAAATAGACACGGTTTGAGCGCTCCTTACAGACACGGGCAGGGCATTCCATAGCCGTACAGCTTGAACTGTAAAGGATTTATCATAAAAGCTAGTAGAATGCACCGGCACCTCAAGTCTCAGGTTTTCCGATGACCTCAGATATCTATTATGTGTGTCATGAAGGAACTTAAAACTTATGATTTAGCACTTTTTTTATAAAACGTTTGTTTTTTTAATTTTTGGTGTGCAATAAAGTATATTCTATTCTATTTAGCTTGTAACGTCCAACTGCTAGGCAACAGCCTCCCGCTTCCTTCAAGACTTTATTCTTTCAAACCTTTTTTTTTCGGGTTGGGAAATCATCAAATAACTTCCCCCGCTCTGTGCCGAGCGGGGGGAGTGTCAAACTTTTACCAACTAAAACCCACCCATGTTCCTTCTATTGCCCTTTACGTTCCGGGGCCGCGGTATCTCTTTCGAACAACTACCCCGGCAGGTATTCATACACCTTACACATTAATTGCAAAAAGATGATAAAAATCATCAACATAACTCAGCCTCTCCAATGAAACCACCACTTCTTACCTTATTCCACAGCAACTCATTCTTAACGAGCAAGTTCCGGAGTTCATACATGGCTTGCAGCATGAGAGGATGGTCCTTCTCCGGCCGGAACTGTGCCACGGATAAGATGCGGATCGGGTCGGAGTCCTTCACCAGAGACCGGAGCTGTTTCAGTTCTGTTACCTGAAATAAAACGCTGTCAGGAATGGAAGGTCGTTGTTCTAGTGGTGGAAACGTAGCAAAAGGACGAGGGTCCAAACTACAGTAGCATTCCGGAATATCGACTTTTGCAAAGTTGATGGCAATAATCGTGAAATATAATATCCTTACTAATATTATAAAAGCGAAAGTGAGTTTGTTTGTTTGTTACCTCTTCACGCCTAAACGGTTAAACCGATTTTGATGAATTTTGGTACAGAGATAGTTGAATCCTGGAGACGGATATTTAATAAGCAATTTTTTTTTAATAAAAAGGAGTAATGAGGGAGAAAGAGGGAAGAAAGGGAAAACTAAGCTTTTATATTACATTAAATCAGGCGCAAGGGCCAAACTACAGGTAGCAGGTACCTGCAAATCAGGAAAGGGGAACCGCGTTACCCCGAATTTAACGCGAGCGGAGCCGTGAGCAAAAGCTAGTCTTAAAATAATTAGGAGTAAAGTGTATGACATGGTATTTTTCAACCGCAATCTGTATCAATTAGTATAAATTAATTTTAAATAACATACCCTATTTATATACCTAGCACTGGTGAAACATGTTGGACTTTCCATTATTGTATGTACAGACGCCTGCACATCAAGCTACTACAATCTGTCAGATTTCTTTGATAGATTTTCGACTTTATTCCTAAAGTATTAGGTTTAAGGTACATTGGGAAAAAATTACAGTTTCGGGTAGCTTGACCTGCTGGCGTCTGTACCTATATACCATCCTCAACACCATGTTTTTTGACAAATACATTACTTTAAATTTATTACTTAGAACTTCAATTGGCGAAATGTGGATGTACTAGAGGACCACAGACGTGACAGTTCAATCGATACAGATATATCCTATATCTATGACGAGCCTGTTGGTCTAGAGTGGTTAGTGGCCCTGACTGCTAAGCCGGAGGTCGTGGGTTCGATTCCCACTCAGGACAAACTTTGTGTGATGAGCATGGTTGTTTGTTCTGTGTCTGGGTGTGATTTATCTATAATATGTATGTATTTATAAATTATATAAGTATGTATATCAGTTGTCTGGTAACCATAACACAAGCTCTGCTTTGCTTGGGATCAGATGGCCGTGTGTGAGTTGTCCCAAGATATTTATTATTTATTATGTCTAACTATTTGTGAATTAACATTCAATTTGCACCATAATAAGTTACAAATAATATCAAACCGGACAAACCTACAACGCAAAATAAATACCAGCATGACCAAATTCTGAAACCAATCAGGGAGACGTTCCGGGCTTCGGGTGCCGCGAAACGACTCCCGGCCACCGTAGACGCGGGTCTATGGGCGGTGAGCAATACCATCGTGACGACAGGCCGGGGTGACGGCGCGTTCATGATCCATCGCGTCTCAAAGAGATGTCGCAAAGCAGAAGGGCCCGCTAGGGCTACTTTTTGCCAGGATTCTGGCTTCTTTGAAAGAGATACCGCGTACAAAAAGCAAAAGAAGGAACTAGGGTGGGTTTTAGTCAGAAACTTCAGCCTTTTTTTTGGTGAGCGAAATCATCAAATAACTTCCCCCGCTCTGGGCGGAGCGGAAGGGTGTGTCAGACTTGTATGCCCTTTACGTTCCGGGGCCGCGGTATCTCTATCGAACAACCCGCAACCCCGCCGCCTGCCGGCTTTGCTGACATCTCTTTGAGGCGCGCGTGAAACACTAACGCGCCGTCGACACCGCCTGTCGTCGGGCTAGACGGAAATCTAGTCGGAATAGACGGACGGACGGTGAGCTACTCATTGGTTACCGTCCACAGGCCTGCATCTGCCTTCATCAAGATTCAAGCCAAATTGATGTGGACAAAGAAGCGTCGAACACATGGCTTACCTCACATGGTGGATAGACCCTGAAGGTGCTGAGCGGCATCTTCCACAGCTCGTTGATGTGGTCTTCTGTCCACGTACCGTTCGGCATCACCACGTCGGCGCAACGACCGACTAAGCCGTACATCTGGGAATAGAAAAATATTATTTAAAAAAAAATGGTATCATAAAATCTCTTGGATCTACACTTACTGGAAACAGATAGGAGTGGGAAGATGGAGATATAGAATATAACTAGCTGTTCCACGCGGTTTCACCCACGCTGCTCAGCACCTGTTGGTCGTAGCGTGATGTTATATAGCCTATAGCCTTCCTCAAGAAATGGACTATCCAACACTAAAAGAATTTTTCAATTCCAACCAGTAGTCCCTGAGATTAGCGCGTTCAAATAAACAAACAAACTCTTCAGCTTTATATTATTAGTATAGATTATATTATGTATGCTATTTGCCATTATAAATAAACTGGTTAACCATGTAATGAGTATTTATTTCTTACATAATAATTAATTACAATGAATCAAGCAATGTCAGAGTCGAGAGCAACCTGCTGTCGTTGCGCCGGAAACCGCTTGGCGCGCTCACATCACTCCGTTCGGAAACACACATGATTTGAGTCTAACAGCCTCTCCCTCGTCACTCGTAACTTCTTTTTCCAGGTTCCAGATCAGAGGTTCAGACGATCCGGCTCCTTCCTGGTCCTCTGCGATCGGCGGACTGCGATAGGGGAAGGTAAGCGCCTATTTGCATTTGTAGGCTCTGTAGACACTGCAGTATGGACTGTTGGCTCTTGTTCCTGCTGCACTTCTTTTTGTTTCCTCACAGGACTGACAGGTTTATTAATAGGACAAGTAAAAGGTATTGTATGCATTGTATGGACTGTTGGCTCTTGTTCCTGCTGCACTTCTTTTTGTTTCCTCACAGGACTGACAGGTTTATTAATAGGACAAGTAAAAGGTATTGTATGCATTGTCTCCTCTGGAATATGTTGTATACTTTCTCTTCCTTCAGCTGTTGCCTGCACAATTTCCTGTGGCTGCTTTGGATTGAATTGGTAAGTATCAGGTAGGTATTGATTCTCACTTGTACTACAGTAGGTCTTAATGATTTGATCCACATGTCGGTGATGTGTCTTCCCCTCTACCTCTATCTCATAATGTAATTTTCCACATCTGTTAATTATCTCCCCAAATTTCCATTTATTATTATCATACATTCTAATCTGTACTCTGTCTCCTGTTTTAAATTCCTTTTTAAATTCCAAATTATCATTCTTGCTTCCCTGTCCTATATCTTCTCTTTTCACTAAATCAATTTTTGTTCTATACAGCCGTTTAAACATCATCTCTGCAGGGGTCAATCCGGTAGCACTGTTAGGTGTTCTCCGGTAAGTCATGAGAAATTTTTGAAGCTTGTCTTGTAGTGATCCATTCTCATCTGCCATTGCTTTGAGCTTATTTTTAAATGTTTGTACATATCGTTCAGCTTGTCCATTTGAGCTTGGATGAAAAGGAGCTGTAAACTTGGCTTGTATGCCGTTTCCTTCTAAGAATTGTAACATCTCTTGTGAGCGAAATTGCCTTCCATTATCGGATACTTGAGTAATGGGTAATCCGAAAGTTGTATATATCTTCTTGAGAATATTCACCGTTGCTGTAGCTGTAATAGATGTTGTTGGCACAACTTCAAGCCATTTGGTGTATGCATCTACGACTATGAGAAAGTAATTATTCATGAATGGACCTGCGTAATCTATATGGATTCTGCTCCAGGGCTCTTTTGGATATTCCCATACGTGAACTGGTACTTTTACTGGATTTTTCTGCATAAGGCAACAAACTTTGCATTCTTTTGCCATTCGATCAATGTCAGCATCTATATTCTTCCACCAGACGTAACTTCGTGCTAACGCCTTCATCTTAACAATGCCTGTGTGTGCAGTATGTAATTCTTCTAAAATCCTGTTTTGTAATGACTTCGGTATAACAATTCTTATTCCATAAAATATACAGTTGTTTTGCAGGGAAAACTCGTGTAGTTTCTTAGGATCGCTTTTACCCGATTGTATTTCTAAGTAAAGCTTTTGTAAGTCTGGGTCTTTCCTTGTTCCTTCTCTAATCTCTTGTAATGTAACAGGCATTTCCGAAATTTGATTCAAATAGAATGCGTCATCGTCCGTTAAGTTGTCCTTTTCAGTTCCTGTAGCCTCCTTGTTTAATCTTGAAAAATAATCTGCATTTGCATGTTCTGTGGTCTTTCTAAGTTTTATAGTGTAGTCGAACCCAGCTAAGAAATTTGCGTAGTGTACAAGTCGAATAGCCGTAGTAGTAGGTATAGCCTTCTCTGGATGTAAAATTCTAGCCAAAGGTTGGTTATCTATGATTAGTGTAATTTTTCTTCCATAACAGTATTGAAAGAATTTCTTTAAACCCCAAATCAAGGCAGCTGCTTCCTTGTCTAACTGGCTGTAGCCCTTCTCAGCTTTGGTCAAGGATCTTGACGCAAACGCGATCGGCCGTTCGGTCTTGTCCGGCATAAGGTGTGATAATACTCCTCCGAATCCCGTAGGTGATGCGTCTGTCGCCAGGGTGACCGGTAAGTCTGCATGAAACGGTATTAATACTTTTTCCCCACAAATCTCCTCTTTCATCTCTTGAAAAGCTTTCTCACATTGATTTGACCATTGGAATACTGTGTCTTTCTTTAATAATTGGTAAAGTGGATTTAATTTGGATGCCAAGTTTGGAATGAACTGTTGATAATAGTTGATCATTCCTAAGAAGGTACGAAGAGATGATACATCTGTAGGCCGTGGACTATTCACAATATCTTTAATTTTCTCTTGAGTAGGATGTAATCCGTTTTCATTTATGGTATGGCCAAGATATGTAACTGACCTTTGGGAAAATTGACATTTATTCTTATTTAGGTGTAGTCCACATTTAATTAATTTCTCGAAAACTGCTGTAATTCTTTGTAAGAGTTGTATGTATGTACTTCCTTGCAAAGCTATGTCATCAAAGAAACAAGCTGTGCCTTCCATGCCTTGTAACGTCTGGTCCATATACCTTTGCCAAATATTAGGAGCCACCTTGACACCAAACATTAATCTTCTAACTTTGTAAGTACCCTTGCAGGTGCTGATAGTCTGCATTTTTGCTGTCTCTTCACTGGTTCGCATGTGTAAGTATGCTTGGTTTATATCCAACGTACAAAAGTATTTTCCGCCACTCATCTTAGAAAATATTTCTTCAATTCTCGGAATAGGGTAATTGTCAGTTTCTATATTCCTGTTTAATGTTGCTCGGTAATCTGCACATAAACGAACCTTGCCATTTTGTTTTATTACAGGTACAACAGGTGTCCCCCACTGTGAATATGCAACTTTCTCTAAAATGCCTTCTTTTTCTAGCCTGTCGATTTCATCTTCAACTTGCTGTCTCAATGCAAGTGGTACTGGACGAGGTTTCAGAAATACAGGTGATGTCCCTTCCTTTAATTTATATGTAGCTTGAAAGTCGTTAATTTCCCCAATTTCTTCTGTAAATAATTCTTTGTATTCTTGTAATAGTTTGTGTAATTTTTCTTTAAACTCATTTTCTGTAATATCATTTTCTTCTTTATGTATTGATTTGATATCAAACTGTATGTTTAATTTCCTTATCCATTCTCTGCCTATTACTGGGTCCACATTCCTGTCAATCACGAATATTTGTCCTTGTACTTCTGCGTCTCTGTATTTAATGTTGACATAACACGTGCCCAATGGTTGTAGTATTTCTCCAGTGTATGTCCGTAGCTTTACCGATGTATTCATTAGTTTCAGGTTCCCAAACTTATTCTTAAAATATTCTGCAGAGCAGGTTGTGACTGCGGCACCTGTATCCAGCTCCAGGGTATGTAAATTTCCATTTATTTGCAATGTAATATTGAATTTATCATTTTGTGTACTATTTCCATGAATAACTTTCTGTATTTCATATATTTCGTCTTCATTATTATCCACAGGTAGCTCGTATAAGAGATCTAACTGTTTGTGCTCTTTAAAACAAACAGATTGGATATGTCCCTTTTTACTACAGTTCTTACAGTATAGTTTATCCTTCAGCCTGCACTGTGCCGCTGTATGGTTCTCTTTTCCACATCGGAAACATTTTACTTGTTTTTCTTCTTTAATTGGGTATGTATTATTTGTGTTGTATGAAGGTCCTTTATCTGTATTTGGTTTAAAATTGTTTTTATTCTTTGTGTACTTTGATATTTTGTTAATATTTGACTGTATATCCGGTTCCATTTCTTTGCTTTCAGATTTTGCCATTTCTATTGCTAATGAAATTTTTATTAAGTCATCGAATTTTATTAAAGAAGATTCCTGTAACAACCTCTCTTTAATTTCGGTATTTCTGAGTCCTCGTATAAATTGGACACGAAGGTGGGTCTCGAAAGTGCTCTGTTGGCAATTATTACATTTAAAATTGCATTTACCCCCTATTCCTTTCAACCCCGCTACATAGTTAGATATACTTTCGCCTTCTTGTTGCTGCCTCAGGCAGAATTTGTGCTGCAAAGCGACTTCACCAGGTTCTGGTGCAATATGGTTTTGTAACAGCTTTATAAGCTCGTCCAATGCTATTTTTTCTGGGGTCTCTGGTGCCGTTATGTTTTTCAATATTTGGTAGTACTTAGGACCAATACAGTTGAGGAATATTTGTACTTTTACTGTAGAATTTGTTACTCCTTTTAAGGTTATGTAATTTTGAAGTCTTTGTAAATAAGACGAAAATGTCTCATTCTGCTCATCATACGGTTGTAATGTAATACCGCCAACTGACTTATCACTGCTTTGTAACGCTTGTTGTAATTGAGCTTGTTGTAATTGCATACCTTTCATAGTTTGCATCATTTCTGCCAAAACTTGACCTAATTGCATCTCCATTGTAGTATTTGTAGTACGTATTTATGGTAAGGAGAAAAAGGAATTTGTGTAGCGGGTTATCAACACAGGCATGGAACCCTTGGATTGGTAGGAGATGGTAAGAGGTATCACTTGGAACATGAATTTTCACTGCATTGAGGTTACTCAACACCACGTGCAAACTGTGATGGTATATTTTTTTCTATGGTTTCGCGTAGATTCAGTCACTAACTCGTCGCCACTATTATGTATGCTATTTGCCATTATAAATAAACTGGTTAACCATGTAATGAGTATTTATTTCTTACATAATAATTAATTACAATGAATCAAGCAATGTCAGAGTCGAGAGCAACCTGCTGTCGTTGCGCCGGAAACCGCTTGGCGCGCTCACATCACTCCGTTCGGAAACACACATGATTTGAGTCTAACAGATTACTTATTAACTCTACAAACCGGTAGTTAAAAACAGCGATACTCGCTTAGGATACTAGTAAACAAAGAGTGTGTGTACCGATTTTTAGCTTCCTACCTTGAAAACTGCGAAAAGTCCCGTATAAAATTTCATCCCCTCTTTAAAAGGTTGGGGCAGATTTCCAAAAAAAAACATAAACATAACAATTTTTAGCTTTCTACCTTGAAAATTGCGGAATGCTCCATACAAACTTCTACCCCTATTTTAGGGAAGTAGTATATAGTAAGAGTACCAAAATTTATCAAAATCGGTTTAGCCATTTAGGCGTGCAGCCGCAACAAACAAACTCACTTTCTCTTTTATGTTATTAGTAAGAATTTATAGTATCGATTACTAAACTGACCCATCCAAATATATTATAATACAGCAACTTGAGCCACGTAAATAGCGGGTTGCGCGCGATGACACTCTGGTTGTTGTACGCCACGATGCGGTGCTTCACCCGGCGCATCATGGTGCTGGTGATGGTTGGGTAGTGGACGTAGCAGCCCACGGGGCACTGCGCCAGGTAGCGGAAGATGGGGAACGTGAACGCGAAGCCGGTTGTATCTATATATATATCTAGAAAGAAAAGAAGGATAAGGTTGAGTAGTACGACACAGTCGACACAGAGGAGCTCGTGGCTAAATAATATTAGCCGCTCAGGTCGATCTTTAGGTTAAGCCGCGCTTGCCTAGGTTGGTCTATGGATGGGTGACCACCCGTTTAATACCGAGTTTCCTCCGTTCCTCGGAAAGCACGTTAAGCCGTTGGTCTGTCATTTGTAGATCTTTGACAGTCGTTACAGGTAGTCAGTGTTCCGAAAGTCTGACAATCAGTCTTACCAAGGGGTATAGTATTACCCAGTATTAACTGGGTTGTGGAGGTCAGATAGGCAGTCGCTCCATGTAAAATACTGATATTCAGCTGCATCCGGTTAGACTGGAAACCGACCCCAACATAGTTGGGAAAAGGCTAGGCAGATGATGAGTACGACACAGTTGCCAGTGGCTGAGCGATTGACTGCTGTGCTGAGTTTCGCGGGTTCGATGCCGCCGCACGGTACAATTAATTGTATGACCTACAGGTTGTTGTTTTGGGTCTGGTTGTTTGTGTGAGTGAGTTAAGAATGTTTGGAAACGCACCCACGATACAGGAGAAATTGCTACAGTAGGGAAAAGTTTCTTTTTTTAAATATATTTGGCCCACAGTTCAGTTACGCGAAGTCCGTTCGCTGATGCAGCCATAAGATTGTCAAGTACGCAGGTTTTATTTTCCGTGAAGACACACTTAAAATCTGAACAGTCTATGAACCCCCATCTGTGGAGATTGTCTTTGATATGGCTGACTTGGGTTCAGAATCTATATTTAGAGTGCACCATCATGTGTTAGTACACAATCAGTGTAATTAAATCTTATAGTTACACTAGCTTTTACCGCGGCTTCGCTCACGTTAAAGTCGGTAACGCCTTATAGATTTGTAATAGCAACGCTAAGTTTTCCCTTTTATTTTCTCGAACTCTCTCATATACCTTTTTTTTTAAATAAAATAGCTATGTCCGTCTCCTGGTTCTCAACTTTTTCTGTACCAAAATTAATCAAAATTGGTTTAGCCATTTAAGCGTGAAAAGGTAACAAATAAACAAAAAAACTCACTTTCGCTTTCATAATATTAGTAAGGATTATAAAATCAAGATACTAACACTGACTTTAACTTCAATATTATGTAAGTTACCGGTTTCTTCTAAAACTGTACATCTACTCACCAGGATTCAGCTTCATAAAAGCCTCTATGCCCAGCAGCATGGATCCCAGACTCTGCAGCAGCAACGTAAAGTAAGGATAGTTCTGTGCTTCAATAACCCGCCCCATACTGAGTCGCACAAAGTTGATTTTAGAGCGGTCCACTTTCACATTGAATTGGTTCTGAGCACGATCTATGATTGTCTGTGGTTCTGCTGTCTCTACGGTGTAGATGTGGATGTTTGAGTCAGGGTACCTGGGAGATGGAAACAGAAATCTAACTAGGAAAATAATAGTATGTCAAAATGGAATAGAAAGAAGTCTAATTGGAGAGAAACAAAAGATAAAATAGGATTAAACAATGAAAATGAAACTGTATTTAAAGATGTGAATGAAGTATGCAATACACTTAATACTGTAATCATTGTGTTGACACACCTGAGGCTCTGCAGGAGCCTGGTGTATTAGTCACAGCAACGAGCGATGATGCATACTATTATTGTGTAATTTTAAGTTAAGCTAATCACTTTATGTCCTGTATTTCTTGAGCCCTTGTGTCACTCACACATTGGAATGTGGTGACCAAGTTGTTTCTCAGTTTCTACTCTTTTGTAAAACAGCAATAAAGGCTAGTTTCTTAACATTTTTACTGCCACGGACTTCAATATCAGTTACAATATAACTTCTATTGAAATCCGTAGGGGTGAAAAGGTCAATAATCTGGGAATTGATGAGTATTTTGAAGTTTGTTAGTTGCCTGATGGTTACTATGTGTTTGCTGGCAAAACATTTACATAAAATGTGTTAAAATCTCAATAAGTGTCTTTTCTCTTAAGTTAAATCTTTATTTGTATTATGGAATATGAGAATGTTTGGCCAGAGTGTGTTACACAGTAATTGTACCTTTACATCTTAGTTTAGCTTTACGGCTAATTGTAAAAAAAAATTAGGGTGCATTCAATATTAGATTTTATAACTAAATAACAATATATAGAACTAGCTTTCGCCCGCGTTAAATTTTGGATAACACAGTTCCCCTTGCGCCTGATTGATTTGTAATAGCAATGCTAAGTTTTCCCTTTTCTTCCCTCTTTCTCCCTCACATCCCAGTTTTTTTTAATAAAAATGCCTATGTCCGTCTCCTACTGGTTCCCAACTATCTATGTACCAAAATTCATCACAATCGGTTTATCCATTAAAGCGTGAAGAGGTAACAAACAAACTCACTTTCACTTTTATAATATATGTAAGGATTAAATGAAGGTTCTTAAGTTCATACACAGTTCACATCTATCAGGATTTACTACATTTAACTTACAATACTCATATTTTGAATTTTTAGAAACAAGGTTCACTTGAAATAAACTTGGAAGAAGAAAAAATCAGGGGTTTTAGTTTAAGTTTTAATTACCTAGTCAATCCAATATCATGGTGAAAAAGACCTGTACAATGTGGGTGAATATTAATTTATACTCATTGAAATCAAACTTACAATAATTAAGAAATTGACTCGATTGAGTATTAATAATATGGTATAATTAGAGATCCCCCCTAGCTTCATATGGATATAATATATAATAACATTGATATTATATACTAATAAATATTATACATAATCCCCTTGAATCACTCTTTATATTGCCGAAAACTGCATTCAAAAGCATTGAGTAGTTTAAAAGATCTAAAAATGTGAGGAAATTGTTGATAATGAATGGCTGTAACAGTTGAGGAATACCAAAGAAACAATGGAGGAACTGTGTGAAGAATGATAAATGGAAAAGAAGATGGTGACTGCTAAGCTGATGAGAAATAGAGAAGTATGGAGAATAAATTGGGATTAAGGTATGAGAATAGTAATGTGTTGTTCATAGATAAAATTAAACAACATACCTGGCTAGAACAGCCTTGATAGCCACCCATAACACCCTCTCTCCACCACCGCCCGCATTGCAGTATGGATGGAAGAATGCCACATTTGCTCCGTCCCTCTTACGTCTTTCCAGCTTGCGCTCCTTTATCCTCATGTACCATGACGCGAAGATGAACGCGAAAGGTACCAGAACAAACGATACGAATAGGAAGAATCCTAAGATAGCTGGTAAGATCAGCAGTATCCTAGAAAAAGAAAACCGCATGTTATGGAATGAGTGTATTTTGCCGGTGAAACAGGACATGGATAAGCGTCTTAATTACACAGTACACTAGGTTAGAATTATCAGAGCAGTTCAATCTTTCAGATAATAATCTGTAACATTGTTTTTAAACGTTTGTCACATAAAATCTTATCCTGTTTTCAATCTCAAATAACAGGAACTGCGTTTTTTTACTGAAAATCTTACACAGCAATGAAATAATGTAATTAAACGTTGTGAAAATGTAAAATAACATAAAAGTAACGATAAATAAATACGTACATGAACCATTTCAAAAACATTGTAAATTAATGCTCTAGCAGTCTACACACGGTAAGGTCACGACATTAAAACTAATTAAATGACTTTGTGTTAAGCAAACACATCTGGATATGTTTCACGAAGATATTATTTTAGTATCTGAATAATACAAAACTGAACACATAACCTCGCAACGTAAACATTCCCGTTGGCAGGTAAACCATAGACGGTAGACCAAAAACCAATAATAGTAGAGTAGTGATTCGTCATGAAACGCAGTGACTGTCACGCGAAAAAAACGTTGCACGTTTTTTTTTCAAGTATCTTTTAGCCTGGTCTACTAAATAATAATAGCTCATGTATATACTATATAATACGTAAAGCATGTAGCACCAAAATGGTACACCTTTTTTTTCGAATAAGCTATATAATCATCACATGACTTCTACCACTGTGAGCTTATTTGCCTGAACTAGCTGGAGCTGTTTCAGGCTATAAAGAACATTAATATAATACTTATTCAAAATAAATAAACTAGGGTATCAAAATGAAAACTTACACAAAAGTACAGTTAGCGGTTTATTTGCAGACAACAAGTACTTAGATGTTCTCTCTGTGCATAAAGTTATGGTTTGAAACAATTTAACTATATAGGTACCTACCTACCTATCTTTTTTTTTGCAGTTACGCTTGTGTAACTTGTAGATAATTAGTTTTCCATTTGATCTATTGTACAGAAATGGGCCTTTAAATGAGAAAAATCTTTCCACAAATCCATGTCATTAGACGTGATACGATATAGGTAAAAGTCTCTCATTAGTATCATCAGTAGGTATCGTCCATCAGCTTGGTGTGCTGTTTTAATACTAAGTCCATAATGAAAAGCTGGCGATCAGTCAGTACATTGCAGGATTTATATAGCTGATCCGTGGGAATGAAAAAAGGAATTTTGCTACGTTTAAAATTGTCTATGTGTAAGTATGTGCTGCGGAGGGTCTATGAGTAAATATGGTGAGAAACTTTTGAGTATTAAGGTGGATGACTACATGAGTAGAAAGCCAAAGAAACAATGGATGGATTGTGTCAGGGATGATAAATAAGAAGAAAGTAATGACTAATAGAGAAGACGTATGGATTAAGAAGAAATGTTGCGCCTACCCCAAATTAATTGGGATAAGGAGAAAAGAATGATGAAGTATCTATATTTTTATGGATGGATTGCACCGATCATGGTGACACCTCGACCTTCTATATTATTATAGCAAATGCAAATGTATGCGCGGTTAGATGCTCAGCGATCGTGTTCATTTTTACTCGACTGCGGCGTAACCTAAAGGATGGGTTATGTATGCCCATTTCTTTGTCCTCTCGTAACTCTAAAACGGATGGATCTATTTGGCCTCGTCTTGGTAGCACAAGTGTCGGTGGGTTCTCTGCATCTATTTAACATGAATAAAGATGGTTATTATTAGATGTCGGGTTATACACACTATTCAAATGCCAAAATATGCTAGAATGCCAAAAAATGGCGATTATGTGCACTCAAAGAGCAAAATAGGTACAAAAAAACCTGAGAAGTGTCAAGGGTTACCCGGATGGAACGAAGTTATTATTTATTATGTACCTTCACATAATATGTTTACAAAAAACCTATATACACTGAACAAAAATAATCGTCGCGACACCACACTGTTCAATGCGAAATAGAAAGACGAAACGAAAACAACTGGCTTGCTTTCTATGAGAGAGAGAGAGATAGAGAGAGCTATAGGGGCAGACAGAGAAACACGCGCTCGCCGCACGGCTTACAATTATAGCAAAAAGTGTCGTTACAATTTTTGGTCTTATTTTTTTTCGTCTAGCCCCCTTCTCAACGCGCGATAAGGAATTTCGTTCCAATATGCATAATCAAATCTATTTGATGTTATAATTCACGTTTATTTTATAAAATTTTGAGATAAAACTAATGTCTATGTAATTTTCGTGACAACACATAATTAAATATTTTTCTAGACGTGTGACGTTTGGCACTTAAAATTAATTTCTTGGTTACAAAATGACCTCTCTAGGTCAGGGTTGGCGGAACTTGAAAGACGCCATTTTTGCCAAACAAGCAAGCCCGATGTCTAGTTATTACATTGTTTGGTACTACGGAACCCTGAGTGTGCGAGGCCGACTCGCACGTGGCCGTATTTTTTACATAAGGACACGTTTAACTTTTCCATCCGTCAGTTCTGTAACCACGTGTAACCTTGGCTTGTTATAAAAGCGTGTACTGTTTATAAGAAATGACTTGCTATTTTTTGTTAATCTAATTTAGGGTTTTAAAATTTGGTGTTTTCTGCGTGTAGAAGAAGTCGCTTCAAATTTTTCAAGCCTTATTTTTTTTTTTAATAAATGCAATCTAAGTTGTAACGTGGGTTTTTGGCACCCAGAGCCGAGCGTAGGTATATTCAACGCCCTCTTCATTGTTCTCATACATTAGTCAAGAAATTTAGCAAAAAATCATATGAAGCAAGTATTTCATTTAAGAATTTTCGAAAATGTATGTTCGTCATGTTCTATTGCTAATAAAACTGATAGTAGACTTATTGTCCCTTAAATTAATATTAAATAGCGGGCGCAACGACCTCCATCAAAGCGACTAAAGCGGCTAGATTATATTCATTCATTTAGATAGATATGAAATACTATGTGTCATGGAGCAGAGTTTTTTGTTTAATTGTTGCCCCACTTTATTACTTTTAAGGAATTCCTCCTGTATCGTGGGTGCGTTTACAAACATTTAAACTCACATACACAAACAGCCAGACTCGAAACAATTACCTGTAGGTAATTAAAATATTTGTTCCGTGCGGGGATCTAACCCGCGACACGCAGCGCAGCAGTCGATCACTCAACCACTGCGCCAACCGTGTCGTCAAGTTTCATGCCGTGATAATGACAGAATTAGTCAGCTCAACTCAGTGTTACCAAGTGGGTATCCAGGGTGAGCCCGGCGTTTGAGGGTTTGGCAGACATCGCTTTTATATAATCAGTCTACTATGTTACCAATGCGACCTCGAGCGCCTGTCTAAAAGGTACCTACGTACCTGATGTTCTATAACCCACCACGCATCCCTGTGCAGGTTGAAAATTAAATAAATAAATATCTTGGGAAAACTCACACACGGCTATCTGATCCCAAGCTAAGCAGAGCTTGTGTTATGGTAACCAGACAACTGATATACATACTTATAGGTATAATTTATAAATACATACATATTATAGATAAATCACACCCAGACACAGAACAAACAATCATGCTCATCACACAAACTTTGTCCTGGGTGGGAATCGAACCCACGACCTCCGGCTCAGCAGTCAGGGTCACTAACCACTAGACCAGCGGTCGGCAACCTCTTGGCAAGCAAGGGCCACAAGGTGACAAAATAAACTACAGGCGGGCCGCAGTCATTATACTCGCATGAACCCAAGAAGCCCAATATACCCTATTTTTTTGCGGGTGGCAAATCATCAAATAACTTCCCCGCTCTGGGTGGAGTGGGGGGGAGTGTTAGAATTGTACAGACTAAAACCCACCCATGTTCCTTCTATTTAATTGCCCTTTATGTTCCGGGGCCGCGGTATCTCTTTCGAACAACCCGCACCATTGTCAGGCGGTGGCCCTGGCAAGCCCCTCTGCTTTGCTAACATCTCTTTGAGGCGCGCGTGGAACACTAACGCGTCGTCGACACGGCCTGTTGTCAATAGACCGACGGACGGTGAGCTACCCATTGCTCACCGTCCACAGGCCCGCATCTACGGTGCCCGGAGTCGTCTCCCGGTGCCCGACGCCCCGGTCGTCTCTCGCGGCGGCTGTGTTGGTTTGAGGTTCTCTCTTTCAAACGCCCAGCCACCTTCTTCGCTAGCATAACTGCTTCGCAGAAGGAGGTGACTGCTTCACATTACCTCTCGCTCCGGATCATAGACTGAACCAGGGCCGGACGCGAGAAATCGCCGCCACCGGTCGTCTATACGAGGGCACGGCGATGCTCCGCCCAAGCTGGGCAGACTGCTGGTGTGCTCCACCGTGTCCTCCATGGGCGGGGCATTATGCTCCCTTCGCGAAGGGAACAGAGCGCTCACCACATCCTCGACTACTTGGGGCCGGAGACTCTGCTTCAGCCCTGGCGTGGTGTTTATCCCGCACATCTTGTATGGGTGCCCCCACAGATCTCCATCCAGAGACTCATCCGGAGCTCCCGGTCCAGCTGCTTCAGCGCCCACCACGTACCACTCGGGGCCTGTTGGACCGGTGCGCTGGTGGTCTGGGTGGAGACATCGAGCCGGATGTACCGGTGATCGGAGTAGGTCTCCACCTCCTCCATGACATGCCAGTCGACGTCACGTGGCGACAGAGTGGGGCTGGCGAACGAAATGTCCACCACTGACTCGCCCCGCATCCGCACACACGTGGGGACGATGTAGGACGACCAGGCCTGTCTCCAGTGCTCAATCCTCCACCATCTTTTCCCGTACATCCGTGTAGCGAGAACCCCAGGTCAAGTTCTTAAGTTGAAGTCCCCGAGCACTAGCACGGGAACAGACTAGTTTCCGACGACGACGGTTTACTCCCTGAGGGAGCTATGGAACGAGAGTCGAGAGTTCAGCTCGGGGAGAAGTTGACACCTGCTACGACTATATCCCCGAACCGTGCTGCCACGCACTTCTGACCCTTCCTGACACCTTCGAAGGACGGGGTACCGGTAGCGGCCAATGAAATGGTTAACTGAACTCTCACAGGTCTCGCTCAGGTCCTCCACCCAGTCGTCCCTGGGCAGGACAAAGTACGGCTCAGCGACCACGGCGATATTAATCGACCACTGCGCCATGCTCTGTAGCAAGAAATTCTGAGCGCAGGCGCAGTGGTCGGTATACGCCTGGAGGTGGCGTAATGGGGCCGTTATTGGCACTCCATTACAGCCCCTCTTGGATGAAGCCCCTGTGAGGGCCCGGCTACCACCGCAGCGGTGGCAGTGACCTTCGCGGGCCGCAACTAAGACGTCCGCGGGCCGCATGCGGCCCGCGGGCCGCGGGTTGCCGACCCCTGCACTAGACCAACAGGACCGTCAGTTGACACATGTCTTGAATTCTCGACTTTAAGACATGCTGACTTCCTTATAATGTTTTCCTTTGCCGTTTTTGAGAGCAGTTGTGAATAAAAAGGAAAAAAAAGTAAAGAGTTCGCACCTCGACCTCAGTCACGGCCGTTAGAGAGTAGTGCTCTTTAGAGACAAAGTTCATCGAATATAACAGATCAGATAAATTAATGTTTGTTTTGTTCTTTCCTTAACAACACCGGGAAGTGTCGAAGGGCGTCATGTGGAGACTTTCACATTTCATTGTTGACGTTCATTTCTTGATTCAGCCCAATTAAAATACCAACAGCATATTTTGTTCACATAAAACATCGTATTTGGGGTACGTTGACTCATGTGATAGTCGAAACTGTGTTGCCCGACCAGTCAGGGAGGACCTTTAAATAATATCACACAAAAAAAAAACAATCACTAAACTAGGAAACCTTTTTGGTACTTTGAACCATGGAGTTTCTTGCCGGTTCTTCTCCATAGGAAATGACCAACCCGAACCGTGCATCTTTTATCGACGTTTTATAAGTGCCCATGTAGGCCTATGTGAAATAAAAATATTTTGATTTGATATATTGATTTATTTAATTAACTATCAGCCCGTCCCGGCGTTAAACGGGTGGAATGCAAATCTTTGGAAGACGCAAGTACAGACGCCTGCACATCAAGCTACTACAATCTGTCAGATTTCTTTGATAGATTTTCGACTTTATTTCTAAAGTATTAGGTTCAACGTTCATTGAGAAAAATTTACAGTTTAGGGTAGCTTGACCTGCTGGCGTCCTGTGTACAGTGTACTATACAATAATTATCAAGTAAGGTTTTTTTATATTTCGTGGGTACAAAATTAAATCAAAATATTTTTATTTACATAACATAACTCATGTTATATATTATGTTATCTGCTTCTCGTACCTACCTGCTTATTAATAACCATTAGTTACATACAATGATACATAGTTATACACTTGTTTTATAAAGTATTTTATTTACAATAACAAAGTAAAAAATATCAGCTGGAGTTTTGTTTACTTTGTTAAGAACAAGAAAAAAATACGTGGTATATTAATGCTTAATGAAAATGTATAGTGTTTGTCAAAACACTGTAAGTTTTTTTTTAAAATTTTGCTGTTTACTTTTAAATCTTCCTTTATACATTACTAGCTTCCGCCTGCGACTTTGTCCGCGTGGCATAGTTACTTTGGGCTAACGTTAACTTTAACCCGATCTTTTCGATCATCACGCATGATCGAAAAAAAAATATCTTTTCTCTTTTCTTCCCTCTTTCTCGCCTTTTTCCCTCATATTTAATCTCTCGTCTCCAGGGTCCCAACTATCTCTGTACCAAAATTCATCAAAATCGGTTTAGTCATTTAGGCATGAAGACGTAACAAACAAACAAACTCACTTTCGCTAGTAAGGATTTACACCTGTGATCGACTGTATCTATGAGATACAGCCTGATGACAGATATATAGACGGACGGACAGCAGAGTTTAAATAATAAAACCTTATTTGGTATTGGTATGTTAAATGTCACATAATCCTTACTAGTACGAGTACAGAGATAGTTGGGACCCTGGAGACGGACATAGGGCTACCTTCTTTTTTTTTAAAGTGCAAAATGAGGGAGAAAGAGAGAATAAAAGGGAAAACTTAGCATTGTTATTACAATAAATAAGGCGCCAGGGCAAAAACTACAAGTAGCAGGTACCGGCAAATCAGGAAAGGCCCTTTCCTGATTTGCCGGTACCTGCTACTTGTAGTACTTGTACTTTGTACTTTTTTACCTTTCCGAAAGGGGAACTGTGGTACCCCGAATTTAAAGCGAGCGAAGCCGCGGGCAAAAGCTAGTTTTAGAATAGTATTGTAACTTGATTTAATCATACAATACGATACAAAAAACATTTAAGTGTTTACTAATGTCATAAAGTCTATTAGAAACCGTTTATTTTTTTAATTTAAAAATCGTTAATTTTTAAATTAAAAAAAAAAACGTTTTTCGTATTTTTGTTACTCACACTACTGATTAGAACTTGACCAAACAACTTTGTGATGTTGTCCTACGAGTAGATTATGTTTTTTTTTACTTGGTTTTAATTTATATGCACTTGGAACACGTGCCATTATAAACTTAGTACAAACCGATTTAAAAAAAAAGAAGTAGGTTCTCAATTCTTCTTTTTTATCAAAAACTACAAATTCGAACCAGTACTTCCTGAGATTAGCGCGTTCAAACAAACAAACAAACTCTTCGTACTGGTTGGAATTGGAAAATTCTTTTAGTGTTGGATAGTCCATTACTTGAGGAAGGCTATAGGCTATATAACATCACGCTACGACCAACAGGTGCTGAGCAGCGTGGGTGAAACCGCGTGGAACAGCTAGTTAAGTGATAAAGTTGTTGAAATTCGGTGATTTTTTAAATTTCTGCTTCGATACAGGTTATCAGAATTTTCTTAGTAGGCCAAATATTGTAATTAAGTAAGTATAGTAAAAATACAACTCTTCGACTGACGGTGGACAGTCGGACGGACAGATTAATTAAGCAAATGCTGTGATGGTCTTACTCCGCCCTTTTTTTTACTCCGCCCTTGAGTAAGGAATCTAAAATAGTAAACATCATTGAGCTAAATAATGGACAAATTGATAAAAAAAGATAATTATTATGTTAAAAGGTCATTCTTTGGTTTTTGATTTATTTCCCACCGCTTTATTTAAACATTAAAAGGACAAGTTTTAACTACATAATACTAAGTATAAGAAGATCTCGTGATTTAAAAATATCATTCGGCAATTCGGTTAACCTCATCTTTAGGTTAGGCCGCGGTCACCTCGGTTGGTCCTTGGATATAATTATGACCACCCATTATACAGTGTGTCCCATAAGTCTTTTGAAATTTAAATTTCAAAAATGCATCACTTGTGCACATGCGAAGCCCTATAAGGCCAGCGCACACCGAGCAGGCAGAGTATTTTACCTTTACCCAACGTGAAGTAATACCACAGAACCCTAAAAAAAAGAGAACATCCACGTTACCTACGTGGATGTTCTCTTTTTTTTAGGGTTCTGTAACTCAAAACGAAAAACAGAACTCCTTTTGGATAACTTTGTCGTCCGTCTGTCTGTCTGTCAAGACCCTTTTTCTCGGGAATGCGTGGAGGTATTAAGCTGAAATTGATCCATATTATCAACTCTGTGGTCTATTTGTGCTGTAAAAAAATGTATTCTCTAAGTTTACGTAGTCAAAAGATATGGCTGTTTATGTCGCTAGTTTGTACGAAACCCTCGGTGCGCTAGTGTAGACTCGCTCCTGGCCGTTTGATTTTCGATGGTACCTACAACTTTTTAAATTTTCTATCCCCGTATATGGCAGCCTCTGGGCAGTCTTTAAGACAGACACCAGATACTCGGATACTGCAGCACGTGGTCTGGTCGGAGTAACGCACTCACACTGCGCGCTTTTAGGGATCCATCCCCATTTCCTCGAAACAGTTTTACGATTAAGACTTAATAAAAGGATAACAGTGAGATGAGTTGACAAAAACATATACAACCAACGAGATACAACTAATTAACAGGAAGAACACGTCTGGGAATACCTTGTAGCGAAAGACTTTTGAGGATAAAACGGTATTTCCTGTCAAATAGGACGACTGACGTCATTGGTTAAGCCCAAATTCAAATTAACGGATAAAGGAACATAAATTTGTTTCGTGGCAGTCCAGAGTATTCACTTTATGTCGTGCACTGCTAATTATGTATTAACAGACACCTAAATAAATGCTTAAATGAAATGGTTCAACCGAGAGTTCAAATTTGAGACACCGCCAGCTAAAAACAATACTAATAACTAATAAATAATGGATGGTATTTAAACGTACTTCAATTTATTCCCATTTCGTTTACCTAATTTTGCCTGTGTTGCACCAAATTTACTGAATGAGCACCAAAATATGTTAATTAAAATATGTCATAACGAGCATCAGGAAAAAGACAGCACTACAATAAAAAAGTGTTATATCTTTATCCATTTTCTATTAATGCAAGTCGTTCCTGGCGTAGGGGGTCGCAGTTTTAACCTAACCTAACCTACGCATTTTTTTTGCATTCAGGAAAGAATATTTGGTGCACGATCAGTATTTTTGGTGAACACAAAATTTTTTTCCCATAAATAATTAACTGACAAATGCCTGCACTGACTGGTCCACTAAATCTGTGTGGTGCTTTCTTAAAAAGACCATTTCAGACACTATCTGCATAGTCCTCATGTAAGTTGACCAAGATTTTTTGTCTGGACCTTAAAAGAGACTATGACCTCTGAGCTTGTTTCGGCTGTTTCTTCTCAGAGAAGTCGGGTACGAAACACCGGCCTCATCTAGTTTTTAAAAAATATTTTGTGTTTTAGTGTTTGTGAAAACCTACTTGCAAAATAAACATCATTTATCAATAAGGTGATAGAAAAAGATTGCGTGGTTGTCAGGTCTACGTCATTGTATATAAGCAATTTTCCGTAAGGAAGTCTGGGCGAAGACAAAATGCGTCACCAATGATCACAGTAAATGATAACGAGTCATCATCATTTGCCTAGCCTTTTCCCAACTACGTTGGGTTCGGCTTCCAGTCTAACCGGATGCAGCTGTATATTAGTATTTTACATGGAGCGACTGCCTATCTGAACTCCACAACACAGTTAGTACTACGTAATGCGATACCCCTTGGTAAGACTGGTTGTCAGACTATCGAAACACTGACTACCTGTAACGACTGTCAAAGATCTACAAATGACAGCCGGGACCAACTGCTTAACGTGCTTTCCGAGGTACGGAGGGAACTCGGCATCTATCGGGTGGTCACCCATCCACAGACCCACCTAGGCAAGCGCGGCTTAACCTAAAGATCGACCCGAGCGGCTGCTATTATTAAGCCACGAGCTCCTCAGTAAATGATAACGAGTATGAAATAAAAAATCCCTGTGCACATAATTGTCCCTGCCCTAATCCGGCTTGAAGGTCCTGCCGTTCAGTGAACTAGGCAGGACAGTCCTCGGGCAACTGCAGTCATATCGGTCATCCTTACTAATATTATAAAAGCGAAAGTGAGTTTGTTTGTTTGTTACGTCTTCACGCCTACAAGGCTAAACCGATTTTGATGTATTTTAGTACAAAGATAGTTGGGACCCTGGAGCCGGACATAGGCTTAACCATAAGCTATAATTTTTTTTTTAATTAAGATTTGAGGGAGAAAGAGGGAAGTAAAAGCAAAATTTAGCTTTGCTATTACAATAAATAAGGCGCTAGGGCAAAAACTACAAGTAGCAGGTACCTGCAAATCAGGAAAGGGGAACTGTGTTATTTCGGGGTAACACAGTTCCCCTTTCCTGATTTTAAACGCGAGCGAAGCCGCGGGCTAATCATGCGGATTGATGATTCTCTTATTTTGTAAAATTTATAAAATGTATTCTACACACTACCAGTTTACAATTAAGGTACTATTTTACATATTGTGACAGCTTGAGTAAATGGGTGTATGTTTTACCTGGTTATTCTTTTATTTGATTATCCTTAAATATTTGATAAAAATCGTCGGCAACATAACGATAAACAAAGTATTGACTTTATGAAATATAGGTATTATTTTTCTAAAAGGAGAATATAAGACTATACTGTTGTAATTTATAGTAGTTCGCATAATTTCAAGATAAGGTATAAAACAATAAATATATATATGTAAGTGTAAGGAAAATGTACCTATTTCCTCTATACTAGAGACTTTGCTGTCTACCGCGCTGTCAATATACCACAGAGCTCTGCTCTATTTTATCTGTGTTGAAGACTATGAATCTTCATAAAATTGAAAGAAAGAAAAACTCTGAATTATTATTGTAAAACAAGAAAGGAAGTGGTACAGGCTTTAAATGTCGTTTCTTTACAGGTTTGTTATTTTATTATATTAAAACACTGTAATTTTTATGTAAAACTCGATGTAAAAGTGTATTGAAATAAACTTTTCTTTACAGACAAAGCAACGCATTTTTGTACCAAGCCAATTACTCATTACCTATATAAGTAATA
Source organism: Ochropleura leucogaster (assembly GCA_958449745.1). Taxonomy (NCBI): domain Eukaryota; kingdom Metazoa; phylum Arthropoda; class Insecta; order Lepidoptera; family Noctuidae; genus Ochropleura; species Ochropleura leucogaster. Next base: position 17,515,197 of record OY288215.1, on the reverse strand, counting down.
AAAAATAAAACAATATAAAAAGAAATAGATTTTTATGTCAGGAAAAACTGACAGTCCCTTTACACAAACCTATCATGGCAATTTATCATAATTATCTGTTTGCACTTTAACACTTTATGCAAATTGTAGGCTATTTTCATAAATATCATCTGCCTATAATGTCAATAACCTTTCATTATCTTCCTCGGAAGTGAATGACTTAAGTTGAAATGTGTTGACTTAAGTTGCGGTTTTACCAATTTTGGACTTATGAAAATCCAAATCCACAATTAATATAACAAAGAACATCTAATGTAATGTAATATAATGCCATGTTATATTAAAAGGCACGATGGAACAGATATGCCAATTTCTGTTCAGATAAAAACATTAAAACAAAATAAAGAGACAAAAAAAAATGTCTTGAAAAAATATTTTATTGAAGTTGAACGTCACCCAAAGGTTGATTGGTAGGAAATGCCTATGACATTAAGTCCGCCTCTGTACTTTGTGCTTGAAGTGTTAAATAAATAAATAAACATATGACCCAAGGCTATTGAAGGCTGTGTGAAAATCAAAAGATAATATAATTATTAGTTAGGCTCGATAAAAAATCGCGGATATGACACTAACTTACGATTTCAAAGTGCTTTTCTATGAAATTATGTCTTGTCTTGTTTTCTTGTTTTTTTTAGTGAGGTTTAGTGCAACAATAATTTTGGAGTAGGTTCTATTTTTTCTTTTCATAAAAACAAATCTGCTGTTTCAGGGCTGTGACGTCGAAATATACCCAACTAAAAATAAAAGAGGCCTTTTTCGGCTTCCTCATTTACATAATTATTTAACGCATCGCCACTGGTGTTTACATGGATCAATGATTGATTATGTCAGAGCATAGCTACCTAGCCTGCCGGGGTTGCGGGTTGTTCGAAAGAGATACCGCGGCCTCGGAACGTAAAGGGCAATAGAAGGAACATGGGTGGGTCTTAGTCAGTACAAGTCTGACATGCCACCCCGCTCCGCCCAGAGCGGGGGAAGTCATTGGATGATTTCCTAACCCGAAAAAAAAAAGCATAGCTACCTACCTACTTGATTCATTGTACACACGATTGCAGTTCAACCTATTATAAACTACTAGCTTTCGAAATTCGGGGTGACACAGTTCCCCTTTCCTGATTTGCAGGTAAGTACCTAATACCTGCAGTTTTTACCCTTGCGCCTTATCGATTGGTAATAGCAAAGCTAAGTTTTCCTTTTTCTTCCCTCTTTCTCCCTCATATCCCACTTTTTTTTAAAAAAAAAAGGTGAGCCTATGTACGTCTTCTGAGTCCCAACTATCTCCGTCTGTACCAAACTTCATAAGAATCGGTTTAGCCATTAAGGCGTGAAGAGGTAACTAACAAACTGATCGTACACTGTAGTAGAGAGATCAGGTTAAAATGGTTTTATGTAGGTTGATGTGCCGTGGTGTGTGCGTTTCGTTTTACAAACTAATCCTAGTTTAGTTTGTTGTAAGTAGGTACGAGTACACAAACAATACCTATATATAGTATTTAACTGTAAAACTGTTGTTTCACTGAAGTATTTGATCATGTTTGCAATGCATGTTAGGTATAAAACCGTTGCGTTGTTGCATTGTTGCAGAACCAATTATAAAAAAAACGGCCAGCCAAGTGCGAGGGTTACAAACTTGCGACATAAACCGCCATATCTTTTCACTGCGTTAACTTTGACGTTTGATTTTTTTACATCTCCACCGGAAGTTAACAAAGACAGATGGACCATTATTATTTTCCTTATGAGGTACGGAACCCTAAAAATACTACATATATCCTTATTTAATATTGTAAGAGCGAAAGTGAGTTTGTTGGTTTGTTAAGTACGTCTTCACGCCTAAATAGCCAAACTGATGTTGATGAATTTTGGTACAGAGATAGTTGGGACCTTGGAGACGTACATAGGCTAAAAAAGTGAGAAAAAGGGGAGAAAGAGGGAAGGAAAGAGAAAGATATTTTTTTTTCGATCATCACGCGGGTTAAATTTAGCGTTAGTCCGAAGTAACTATGCATCGCGGAGGAAGTCGCGGGCGGAAGCTAGTGCTTCCGCCCGCGACTAATGATAGAATTTATTTTTTATAATAATTATCATTAAATTTTAAAAACAGGTCTCTTTAGAGGAGCATTTGGTGATCTGTGTCAAAATCCCGAAAAATAAAACACAAATTTTAATGTTAAACAAAAATAACAAAAAAACCTAACTTAAAAATAGAATAAAACATAGCGTAATTAATTTGTCCTTAACGCTGTCTGTTCGTAATGTCCCCAAGAGACTGGCCGCGTTACCGCGGTGTAACGGACTTCTACATAAAAATAAATGTTTTAATAATTAAAAAAACCGGCCAAGAGCGTGTCGGGACACGCTCAGTGTAGGGTTCCGTAGTTTCCCGTCTGTCACAATAAGTGTTCCCAGTTATGAGGCCAACCGAACAATTCGGTAATACCCGATCCAATGTATAAGTACCTACAGCGCCATCTCTCGAGGAATTGGGTTACTAATTAATACAAAGACGTGCAATTTTGGTGGTAATTTTGGATTGCGAGAACCGATTTCAATCATTCTTTTTTTGTTTGAAAAAAAATACGTTCAGGATAATAAAATATGTAAACAAAGTTACAAAAAAAGCTTGCATATACGATTATACTACAAACTTAGTCCAGAAATTATTTTGTACAACTTTTTGTCTTTTTTGTACAAAAACTGTTGTGTCAGTCAAGTTCAAAATAATTTTCATAGAAAGTCCTTATAAAGTTGTACTTTTCAGATTTTTTTCATATTTTTTAGACTTATGGTTCAAAAGTTAGAGGGGGGGGGACACATTGTTTTTTACTTTTGGAGCGATTATTTTCGAATTTATTGACATTATCAAAAAATGATCTTAGTAAACCCCTATTCATTTTTAAATACCTTTCCAACAATATATCACACGTTAGGGTTGAAATTAAAAAAAAAAACATTTTCCACTTTACATATAGGGTGGCTACCCTAATAAAACATTTTTTTAAATTTTTTATTTTACCACTTTGTCGGCGTGATTGATATACATATTGGTACCAAATTTCAGCGCTAACGGTCACAGAGATTAAGCGAGGACGGACGGACGGACGGACGGACGGACGGACAGACAGACATGGCGAAACTATAAGGGTTCCTAGTTGACTACGGAACCCTAAAAACACGACAGCCATGTCAAAAAAAATGAACCAAAAAGAAAAAAAACACTGTTAGTTTTACATTTGCCGATGGAATGTGCTAGGAACAAAGATGAAAGGGAATCGAAAACGCAACAAAAATTTTCGTCGCAGTCGGGGGACCAATCTGTAGAATACTTTCTTGTATAATAATAAGTACCCTGACTGCGATGAAAATTTTCGTTTCGTTTAAACATACTTCATCTGCCTAGCCTTTTCCCAACTATGTTGGGGTCCGCTTCCAGTCTAACCGGATGCAGCTGAATATCAATATTTTTACATGGAGCGACTGCCTATCTGACCTCCACAACCCAGTTAATACTGGGTAATACGATACCCCTTGGTAAGACTGGTTGTCAGACTTTCGGCACACTGACTACTTGTAACGACTGTCAAAGATCTACAAATGACAGCCGGGACCAACGGCTTAACGTGCTTTCCGAGGCAAGGAGGAAACTCGGTATGTAACGGGTGGTCACCCATCCACAGACCAACCTAGGCAAGCGCAGCCTAACCTAAAGATCGACCCGAGCGGCTGCTATTATTTAGCCACGAGCTCCTCATTCGTTTAAACATACTTTATACTCCTTAATTCGGGCAGTCGTGTTAAAAGAATCTTTACAAAATAAAGAAAAACATTGCAAAAAAAAAACTACCTATATGAGACAAGTCACACAGATGTTGCTCTCAGTACAGTAACTATTCACAATAAGGGCTATATAAATATGTGATTTGACAACTATTGCAAAAAAAAAACAAAAAAATAAGATTGAGAATTCTTCTTTATCTTCAACAAACAAATGTTTACAAACATTTAAACGTACTTACACACAACAATCCAATCCGGAACAACTATCTGCAGGCCATACAAATACTTCAATCAAAAATATATTATTGATCGGAGTACAAATATTTGTTCCGTGCGGGTATCGAACCCGCGACACGCAGCGCAGCACTCGATCGCTCAGCCACTGCGTCAACCGTGCCGTAGTGCCGTATATCCTTACTAATAATAGGTATAAAAGCGAAAGTGAGTTTGTTTGTTTGTTTGTTACCTCTTCACGCTTTAATGGCTACACCGATTTTGATGAATTGTGGTACAGAGATAGTTGGGAACCAGGAGACGGACATAGGCTTTTTATTTTAAAAAAGTGGGATGTGAGGGAGAAAGAGGGAAGAAAAGGGAAAACTTAGCGTTGCTATTACAAATCAATAAGGCGCAAGGAGAACTGTGTTACCCCAAATTTAACGCGGGCGAAGCCGCGGGCGAAAGCTAGTTTTTCAATAAAAGAAAAAAATTGAATAAAGAATATTCAAATCGTATGTATGTATACAGAACTCATCATGGTCAAGGGAAATTGTCTTCAGACAACGATTAACTTGCACTTGTTAAGTAATAGTTGACGTACTTTATTTTTAAATGAAAAAAGAAACAGTGACTGCTCTTAAAGACCTTGGAATATTATTGAATATACGCGGAAAACACTTGTATGCATGAAATGCTTCTGACTAGGAACTACGTCCAACTTATCTTGATGCCGTAAATGCGTTCGACATTTGTGTAAGTAAATGTTGTTTATTAAAATACTGCTACCTCAAAATTAATATACGGGCATGGGGCAACATTAATATACTCAACTTTTTTTAAATGGTACAATATATGATTCGGTTTTTTGTTGGTTGAAAATGCTAGGGTTATTTTCACAACGTTTCTGTTCAACACTTAGCCCTAGAACATCTAAGGTTGAAAACCATCCTGCCGGGGTTGCGGGTTGTTTGAAAGAGATACCGCGGCCCGATCGTAAATGACAATAGAAGGAACATGGCTGGGATTTTGTCAATACAAGTCTGACACTCCTACCCGCTCCGCCTATAACGGGGGAAGATATTTGATTATTTCCCATCCGCATAAAAGCCTGATGAATGGTATGCGGTTATTATTATTTATTTACCGTTATCGTTATTATATATATATGTACTTAGGTTTGTAACTATTATCCTTACTAATATTATAAAAGCGAAACCGAGTTTGTTTGTTTGTAGCGTCTTAACGCCTAAATGGCTAAACCGATTTTGATGAATTTTGGTACAGAGATAGTTGAGACCCTGAAGGCAGACATATTTTTAAAAAAGATTGAGATATGAGGGAGAAAGAGGGAAGAAAAGGGAAAACTAAGCATTACTATTACAATAAAATAAGGCGCAAGGGCACAAACTACAGGTGGCAGTATGCAAATTAGGAAAGCGGAACTGTGTTACCCCGAATTTAACACGAGCGATGCCGCGGGCAAAAGCTAGTTAGTCTATAAATGGCTTTTATATCTTCTTCTATGAATTAAATTTTTCATCCACGTTTCTTTACTTGGTCACCTGTTTTAAATTCCTATATTTTGCTTTGTCAAAATTAATCATCATTTGATTTATTTCAAGCCAGTCATTTATTAAACTAAGGATTAGGTAATAATGTTAGATTCTAAATTGATTGTATTATCATTAGTGAATAGTATACCTATAGTGCTGTCATCAGCAAATTTATAATGTTATGTCATGGTTTATCCGAAGATATGTTATTTAAATAGACAAGAAGGAAAGGGGGCACAAGATACATCCTAGCGGGACGCCAAGTTTTACCGTTTTTAGGGTTCCGTAGTCAACTAGGAACCCTTATAGTTTCGCCATGTCTGTCTGTCCGTCCGCCCGTCCTCGCTTAATCTCTGTGACCGTTAGCACTAGAAAGCTGAAATTTGGTACCAATATGTATATCAATCACGCCGACAAAGTGGTAAAATAAAAATTTGAAAAAAATGTTTTATTAGGGTAGCCACCCTATATGTAAAGTGGGAAGGGTTTTTTTTTAATTTCAACCCTAACGTGTGATATATTGTTGGAAAGGTATTTAAAAATGAATAGGGGTTTACTAAGATCATTTTTTGATAATGTCAATAATTTCGGAAATAATCGCTCCATAAGTAAAAAACAATGTGTCCCCCCCCCTCTAACTTTTGAACCATAAGTTTAGAAAATCAGAAAAGTAGAACTTTATAAGGACTTTCTATGAAAATCATTTTGAACTTGATTGACACAACAGTTTTTGTACAAAAAAGACAAAAAGTTGTACAAAATAATTTCTGGACTAAGTTTGTAGTATAATCGTATATGCAACAATTTTTTTTAACTTTGTTTACATATTTTATTATCCTGAACGTATCTTTTTTCAAACAAAAAAAGAATTATTGAAATCTGTTCTCGCAATCCAAAATTACCACCGAAATTGCACGTCTTTGTATTAATTAGTAACCCAATTCCCCGAGAGATGGTGCTGTAGGTACTTATTACATTGGATCGGGTATTACCGAATTGTTCGGTTGGCCTCATAACTGGGAACACTTATTGTGACGGACGGGAAATTACGGAACCCTACACTGAGCGTGGCCCGACACGCTCTTGGCCGGTTTTACCTATTTGTACCTATACTCACAAGATATAGATAGACAGGGGCCTGCCAGGGCCACCGAATGGGGTTGCAGGTAGTTCGAAAGAGATACCGCAGCCCCGGAACATGAAAGGCAAAAGAAGGAACATGGGTGGGATTTAGTTAGTAAAACTCTGACACTCTTCTCCGCACCAATCAGAGCGAAAAAAATAATCCGGAGGTGGTCACATTATTATTTTATTAAAATTGACTGGGTAGTTTATGAGTTAAATACATAATTATATTCTTCTATATCTATGTGGATGATTTATTAATAAATTGTAGTAACAATGGAATACGAATTTGTATATCTATTTCTACATCTAAACAGGCTGAAAAAACAAGTTTTTACTTGTTCGGAAAAAATACCAGACTTCTAAAAACAGCCATATCTTTTGGCAGTCAAGCAAACAGACTGACAGATAACAAAGTAATCTTATTACGGTTCCGTTTTTCCTTTTGATTTATGGGGCCCTAAAAACACAAAAACGTCAATGAAAAAAAATCCGCCACAGAAGGACACTTTGTTTTTTTTTGCGGATGGGAAATCATCAAATAACTTCCCCAGCTCTGGGCGGAGCGGGGGGAGTGTCAGACTTGTACTGACTAAAACCTACCCATGTTCCTTCTATTGCCATTTATGTTCCGGGGCCGCGGTATCTCTTTCGAATAACCCGTAACCCCGGCAGGACAACCCGCAACCCCGGCAGGACAACCCGCAACCCCGGCAGGACAACCCGCAACCCCGACAGGACAACCCGCAACCACGGGAGGACAACCCGAAACTCCGGCAGGAAAACCCGCAACCCTGGCAGAACAGAAAAAGGCGTTTTACTTTTGTTTTTCCCAGCAATTCGCATAATTTTTGAAAACTATTCATTTTTCTTTAATGATCTTGTCTCTGTTCTTATTACCAATAAACAAGTAAGAAAGTTGCAAAAAATATTTGGATATTTCATTGGAACCCAAATTGGTAGCGGAAGTACGTCTTGGGAGCTCTCGGCCATTTTTTTTTAAAGCAATCGACTATTTATTTTTGCGCTACTTCTTTTCCGCGATACACATCGTATTCTCGACACGACCTCTGGCGTAAGATGCATGCAAACGGCTGAATGATAAAAGCCATTGCAATGGCGGCTGCGTTTCGAGTATTCAGATGACAACGCGGCGGGACCGCACGCGATTTGAAAATAGAACCTTAGTTTTTTTTTTTTAAATAGGCTAAGGAGTTCTAATAGAATCATTTTTAAATATCGATTTTAGTGAAAAGTGATCTAGTTTTGATTTAGTTAAAAATGAGTTTGTTTAATAAATTGTGTTTGATTTTGTTAGTCGGAGTTTGTTGCGAGGCGCAGAAGCCGACGAGAAAGGAGGCTTATATGACAGTCGTGAGTACCTACCCACAGAATATATTTATTAAACAAATTGTACAAAATCAACATCTAAATTCAGAAACCCAAACCAAATACAGACACACCCCCCACGGACGCAATATGGCAGGAAAAATATAAAATACGAAGGCGTTAAACTCAAAGAACACGTAATTAACAATACAAATTATTTAAGTAACATATATGTATAATAACATTCATAAAATTTATTATTCAATAAGTGAATAATGTATGTGCTTCTGAATAAATAAAAATCTTTGAACCCAACAACCGGACACACATACATCCAAAAACACTTTTCCTGACCCGGAAATCGAACCTCAGCAGTCGCGCTTTGCCACCACTAAACCAGCAAACTTTACACAGCGTCACCTTCTCGTAGATGACTTAATCTTCACCGAGTTTAATTTTAAATCAATTGCGTTTCACCAATAAGTTAGTATGTCTTATGGTATTCAATATTTACGTACATGATCTAATGGCAAGTTTTCATTACAATGTACGTAATTTAATGACCAAAGAAGTAACTGGAAGGAGTTCAAAGGAGCACAGTTGTTCAACGATCTACCAAATGACATTAAAGATTGTAACAATATAACCACAAACTAAAACAAAGAAATCATGTTGGTATATGAAAATGTAGTTGTACCGCTAATCACCAACACGCATCGGAGGTAAAACATATTTATTAAGATTATTTGTATCTCATTGTAAGTGAATCTACGTATTGCTGTTATGAGAATAAATTCTTAAAACCTAACCTAACTTGAAAGTTGATTCGTTGCTGCTCGCGGTATTTCGAGCTCACAGCTGGACCAGACAGCTGCCTAGGGTAGCATAGAGTTTCCAAGTGTATAAATATGATCAAAAACATTATCCTGTTTGTTTTACCTCTTTAAACGAAGAGAGAGGTTTGTTGCAAAACATGACGGTGTGTAACGGTGTATACCAAAACAAATAAAAAAAAACACACAAAAATTAAAATTTAATTAATCGACTGCTGCACTACGTGTCGTGCGTTCGATCCCTGTACGGAACAAATATTTTTATGGCCTATAGATCTTTGTTCCGGGTCTGGCTGTTTGTGTAAGTATATGAATTTAAATGTTTGTAAACGCACTCACGATACAGGAGATAGCCTAGTGTAGGGCAACGTTTTAAATATATATATTTATGTAAATATATGATAAGAGCGACAACCTTTCACGCAGACGTCAATAACGCACTCCTTTCATAAAACTAAATAACCCTATATTTTTTTTTGGGGGGAAAAATAATGTTATCTCAAAAAATAGTGTTGAAGGACGTATTTAAAAGTACAAGGGCCTTTTTTTGTTTTGGTTTTCGGATGAAAACACATCAAATATATTTCCCCGCCCTGGGCGGAGCGGGGAGGACTGTCTCGACTTGTACTGACTAAAAACCACCCATGTTCCTTCTATTGCCCTTTACGTTCCGGGGCCGCGGTATCTCTTTCGAACAACCCGCAACCCCGGAAGTACAAGGGTCTGTGAGTTAGATAAGGTAAAGAGATGATGAATAAAAACATAGATAAAAAATAATCCTGTGAAAAAGACACCTAATATTTCCGTAGCTGGAACGTTCCTAGTTTATGGTCGTGAAAAAAAAACGGAATGACGGTGAAAGTACACGTGCATTTTGGTTTTCATAAGCAACCTTTTAAACCCTATTTATAAGTTATTTTTTCCTTTGTTTTAATCTTTATTTTCCTTACTAATATTATAAAAGCGAAAGTGAGTTACGTTTGTTTGTTACCTCTTCACGCTTCAATGGCTCAACCGATGTTGATAAATTTTGGTCCAGAGATAGTTAGGACCCTGAAACGGACATAGGCTATTTATTTTTAAACGAGAAAGAGGGAAGAAAAGGGATAACTTAGCATTGCTATTACAATAAATAAGACGCAAGGGCAAAATCTACAAGTAGCAGGTATGGCAGGTACCTGTAAATCGGGAAAGGGGAACGGTGTTACCCCGAATTTAACGCGAGCGAAGCCGCGGGAAAAAGCTAGTACCTATTCTATAATATTTCCATTGTATGTACTTCAATTGCTACTAATAATGCCTATTAGTGGAGTGTACTGTATGTAGTAGGCATAAAAATGGTAAAACTTCGGAACCCAGGTATTCATTAACAGGAACTCATTATGTTGATTTCAATACAAATATTTTTATTTTTCATAAACGGCTTTAAAATTAAGTCTTTTTGTTAATTCCGGACATTTCATGATACTTCCCACATTCCGAACACTTAAAAGCTAAAATAAACACACGTTATTAAACGTTTTTCAGAAATAAATACAGATGGGTTTCTGGTAGTGTTTATTATTATGTTTTAATGTTTTCGAGAGCTCGTGGTTAAATAATAGCAGCCGCTCGGGTCGATCTTAAGGTTAAGCCGCGCTTGCCTAGGTTGGTCTGTGGATAGGTGACCACCCGTTACATACCGAGTTTCCTCCGTGCCTCGGAAAGCACGTTAAGCCGTTGGTCCCGGCTGTCATTTGTAGATCTTTGACAGTCGTTACAGGTAGTTAGTGTTCCGAAAGTCTGACAACCAGTCTTACCAAGGGGTATCGTATAACCCAGTATTAACTGGGTTGTGGAGGTCAGATAGACAGTCGCTCCATGTAAAATACTGATATTCAGCTGCATCCGGTTAGACTGGAAGCCGACCCCAACATAGTTGGGAAAAGGCTGGGCAGATGAATGTTTTCGAGACACAAATCACGATTCGTTCAGGAGTGAGACCGATTAGGTCAAGAAAATAATTTATAGGACATCCCACTGTTTGTATGTGCCTATGTTTGCTTAGATCTTTAAAACTACGCAACGGATTTTGATGCGGTAGATAGAGTGATTCAAAAGGCAGTTTTATATTATAATTTTAAGAGTTACCATGGAGTTTCTTGCCGGTTCGCCTCCATAGGAAACGACCAACCCCAATCGTACACCTTTTCTTGACGTTTTATAAGTGCCCATGTACGCCCATCTATACTAATACTAGCTGTTCCACGCGGTTTCACCCACGCTGCTCAGCACCTGTTGGTCGTAGCGTGATGTTATATAGCCTATAGCCTTCCTCAAGAAATGGACTATCCAACACTAAAAGAATTTTCTTTTAGTGCAAAATAAAAATATTTTGATTAGTATAAATAAATAATAATTTATTAACAAAAATGTGGGTAAAAATCATCTATCCTATTAAAAACATATACATATACAAAATTATGTTTTTCTCTAAAAGGTAGAGTTAACCGCGATGTCTGTCCTGCCTGGTATAAACTGTGTGAAAGACATCGTATATTAGTATCTATGTTGCACTTGTGTCAAGTTGTGGCGGTTCGTAATCCTTACTAATATTCTAAAAGAGAAAGTGAGTTTGTTTGTTTCTCAAGTCTTCACGCCTAAATGACCTAACCGATTTTGATGAATTTTGGTACAGAGATAGTTGGGACCCTGGAGACGGAAAAAAAAGTGAGAAAAGGAGGAGAAAGAGAGCAGAAAAGGGGAGAGAAAGTTTTTTTTTTCGATACAACGCGGGCGAACCCGCAGGCCCCGGCCAATCATCCATATATATGAATAAATTCTGAAAATATGACACGTGAAGCGGGTTATTTTGAATTTGATGTGTTTCGTTACGTAAACGAAGCGAACTAGTGTGAGGGCCTCCGGTTTCTTGAACTATAACGTGTAATTGACAAAATTAACTCGCCAGTTGAACTTAACTGTTGGCAGTTAGGGTATTTTACCAAATCGTTTTTCAGAGTTCCGTAACGTAAAAGGATAAAACGGAACCGTAATAGGATCACTTGTTCGGTCTGTCTGTTAAGATCCTTTATCTCGGGAACGCGTGGAGATATTAAGTACAAAATAAAAACCGTATATTCAAATCTGTAGCCCCTTGAAGTCGTAAAAAAAAAACAATTCTTTAAGTCTACGCAGTCATTAGTCACAGTTTGTCCGGAACTCTCGGTGCGCGAATCCGGCTCGCACTTGGCCAGTTTTTTAAAGTTACCATTTGATTAAACGACTATTAATGTACTCGTAATTACTAGTGTCCCGCCCCGGCTACGCTCGGATAGGTACATAACATTAATTTAGCATAGCCCATGATTTCAGGGCCTCAAGTCTGCTATGTTTTATAACTTCGTCATTCCATCGCGATCCCATTGTCATTTTGCTAAAAGTTCGTAATCTGCTAAATTCCAATGGTCGATCATTAGCCGGCCAATGATCTCGTAATAGAATGAAATTGTCGTATTGCTATTATTATAAAACCAGTTGGTAAAAATCAGTTTCGAAAAATGACTACTAAATTTGAACGTTTTTTCAAGCTAGACTTTATTAATATATATTTTTTTAAATTATTTATTAGTGATAAAAGCTATCTGAAATAGTAAGAAATCGTAAATAGCAAAAGATACTATAGCAAAAAACTAAGACGTTTGACTTGATTTTCCCGTTTAGACACCTTTTGCAACGCGCGGTAAGGAACTTCGTTCCAAAACTTCGTTCAAAAGATATTGATGGGAAACAATTTCTTTTTTGGGGTGAAAACCCATGTCTTAATGTAATGCACTCAAACCCTAATAGATGCATCAAATAGAACAGGGGTCTGAGAGGTATACCTATTAATAAAGTTATAAAAAAATTCCTGTATCGTGGGTGTGTTTACAAACATTTAAAATCACATACACAAATATTACAAATATTATCTGTAGGCCATACAAATATTTTTTTCCAAGTGGGGATCGAACCCGCGACACGCACACCAGTCACTGGCCACTACGCCAACATTGTCGTCAAAAAAAATACTTGTGTAAAAGTTGGAAATTTAACTTCCAATACTATATTCTTTATTTCAGACCATGACCATAATTATTATTACAAAACAAGTTATAAAATATGGGCGCTAATAAATGTTTTCAGAATGTTTCATTATGTGTCCTGTTTTTCTGCAATAACCTACCTATAATGTAGGGTGCTGAAATTATTTAGAAGGTTCTAAGGTTAGGTATGGTTTAGAACATATTTTTTTTGCAAAAACAAATGCTTTTCGCACACATTAAAAGCATTTTTGTCTTTATTACATACATACCTGAGGTTCAATTGAAAATCTTTTTTATGAAGTCGGTTAAAAATGACTTGCAAAATCCTTGGTGATTGAAAAAAAAATGTAAGTACCACTTCAACATAATTGAACCAACGAATCACTTCACGTTCAGTGTTTTTATGACTTTACAAAACATCGAAATTAAAATTTATTCTCCTGCTATTATTCAAAATTTGGTTGGTTTCTCACTATGGTTTTTTTTCTACAAGTTAAGTAATCTATCTATTATTAGATATAATCCTTTTATAATCCTACTAATAATATTATAAATGCGATTTTTTGTGAGAATAGGTGTAGATGCGACTGAACGGATCTTGATGAAATTTGCCACAGAGGTAGATTATAGTCTGGAATAACACATAGGATAGTTTTTATTCGATTTCACGCGGGCGAAGCCGCGGGCATCAGCTAGTTAAGTTATAATATACCTATGCAACCTTTTAGATGTGTGGATCTCGGTGATTATTCTTTACAAAACAGTTTTTACTCCTTTTTCTAAAATATTTTATTGTGCATTCCTCAAGTAAACTGGTCACTTAGCTGAAATATAGAAAACAAAACATGAAAAAACAACGAAAAAGTAAATAAACGAGAAATTAAATTATTTTTAAATTATTTAATAATTTAAATTAATTTCATATCAAGGACTTCACGAACAAGATGAGGTCAATATTGTCTATCTGAACATGCTGAGGAGGAACAGTCGAAGCAAAGTCATAAGTCCTAACATTGACATTGTCTTGGTGAAATCTTGACAAAGCCATGCAGGTTAACGTCTAGCTCTAGTCAAAACCAAAGGAGCTCAATGGCCGAACATATAAATACCAAAATATTCTGAGGACAAAAAACCTAATCTATCGCATCACATAAATGTAATAAATTATTAAACGTTTTGCTGAAATAGCTGGGAGTTTAGGCAGTGTTCATTTAATTTACGCAACATCAGTTATCTACTCTTTTTGCTTAAATATTTTATTTCTCACGAAATTCATAATTGTTTTACTAGCTGTTCCTCGCGGTTTCACCCACGCTGCTCAGCACCTGTTGGTCGTAGCGTGATGTTATATAGCCTATAGCCTTCCTCAAGAAATGGACTATCCAACACTAAAAGAATTTTTCAATTCGAACCAGTACTTCCTGAGATTAGCGCGTTCAAACAAACAAACAAACTCTTCAGCTTTATAATATTGGTATAGATTTGTCGTGCTATTCCTTATCATCTGGCTATTTATCCATCAAAAATAATTACCACAACACAGTTCCTAGCGAGAAGTGGCGGAAAAAGCAAACCCAGCCGCCTGACATTTAGTAACAAAATAAAATACAAACCTGTCTAGGTATTCAAACCTCCGGTAGACCAAAAAAAGTAATAAAAAAGACGTTATTCGGTTATTGGGATTACTTGAAATTTTTCAACGATTACGTCAAAATCGCAGAAAGAAGATGAATGAAGCACCCTACTATACACCCCTTTTTTTGCCACTCTACTCTGTACAATACAGAGTAGAGTGGCAAAAAAGGTCTATACACAGTCAGGGATTTCGGCCTGAAATGATTATGATAAATGATGTTTTTTATGCAAGTAGGTTTTTACAAACATTTTAACACGTCGGTTTTATTAAGACACCGCCACACAGAGTGAACCTGTCCAGTCAGTGCAAGCTTTTGTCAGTTATCGTGTAGCTCGACTCATAAGTCAAGGAGCTCAACGACAGTATGAATAATACCACGAAAAGGACATTTGTAAAGTTATAGTAGGACTAGGTACTCAAACTGCCAGATAAAAAAATAAATTAAATAAAAGTAATGATCCATTTATGGTCCTCACATTCAAAATAAAAAAGAAATCAAAAAATGTCACACATAAAAAAAAACTCACTTGTAGTGCAACTTGTGCGAAGTTTTTCTGATAAATTCTTTTTTTTTATGGTTCATTTTTCATGTGGTCCTATGGTCAGGATCTGATGATAAGATCCTGATGAAATCAAGATAGTCTTTTAATTTGTTTGTTTAAGATATTACAACGAAAATAAACCGACTCAAAAAAGTGTAAAATAATATAACCTTAGGTTCAGAACTCGATGGAATAAATAAATCAAACAAACAAAAGTCACCGACCTTTGAAGCTTAAGTTATTATTTTTCACTTTTTGTTCTTTTTTTAGACGCGGTTTTAAATCTTGCAAAGAGTAGATATGTTCTGACATTGTTTTTTTTACTATCTGTATTCTTTTTCCTGTAGCTATATCAGTCACATATGTAAATAGGTAATTTTAACGTTTTTATTTCTTAAAGCGCGGTAAAAAGCTAATTAGGTAACCGCGGAGGTGAGGGTAGCTGCAGACTGGACGTGTTCTGACACAAGTGTACGAAAGTAGTGCATTGCATCGATAGAATAGAAATAAGGTCGAAAATATTTCGGCGTTTGATTTTATTTGAATATCATGTCCGTTAAAATATAAATAATTTTGCAGTTTAAATGAATATTTAAAAAATTACAGTTCTATGAAATGTCCTTTATTATAGATATAAAAAATGTGATGGTTGTCGCTGAAAAAATTGAGAATTTTGAGACGAATTCTTTTTCGTGGTCTTTTTAAACATTTTTATTCGTAGTGGCTTTTCTTTATGTATTTGACTATACTCTGTATTTTTTTGGCTTGTGGTATATACAGATACGGCTAACTTTGTGACAAAAATCTAGATGCTTTGTACAGCGCCTTAATGCTTTAACTTCTTTATTCATTTCTTTTAATGGTAATACAGGAAAATAGTTTCAGAAAAAAAAAAACAAAATTCACAGACAAGATTCGTGTCGAATAAAATTATTTCGTTCATAGTTTTTGCTATCTTAATGCATGATTGACATAATTTTAATGTGGTGGTAATTACTTCCTAATTTGACGGACAAAAAAGTGATAGTAACATAATAGAGGGTGCCTGGTTGTTCGAAAGAAATACCGCGGCCCCGGAATATAAAAGGAGAAGGAACATGGGTGGGTTTTAGTCAGTAAAAGTCTGTCACATCGCCCGCTCCACCCACAGCGGGGGAAGATATTTGATGATTTCCCATCCGCAAGAAAGGTGTAAAACCCTCCAGGATACCGTTACCCAAGCATTCTGTACATCTGACTAAATATCTCGACGGGACACTTATTACTGGGAGAAGTTTTTTTTTTTAGGTTTGTAGTCATGTTTTATGTTTAACCTCAATTCAATACAGTCAGTCAAACATTGTACTGATGTAGGAAGCATTGAATAGTGCAGGGGTCACGGATGTATTTTTAGAGTTATAACTATACAAACTTATTTACATATTTAATTATACTTTTGAATTTAATAGAACTTTGACTCCAATATCTCCGTAACGAGACGGGTACCAGGTATAGTCTAGACCAGAGGTGGCCAGCTGTAATAGACCCTAGATCTACTTTTGACGGGCGAAACCCTGCGCTGATATACGAATGATATACTTCCTAAAATTTTAAATGAAACAGTATAGTTCACTTTCTATCATATATGGTATTTTATTGTTAAAAATGACACAATACCTCAACATGATTACGTTGCACATCTGTTAGACGTATTTATTTGTTTGCCTTACGATCGGCTGGACTATTAGCCGCGATTAACCATACCTGGTGGTAGGTCGTCCCTGGGGGTCTACTCTAATTCTACGTAAAACGAAATTGCGGCCGAAACTTCGAACGTTTTCTACAACGGTTTCATTTCATTTCATTCATTTCGAAATTTCGGACGTCCGAAGTTTATTTGACATTAAAATTTTCTAAACCTACTCTAATTCACGCAAAATGATATAGAGTAGGGTTACAAACGTAACTACTTTTGACTTTCGTTCGTTAACGAAGTTACGTTTCGGAGAAAGAGAGTAGACCCCCTGGTCTAGACGCAAGAACAAAAAAGAGAGGGCCATCGACATTGCTAAAGTTATTTTTAGACCCTAAGGTAAGTTACACGCAGTTTTAGATGACCATCCGATAGAAAACTATTTGCACGGGCAAAGATTTTGCTTCCGCACCGACGCATTTAATCATTGAAAGGAGTTCGTGGCTAAATAATAGTAGCCATTCGGGCCGATCTTTGGGTTAAGCCGCACGTGCCTAGGTTGATCTGTGGATGGGTGACCGCCCGTTACATACCGAGTTTCCTCCGTGCATCGGAAAGCACGTAAAGCTGTTGGTCCCGGCTGTCAATTGCAGATCTTTGCAATTGACAGCTGGTATCGTATTACCCAGTACTAACTGGGTTGTGGAGGTCAGATAGGCGGTCGCTTCATGTAAAATACTGATATTCAGCTGCATCCGGTTAGACTGGAAACCGACCCCAACATAGTTGGGAAAAGGCTAGGCAGATGATGACCGACGCATTTTATCATTGTCAAACGGACTCTTTGCTGAGGCAAAGGCTAGATATCCATCTATGTTTCTATAAGAAGAGAATCTATTGTATTGATGATAGGTATTTGTAAATCCTTACTTCTTTACTATATATATTATATATCCTTACTATCCTTACTAATATTATAAAAGCGAAAGTGAGTTTGTTTGTTTGTTTGTTTGTTACCTCTTCACGCTTTAATGGCTAAACCGTTTTTGATGAATTTTGGTACAGAGATAGTTGGGAACCAGGAGACGGACATAGGCTATATACTTTTTAAAAAAAAGTGGGATGTGAGGGAGAAAGAGGGAAGAAAAGGGAAAACTTAGCGTTGCTATTACAAATCAATAAGGCGCAAGGGGAACTGTGTTACCGCGAATTTAACGCGAGCGAAGCCGCGGGCGAAAGCTAGTTGTGTATATATCCCTCGATTTAAAATTCTACCTACACTTGTACTAGCTCCTTTAAAGAGGTGAGGTTCAAATAGGTATAGGATGTAATATCCTAAACGGATCAGCCAATTTAAAAAAAAAGTCTTCAACTTATTGAACCTGCACTTATTACTGAGTGCGTCTTTTTTGGCGGGTGAAAAATCATCAGTTAACTTCTCCCGCTCTGGGTGGACCGGGGGGGTTTATCGGACTCGTGTTGACTAAAACCCTTCTTATGTTAATGTTCCTTCTTTTGCCCTTTATGTTCCGGGGTCAAGGTATCTCTTTCGAACAACCCACAACCCCGGCAGGATTATTGAGTGCCAGAGAGAGTGTTTCTTCGACGTGAACAATGTCACGGGGAGAAGCTAGTTTTCAAGAAATCCACCAGTAGAATCCCATTTCCGTCAATTTTCTCATTATAACAGTGGCTACTGGACGTAAATTACAATAATCACGTATCACAGAGAACATGACAACAATATGGTGGTTAATTCCGCGTTTATTGTCCCTACACAAAAGACGAAGTATAGACGGCTTAATAGATGCGCACGTGCGCTTTATAATAAGATATCATATATCAAACTAACGCACAGAATGATGAAGCAAATAAGTAGTAATAAAAACGATTAATTAAAGGAACTAATGACGGAAAACCACGAAAACGGAAAAACAAATAGGTACAGTCAGCACCAAAAGTCGATGAACAGAATGAACATAACAAAACACCTGAAGGGCTACTATGACATCTTATAGCAATTCTTATTCCACTGAGTGAAAGAGATGGTGGTAGACACCCTGTATAGCTCTGTCTCTTTTCCTCAGTGGAATAAGAATTGCTATAAGATGTCATAGTAGCCCTTCTGTTCACAATAAAATGCCACAAGTTATAGTCGCAACTAGGAAACAAAATAGCCTGTACACCAAAAATTTACAACAGTCGTTAAACACGAGTATTAGTTACACGAGCACTAGTACTTATTCCTAAAGTCGCTGTACACCATCAATCCAAATGTCGCTGAATATCATTGTATCAAAAATCACAATTAATCCTTCGCGCGACAAAGTGTGCAGACGGGTGCAAAGTTTCATACATTGTTACCCTACATTTATGTAAACAATCGTGCGACGGGTTAATAAATTATGCTTTCATTCAGTACTAAACACTTTGTTCTATAATAACAATATCAGCAGTTTCTATATTTAGTAGTAGTTAGTTTAGTCAGGTGAAATTAGCTGTTTAGAGATGCAGTGCACATGTACTTTTGAAATACTCGAGTTTAACGATTTATGTAAATTTCTGGTGTACAGGCTATTTTGTTTCCTAGTTGCGACTTTAACTTATGGCATTTTATTGTGAACAGGGGCCTAAGTCTGCTATTACAATAGTGTCAGAATGGTCGATCACTGATCGCATAATGGTTGATTTTGACAAGTTTGGTAATCTACTAATACACTGTCGTCATTATGACATTCCACTGGTCAGTCACTGACAGTCCATTGAAAGAAATTGCTTAGAATGGTAATCTCGTACATAATGACAAACGAATGACTGACGCTTGCGGTAATCTGCTAAAATTTTGACAGTTCCTTTGATCATTGATCTACCATTACAAAGCCATTGTGCAGTCATTGCTTTTAGTAGCTCGGTTTGACAAAAAGTGTTTGCTATCCATCGTGTTTGTGAAGATTGATTGAAGAAATATGTTCACGACGAGCTAAAGAATATTCATTAAAGATATTCATGCCCTATAAAGTGGATTTACATGTCCGAAAACCACATTTTTCATGATTTTTAGCGTCGACCTACACTGCCATCAAAATTGCGATGATCGTAATTTACGGTCTTGGACTTTACAAGCGTCATGCTCAATAACTTAAGAACTTCTAATGACGTGTACATAAGAGTTTTTAATTCTATTATCTTAATTGAGGCACCCATATTATTTTTTAACCAGAAAACTGCCCATACGCAAAATACGCGCCTCAGACGTGGAGTTGCGGACACCAGCCCGTTATACAATTAACCAGAAAATAAAATATTTATAAAAATAATGAGGTGGTGGTGTGACTTAAATATTCGACCCCTTGCAGGGCCTACTGGCCCGAGTACCGAGCCAGCGGAGGTTTGAATGTAAAGTACCTGAAGGGGTCCTTATATAAAATGTACTCTGTGGTCTGTACAGAACTATATGGTTAACGTTAGTTGCTTATAACTGACATTAATATCACATTTGACTGTGACAGCTAAAACATTATTGAGTTGTTTTACAAAAATTGTATTACTCATAAAGAGGGATGCGAAGCCGCCACAGTGACTTAAGGCCCTGAGTGGCCACAAGCAATATTGAATGTTGATATTAGTATGCCCCCCAAATAATATAGTAATAAATTAGAAAATTAATTGAAAATTATTGAAAAACATTGGAGTTTCCAAACTATAAGGTTATTTTTATGTGCCCTACACAAGTATTGAAAACTCTTCCTACATAAAATATAAAAGCTAAATATACTATTTCAATATTACAGATAGTTGAAAATAAAACAATAACAATGTATTAATAGAAAACATTTAATTCATCATAAACTAAAACATTGTCAAAAATTGAGTATCACACAGACAGGCTGCAAAAAAAATTATATAATGTTAGCCTTTTAACATTTTAGAGCAATCTTACTGCATTCAATAGGATTCTAAAAATAGTATAGTTTGTCTTCTTATCTTAACCTGGTTGTGGTGCAATTTGATATGCAATCACATTCCTTATTTGGTTTACCGTTGTGGTATATCAATGTTCAGCAAATATGCCCTTTGCCTTAGAAGAGAGGTGCCACAGCTAATAGAGATATGAATGTGGACAACAATAACAAAATGTGGACTGTTGAGTGTTGACTTGTTCCCTGACTGATTTTATTCCTGCTTTGGTCCAACATGCATGTCACACCAAACTATCACTGTCTTGTAACTGACTGGAAAAGAAAAAACAATATTATGTATTTATTTGTAAGGTATCGTAGTTTGAATCATATTTGCATATTATCATTACAGTTGAAGACTTGTTATAGTTAAGTACCTGTTGATGTCCACAGTCCAACCCATGTTTTTACGAGAGATCAAACTTCGACAATTTCCAAAAGGTGTCTTTGCAATCTTGATATGTTAAAAATTACAATTTATTTACACAGCGTACATATCCACTTGCAACAGTTCGCAGTGAAGAACTCGAATCAGATTGTATGCCGGGTCTTCGATAGGTGCTGACATCAAATCCATGTTATAGTGAGAGTTGTCATTATCAGCAAGAGCGGAATCCATATTCAAGCCGTGGTCGTCAGGTATAGGAGAATCACCAGAGTCAGTATTCATGGTCAAAAACGGCGATTTTAATAGAAAACGAAGCTCACTGTGAAAATATATACAAAGAAAAAATGCAAATGTAAACAAAGTTATGAAATGACATTTCTAATATTGTCAACTGACAAATTTCAGTGTTGGATTGGTTATGATGCATTATGTATATCATTTTAAAATCATCATTTTATATTTTTTAAGTTGACTAAACGTGTTAACATAAAATGCATCGGGACAGGAAAAATATATTAAATAAAATCTGGCTTGAATAAACGTTTAAAATGTGGTAGTAGTTTTTCGAAAATCATTTCTACCAACGGGTTTTATAATAATGGCAATACTACAATGTCATTCTGCTACGATTCCATTACGAGACCACTGGCCGACCAATGATCGACCATTGTAATTTAGCAGATTACGAACTTTTAGCACAATGACAGTGGGATCGTGTTGGAATGACTAAGTTAGATAAAATAGCAGACTTGAGGCCCTGGGCCTCAAGTCTGCTATTTGTGTTTTGTTATGTTGATTCTGTTCATCGACTTTTGGTGCTGACTGTACCTATTTGTTTTTCCTTTTTCGTGGTTTTCTGTCATTAGTTCCTTTGATCGTTTTTATTACTGTACTACTTATTAGTTTGATATATGATATCTTAAACTTCAACCATGTATCACGACATAGTTGAATACTGCGCTACGTGTTGCAGGTTCGATCCCTGCACGGAACAAATATTTGTATGACCCACAGATAGTTGTTCCGGGTTTGGCTGTTTGATTGTGTATGTGAGTTTAAATTTTATAAACGTACCCACGGTACAGAATAAATTCCTAGTGTGAGGCAAAGTTAAAACAAAAGACAGACTGACAAAGTGATCCTAAAAGAGTAATTGAAAACCTTCACCTTTTTTTTAAGTTGGTTAAAAAGCAGAATATTGTGACCCTATTTGTCGTTGCGACATTGTACTAAGTGAACAAGGGGCTACCAATAATCCTTACTCACCATTTGTTAGACTGTGAACTGTAAGGCAAAGCATTGATACTATAGGCTTCCACAAGGATCAAACTGGTGAAGGTCGTGTGCGTCCGCTGGATGAGAGAACCATAGACCTGGTACTACCGGCAGTTGAAGCTGGGTAGGCATATGTGGTCAGCTTTCAACTACATGACCATAATCATTTTCCTGCCCTTGTCCCATTCTATTTGGGGTCGGCGCAACACGTTTTCTTCTTCCATTCTTCCCTATCAGACGTCACGGCATCATTTCTCCTTTCTCCTTCATATAATTCCTTACACAATCCATCCATCTTTTCTTTGGCCTTCCTCTCGCTCTCCGTCCATCAAAATTCAGATCCATTACTTGCATGACCATGATGATGAAATGATGACTCCTAAGTCGCGTCGCCCACACGACTAACGGTAAAGGCGCAGTCAAGGCTCGGGCGCATTAGGCGCGTCGCCCATACGACATTTGTAAAGAAAATCTCGTTGCGGCGTGCCTCTTATGTGCCTGCGCCTCGACTGCTGCTGCTACCGTTGGTCGAGTGGGCGACGCGCCTAAGGGAATACACGCAAAGTGCTAATAGGATAAACAGTGTGTTGCGAAAAAAAATCCAATTATAATTTATCTCTTCATGGCGTCGATAATTACTCGCTCGGGGCTTAATGATCTGATACTTAAAATGATTAACTACTTGTCATTAACTACCTTTTTCATTGTATGTTAATCACAGTAATATTACAAAGGTTGTGTGTGTAAATGTGTATGTATGTTTGTTACTTCTTCAAAAACAAACGGCGTATTTAATTTGAATGAAATTTGGTATGTGAATAGCTATATATAGAAAATCATCAATTAGGTTCTGCTCTGGGTGGAGCGGGGGGGAGTGTAAGACTTGTACTGACTAAAACCCACCCATGTTCCTTCTATTAATAATTACAACCCCCAACCCCGGCAGGCGGTGGCCCTGTCAGTCCCATCTGTTCTGCTGACATCTCTTTTAGGCGCGTGTGGAACACTAGCTCGCCGTCGACACGGCCTGTGCTCAATAGACGGACGGACGGTGAGCTACCCACTGCTCACCGTCCACAAACCCGCATCTACGGTGGCCGGGAGTCGTCTCTCGGCGCCGCCGATCACCTCCTGGCGTTATAAATGGGCTGTTTATCTCGGTTTACGCGGGTAAAACCGCGAGGCGCAGCTAGTTGACTCACATGACGCTGTTGTGATGACATTGTGAGGGATGCTGCACGCATGTTCAGGTTGGCACATTCGATTCGGCAGTGTTAGTTGAATTACAACATTACACCCGACAGAATCATTACTGATCGGCAAAGTTGATTCCGTCAGTAAAAAATCAAGATTTGAGTGATTTAATTTAATATGACTGGCAGGTACTCACAAAGGCATGTCTCGAATTTAATCAAAAAACTAGACTATAATTTCGACTATTTTCGACTCGATGTAACACGTTTATTGCATAGTTTTTATATGAACTATGTATTAAATAATAATTAAAGTTTAGTATCTAATTAAAGATTAAAAAAAAGCTAGAAACTTGTAATTACAGAGTGTAAACGAACTCTTCAACCGTGCATTATAAACATCAAACTAACTGTATGCAAACACTTTTGTTGGAAAACGAAAAAAAAACTGTTTTTTTGGGGTAAAATGTCACTTTTCTACAATTCATTTTTAAAAAAACATTGTGCTGGGGCCTGTAATGGTCACTTACCAGAATCAAAATATAAATTACGTGACAATTCATAATAATATTAACAACGTCTATGAACACTTTTTTTATCATTATTATTTTAATATGATTCTGCCAAACTGGCAATTTTGAATAGGACGTGGTCGTCGTAAAAAAGACGTGGGGAATAAAGTTGGATTAAGAACTTGGATAGAAAAAATCTTGTGACAAAGTTAGAGCTTTAATCCCCGTTACAAGAAGGATCCCAGATATGGTCTAGTACAAACATAATGATCGCAATAAGTGCCTATTGGCTTCGTTAAGGCTACTTTTATTTACACCCTATAAATAACTTAATTTTGGCTTTATTAAAACTTGTGTCAAAAGTCTCATAAAATCTCGTGTCTCCGTCGTAAGTTATTGAAGGATAAAAGTCACAAGTTCAATAAATTTTTCGCGATTATCTCGGTTGCTATAGACCCAATTATATTAACAGGTTTTGTAAAATTATAGAACAATGTACATCTATTGTAAAAAAATTGCAACAATTTTTGCTTCCAATATTTTTTCATTTGCTTTACCGGTTTTTGAGATAGAGGACGGAGATCTCTACAATTTTATAAGAGACTAGCTAGAGCCCGCGGCTTCTTCTTCTGAAACTTACAACGCCAACCGGGCCTTAATGAGACTTTGATCTTCTTCAATTCTTTTTAATTTCTTGAATTCTTCTGTCATTCCTTGATGGAACCATTATTATGACTAGACGGAAATACATTTATTTTAAGAAGATTAAAAATCGATTCAGGTTCAACCTGAAATAAACCTTAAAACAGATAGATAAAGATTTTATTTGTTTACTCTAGTGAGTGTCGCATCGCTACCAAAGGTGCGTGCCAACTTGGGGGTCTAAAATGGCCACTTATCACGATGCTGCTAAAGTTTCGTTTTTATTCGTAAAATGGTCACAAACTGCGTGTGTGATCTTTTATCAATTTTTACGTGATTCATATTATTATCTTATTAGGATTCTGCTAAAGTGGGCATTTAAGACCCCTTGATTCGTTTGATAGCACGCCGGCAATCATTGCAAATTTGGCTATTAGTTATAAAAAAATAAATTAAAATTTGCATGGACATGGTTAAAAGCGGCATTTCTCAAAGGCATGTGTAGATACGCGTGCCGCACTTTGAGTTCTACCGCTCTACGCTACAACGGAATTTTTCGAAAATGAAATTGGAACTAAGAAAATTGGCAAATGGGGGAATTTGATTACGAGGCCCAGTGTAACGGTTATCACAATTTGGACCCGGATTCACTGTTGTAAATATAAGGTGTCTAACGTTACTTATATTATCTTCCTTTTTTGTCCCATTCTATTTGGGTTGGCGCAACACGTTTTCTTCTTCCATTCTCCCCTGACGTCTGACGTCACGGCATCATTTACTCATTTCTCCTTCATATCATTCCTTACACAATCCATTCATATTTTCTGTGCTAGCCATTTAAAGTGATTAAAATGATATTCAATAAATTAAAAAAAAATAGTTTTCCTTAAATGTGTTAAGTCGTATAACAAATTTATTTGACCTTTTCGTAGATGATAAAATATCAGTTTCATCCCATTAAAATTGATTACTGACACTAACAAGTTTCTCACAAAACATGGTGTCTAAAAGTGCCTAACCTTGTCCGAACTTTAATCTAAGTTCGGTCTAGTATTTCGGCACATTCCGGATCACTTTCCGGATTAATCAAATCAAATCCACCCAATTAACAATAAGCAAATCTATACTTAATCTATACTTAATATTATAAAGCTGAAGAGTTTGTTTGTCTATACTAATATTATAAAGCTGAAGAGTTTGTTTGTTTGAACGCGCTAATCTCAGGGACTACTGGTTGGAATTGGAAAATTCTTTTAGTGTTGGATAGTCCATTTCTTGAGGAAGGCTATATGCTATATAACATCACGCTACAACCAACAGGTGCTGAGCAGCGCGGGTGAAACCGTTTGGAACAGCTAGTCAAGTATATTGCTCGCGAGGTTGTCGACATGTGGGACGTGGACTCAGCGATCATTGTGCCGATAAGCGTTACAGCCAATGGTTTAATTGCCAAAAGCTTGTAGTACTTACAAAATTCATCGTTTAGCGTGAAAACGTAACAAACAAACTCACTTTCGCTTTTATAATATTAGTAAGTATTATAGGGGAGCATTTTTCTCTGTGTGCTTAAACCACAACAGTAGTGTTTATATAAGTTAAAACCTCAAACAAATTATTTTAACAGCTATGTAAGCTGTAATGTAATCGTCGGTATTTTTAAATCAATTCGTACTTAGCGTAGAGCTTAAAGACAACTTAATGCAAAAACGACAAGCAACGTTTAGTGATGTCGAGGTCTTTTAGTAAATACTTAATGTCGATAATAAAGGTCTGGTTCTAGGTGAGATAACCAGTTCAGGGCTACTGTTTAAACGGTGGATTTGATTGACTAATTTTGCTGATATTTGTATAGATGGTTGGAAACCTAATTCAAAATATTTGTACAACCTCAACATGAATGATGTAAATACGATTTTGTAATAATATTATAATTTAAAAGAGTGTCCATGGAGTTTCTTGCCCATAGAGATCTGTACGCTTTGGAATGAGCAACTACAGTATTTTCACAAGTTATTATGCCTTGTGACCGGGACTGTGTAGCTTCATGATTTTATTTCTTGACATTCAAAAGTATTTGTAATGGTCTAGTTGAACCGGGGTTGCGGGTTGTTCGTAAGAGATACCGCGGCGCATTTAATTAAGATCCGTTCAGCCGTATTGTATTAAAAGAGTAACAAACATCCATACATCCATCCATCCTCACAAACATTCGCATTTTTAATATTAGTAGGATATCTGTTAGAAAAAATTCAATCCAAATCCATTTTTTTAGATTAGTCCAGTAAATAACAAATTATGTCTATTTTGCAATTAGATTAAAATTTAGTTTTTTTTTAAGACATCCAGTTGAGGCTAGTGTTTCGTGCCTTACTGAGAAGAAACAACCAAAACATACTCAGAAGTAAAAGTCTCTTTTAAACTTCAGATAAAAATCTTAGTCAACTTACATGAGAGCTATGCAGATTAGTGTCCGAAACGGTTATTTCGGCTTCCTGAAATCCAAAAGCTTAAGCTTAACATAGCAATATAGCTTCTTTGTGAATGATGAGAGATTATGATGGCGAAAGATGGGTGTTCTATACAGGGTGTAATCGAACCTTTATATAACTATGCATTCTATATATTAAGTTCTATATATTTTCTGTCAGTTTTGATGCATTGTGGCGAAAAAATCTGCCTCGCTACTCCACAGGCTGCGTGGCAGTCCCAACACTATCCTGCAATCGATAGCTGACAGGGCAGACAGTCCGCTAATGTGGGCGCTCACTTATCGCACTCGATCTCTTCTAGTTATTTGGTTATCTACTAACATAGGCTAAGTCATATTGTTACTAACACACTGTACCACCTTGTAGTCTGTAAATCCTTACTAATATTATAAAAGCGAAAGTGAGTTTGTTTGTTTGTTTGTTTGTTACCTCTTCACGCTTTAATGGCTGAACCGATTTTGATGAATTTTGGTACAGAGATAGTTGAGAACCAGGAGACGGACATAGGCTAACTTTTTTTCAAAGTGAGGGAGAAAGAGGGAAAAAAGGGAAAACTTAGCGTTGCTATTATAAATCAATAAGGCGCAAGGGGAACTGTGTTACCCCGAATTTAACGCGACTCTACTTAATAAATATTGTTGGAAAATGACTTGTTCTGGTGGGTGCACTGAATCGTACTGTTGTGGAGGGTCATTAAACATTTAATAAAAAGCTTGTGAAAATGTTGGAAGTTTAGGATTTAATAAATCCGGAACTAGAAGGAAACTAGAACAAAACAAATATCAGCTCAGCGTTGTCGTTCTGTACTTTTACACAAGGTCTTCTGCAATTAGTTTTTTTTTTGTAAAAAAGATGCTTATAAATGCTCTAAGTTGCATTAAGACGTTTTTTTTATGTTATCTCCTGTATGTACGTATATTCTTACTAATATTATAAAAGCGAAAGTGAGTTTGTTAGCTCTTCACGCTTAAATGGCTAAACCGATTTTGCTGAATTTTGGTACAGAGATAGTTGGGGACCAGAGATAGACGGACATAGGCAAATTTTTATTAAGTGGGATATGAGGGAGAACGAGGGAATAAAAGGGAAAACTTAGCGTTGCTATTACAAATCAATCAGGCGCAAGAGCAAAAACTGCAGGTCTGATTGGTGTGTTATACCGAATTTAACGCGAGCGAAGCCGCGGGCGAAAGCTAGTTATTAAATAAATAAGACTTGACCTAACCTGAATTCTTATGTAAACAAACTATACTAAGATAAACCTTGACCAAACTAGTAATGCGATAGCCGGTCAGTTCAGAACACGTTGTTTCATAATTCTTCATCATTTTCCTGCCCTTGTCCCATTCTATTTGGGGTCGGCGCAACACGTTTTCTTTTTCCATTCTCCCCTATCAGACGTCACGGCATCTTTAACTTCTTTCTCCTTCATATCATTCCTTATGCAATCCATCTAGGTACCTATCATTATTTTGTGTACGTTGTTTCATATTCCGCTTTAAATTAGTGTTACCATACTTGGTTAGTGATAACATGATCATTTCTTTTATTCTTACCCTGACTCAACTTACCCTTTTTTGGGGGATGGAAAATCTTCAAATAACTTCCCCCGTTCTGGGCGGAGGAAAATCAAAAGTCATTTATTCAAATTAGGCTGATAATCAGCACTTTTTGAACGTCACATTATAAGAGACAGTCTCACAAAAACGCCCTGCTCTTCGCGACTTGCTAGTGTTTTAGCTGGGAAGAAGTGGCGGAACAAACTTCCCAGCAACACATCTGTCTTTCAGGTTAGAAGAACCAGATCAGTTCGGAGTGTCAGACTTTTGCTGATTAAGACCTATCAATGTTCCTTCTTATGCCCTTTATGTTCAGGGCGGTATCGCCGTCGAACAACCCGCACCCCGGCAGGCAGTGACATCTCTTTGAGGCACGCAAGGAACACGAACATGCCCACGTCAAGGCCTGTCGTTTTTACATGACGGACTGAGAGTGACCTACCAAATCAAATCAAATCAAAATATTTTTATTTCACATTGGCCTACATGGGCACTTATAAAACGTCGAGAAAAGATGCACGGTTCGGTTTGGTCGTTTCCTATGGAGAAGAACCGGCAAGAAACTCCAGTTACTCTTTTAAAATCATTTGGTTTTACAATGTTGTTGTTACAGCGTTAGCACTTGAGTATGAGAGGACAGCGTAGGCCCGACAGTAAGTCATTGCTTACTTTACAAAAAGTAAAATAAAATAAAATAACCATACCCATTGCTCACCGTCCACAGACCCGCGTTTACGGTGGCCGGGAGTCATTTCACGACGCCCGCAGTGTCTCGGGAGACGCTCGGGACGCCTCGGGAGGCTACTGGATTGGGTTGATGAAGTTTGCCCCTACCATGATGTTGCCGATTTCAACTATCTGTGATCTTTCAGTCGAACTACCTATGAATTTTACTAACATATCTGTGTGATTACCGGTTCTGTTCATTCATTTACATACATATTTTTTATATTCCCTATCAACAAAAGCATTTTAAAATACAAAAAAAAAATAGTAGCCCGGTATAGGGAACAGGGTCCGTGTGCATACTTTATTATTTGTATTTCTTTTGAATTCGTCCCATCACATATAACTTTATTCTTTCTCAAAGAAGGCACCGGAAATAATCAACCACAAATCCTTGAAAATAGTATTTGGTGCTAAATTCATCGCATTCATAAAACATTCATTGAACAACATCTCACATGTGAATCATAATGTCTTAAAATATATGATTATATTGCCAATAAACACCTTATTACTAACAACTGGTTACATTTGTTTTTTAAATGTTACGTCGTTCAACAATAAGGTGAGAAAATTTACGGGGATGTGTGGCATGGCGACAAAAGATGAAGCGTTAAAATAAGAAATGATTAAAGTCACAATCACAATCATAACCTTTTATGAATATGCAAGGGCTTTTTTTTTCGGGTGGGAAATCATCTAATGACTTCCCCCGCTCTGGGCCCAGCGGGGGGAGTGTCAGACTTTTATTGACTAAAACCCACCCATGTTGCTTCTGTTGCCCTTTACGTTCCGGGGCCTCTCGGCATCTCTTTCGAACAACCCGCAACCCCGGCAGGCGGAGGCTCTGGCAAGCCCCTCTGCTTTGCTGACTCTCTTTGAGGCGCGCGTGAAACACGAACGCGCCGTCGACACGGCCTGTCGTCAATCGACGGACGGACGGTGAACTACCCATTGCTCACCGCCCACAGGCCCGCATCTACGGTGGCCGGAAGTCGTCTCGCGGCGCCCGGCGCCATGGGCGTCTCCCGCTGCGGCTGGGTTGGGCAGATGTTCTCTCCCTCAAACGCCCGGCCACCACTTTTGCTAGCATTACTGCTTCGCAGAAGGAGGTGACCGCTTCCCATTCCCTCTCGCTCCGGACCATGGACTGAACCAGGGCCGGACGCGAGAGATCGCCGCCGCCGATCGCTTCTAAGAATATGCAGGGGCTCAGCTTCCAGTTTAACACAAGATATCCAGATAAGCTGATTATTTCGCCGATACAAACCCATTTGTATCGGCGAAATAATGTGTAGTTTGGTACGTCTTCACGCCTAAATGGCAAAACCGATGTTGATGTATTTCGGTACAGAGATAGTTAATTTTTAAAAAAAATAACGTTGGCCCTCACTAGGATTTTTTCCTGTATAGTTGTTGCGTTTACAAACAATTAAACTCACATACACAAACAGTCAAACCCGAAACAACTATCTGTAGGTCATACTAATATTTGTTCCGTGCGGGGATCGAACCCGCGACACGTAGCGCAGCAGTCAAACGCTTAGCCACTGCGCCAACCGTGTCGTCCAAACCACGTCTTGTCGTACAAGTTGGAACCTTGGAGACGGACGTAGGCTATTATTGAGATGTGAGGGAGAAAGAAGGAAGAAAAGGCAAAACTTGGCATTGCTATTACAATAACTAGGGCGCAAGGGCAATAACTACAAGTAGCAGGTACCTGTAAATCAGGAAAGGAGAACTGTGTTACCCCAAATTTAAAGCGAGCGAAGCCGCGGGCAAAAGCTAGTGTATCATATAGGAAGAATTTCGAAATAGAAACGAAAGGACATAGAGTGCTAATTACACGTATTATTAAACTAAAACCGGTATAGGAGGACAATAGAACGCTACCACATGCCGACAAAAACAAAAGCTAGTTAAAAATAAACGACCTCATTAAACAAATTGAGCTTCTTTTCTAAGACAATTACATTGCAAGCCATCGTAGAACCACGTGCATATAATTATTACCTAGTCATAATGAAAATCGATTAAATGCATTAATAGGTTGAAAATAGATTGTCATATCAATTACGTTAAGTGTTCAATGGGAACACTTTGTAGGTAAAGAATTGACTTATATAACATGGAATCGAGGCGCTAGCATGAGTTTGTAGCGACACAAAGATGCAAGTGGCAAAAAGTACTACAGCGCCATCTATCCAGCCACTGAAGAACTAACGGCAAGATAATACATCGCGCAAGCAAAATTGTGCGCGAAGTTAGCATATATATACGAGTGGCCTACAAGACACGACACCCGTGTGGTCCGAGGATCCTCCCTTTTCCATAGAGAATGGAGGACTTTACACCCTGTTCTTCATACCTCTAAAAGTTCTATACGTCGATTTTTTAATTGAAAATACCATCTTCTGTGCTTTTTATTTGCAACAAGCATACCTACTTGACTTAATCAAATTAATAAAATACCGAGTCGTCGTTTAGTTTCTACACTCTACAGTTTATTTACTAAACAGCGCCTAACAATTTCCGGAAAATCACTGAAGTAGACTTTGATATTAATTTTTCTCAGGCGCTTACAATCTATATTTTAAACTAGCTGTTCCACGCGGTTTCACCCACGCTGCTCAGTACCTGATGGTCGTAGCGTGATGTTATATAGCCTATAACCTTCCTCAAGAAATGGACTATCCAACACTAAAAGAATTTTCCGATTCCAACCAGTAGTCCCTGAGATTAGCGCGTTCAAACAAACAAACTCTTCAGCTTTATAATATTAGTATAGATTATGGTTTTAAGTAGCTTGGTGACTTGGTCATAGTTAGTTAACACAATATAAGCATGGTTTTACGTATATATATTCGAATTATACTTGATGTTGCTTTCACAGTGAGCCACAATTCAATTGCCTGTACCCGTTAAGGTACATTTTGCATTCAAATGCGATATATCCTTACTAATATTAAAAACCGAAAGTGAGTTTGATTGTTTGTTACGTCTTTACGCCTAAATGGCTGATTTTGATGAATTTTGGAGCCCTGGAGACGAACATGAGCTTTTTTTTTGTGAGAAAAGGGGGAGATAGAGGGAAGAAAAGGGGAGAGAAAGATATTTTTTGAGTTTTTCGATCATCACGCGGGTTAAAGTTAGCGTTAGCCCAAAGTAACTGTGCCACACGGACGAAGTCGCGGGCGGAAGCTAGAGATTTCATAAACTGCAAAATAGATGATGGAGTGTCTGCGGAACATGACGTGATTTTACTATAAGTAATCATCAATTGTTTCTTTAAAACATAGTTCAGTATGTTGAATTCATGTAACAAGTGCAGTTGACGAGATGATACGTATGTGAGCGCAATGAAACAACGACCGTCCGGTACAAGGTTGGTTTATTACTAATGACATGGTCGGGGACGCGCGGAGGAGCTCGTGGCTAAATAATAGCAGCCGCTCGGGTCGATCTTTAAGATCGACCCAGTTAAGCCGCGCTTGCGTAAGTTGGTCTGTGGATGGGTGACCACCCGTTACATACCGAGTTTCCTCCGTGCCTCGGAAAGCACGTTAAGCCGTTGGTCCCGGCTGTCATTTCTAGGTCTTTGACAGTCGTTACAGGTAGTCAGTGTCCCGAAAGTCTGACAACCAGTCTTACCAAGGGGTATCGTATTAGCCAGTACTAACTGGGTTGTGGAGGTCAGATAGGCAGTCGCTCCATGTAAAATACTGATATTCAGCTGCATCCAGTTAGACTGGAAGCCAATCCCAACATAGTTGGGAATAGGCTAGGCAGATATGGTCGGGGACGCGCGGGAGCGCGCGCCACGGAACCAGGCTCCCGGCCGCGTGGAGATGCATACACATCACGAGATCTATCCATGTATGGGAATACGCAGTTCAAACTGAATTAAAATCTTCCTTTCTGAGAACCTAAACAGGAGATTTTTCTACTTCTGCCTCAACTTTCACGTCACATTTCTTAAACTACTCTCATCATCCACAGCCCAGCCTCATCAGAGATGCAGGCTACCCCGCGGAGAAGCACCGCGTCACAACGCCAGATGGCTACGTGCTGCAGATACACAGGATCCCGGCAGGCAGACGGTCTGCCAGGCGGACCGCGGAACTCAACGCTAAGGGGAAGAAGGCCATCCTATTGGTCCACGGTCTCGGCGGTTGTAGTTCAAACTTCGTGATCATGGGACCCAAGAAAAGCCTCGGTTAGTTTGCAGTTGCTGGATACTTAATCGATTGGATTACAGAACTAAAATAACATAAACAAAATAACCTATCTGTAATCCACAGACGGTAAGGTGGAGGTGTCCGTAAAGGTTCTCTCACTTGTAATGCAAATTGATTATCTCAAGTCTCAAGTATCTCAAGTCTTAATACCACCGATGTTTAGTTCCAAGATTGGATTTAGAATGCCACACAACTTCCTCCGAAAAAATATGCATGCTTCCCGCGCAGTAACGCCTGAGTCTATAATTAACACTAATTAATATACACTGTAATTTACACTTAATTTGGACATACATTTTTAGATATAAAGGTATTATAGATGACCATCAATCAGCTTCTGTAAAAAAAAACCGGTTACAGTAACTAAACAAAAATAATAGTTTATTTTTAATGGGAAAATTTTTTGTGTTCACCAAAAATACTGATCGTGCACCAAATATTCTTTCCTGAATGCTAAAAAAATGCGTAGGTTAGGTTAGGTTAAAACCGCGACCCCCTACGCACGAGCCGAGCGAGCGGAGCGAGCGGTGCCGCGGCAGCGGCCGGCGAGTGCCAGTAACGACTTGCATTAATAGAAAATGGATAAAGATATAACACTTTTTTATTGTAGTGCTGTCTTTTTCCTGATGCTCGTTAGGACATATTTTAATTAACATATTTTGGTGCACATTCAGTATATTTGGTGCAACACAGGCAAAATTAGGTAAACGAAATGGGAATAAATTGAAGTACTTTTAAATACCATCCATTTTTAATTATTATATCTAACACAATTTGTAACTAAAATATTAGCAGATCATCCATTCAGTCATAAAAGTAAAAATATGTCTTATAGACGATAACTCAAAAATAGTTTAGGAGTTATCACAAATTGTGTGTGTGTGTGTGTTACAAATTGTGTTAGATATACATGAAATTAACTAAGCAATATAAATAAAATTGATATGGGACTTGGGAAGTATAGACACCCTATCAAACAAAAAAAGAATTTTGCAAATCGGTACAGGAGTTTTTGAGTTATCGGTGAACATACATAAATAAAAAAGATTCAGACAAATTGAGAACCTACTCCTTTTTTTGAAGTCGGTTAAAGAATTATAAAACACACAATCGGCTGAGTAAATAGTGAAAATATATTAAAAAAAAACTACTTTCCATTAAATTAAGACACTAAATTCAAATTCAGGCACTTTTGAATGTTAAGAAACAAAATTAAGCTCCAGTCGAGGTCATAAGACATAATAGCTTGTGAAAGTACTGTAGTTGCCCATTCCAAAGCGTTGATCTCTATGGAGAAGAATGGGCAAGAAACTCCATGGACACTCTTTATTCTCATCATAGGACCTACTTCTCTTTGAAGTCGATTAAAAATAGCCATCTTTATGTTTCCAGCGTACCTCCTAGCTGACGCGGGGTACGACGTGTGGCTAGGGAACCTTAGAGGGAACTCGCACTCAACGCATACGAACCTCAGCAAAAATGACAAGAAATTCTGGGAGTTCAGGTAAGTTAGTACTCTTCGTCTGACTGCGCCTGTCAAGAGGTTAAACTTCAGCCTCCACGTAGTACAATATGAAAAAAAAAACGTTTGGAATTAAGTTTTTTTTTTAAACATTTCCCCAACACTAGGATTTTTCCTGTGTCGTGGGTGCGTTTACAAACATTTAAACTCACAAACATAAACAGCCAGACCCGAAACAACTATCTGCAGGTCGTACAAATATTTGTTCCGCGCGGGAATCGAACCCGCGACACAGCGCAGCAGTCGATCGCTCAGCCACTGCGCCAACCGCGTCGTCAATTATAGAGAAAAGTCCGTTCTATGTGTTCAGTGAGCCTAGTATAGTATAGGGCCCTGGCAGGCCCCCCTGCTTAGCTGACATCTATAACTTCCCCCGCTCTGGGCGGAGCGGGGGGGAGTGTTAGCCTTGTACTGACTAAAACCTACCCACGTTCCTTCTATTGCCCTTTACGTTCCGGGGCCGCGGTATCTCTTTCGAACAACCCCGGCAGGCAGTGGCCTTGGCAGGCCCCTCTGCTTTACACACAACACTAACGCGCCGTCAACACAGCCTGTCGACACTGAACGGGCGGTGAGCTACCCATTGCTCACCGTCTACAGACCCGCATCTACGGTGGCCGGGAGTGATCCCGCGGCGCCTGACACCCGGAACGTTTTCGCAACACTTCTTAGCCCTATAATATAACATACTAGCTTTTGCCCGCGGCTTCGCTCGCGTTAAATTCGGGTAACACAGTTCCCCTTGCGCCTTATTGATTTGTAATAGCAACGCTAAGTTTCCTCTTTTCTTCCCTCTTTCTTCCTTACATCCCACTTTTTTCAAAAAAATATTAGCCTATGTCCGTCTTCTGGTTCCCAACTATCTCTGTACCAAAATTAATCAAAATCGGTTAAGCCATTAAAGCGTGAAGAGGTAACAAACAAACAAACAAACTCACTTTCGCTTTTATAATATTAGTAAGGATGATCTCTTATCTCATACTGTATAGACTCATAAACGTTTTATCAAATTCCAGTTTCCACGAACACGGTAAATACGACGTGCCAGCGATGATAGACAGAGTCCTAAACGTCACGGGCCTGGAGAAGATCATGTACCTGGGCCACTCTATGGGCACCACCAGCGTCTTCACCATGATGTCTGAGAGACCAGAGTACAATGAGAAGCTGATAGCTTTCGTGGCCTTAGGACCATCTGTGTATTTGGACCACATAAAATCGATGGCGAATCTGGCGTTGAATACTTTGGGGTTAACGGTAAGGAACAACTTTAAATAAAGTCGAAGTAAGTCGACAAGAGAGGTTAAGTGCTTCGCCTCTCGAGAGATCAACGCTTTGGAATGGGCAACTACAGTACTTTTACAAGTTATAATGTCTTGTGACCGGGACTGCAGCTTTAACATTTTGTTTTTTTTTTACATTCAAAAGTCAGTTACTTTTGACGACTTTAAAGAAATGGAGAGAAAGATACATTTTTTCGAACATCACGCGGGTTAAAGTTAGCGTTAGCCCAAAGTATAGTGCCACGCGCATAAAGTCGCGGGCGGAAGCTAGTTAATTATAAGTTCAGTTTTGCTCACGATGTCTTGCTTCACCGATGTATGCATTTTGAATTGAAAAAGTCACATTGGTACTTGTTCGGATTTGAACCTAAAACCTCATGCAAGAGAAATCAAATTAAAAAAAAAAACAAGTAGACCATAACAGGCACTTTTGAATGTCAAGTAACAAAATGTTAAAGCTACAGTCCCGTTCATAAGACATGATAACTCGTGAAAGTAACAGACTTGCCCATTCCAAAGCGTTGATCTCTATGAAGAAGATTGGGCAAGAAACTCCATGGACACTCTTTTAAATTAGAATGTTATTACAAAAACGTATTTACATCATTTTAACAAAGTGACAATTCACAATATTAACTGCATCTGTGACCATTTTTAATTCATATAATTATTCTGCTAAAGCGGTTATTTCAGACCCCTGATAAATTTTACTAGCTGTTCCACGCGGTTTCACCCACGCTGCTCAGCACCTGTTGGTCGTAACGTGATGTTATATAGCCTATAGCCTTCCTCAAGAAATGGACTATCCAACACTAAAAGAATTTTCCAATTCCAACCGGTAGTTTTTGAGATTAGCGCGTTCAAACAAACAAACAAACAAACTCTTCAGCTTTATAATATTAGTATAGATGTTGATTATTATTTTAAATATTAATTTCGAATGTTTCCAGAACGCGTTCAAAGCCACAGGCTGGTTGGCAGTCATGCCGCAACTGTTGCAGAACCTCCAAGCAAACGTTTGTAACCAGAAGCAACCGGATACGGATATCTGCACAACCGTATTACACGCTTTGATCGGCGAGGATAAAGAACAATATGACGTGGTACGCAATACTTAAAATCTTACTAAAGTTTACCTTGTAGGTAGTTAACTACTTATACTAGTATTAAAAAGAAGTAATGTATGTTTACTAAATAACAACAGCCTCACGGCACAGTATAGATATGGACAGTGTGGAAACAAGGATTAGTTTTAGAAATAAATACCTACGCTCCACTGCAGCATTAGGGTTGTCACTCTAAATGTTTTTGAAACTGAACTGTATTTGTTAGTAAAACTGATTCTGTGTTCTATATGTGAAACTTGTGAGCTTTGTCAATGATATTTATCTTGTTCAAATTCTTTTCATATTATTATGATTATTGTTTATTAAAAGGCGCCTCGGTAGGTATTAGAAAAGCGTGTATGAGGCATTCTAATATAGGGCCAAGTTTATCCTTTTCTAAGTTGAAACGCATAGTACCGGGTTTTAACTCGAAAATGTAACAGTAATTAAAAAACCACTACACAAAAAAAATATCTTCATATTACACAGTTACAAATTATTTACTGAAAATACTTTCGTCTGCTACGACATGTTCCGAATGCTTTGTTGTAAAATTTTATAATATAATAAATTCTCATTCCAATGAATAGCTTCTTCAAGTAAACTATTTGGAAACAAGAACAGGGTAATAAAACATATTTTGTCTATTTCATTTTGTGGAAATAAACGCACCCACTCGTCTTGACGCGGCACTCACGAGTGACAGCACCGCGATGTCCACTTAGAGGTTTTGTCGATTCGCGTGTTTGTGTGAGTGTGCCGTTTCGAACTTTAGTACGTAGTTTCCGTACTGAACATATTTTTACTGTGCTTACGATTCAATATTCAAGGTTAAGCCGCGCTTGCTAAGGTCTTTCTGTTGATGGGTGACCGTCATTAAATATCAAGTTTCAAACGCGCCTCGAAAGCGTGTTCAACTGTTGGTTCCGGTTGTTATTCGTAGATATACAAATAACAATCGCCTATGGCAGTAATACTCGTAGTGTATCAAGCGAATGTCTGGCAACCAGTCTTACCAAGGGGTACCGTTTTTAACCCAGTACTAACTAGGTTTTGGAGGTTCCTTGTAAAATACTGGTTTTCAGCTGCATCCGAAAAGACTGGAATCCAACGGCCAATAAAGTTGGGAAAAGATTAGGCAAATGATAACTGGTTTACGAGAGAAATTTCGAAAACAAACTAATATGTAGTTCAAAGGTCAAAAATAAAATTATAATTATTTAGATTTAAAATTATGTAATTCACGGAGATAGTACTAGGAGTAGCAATGACTCTAGGTAACGCTAAGCAGTGTTCAGGATCACATTAAGATACCCTGTGTCGTGGGATTCAGTCTCTTTCATCTTTAAGGTATGGATCTCAGCGCTATTACGCTATTACCAAGGTAGGACATGGGAATATAGCCAGGTGGCACTTACAGCAGTAGTTTATCCAGTTAGACTCAAAGCCGATCCAAACGCAGGAAAGACTAGGCAGTTTTTTTTATTTTTTTTTTATTTTGATGGCCTGTTGGTCTAGTGGTTAGTGGCCCTGACTGCTGAGCCGGAGGTCGTGGGTTCGATTCCCACCCAGGACAAACGTTGTGTAATGAGCATGATTGTTTGTTCTGTATCTGGGTGTGATTTATCTATAATATGTATGTATTTATAAATTATATAAGTATGTATATCATTTGTCTGGTTACCATAACACAAGCTCTGCTTAGCTTGGGATCAGATAGCCGTGTGTGAGTTGTCCCAAGATATTTATTTATTTCTTTACAAAAAAATACATACTACACATCATTTAAATGGCACTGAATGTGTCGTGGGGTTCAATCCCTTTCTTCTATAGAAGAAAAATAAAGATGATAAAGTAATCATTGTATTATTTTTTTTGGTTGGCTTTCAGGAAATGGCGCCCATATATTTGTACAGAATACAGCCGCTACCGTGGAGATCTTTAGAGCATTATGGAAAAGTTGCTATCTCAGGTACGTATCTTGAAGGGAGGCCCTACGAGGCCACCGTCTGCCGGGGTTGCGAGTTGTTCGAAAGAGATACCGCGGCCTCGGAACACAATGGGCAAAAGAAGGAACATGGGTGGGTTTTAGTCAGTACAAGTCTGACACTCCCTTTCGGTCCACCCAGAGCGATAGAAGTAAAATTTGATGAAAAAAGGTTATGTAGGTACCTTTTTTCCGTCTACAGTACGGCCAACGAGAAGCGATACAAAAGGCATTAACCTAAAGAACAACTGTGGCGTTGACAATCTAATATTTAGCTCTTTCCATCTTGTGCCTTTGTCGTAATGTCTCGTTCACCCGGCAAAAACATGACAACGTTAAGACGGGTTCGCCAACATTCGGGCGGCCAATTTTAGATGGAGTTTTAGCATGGGTTTTGTTTACATTTGGTATCGCTTCTCGTTGGCCGTACTTACGTAAACCGTGATTTGGCCGAGTTTGCAAATAATTAGCTTTTTCTAGTGATTATTGTCTAATAGACCCACATTAAAGACTCCGCGTTAAAGCTATATCCTTCCTTAATATAATAAAAGCGAAAGTGAGTTCGTTTGTTACGTCTTCACGCCTAAATGGCTAAACCGATTTTTATGAATTTTGGTACAGAGATATAGAGAGAGGCTATTTTTTAAAAAACCGGCCAAGAGCGTGTCGGGCCACGCTCAGTGTAGGGTTCCGTAGTTTCCCGTCTGTCACAATAAGTGTTCCCAGTTATGAGGCCAACCGAACAATTCGGTAATACCCGATCCAATGTAATAAGTATCTACAGCGCCATCTCTCGGGGAATTGGGTTACTAATTAATACAAAGACGTGCAATTTCGATTCCAATAATTCTTTTTTTGTTTGAAAAAAGATACGTTCACGATAATAAAATATGTAAACAAAGTTACAAAAAATGCTTACATATACGATTATACTACAAACTTAGTCCAGAAATTATTTTGTAAAACTTTTTGTCTTTTTTGTACAAAAACTGTTGTGTCAATCAAGTTCAAAATAATTTTCATAGAAAGTCCTTATAAAGTTCTACTTTTCAGATTTTTTTCATATTTTCTAAACTTATGGTTCAAAAGTTAGAGGGGGGGGGGACACATTGTTTTTTACTTTTGGAGCGATTATTTCCGAAATTATTGACATTATCAAAAAATGATCTTAGTAAACCCCTATTCATTTTCAAATACCTTTCCAACAATATATCACACGTTAGGGTTGAAATTAAAAAAAAAATCACTTCCCACTTTACATATAGGGTGGCTACCCTAATAAAACATTTTTTTTTAATTTTTATTTTACCACTTTGTCGGCGTGATTGATATACATATTGGTACCAAATTTCAGCTTTCTAGTGCTAACGGTCACAGAGATTAAGCGAGGACGGACGGACGGACGGACGGACGGACAGACAGACATGGCGAAACTATAAGGGTTCCTAGTTGACTACGGAACCCTAAAAAGATTGATTTGTGAGGGAGAAAGAGGGAAGAAAGGGAAAACTTAGCTTTGCTAATACCTACACTAAATAAGGCGGAAGGGCAAAACTACAGGTAGCAGGTACCTGTAAATCAGGAAAGGGGAACTGTGTTACCCCGAATTTAACGCGAGCGAAACCGCGGGAAAAGCTAGTAAACAATAAAGTTTACTTAATTATTTAGACATCCACGGATCTTTGCCGTCTATAACATACAATGTAAAGTCGAGTATGCATTGCACCCAAACATGATCTAACTAAACCAATTAAGTTTGCGGTGTGAAATCCTTACTATATATAATATTATAAAAGCGAAAGTGAGTTTGTTTGTTTATTACCTCTTCACGCTTTAATGGCTGAACTGCTTTTGATGAATTTTAAAGTAAGTGGTAAAGAGATAGTTGGGGAACAAGAGACGGAGTTAAGCTAATATTTTTTAGAAAAAAGTAGGATGTGAGGGAGAAAGAGGGAAGAAAAGGGAAAACTTAGCGTTGCTATTACAAATCAATAAGGCGCAAGGGGAACAGTGTTACCCCGAATTTAACGCGAGCGAAGCCGCGGGCAAAAGCTAGTTATCAAATAAATTCCCGGAGTGTTGTTGTTGTACTGACTACAACCCACACATGTTCCATCTATCGCCCTTTACGTTCCGTGTCCGCGGTATTTGACGGCATGGTTGGCGCAGTGGCTGAGCGATCGACTGCTGCGCTGTGTGTCGCGGGTTCGATTCCCACACTGAACAAAAAATTGTATGACCTGCAGATAGTTGTTCCGGGTCTGGCTGTTTGTGTATGTGAGTTTAAATGTTTGTAAACGCACCCACGATACCGGAGAAATTCCTAGTGTAGAGCAACATTTAAAAAAAAAAAAATACATCTCTTTCGAACTACCCACAACAAACTATTGCAGCTTGACTTTACCTATTGAATATTACAAAGAAATATTAAAATGCATGTTATCTTCACTTTCAGGCGTGTTCACGACATTCAGTGGCGGTTTGAATGGTCCTGTAATACCTTACAATATCAGTAACCTCAAAATTCCAGTCTCACTAATATACGGAGAGAATGACCAGGTCACTGAAAAGTCTGTAAGTATTCGGTTTTATTAGTTTGATGCGTGTTGTCGATGTTTGGTAGAGACGAGTTAAAATTTTAAGATAGATAGATAGATAGAATATTCTTTATTATGTACACCATACAAATAACAAGAATAACATTAAACAACTTATTAAATAGGGTGACACAATGGGCGGTCTTATCGCTAAAAGCGATGTTTTCAAGACAACCTTTGGATGGATTTAAAGGAGGAGAAACAGTACTGTATGTAGTCTGCCATGTTGTGTTGTATTTTAAGGGTGATAAAACATTCTAAAGACGATTTTAAATAGACCTACAAAATTAAGAGATAAAAAAAGAGTGTGTGTACTTATGTACACGCGTTAGAAGTTATACTTCTTTTTGGTTTGTAAACGTATACAAAAAAAAAACGATTCGATTTGTCAATATATTTACTTATTTTGATTATGGCAACACTTTAACGTAAGAATGCCGGCAGTAGGTAATTCATTTTATCAAATCAATTTCATAACTTATTTTGTTGACATAATAAAATTCTATACAAAATTGGCATTCTAATTACAGAATGACTTCAAAAATAAAGAAAATAATTGTAATATAATTTTTATCTTGATGCATGAGAAAAACCAGTACCGTTGATTGTCATGATTCTTTAACAAATAGTTAAGATCAAAGAATAAATTAAATTATAAGTAATACTATTGCCGTCGTTTGTGAAATTGATTTAATAAAAACACCATACGAAACACGTGTTCTAAATATAAAAATACTAGAATATACAACTTGAACATGGTTATCGATTTTCATGCCACCTACAACCAACTTCACGCTGTCATCGTAAAAATTCACTCTCATCATTTTTCTCCATCGCGCCAAAAGAAGTATAACTTCAAAAAAAACAAATTTTTGGTGAATTTTCGACAGACGGTAACTTCAAGAGAAAAAACCGGCCAAGAGCGTGTCGGGCCACGCTCAGTGTAGGGTTCCGTAGTTTCCCGTCCGTCACAATAAGTGTTCCCACTTATGAGTTTATTATTTGTTGGACGTTGAACACTAGGGAATTGTATTTTATTATTTTCCAAGTATGGGAACAAACTTAGTCCAGAAATTATTTTTTACAACTTTTTTTTTTGTACAAAAAGTTGTAAAAAATAATTTCTGTAATGTCAATCAAGTTCAAAATAATTTTCATAGAAAGTCCTTATAAAGTTCTACTTTTCAGATTTTTTTCATATTTTCTAAACTTATGGTTCAAAAGTTAGAGGGGGGGGGACACATTGTTTTTTACTTTTGGAGCGATTATTTCCGAAATTATTGACATTATCAAAAAATGATCTTAGTAAACCCCTATTCATTTTTAAATACCTTTCCAACAATATATCACACGTTAGGGTTGAAATTAAAAAAAAAATCACTTCCCCCTTTACATATAGGGTGGCTACCCTAATAAAACATTTTTTTCCAATTTTTATTTTACCACTTTGTCGGCGTGATTGATATACATATTGGTACCAAATTTCAGCTTTCTAGTGCTAACGGTCACAGAGATTAAGCGAGGACGGACGGACGGACGGACGGACGGACAGACAGACATGGCGAAACTATAAGGGTTCCTAGTTGACTACGGAACCCTAAAAACTGGTTTTGGGATTAGAATGAAAAAATCCATCCGCAAAAAAGCCAGTAGACCAAAAAAATGTTTTTTGTTTGTTGTTGATTTTTCTAAAATTACTCAAGAACCGCGGAAGCCACAAAATTTGGAGCTACAATATCCTGTTTTTTTTCGTCATCATTAGCCCAGAGTATCTGTTTTGTTTGTCCCAAATTGAAAAAAATAGGCTGTTACAATGACTTCAGGCTGCTATTGAATAATTCATTATTTAAAAATTCAATAATAATCCTCTTTTACCGAAAAACCTTGTTTAATATTCCTAGCTCATCTTGCTAACCGCCGGCGAAGGGCCGGGTGCCGACTGCCGCTGGATCTTTTAAAAGACGTTATTTTAATGTTTACAGGACATACTTCGATTAGCCAAGGAGCTGAAAGCTAATGGAGTCCTAGAAGACATAAGGCCGGCTTGCTCATGGCCTAAGTTCAATCACTTAGACTTCGTGTTCGCGAAGGACGTCGGGACACTGTTCAATAGACCACTCATCAAGCACATAGACCAATTGTATAATAAATATAGTCCTGTATGACAGATTTGTTTTTTTTTTCCAAACAAAAACAGCGCTTCTCCTAATTTTCTCTTTAAAAAAAAAACGGTGCCCCACACTAGGAATTTCTCCTGTATCGTGGGTGCGTTTACAAACATTTAAACTCACTTAAACAAACAGCTAGAACCGAAACAACTATCTGATGAACCACTGCGCCAACCACGTCGTCAAT
Organism: Ochropleura leucogaster; assembly: GCA_958449745.1. Lineage (NCBI taxonomy): Eukaryota > Metazoa > Arthropoda > Insecta > Lepidoptera > Noctuidae > Ochropleura > Ochropleura leucogaster. The sequence continues at coordinate 17,470,577 of OY288215.1, read as the reverse complement.
TTGGTCTGAACGTGTATGTCTTCATCTTCCACGCTATACATATTAGTCGTCATATCAGTACTCTGTTACTAGGTATGCCAAATTGCTTGAAATGTTGTCTCAGTAAAGCCTGTATGTATACTTCAAACACTAGCTGTTTTTGTTGTAGTAAAAAAAGCTAGTAGTTTTGATTTTATAGGCATTCAAAGTTTCGAAAAATATCGAGCCCGCTAGCAGTCACGTGACCGCTTGTGACGTCATTTCACAATAAATAAATATCTTGGGACAACTCACACACGGCTATCTGATCCCAAGCTAAGCAGAGCTTGTGTTATGGTAACCAGACAACTGATATAGGTACATACTTATATAATTTATAAATACTTACATATTACGGATAAATCACACCCAGACACAGAACAAACAATCATGCTCATCACACAAAGTTTGTCCTGGGTGGGAATCGAACCCACGACCTCCGGCTCAGCAGTCAGGGCCACTAACCACTAGACCAACAGGCCCGTCAAACAATGCGCCGCGCGTTGTATTTTTACATTTAGGCACAACACATGATTTCCTAGAATATAGATTGGACTTTTTAAAAGTATTTAGTTATAATTTCAACGGTAAGGGCGCACGACCACGAGCGGACTGAATGAGCCAGACTGAGTATGTTGTGTGATGGCGTCACATCGTAACCGGCAGCCCGCGTCTTGTTTCACTTCTAAATCGGAAACTAATTGACATATTATATAAGTAACTAGCTTTTGCCCGCGGCTTCGCTCGCGTTAAACTCGGGGTAACACAGTTCCCCTTGCGCCTTATTGATTTGTAATAGCAACGCTAAGTTTTCCCTTTTCTTTCCTCTTTCTCCGTCACATCACATTTTTTTTTTATATTAGCCTATGTCCGTCTCCTGGTTCCCAACTATCTCTGTACCAAAATTCATCAAAATCGGTGTAGCGTGAAGAGGTAACAAACAAACAAAGAAACTCACTTTCGCTTTTATAATATAAGTATGGATTCTTTCACTAGTATTTTTTATTTTTGACAGACAATATGGACTGCTAATAATCAAATTCTGCTAAAGTGGCAATTTTGAGCCCCGTTTTTAGATGGGAAATCATCAAATAAATAACTTCTCCGGAGCGGGGGGGTAAGACTTGGGTGGGTCAGTACCCACCCATGTTCCTTCTATTGCCCTTCACGTTCCGGGGCTGCGGTATCTCTTTCGAACCACCCGCAACCCCGGCAGATTTCAGACCCCCTGTTGTAACGTTTAATTAAGTTGAAGAAGATTAAAATCACCTATTGTCTTATGAGTATGTAGAGTAGGGATTTTATGAAGATCCGAAATTATAGCATATCCGAAAAAAAAATATCCGTAACCGTAACTGATATAAATGTTTCGAAGAAAGGCGGAAGTTAAATGATAGGTTAAGATAAGTTTACGTTTGTTTTGCTCAACCGAACCGTCACTTGACCCACAAGCCCTTGCAATTTGAAAGAAAGAAAGAAAGAAAAACTTTTATTTGGGACTCGCACAAAACAAGTAAAACAATAAAAAAAAAATTGAAATTAAAATAGTACAGTACAGACGAGGTTATTGTCTGTGCGAGGCCAAAAAGGTCCCTGTCTCAGCATAAGCTGCGATATTTGTTTAAAATAACACAGTATTCTGACAGGGCCAGTTAGTGGTGTCATTTGCATTGTTTATGATTTGTATTTTATTTATTTACTAACTGTGCCCGGCATGCGTTGAAATGCATAGTTTACTCTATCTACCTACCCTAGTACAATTAATTGTGAGTGTTTAATTTACAACACCTCCGCCTAACGCTTTGGTTTATTATGGTGGTGGGTTGCTTCCTCTGCTGCGCACACATCCACTATCACGCGTGCGGGTTGCATTCAAGATCAAACAGGCGTTTGGCCTGTAAAACCAAAAACAAATCAAATCACAATACTTTAGCGAGTCTGAAGCCCGGCTGAACTAATTGGTTCCTATTTCTCGTATTGTAATTATGTCTGTCACCTCTTTTAACAAAAAGATGCAGATTTTTCCTTACGTACATTATGTTTTCATAAATGTATTGACAGTGTACTGTCATGATGTTAATGTTCTTAATCAGTTCCAGCCAGTTTATGGCTCTGATGGCCATTTTTTGAAGAATGAAAATAGACTCGATGTCTGCAGCCCGTCCCCATAACAAAATGCCATAAGACATTATACTATGAAAGTAACTAAAATAAACCAGTCTCGCGGTATCTACATCAGTGAATTGACGGATTTTTCTAACAGCATACGCTGCTGAACTTAGCCGCGCCGCAAGGGATGTTAAATGGGAACCCCATTGAAGCCTTGAATCAAGCGTAATTCCCAGGAAAACCGTTTTATCTACGAATTCTAGTTTCTGTTCATTAAATTCTATATCACAATCATTACTTTTAACATTCGGTAAAGCGAATCTTATGCATTTGGTCTTTTTTTCATTCAATACTAAATTGTTTGCTGTGAACCAATTATGGACCTCAATCAGGGCATTATTCACGCCATCTAGATTTTGGGTCCGTCTGTTTATCTTAAAAATTAGGGAAGTGTCATCAGCAAATAACACTAAATTTTGAGACTCATTTTTTAATAAGCAGGGTAGATTATTAATGTATACTAGAAAGAGAAAAGGACCTAATATTGAGCCTTTCGGAACTCCAATTTTTACTTTTAAACCCTGTGAATTAACACCATTTATTTGTACTAACTGTTGCCTATCAGTCAAATATGATTTTACCAAACTAAGAGCAAGATTACCAATTCCGTAATGCTCAAGTTTCAAAAGTAATGTGTCGTGATTTACGCAAACAAATGCTTTAGAGAGGTCACAAAAAATTCCTATGGCGTCTTGGGACTCTTCCCACGCAGAAAATATGTGCTTTAGTAGAGTTACACCGGCGTCAGTCGTACAACGTCCTTTGGTGAAACCAAACTGTTGGTCGTGTAACATTTTGTTGGTGTTAAAATGATTGAGCATCTGATTAAGCATTACTTTTTCAAACACCTTGCTAAAAACTGGCAACACGGATACAGGTCTATAATTATTCGTATCTTTACTGTCCCCGGACTTAAAAAGAGGTATGACTTTACTGTATTTCATCAAATCAGGGAAAACTCCTTGGTCCACTCACAAATTAAAAATTAAGGCTAAATATGAAGCTACTGTCTCAACAATGGATGTACAGACTTTGATAGACATTCCCCATAGATCTTCGGTCACTTTGATTTTTATTTGCCGGAAAGCTTTAATAACTGTAATTGGGTTTATATGTTTAAATTTAAATTCAGCCGGGCAGCCAGATATATTTGCCTTAAGTAAAGCAATTGAGATGTCTGGTGACGAATTTAGAGCTTCTGTAGTTTTTAATGGTATATCGGTAAAGAAATTTACAAATTCTTGGGCCACTTCCTGATTTGAGCTTTTAGGACCACATGCTGTTTCTAATGTATAGGTAGTGTCACGTATTTTATTTCTGTTAGTCTCATTATTAATGACTTTCCAAACTGTCTTTATTTTATTCTCTGCTGTTTTAATCTTATTGCTAATGTGCAGGGCTTTAGCAGCCTTGCAAACATTTCTAAAAAATTTAATTTAATTTATTTAAACATACTTGTTAAATGTTTCAGTGTTTATGTATGGCTTAAGGTCATACAGCTCAAAAAGTCTTTCCCTACTTTTTCTGATACCGCTAGTTGCCCAATCACTAAATATATATTTAGGGCAAACATTTTTTACCTTTTTTTCAAAAGTTTTATTGAATTCAGTGTGAACTATTGAAAAGAAATCATCGTACAATTGATTTATATTAACATAGTCAATATCTTGGCGCACACTTAACTTGTTCTGAAGGGAAATATTAAATTTATTTAATTTGCTAGTTGTTATAGGTCGATATTTAATCTGCAAGGGTTTTTGCAAAGGAGTGTTACACCTAAAAGTTACTGATTGTCCGCTATGATCAGAAGGCAAACAATTTACTATATTTTTATCCAAGTAGTCACAATTGCAGAACACATTATCTATACAAGTAGAAGATGATGGAGTGATTCTAGTTGGTTCTATAAAAATGTTGATCAGGTCAAATGACTTAAAAAGATTTAATAACCTACTGCTATTCGAATTTTCTTCTAAAATATTGATATTAAAGTCACCACAAATAATTGCAGACTTATTGCTGACTGCCAGTTTTGCCAGGACATCCTCCATTATGGATTCGAATAAAGAAAAGTTCTGATAGTTTGGAGGTCTGTACACGCACACAATTACATGCCTATCTAGCTCAACACAAGACAGTTCGACGCAATGTTCAACCGAGAGACCTACTATGTCATTACGTTGCTTAAATTTAACACATTTATTTATTAATTTTAGGGAACCTCCACGCAGCATACACTTACGGTTAAAACAGCTACCCACCGTATAGTTCTCATAATTTATAAGCATTTGGTAATAAATTACAAACAAAACATGTAACAAAATTACAAAACAATGCAAAGATAGTTTAACAATCTTCGGCAGATAGCACAAAAATTCCAGAAGCTAATTTATTAGTTTTCCTTTTAACTCTAATGGCTGTATAGCAGAACCAGCATTGAGACAAACATTTTACTATCAATATAACCTCCCCCAACTTATAATAATATGCTTGCTTGCGTAGTGTTCGTTTTGTACAAGATTTCGTCTTATTCAGTTGGAGTAGGAAGTATTTGATCCTTCAAATAATTTTTTTTCCTATGATTGCAGATCCACTTATCATGCAAAGACCAAATCAAGAAGAAAAAACACAAAAACTAAAACCTAAGTGGTAGTGTACTTACGAAATAAATTCACGTTCATGCAGTGAGACGTGTTTGTACATTTTTGCTAACTAAATTTGACTAGGCGCCTTAGTAAATTTTTTATTTTGATAAAAACATGCCCTGGGCGTCGAGAAATCGTCTGACAACTAGGATCGTCTATGTAAGATAAAGGCTACAGGAACACCTTGGTGAAAGTATATTTATCAAACAGGCAGCAAAAAGTTAATATTAATGGGGCGACGTCCTCTGGGTCTCTAGTCAAGATGGGCGTGCCCCAAGGTTCTATTCTCGGTCCCTTCCTATTTCTTGTTAATATAAATGATCTTCCTTATGATGGCCAAACTATCGGATATAATTTTATTTGCTGACGACACTTTGTTAATTTTTGCATGTGAACAAAAGTCTCTTACTGAATGCAAATGTACTACGACGTGATCTAAATTTAAATCTTGACGGCAAAAATTTTGATGTTATAGCGGAAACTGTATTCTTGGGGATGACTATCGATTCAAAACTGCAATGGGGCGGGGCGCGCACATTAGAACTCTTTCGGGTAGACTCAGCTCAGCTGCATATGCAGTAAGGAAAATAAGGCAGTTAACTGATGTAGACACAGCTAGGTTAGTTTATTATGCTTACTTTCACAGTATTATGTCCTATGGCGTTCTGCTATGGGGATCAGCAGCAGACATCGATTCAGTTTTCATATTACAAAAGAGGGCAGTCCGCGCGATCTATAAAATGGGTCCTCGCGAGTCCCTCAGAGAAAAATTTAAAGAGATCGATATACTGACTCTGCCTTCCCTATATATCTTAGAATGTTTATTGTATGTCCGTAAAAATCGGGGATTTTTCAAAATTAGGAGCGACTACCATAATATTAATACACGCAGTAAACACGAAATTGTAATTCCCGTGTGACTTGTCTCATAGTTATTATTTTTGTTTTTGCATTATTTTATTTTTTTATTCTTGTATAGATTCTTTTCTACCAATTCGTTGTGAATGAGTGGACATGGTTGACCTTTTAGATTCTTAGACGCTTGTTAATGTATTATTTTATTTTACTTTCTGTAAAGTAAGCAATGTCTTACTGTCGGGCCTACGCTGTCCTCTCATACTTAAGCACTATCACTGTAACAACAACATTGTAAAACAAATGATTTTAAAAGAGTAACCATGGAGTTTCTTGCTGGTTCTTCTCCATAGGAAACGACCAACCCGATCCGTGCATCTTTTCTCGACGTTTTATAAGTGCCCACGTAGGCCTATGTGAAATAAAAATAATTTTGATTGGATTTGAAAGCTAGACAAACCGCTCAATACTCCATATTTGGTAAGTTTGGAAGAAGATTTTTACCTACTTTAAGATACAAAGTGATATTATTATAAATTTGGATAAAAGTTCTCGAAGTTCTAATTTCGCAGAAACGAACATAGAATTTTTAGACATTCACTTTTTTATTTTTTACAAAACAATTGCCAGGCCTCCAAATTTAAAAGCGTTCCCGTCGCTTCGTGTCGCGGCTTTTCCTTTCGTTACAAACAAATAGATTTAAGACTTATAGAGCGAACATTGGGTATAATTTCAAACAACAATTTTCATCTCGAATATTTTAACACACGAATACCTGACAAGTAGGCTAACAATGTGTTACCAATTAATAAAAAGTATTACGATTTGCTTCGTCTTGTTCCGGCCATCACTAGTATATATTTGAATATTTTTGGGTACAAATTAAAATCATCTTCAATTAATTCCAACGTTTTAAAGCCTGAAGATATCATACTAAAGTATATTTGTATGTGTGTCTATGTTGCAAAAAAGCCGACTTACAAAAAAACACAAAAAAAAACCGGCCAAGAGCGTGTCGGGCCACGCTCAGTGTAGGGTTCCGTAGTTTTCCGTCCGTCACAATAAGTGTACCCACTTATGAGTTTAAAGGTGGAGGAGCGTGCAACATTGCTCGCCCCGCGGCAGGTGCTCCGACTTGTGACGGTTTTTAACGCGAACACAAACTCGAACTCTAATAATTTCGGGACACTAAAAACGTTATATTAATGGTGAAGTATTAACCACCAACAAACAAATTCGGATTAACGAATTTTAGTTTTGTTCTAAATTGCCTTAGCATGTTTTTTACTTTTGGAGCGATTATTTCCAAAATTATTGACATTATCAAAAAATGATTTAATAAACCCCTATTCATTTTTAAATACCTTTCCAACAATATATCACACGTTAGGGTTGAAATTACATTACATTACATTTTTTTCCAATTTTTATTTTACCACTTTGTCGGCGTGATTGATTTACATATAGGTACCCAGCTTTCTAGTGCTAACGGTCACAGAGATTAAGCGAGGACGGACGGACGGACGGACGGACGGACAGGCAGACATGGTGAAACTATAAGGGTTCCTAGTTGACTCCGGAACCCTAAAAAACGGAAAATAAGTTACCGTTTAATCCTGGAGACATCAGATGACGGATGTAAACAAAAATGGAATTAAAGACCTTCTAACTAAAAAACTATGTAAATTGCGAACCTACTGCGTACAAAGTCGAGGTAACACAACAAATCAGCTAATTCATTATATTTGGATAAAGGTCTACCACTTATCGGTTACTAATGGATAATTTGCATGTCATTAATTAATGATATACAAAAGGTAGTGGGACTATTGTCATTGAACACCACTCTTTTATTGCGAATGGGAAATCATCAAATAACTTTCCCCGATCTGGGCGGAGTAGGGGGGAGTGTCAGACTTGTACGGACTAAAACTCACCCATGTTCCTTCTATTGCCCTTTACGTTCCGAGGCCGCGGTATCTCTTTCGTACAACCCGTAACCCCGGAACTTGAACACGACTCTCAGTTTTGTTTTGTAGTAACTACTTTCACACAAGTCATGCCCAGAAAGTTGCATATTTTACAGGTATAAAATAGACTATACAAACTTCTGTGAATGTCTTGCATATAAAATATGCATCTTTCTGTGCATGTGTTAAAGTAGTAAGATATATTTAGACATATCTTTTTAGCTCAAAATATTCTTTTGAAACACAACTAAAGAAAGAAAACAGGTAAATTATTTGATACTTGCCACAATAGCGTATTTTACTCTATATGAACGAAATTCTAAAAATATACAATTCAGATAGCTAAGGCAACAAGCAGTCGGAAAATGTTAAATTTAGTTAATAATTTTTTTGTTTTTTTTTGGTGGTTTACTAGGACCCTAGGATCAAAATGAGATACTTTTTAAAAATGGGTGTAATACCGTCTTGAGAGCTGTCGAGAGACACCCGAATGGAACGGAGTTATTATTTTTTATGTACAAAAAACCTGTATACACTCAACAAAAATAATCGTCGCGACACCACACTGTTCAATGCGAAATGGAAAGACAAAACAAAAATAATTAGCTTGCTTTCTATGGGAGCAAGAGAGACAGAGAGAAAAACACGCGCACAACAAAAGTGTCGTTACAACTTTTAGTCTTAAACAAAAAGTGTCTTTACAACTTTTTGTCTTAAACAAAAGGTGTTGTTACAACTTTTGGTCTTATTTTTTTTGTAATAAGGAACTTTTTTTTCCAAAACTTATATTTTTTCACTACAAAAAAAAGCAAAGTTAATATTGGATTAATTAGGACACTCCGAAGAAATCTGTGTTTGAATTCATCGTGCAACGAAAATGCATTGTGTCATCGTACAATCCATGTATAGTCAACTAGGACGACGCCATTCTAATGCAGCCACCTAGATAGTGTTTAGTTATATTCACAAACTTGCCTAGGTTATGACGTGTTTGCCCAAAAAGTATTTTTATGCAGAAACTAACCCGCGGCTGTTTGTGTATGTGAGTTAATATGTTTGTAAACGTACCCACGGCACAGGAGAAATTCCTAGTGTGGGGCAATGTTTTATTAAAAAAAATGCTCCTTTAAAAGCGTTGTGCAAGGAATAAAGTGAACTTCGGGTCAGTGGGTTCGGACATTTTCTCGTTTTAACATTTTGGTAAGCATGGCTAACTATCTCAAGCTGCCAAAAACTCGTGATCGCCCTGTGCCAATAAACAAAAAACGATTCGTTTTGCTTACGGATAGCAGTATTTTGATAAACGTCTCGTAGAACATACTACTATCCGTAGATAGATTGAATATTCTTTGTGACACAATGGGCGGTCTTATCGCTAAAAGCTTTCTTTTCAAGACAACCTTTGGATGGATTTAAAGGAGGAGAAACAGTACTGTAGGTAGTTTATGGCGTAATTTTTTAAAAAATTATATTCAAACAGTTTTTAAAACATTTATAAAAACAAATAGTTATATAGGTTGTCCATTGCCATCCAACGCGGAAATGCGGCAAGTGTTATGGGCACTTTTGCGCCAGGAATGGTCAGGGGCGGGTTACTTAATTAGATGTTGACATGTAATTTTGTTCAGAAATTATTTATTAGTATTTGTTATATATAAATACATATAATCCGTAAGTAAAACGGATCGTTTTTTGTGAGATTATGAGATTTTCAACAGTACTTGACAAATTAAATTAAAACATTAGTTTTGTGATAATTAATATAAAATGTCAAAATCAACGTAGAGACAGAAACTTGAATGTAGAGTCCATGCAAATGTGAAGAAATGTAATTTTAAATTAAGTAATTATTTTAATACAGAAAAAGAACCATAACTAATATATGTCAAAATCAACGTAGAGACAGAAACTTGAATGTAGAGTCCATGCAAGTGTGAAGAAATGTAATTTTAAATTAAGTAATTATTTTAATACAGAAAAAGAACCATAACTAATATATGTCAAAATCAACGTAGAGGCAGAAACTTGAATGTAGAGTCCATGCAAGTGTGAAGAAATGTAATTTTAAATTAAGTAATTATTTTAATACAGAAAAAGAACCATAACTAATATATGTCCAAATCAACGTAGAGGCAGAAACTTGAATGTAGAGTCCATGCAAGTGTGAAGAAATGTAATTTTAAATTAAGTAATTATTTTAATACAGAAAAAGAACCATAACTAATATATGTCAAAATCAACGTAGAGCCAGAAACTTGAATGTAGAGTCCATGCAAGTGTGAAGAAATGTAATTTTAAATTAAGTAATTATTTTAATACAGAAAAAGAACCATAACTAATATATGTCAAAATCAACGTAGAGGCAGAAACTTGAATGTAGAGTCCATGCAAGTGTGAAGAAATGTAATTTTAAATTAAGTAATTATTTTAATACAGAAAAAGAACCATAACTAATATATGTCAAAATCAACGTAGAGGCAGAAACTTGAATGTAGAGTCCATGCAAGTGTGAAGAAATGTAATTTTAAATTAAGTAATTATTTTAATACAGAAAAAGAACTATTTGATATAATGTGATATTTTCAATTTTATCTAATACATTTTATAAATTACAAGTTGCACCCCGAGGTTTTACCTACTTATGTATATTTTTGAAACCTTTCTCTTTAATCACTCTATCTATTGCTGAAAATTTCATTAAAATCTGTTGAGTAGTAAAAGATCTAAGCGAAGAGCAGCGAGCAGACACAGATTGTTTTTATGTAAAGATACAATAGAGTTTTATAAATTAATCATGTAATTGTGTAGTAAAATTAATGACTTTTATATGTAAGTATTATATTATTTAGTAAATTACAGAATATTAAAGATTTGTTTAATAAATTACAGATATTTTCAGTTATAATCGTACTGTAATAGTATTATAAACGTGAAAATTTGTATACAATCATGTATAATGGATGTTTGTTACTCTTTCACGCAAAAACTATTGAATGGATTTTAATTAAACTTTACAATAATCTAGCAAATACATCAGAATAACACATGGGATAGAATTCATACAGATATATTGTATATTCTATCACCATGCGAGTGACATCGCGAGGCGTAGCTAGTAACTTATATGTAGGCATATAAGGCATGCCTCTGTCGAGAATGTCACGAACAAATTTTTAACCGGTTTAAAAAGTGTTTCCTACACAACTGCAACGGGTACCTAGTGAGGACCACGTTGATCATTACTTTCATTGCTCTGCGTGTCGCCGGTTCGATCCCCGCACGGAAAAAATATTTGTATGTTCTACAAATAGTTGTTTCGGGTCTGGGTGTTTGTGTATGTGAGTTTAAATGTTTGTAAACGCACCCACGATACAGGAGAAATTCCTAGTGTGGGGTACCGTTTTTTTTTTAATTACTTTGTTTGATTTTGACGATTGTCTGGCAGTTTGAGTACTATAAACGAACTACACAAATGCTCTTTTTTGGTATTTTTCACTGTGTCGTTGAGCTCCTCCGGTTATGTGTCGAGCTACAAGATAACTGACAAATGCTTGCACTGACTGGACAGCTCCACTCAATCTGTGTGGTGCTTTCTTAAAAAGACCATTTCAGACACTAATCTGCATAGTCCTCATGTAAGTTGACCAAGATTTTTATCTGGTACTTAAAAGAGACTATGACCTCTGAGTTTGTTTCGGCTTTTTCTTCTCAGAGTAGTCGGGTATGAAACACCGGCTTCATACAGTCTTAAAAAAAGACGTGTGTTTGTGAAAACATAATTGCAAAATGAACATCATTTATCAGTTACATAAATGTATCGAAAAGCTGTTTTTTTTTTCTTAAAGAAAATATATGCGTATGCGTGTAGTGACGTACGGAATATGCCATAATATATTTTATGGCAACCATTTTAAGGTTACTGGCCCTTCCACCTTGAATATCAATAGTTGACGTCATCAACGAAACACTTCTTTGCCGTTTTTTTTTATAGATAATTATAGGGAACCCTTATTGTGCGAGACCAACTCGCACTTGGCCAGGTTAAAAAAATAGCCTTTTTAGTTTTCGTATTACGATATCCTTACTAATATTATAATAGCGAAAGTGAGTTTGTTTCCAGACTATAATCTACCTATCTATAATAGTAAGGAAGTAAGGATAAAAGCGAAAGTGAGTTTGTTTCCAGACTATAATCTAACTATCTATAATAGTAAGGAAGTAAGGATAAAAGCGAAAGTGAGTTTGTTTCCAGACTATAATCTACCTATCTATAATAGTAAGGAAGTAAGGATAAAAGCGAAAGTGAGTTTGTTTCCAGACTATAATCTACCTATCTATAATAGTAAGGAAGTAAGGATAAAAGCGAAAGTGAGTTTGTTTCCAGACTATAATCTACCTATCTTTAATAGTAAGAAAGTAAGGATAAAAGCGAAAGTGAGTTTGTTTCCAGACTATAATCTACCTATCTATAATAGTAAGGAAGTAAGGATAAAAGCGAAAGTGAGTTTGTTTCCAGACTATAATCTACCTATCTATAATAGTAAGGAAGTAAGGATAAAAGCGAAAGTCAGTTTGTTTCCATACTATAATCTACCTATCTATAATAGTAAGGAAGTAAGGATAAAAGCGAAAGTGAGTTTGTTTCCAGACTATAATCTCCCTATCTATAATAGTAAGAAAGTAAGGATAAAAGTGAAAGTGAGTTTGTTTCCAGACTATAATCTACCTATCTATAATAGTAAGGAAGTAAGGATAAAAGCGAAAGTGAGTTTGTTTCCAGACAGAATCTACCTATCTATAATAGTAAGGAAGTAAGGATAAAAGCGAAAGTGAGTTTGTTTCCAGACTATAATCTACCTATCTATAATAGTAAGAAATTAAGGATAAAAGCGAAAGTGAGTTTGTTTCCAGACTATAATCTACCTATCTATAATAGTAAGGAAGTAAGGATAAAAGCGAAAGTGAGTTTGTTTCCAGACTATAATCTACCTATCTTTATTAGTAAGGAAGTAAAGATAAAAGCGAAAGTGAGTTTGTTACGTCTTCACGCCTAAATAGTTGTACCAATTTTGATGAATTTTGGTACAGAGTCAGAAGTCATTCAGTATTACTTGACTGTTGTTTTTTTTAAACCAGTCGGGTTTTTTGTTTTTTTTTACATGTACGGATATATAACCAGTTGATGGTGACCGGTTCTTAATTTATTAATTTAAATATGTTTTAATCAAAGTATCACAAATCATTTTAGATTATAATTAAAATAATCAAGATTTCAAGTTCAATAAAAAACCTTGCATTTATTTAAATATGCACAGTTTCCTGGTATTAGACCTTCTGATAATTTTTCTTTTGCAAATCAACATAAACGTGGTATCGGTAAAATAATAAAAAAATACGTTAGTTATTAACACAATATTATATTATTACTAGCTTTCGCCCGCGGCTTCGCCCGCGTTAAATTTGGGGTAACACAGTTCCTCTTGCGCCTTATTGATTTGTAATAGCAACGCTAAGTTTTCCCTTTTCTTCAATCTTTCTCCCTCACATCCCACTTTTTGTCTGTCCCACTATGTCCGTCTCCTGGTTCCCATCTATCTCTGTACCAAAATTCATCACAATCGGTTGAGCCATTAAAGTGTGATGAGGTAACAAACAAACAAACTTACTTTCGCTTTTATAATAATAGTAAGGATAACATAATGAAACAGAATGGAGAAAAACGTAATCTACGGTTAAGGAAAAGAATTGTTCCCCATATGTTTGTATGTCAAAAACCGAATATGCCACCACCATGTAAGAGAATGGCCGTAGTTAAAAGGCAAAGAATAGCACTAGTAAATGAAGCTCTATCAGAGTTTGCTATCAAAAGTAGTAATATCTTAGATATTGGTGAACTTCCACAAACAATTGATCATGAAGCAAGTCCTAGTATCTTCCATTCAAATGTATTATGATAATAATCAAGTAGAACCCAGTACTTCTCATAAAAAATATGTGATATTTATCAAGCAGGACCCAGTACTTCCCGTATTGAAGTATGTTGTAATGATCATCAAACAGAGCCCTGAACTTCTTATATTACAGAGTGACAAAGCTGTGCAAGTCAATATTAAACCACAGTACAGAAGTAAAAGTATCAATGTAAAAATGCCTACTGAAAAGAAAATGTAGGGCTATCACCATTACTTCTTTCATCACACAATATTGGAACGTCACCGATAAAAAACTATATGTAAAAAGAAAATTGATCACTGATAACTCGGTTGATGGCACTTCTATATCATTTCGTCCCTCTGTTATATCTGCTGATTATGAACCAAGTTGTTCTTCTGAGTTAAGTTCAGTGCAAGATGATTTAGAAGAAGAGAAACATTTTAAAAACCTAATGTGTAGTAGCATCCTAACTGTTATTGAAAAATAGCCAAAAATGTTTCTAGGATTACCTAAACAAAAATCTATGTTATTTATTCAAGTATGTATACCATGTGACATAATAATTAGATTGATCTCTGCACTCGTAAAATCGAAATTTGATGCAAAATATGCAGACATTATAAATGCATCTATTCTCGGTAGATTATCTGATTGTGCTTTGACAAAACCAGTTTCTGTCATCGTCTTAAATTTACTACAAATTTATTTCACGAAGTAACCACACAGAAATACAGTTTTAAATAGTTTTTCTCACAAAAACTATACTAATACAGTATGAATATCGACGCCGATAAATCAACGATAAATGCAAAGGTAACTTGTGACGTCACATTTCGTTTCGAACAATAGTGACGCGTTTTGACAGTTTGAATTTCCCTCCGTTATTTTTCACTTTTTAAATAATATTTTCTGGGTTTAAATGATAACTAAATAAAAAAATACCTTTAAAGTATAATGTTAAGACTATAAGAATCTAGAAAAAAATATTTGAGACAAATTTAAATATTATGCATATTCCCTATTGAATTATCAATGAAGTAATTCGTTATAATTAACCTATTTATATAATTTGTTATAATTAACTGTAAGTAACCTATCTATATAGTAATTTAATTATCAATGAAGTAATTCGTAATAATGGAGTATCTTTTTGTACGTGTAACTCCTAACCAAAAAGAAACCTGGCAATAACTAACCTTAGGCCTATTATTACTTAAAGTAGGCGACCATACGTTTTTATCAAATCGCTAGTGCCTTGAAAATTCGCAAAACGGACACAACCGTCAACGACGTCTGCCCTCATGCGTCTGCCCGAGTGCCCGCGTTCGGGTCGCGCACAGCGATGAGCCACTTCTTCCCCACCGCACCTACCCCGCTCCCCCCACGCCCCGTTCGCCTGGCACCGCTGCCGGTATTTATCGCCGAAATTGCTATGACTCTGCATTTTAAATCTGTGATATCTTCGAAAATATTTATTTAATTTACATGCTGTAAAAAGCCATATTGATCTTTATTAAATTCACAATGTATTTAAGATACTTAATTGGATAAGGATTAATACTGTATAGCTTAAAATCGCTTCGTAAATAAGCCATTATTTCTCGTACAAAGTAAAGGATAAAAAATGGTTATTGTGGGTTATTCCTAAGAGATAAACATATACCATCACGGACTTTTTTGTAGACCTTTTTAAGTTGTACAATACTGTAGTACATTGTTTTGATCTATCTTGTAGGATTCAGTCAGCGTTTGCAATGTAAGCGCAAAAAATGTGTTTTTTTACGACCTCACATTAGAAACCTCAAAAATTGTAGCCTATGTGTTATTCTGATGTATAAGCTATAGCCTATGTGTTATTCTGATGTATAAGCTATATTGTGGTAAAGTTTCATTCAAATCCATTCAGTAGTTTTTACGTGAAAGAGTAACAAACATCCATACATCCATACATCCATACTTACAAACTTTCGCCTTTATAATAGTAGTAGGATAATTATATATTCTTAATTAGTATATTTTATGTTTTAAATAAAAAGTGGTTTCTAAAAATGTATAAATATATAAAAAATAAAATGATCTCACTATCTTACTTTATATGTCAAGTGTAACTGCAGTACGTAGGTTTCAAACTTAAATTGTTATTGTAATATTTTGACATTTAGATTATTTTTAACTAGCTTTCGCCCGCGGCTTCGCCCGCGTTAAATTTGGGGTAACACAGTTCCCCTTGCGCCTTATTGATTTGTAATAGCAACGCTGTTTTCCCTTTTCTTCCTCACATCCCACTTTTTTCAAATAAAAATTAGCCTATGTCCGTCTCTTGGTTCCCAACTATCTATGTACCAAAATTCATCACAATCGGTTTAGCCATTAAAGCGTGAAGAGGTAACAAACAAACAAACTCACTTTCGCTTTTATAATATTACTAGCTTTCGCCCGCGGCTTCGCCCGCGTTAAATTTGGGGTAACACAGTTCCCCTCGCGCCTTATTGATTTGTAATAGCAACGCTAAGTTTTCCCTTTTCTTCCCTCTTTCTCCCTCACATCCCACTTTTTTCAAAAAAATATTAGCCTATGTCCGTCTCCTGGTTCCCAACTACCTATGTCTGTACCAAAATTCATCAAAATCGGTTTAGCCATTAATGCGTGAAGACTTAACAAATAAACAAACAAACAAACTCATTTTCGCTTTTATAATATTAGTAAGGATTAGCTTTTGCCCTCTTTCTCCCTCCCTCATATCCTACTTAAAAAAATAGCCTATGTCCGTGTTCTGGGTCCCAACTATCTCAGTACCAAAATTCATCAAAATCGTTTTAGCCATTACGGCGTGAAGAGGTAACAAACAACAAACTCACTTTCGCTTTTATAATATAAGTAAGGATTTTATGATATGCTCAAAAATGAAAACAAATATTATATAAATAAATAAAGGACCTAATGTGCTTTGTCCTTCAATATGCTACTAATTTTCGTAATAATACCACCGCACCAGGAGAACACTCTCTCGTTTTCAACACAAATGTCGGTTTAAGTGTTGGAAGTTTTATAACAGCAGCTCTAACATTGTAACAAGTCGACGACACGGTTAGCGCAGTGGCTGGGCGATTGACTGCTGTGCTGCGTGTTGCGGGTTCAATCCCGCCCGGAACAAATATTTGTATAGCCTGCAAATATTTGTTACGGGTCTGGCTGTTTGTGTGTATGAGTTTAAATGTTTGTAAACGCACCCACGATACAGGAGAAATTCCTAGTGTGGGGCATCTTTTTTTTTGTTTTTGACGATAATCTGGCAGTTTGAGTTCTATAAGCGAAATACACAAAATTTAAAAAAAAAGAGGTGTTTGCATTTAAACGGGTTAGCAAACACTTCTTACCATGACCGAGCACCAAGATTTCGTCTGCGTATATTTTAGCGTCAGTTAGTACCCGATTACATTGGTAATTTATGTAAATAGGAAATATTGTAAGACCAAGGATACTGCCCTGCGGAACTCCGCAGGTTTACATTTGCTGTATAGTAACGTCATTACCTACACAGTCCTTTACAGTTTGAGAATGATTACTCTTGATAACTCTCCTTGACAACGATCCTTTGCAACCTCCACCGATTTTAGGGTTCCGTCGTCAAATTGCAAAAATGGAGCCCATACAAATTCACCCCGTCTGTCTGTCTGTCCGTATTTCACAGGCATTTTACTCTAGTGTTTGAGATATGGAGCTCTTTCGTGAAACCGCAGCAATAACTTTTTCTTTCATTACCAATAATAGGGAATATGCATGTCTTTTTTTTTTTCTTAAATTAAACATATACATCTTTATAACATAGAAAAAAATATAAATAGACTTGAAAATAGTCTAGTTACTTTTCAAAGTGAAATTTAAAACATTGAATAAATTTGAGCTGTCAAAACGCCGCCATTTTGCGCGCATTTATGATGACGTCATTAGTGATGTCCTGTTTGTTCACTATAGTAGCGTTTCAGTTACTTATACTTATTTTCAGTTTTAATTGCTAAACAAACCATGGAAATTTAAAAAACCTTGTTACAAGTATTGTATGGTACCGAAATGTAGAAACACTACCATTAGTACACCAGAAAAAGTGTTTTTTCGTATTCCACACGATGCAAAATTACGAAAACAATGGTGTAAGAATATGAACAGGGATAATATATGTCTATTATCGGTTGGATTTTGTTGTGAAGATCATCTTAACGTACGTATTCTATACTAGCTGTTCCACGCGGTT
Organism: Ochropleura leucogaster; assembly: GCA_958449745.1. Taxonomy (NCBI): domain Eukaryota; kingdom Metazoa; phylum Arthropoda; class Insecta; order Lepidoptera; family Noctuidae; genus Ochropleura; species Ochropleura leucogaster. The sequence continues at coordinate 17,452,734 of OY288215.1, read as the reverse complement.
TCACCCATGCTGCTCAGCACCTGTTGGTTGTAGCGTGATGTTATATAGCCTATAGCCTTCCTCAAAAAATGGACTATCCAACACTAAAAGAATTTTCCAATTCCAACCAGTAGTCCCTGAGATTAGCGCGTTCAAACAAACAAACAAATTCTTCAGCTTTATAATATTACTAGCTGTTCCTCGCGATTTCACCCACGCTGCTCAGCACCTGTTGGTCGTAGCGTGATGTTATATAGCCTATGGCCTTCCTCGAGAAATGGACTATCCAACATTAAAAGAATTTTTCAATTCGAACCAGTACTTCCTGAGATTAGCGCGTTCAAACAAACAAACAAACTCTTCAGCTTTATAATATTAGTATAGATAGATTTATGTAAACCTTGTGTGAATTAGCTATTAAGCAGTCAAAGAATCGGTTCAAATCAATCAAATCAAATCATTTATTTCAATTAGACCATTACAGGCACTTTTGAATGTCAAGAAACAAAATGAATCTACAGTCCCGGTCACAAGGCATAATAACTTGTGAAAGTACTGCAGTTGCCCATTCCAAAGCGTTGATCTCTATGGAGAAGAATGGGCAAGAAACTCCATGGACACTCTTTTAAATTCTAATATTTTTACAAAATAGTATTTACATCATTCGTGTTGAGATTATACAAATATGTGAGAACGATGTAGAAAGACGTGCACAGTAAGAGCGTCCAGAGTAAATAAAAAACAAAATTCAATTTAAATCTAAATAAATTAAAAATGACCGTGGTAGTTAAAAAATGACCAGTCCCAACTGACAGCGCCCGTTCACGAACATGACGTTTGAATCAGCCCCATTCAGCTCGACCATTTTGAAGGGAGCTAAATGACCCGACACACCCGCCACCATCAGCGAGACATTTAAGTGAGCATGACACTATTAACCACCAGGGCTTCGTCAAGTCAATGATAATACATAGCACTCACATATGGGCTTAATAATTATACAATACTAGAGAATTGATTCTATACATTGCAAAGATAGTCTTACAATCTTCTGCAGCTTCCACTATAGCTTCGGATACTTATTAATGAGTTTACCCCTATGCTTGAGGAGCAGGACCAGCATTGAGCCAAGCATTTTTATCATCAATATAATCCCCCAACTTATAATATGCTTGCGGTCTATAACTATCCTAGTTCACAAGTTTACAAAAGTCCATTAAAATTTTCTCTAAAGCTTCATTATTCCTATTGCGGTTATACGATTTTTAATTGATTTCAGTTTAAGGAAGATACAGTTAATTTTATTGAATACTAGCTTTCACCCGCGGCTTCGCCCGCGTTAAATTTGGGGTAACACAGTTCTCTTGCGCCTTATTGATTTGTAATAACAACGCTAAGTTTTCCTTTTTCTTCAATATTTCTCCCTCACATCCCACTTTTTTAAAATAAAAATTAGCCTATGTCCGTCTCCTGGTTCCCATCTATCATCTGTACCAAAATTCATCACAATCTGTTGAGTTAAGCGTGAAGAGGTAACAAACAATCAAACTCACTTTCGCTTTTATAATATTAGTAAGGATAACATAATTAAACAGAATGGAGAAAAACGTAATCTACGGTTAAAGAAAGGAGTTGTTCCCCATATGTTTGTATGTCAAAAACCCAATATGCCACTACCATGTGAGAGAATGGCCGTAGTTAAAAAGCAAAGAATAGCACTGGTAAATGAAGCTCTATCAGAGTATGCTATCAAAAGTAGTAATATTTTAGAAATCGGTGAACTTCCACAAACAAATGATCATGAAGCAAGTCCTAGTATCTTCCATTCAAATGTATTATGATAATAATCAAGTAGAACCCAGTACTTCTCATAAATGATAAATGATGTTTATTTTGCAAGTAGTAGGTAGTTCATAAAAAAATATGTGATATTTATCAAGCAGGACCCAGTACTTCCCGTATTGAAGTATGTTGTAATGATCATCAAACAGAGCCCTGCACTTCTTATATTGAAGATAAATTACAGAGTGACAAAGCTGTGCAAGTCAATATTAAACCACAGTACAGAAGTAAAAGTATCAATGTAAATATACCTTCTAAAAAAAATGTAGGGCTATCACCATTACTTCTTTCATCACACAATATTGGAACGTCACCGATAAAAAAAACTATCTGTAAAAAAAAAATGATCACTGATAACTCGGTTGATAGCACTTCTATATCATCTCGTTCCTCTGTTATATCTGCTGATTATGAACCAAGTTGTTCTTCTGAGTTAAGTTCAGTGCAATATGATTTAGAAGAAGAGAAACATTTTAAAAACTTAATGTGTAGTAGCATCCTAACTGTTATTGAAAAAGAACCAAAAATTTTGCTAGGATTACCTAAACAAAAATCTATGTTATTTATTAAAATATGTATACCATGTGACATAATAATTACCTTGCAGCTTAGTTAAAGCTGCAAGGTAATTATTATGTCACATGGCCTTTGATCTCTGCACTCGTATAATTGAGATTTGATGCAAAATATGCAGACATCATAAATGCATCTATTCTCGGTAGATTATCTGATTGTGCTTTGACAAAACCAGTTTCTGTCATCGTCTTAAATTTATTACAAATATATTTCACGTAGTAACCACACAGCTAAATACAGTTTTAAATATTTTTTCTCACAAAAACTATACTAATACAGTATGAATATCGACGCCGATAAATCAACGATAAATGCAAAAGGTAACTTGTGACGTCACATTTCGTTTCGAACAATAGTGACGCGTTTTGACAGTTTGAATTTCCCTCCGTTATTTTTCACTTTTTAAATAATATTTTCTGGGTTTAAATGAAAACTAAATGAAAAAAATACCTTTTAAGTATAATGTAAAGACTATAAAGAATCTAGAAAAAAATATTTCAGACAAATTTAAATATTATGCATATTCCCTATTACAATGAAAATCAATTTTAGTTTTGCCGTTGAGTGACAATCCTTACTAATATTATAAAACCGAAAGTGAGTTTGTTTGTTATTGGTACGGAGGTACTTGGGCCAGGGTCCCATGACGGACATAAGCTATTTTTTTTTTAAAAAGATTGAGATATGAGGGAGAAAGAGGGAAGAAAAAGGAAAACTTAGCTTTGCTATTACAATAAGTAAGGCGCAAGGCCAAAAACTACAGGTAGCAGGTACCTGCGAATCAGAAAAGGAGAGCCGTGTTACCCCGAACTTAACGCGAGCGAAGCCGCGGGCAAAAGCTAGTATTACGTCGTATGGTGATCTCGTCTCCAAATTGTGGTTTTCTCGACACGACCTCTGGCGTAGCATGCGTGCAAACGGCTGAATGATAAAAGACTCTACAATTAGAAGAGCCTACAGTTTTAAGATGATAACGCGTCAGGATTGGACGCCTTTGATAATCTAGGGAATTCTAATAGAACCTTATTTAAATAACTTTGAATATTAGTAGTGGAAGGTGTTCTAGTTTTGTTTTTGCTCAAAATGTGTTTTTTTAATACATTTTGTTTGTTATTGTTATTCGGTGTCTACTGCCAGGCACAAATTCCGATGAGAAAGGAGGCTTATATGTCAGTAGTAAGTACCAACAAAATATATATTTTTAAACATATAATCGACCGGACACAAATCATACGGATTTGTGTCCGGATTTATTTGTGTTCGTAGCCGCTTTTGAGAATTTCTTAATGGTTAAAAACAATACTACTTTTCCTAACCTAGGCATCAAACCTGGGACGAAGTTTATATCTGTTTTCAACTATAATTTTCTTTGTCTTTGGTTTACTTGACAACAAATAAGATGAGAATTTTAGTAACACTTCACTGTTAACATTTGCGCATGCCTTCAATTTTTAACCGACTTTAAATTCTTCTTCCCTTCTTGTATTGTAATTGCTTGTGTAGTTTATGATTCTATGATACATATTTTTTCCTCTACGTCTATATAGATGATGTACTAATATCTTTTTAGTAAAAATTCAAAAAGAATATTCAATAAAAAAGTGTGATTATTAGATTTAGATCATTACCCTAACTAAAATAAACTTTTATTTTTGGATGTCGGTATTTTTTTGCCAAAAAGATTTTTGTTATTTAATGGTATTTTATAAAGCATTAAAATATATTTTTATTTCAAAACGCTTTCTCACTCTTGAAATTTTTCCTATAACGTGGATGTTAACAAACATTTGAAGTATTTTGTTTATGTCGTGAAATTAATTTATTATCCAAATTCTATACAATAATAAATTAACCTAGAGTTAGTAACTAACAAATAGCGTAAATATTCGTTCTCAACGATGTCAACTGATAATCCCTAGAAAATCTTCAAGAGGCTGGCGGCGTCGCCACGTTGTATGTCAAGGAGCGGGCTTTAATAGCTACACCGATTTTGATGAATTTAGGTACAGAGATAGTTAAGAACGAGGCGACGGACATTGACAATATTTTTTAAAATCTGCAATGAGAACGAGGGAAGAAAAGGGAAAACTTAGCGTTGCTATTACAAATCAATAAGGCGCAAGGGGAAAACTGTAGGTAGCAGGTACTGTGTTTTACCGAATTTAACGCCAGCGAAGCCGCGGGCAAAAGCTAGTACAATTATGTTTAATAGACAGTAAAATTCTTAATAATAGACGACACGGTTGGCGCAGTGGATAAGCGATCCACTGCGGTGCTGCGTGTCGCGGGTTCTAATCCCGCGCGGAACAGAATAGATATTTGTCGTCTATTGAATTTAAACTTGTTCTTGTTGTTGACTTATATGAAGCAATTTGTGATGATGGGGTGCCACGGACTTGATCAGCTACCCTACCATGACGTCTTAAAGCAGAACTTATTCCACTGAGGGAAAGAGATGGTGCTACACACCCTGTATAGCTCTGTCTCTTTCGCTCAGTGGAATAAGTTATGGTAGGCCTGCAGGTCGGCACATTCAATTCGGAAGCGCTAGTTGAAAAACAAATCCGATATGAAGCAAACACTACAAACACTGTTTTCTGTCGGCTCGTTCCGAATGATTTCATTAACCTTGATCAGATAAACAAAATAGTCTCAAATAAGAACAAATTTAACGTGTTTAGATAATCTGTTTGTAATAAAAATGTGACCTCCTTACATCGAAGTATCTCTTAAATAAGGAAGCGAAATAGTACTATATGTACTATGTATACTGTGGATTTTAGGTGGCAAATAGCAATATACATTAACATAATAGCAATAAAGTAGAAATTTCCATTATATATGGTCGTGAGAATGCTTTGGGATGCTTCGGCATCCTTCGGTACGCCACCGGCGCCGAGGCAACACTCAGGGATAGCATGCTTAAGGACGCCTCGTCATTCCTAAGAACGTTGCAGCATGCCAAAGCATAGTTTCCGACAGTGTGCGCTTGCATGTAGGATGCCGAAGATAATGGGCGCCGGGCCTAAATGATTGCATATCATCCGATTTTAAACATGATATTCAACTTAATCTAATGATTTTTTTACTAATACGAAAACTTGAATATAACCTGTTTTTTTACTAGAGGCCTTGATGACATAATTAATTTAAAGGTTTTAAGCTCTTCATTACGGGTGTTCTTTGTTGCTCGTGCGTATGTGTAAATCCTTACTAATATTATAAAAGCGAAAGTGAGTTTGTTTGTTACGTCTTCACGCCTAAATGGCTAAACCGATAAGAAAACTTAACTTAGCTATTGCATTGAATCAGACGCAATGGTAAAAGTAGAGATAGCAGGTACCTCCAAATCAGGAAAGGGGAACCGTGTTACCTCGAATTTAACGCGAGCGAAGCCGCGGGTACCTGCTACCTGTAGTATTTCCCTTGCGCCTTATTTATTGTAATAGCAAAGCTAAGTTTCCCTCTTTCTCCATCACTTCTCTTATTTTGAAAAAAAAAATAGCTTATGTCCGTCTCCAGGGTCTCAATATTCTCTGTACCAAAATTCATCAAAATCGGTTTGGCCATTTAGACGTGAAGACGTAAAAAAACTCGCTGTCGCTTTTATGATATTGTAGTAATGATAACTCATTAACTACCCAAGCAATGTAGATAAAATTAATAAGTGTATATCATGTAAGTTTTTAAATGATGTACTTACGAATAGAAAACTCTCCAAGAGACCTTGGTTTAACCGAGGTAGCATACTGACTGCGTCCTTTTATGAGAATGTTATTAAATTTAATATTAAACCACAATCCTTATTAATATTATAAAAGCGAATGTGAGTTTGTTTGTTTGTTACGTCATCACGCCTTAATGGCTGAACCGATGTTGATGAATTTTGGTACAGAGATATTTGGGACCCTGGACATAGGCTAACATAAAAAAAAATGTGAGGAATGAGGGAGAAAGAAGGAAGAAAAGGGAAAACTTAGCTTTGCTATTACAATAAATATAGCGCAAGGACAAAAACAGGCAAGCAGGTACCTGCAAATCAAGAAAGGGGAACTGTGTTACCCCGAATTTAACGCGAGCGAAGCCGCAGGCAAAAGCTAGTTTAAAATAACTTTTAAACTTAATGAGTTTATCACCAACAGTCTAGGATCGTCAGAGCTGCAGGCTACCCCGCGGAGACGCACCGCGTCACGACGCCGGATGGCTTTATCCTGGTGGTGCACAGGATCCCGGGAGGCAGGCGCTCTGCCAACCAGACCGGGGAACTCGCTCAGAGGAAGAAGGCAATCTTAATCTTACCCGGTCTCGGCGGTTGCAGTTCGAACTTCGTACTCTTGGGACCCAAGAGAAGCCTGGGTAAGTTTGGTGCTGGTATCCACCAGCAGGACAAATTCACACTTCCATCTAGAAAATTTAAGATAAACCAAAAAATGAAATATAGACAATTAAAACTGGTTGACTGGTAGAAAATACCTATGGCAATGGTACTTTGTGCTTGAAGTGTTAAATAAATAAATAAATCTATACTAATCTATACTATATATACTATATTATGTATTATCTATTCTTTATATAATATTATAAAGCTGAAGAGTTTGTTTGTTTCTTTGTTTGAACGCGCTAATCTCAGGGACTACTGGTTGGAATTGGAAAATTCTTTTAGTGTTGGATAGTCCATTTCTTGAAGAAGGCTATAGGCTATATAACATCACGCTACGACCAACAGGTGCTGAGCAGCGCGGGTGAAACCGTGGGGAACAGCTAGTATAAAATATAGTTGCTATTGTTTTTTGCTAGTATCTTAGAATATATTATGGATGACGGTATTTTTTTTAAAGATACTTCAATGACAGGAAATTAAAAAAAGGTAAAGTAAAAAAAAACATGTCCGATATCTGCAAGTGTCTGAGATGTTTGCCATAAAACAAACCTTAATTTGTTTATACTTTTGTATTTGGTTAATGTCATTATAGTTTTAATTTTTAATCCAATAATTGGCGACTGTATAAGTCTAACCCCCGAATACTGAAACGTCACTCAAAATGTGAGGGCTGCTTAACATTTGAGCAGCTCTTAAACTTTAGATATTGTATGGTCAAACGTCACTTCTGAGTCTCTGTTAAATTTAAGTGTGACTTAAATTTTGAGTGACGTTTCAGTATTCGGGGGTAAGACTTTAAAACCTTTACTCAAAAATATTGTACTTAGACGCAGCTTAGTGAAACATTTCTTTATAAAAAAAATATAGTTCTTAATACAATATTATACAAAACGTTAAACAATACATTACTTTTTTTACCTTCTATCGATTCGAATAGTATTTTTCAGGCTAGGTCACCTGAAATTCCAGAAAAAGGCACATAGTAACTAGACTATCTTTGTGATTCCAGGGTACTTCCTAGCTGACGCAGGGTATGACGTGTGGCTTGCCAACCTACGAGGCACCGTTCACACAAAGCATACAAACTTCACCCAATATGATAGGGCATTCTGGGAGTTCAGGTGAGACAGTACCCTTCTCTTGTCACAGACACTCCTGTCAAACCCAAGCACCAATATACATAGACAAGAGCCTAACCCCAGTCCAACTTCAGCCTTCACGTAATACATGTCTGTGATCATTGGCTCAAAATTAAGAATGATCATTGAAAGTCCATTGTTTTAGGACTGGTTTTCAGTGGGGTTTGTACTGTGGGCGAGTTTCCAACATTGACAAAACTTACCCAATCCCATTTTTGGCACCAGACAGACTTTAGTCTAAGACTTATTCCTGAAACTGCGTAAAGCGGGCGCCCCCGACGGGCACCCATCGCGTGTCTGCGCGCGTGAGCTCTGTGGGTACGTGAAGGACCCTGTCACAGGTACCTTAAGAGTTCATTCGCTTGACCTCATATGACAGAATAACACTGCTATTCCACAATTACTCTTCATCAAGCGTTATTGAATGAACAAATCCGCGCGTGTTACAACTGGCGGGCCCCGCGCGTGTCCCCGCAACGGTGCACTTTTGTATGAAACCCCGCGTTAACGCAGTTTCAGTTCTTAAGTTAACATTAGAAAGATCGATGAGGTTTAATAGTTCTCACTAATTAGTCTTATCATAAACAACCTTACGAGGTTACGTAAGACGTAGAAGATCTCCTTCATCGTCCTATAAAACCAATAAATGTTTTAATACCCTTCCAGTATCCACGAACACGGCAAATACGACGTGCCGACGATAATTGACAGAATCCTGGAAGTCACAGGCTTGGAGAAGATCATGTGTCTAGGACATTCATTGGGCACCACCAACTTCTTCACCATGATAGCACAGAGACCAGAGTATAATGACAAGCTGGTAGCTTTCATAGCATTAACACCATCTGTGTATTTGGGCCACCTCAAAGACATACTGAATATGGTGTTTAAGGTATTGGAGATACAGGTAGGCAACAGTCTTAAAATAAACTCGATCTCAAAGAATTTATTTCAATTAGACCATTACATGGACTTTTGAATGTCAAGAAAAAAGAATGGAGCTACAGTTCCAACAGAAGGTATAATGACTTGTGAGAGCACTGTAGTTGCCCATTCTAAAGCGTTGTTATGCATTATTCTATGGAGAAGAACGGGCAAGAAATTCCATGGATACTCTTTTAAATCATAATACTTTTACAAGATCATGGTTATGTCATTCATTTTGAGTTTACACAAATATGTGAAAACGCTATAGATCATGATCATTACGAGCGTCCAGAGTAAAAATAACAATTGAAATATATAAATAATAATTAAAATGTGTCTACGTGTCGTATGAGTCTGTGCTATCGCAGGTCTGTTGGAAGAGATTTCTCTTTTCTCTGTATATATTTTTTTCAATCATATGTGTTTCATGTGCATAAATAAATAAATAATAAATAAAATAAACCGTGGTAGCTAACAGATGACCCTATCCCAACTGACAGCGCCCGTTCACGAACATTACGTGGATCAGCGCCATTCAGCTCAACCATTTTGAAGGGAAATTAACCTCTAGAGCCCCAGCGGCACAAAAACGTGCCAGTAAACAAGTATTACCGTTGAGCCCCGCTGGCACAAATTTATGCCACCAAACCGCGATTTAAAACTGTATTTGTAGTAAAGATAAGTTATAAAATCAGATTACGCTTACGATGAGAGCCCACACGGCGGTGCTTGAAAGATAAATGACGTAAATAACAGCGGTCTTTGAGAGGTTCATAAAAACAAAACTTAAACAACAAACAAAACAACTACTTGTGGAACTAACCGGTTGCTCTCCGGTACAAGTGTGACGTGTTCAACATGACGTTTACGTCATTTTAAGGCGTCACCGAGACATGGGTTCACTTATTTCCTATAACATTGCTTCTGATGGACACAAGATAAAAATTACTTGTGCCGTTCTCATATGGCAAAAACGCAACGCATGAACATTATATTTTATTGACATACTGTGCGTCTGTATGTCCGTCTGTACTTCACAGCTATTTTACTGCGAGACTGTTGACACCACACACTTTAATTTGGAGAGAAGATTGGCCGTTTTAGCAGATTCTTATCAAGGAGATAGGAATTACGTTAATGTTCACAGACGCAGTTAGTATTGCGATTTGTCATTTGTATATTTTTGGAACGAAGTTCCGTTACGAAAGGGGGCTAAACGAAAAAAATATAAGACTAAAAGTTGTAACGACACTTTTTTTTGCTTAAGACCAATAGTAGTAACGACACGTTTTGCTTAAGACCAAAAGTTGTAATGACACTTCTTGCTATAGTTGTAATTCGTGCAGCGTGCGCGTGTTTCTCTGTCTGTCTGTCTCACTCTCTCTCATAGAAAGCAAGCCAGTTATTTTCGTTTCGTCATTCTATGTGGCATTGAACAGTGTGGTGTCGCGACGATTATTTTTGTTGAGTGTATATAGGTTTTTTGTACATAATAAATAATAACTTCGTTCCATCCGGGTGTCCCTTGTTACCTCTCGAGTTTTTTTTTATAAAATACTGGTGCTAAGTAAGTAGTACACATGTATATTTGTAATCTATCAAACACATAGAAATTAAAATAAGAATCAAACAAATCCTTACTAATATAAAAGCGAAAGTGAGTTTGTTTGTTTGTTTATTTGTTTGATTGTTTGTTTGTTACCTCTTCACGCTTTAATGGCTAAACCGATTTTGATGAATTTTGGTACAGAGATAGTTGGGAACCAGGAGACGGACATAGGCTATTTATTTTTTTAAAAGAGTGGGATATGAGAGAGAAAGAGGGAAAAAACGGGAAAACTTAGCGTTGCTATTACAAATCAATAAGGCGCTACCGAATTTAACGCGAGCGAAGCCGCGGGCAAAAGCTAGTAATACCATAAAATTGTTAACAAAATAACACAAACAAATGGACGAGTCCACTCACCATACTTTATATTCCGGGGCCGCGGTATCTCTCCCTGCCTTGGCAGGTCCCTCTGCTTATTACACCACAGACTACCTACAGTACTGTTTCTCCTCCTTTAAATCCATCCAAAGGTTTTTTGAAAAGATCGCTTTTAGCGATAAGACCGCCCATTGTGTCACCCTATTTATAAGTTGTTTAATGTTATTCTTGTTATTTGTATGGTGTACATAATATTCTATCTATTTATCGTATTTCCTGCACTTTTCCTATTTGGGGTCGGCTCCGCATGGCTGCCTTTTATACCTCTATCACTCGTTATCGCAGCTGTCCCCTAGCAGTAGTTTTGTAATGGTGATACTTATTTTAAAGATTAATTTTGAATGTCAACAGAAAATTTTAAGAGCCACGGGCTGGTGGGCAATCAAACCGGAATTCGTGCACATTCTACAGGCAAACATTTGTAATATGGAGCGACCGGACACTGACATCTGCTCGATCATACTGCACACCTTGTTTGGTGAGGATATACCACAATATGACTCGGTATGGAACTTTTATAATTCTACTATTAATAATACTTACTTAGTACACTCATCTATATAAATATTGTATAGTCCTCGTGACCGCCTTGGTTACGACGCTTAATCTCAGCGGAGATTAGCCATCAAATCAAATCAAATCATTTATTTCAATAAGACCATTACAGGAACTTTTGAATGTCAAGAAACAAAATGAATCTACAGTCCCGATCACAAGGCATAATAACTTGTGAAAGTACTGTAGTTGCCCATTCCGAAGCGTTGATCTCTATGGAGAAGAATGGGCAAGAAACTTCAGAAGAGAACTCCATCGGTGCGGGAAGTATTACAACGCACAAGCATGTGCGCAGGCGCAGGTGTCATTCTCTGTTTCCTCACTCTCATAGTCGGATGGGGCGGCAATCCGATACCGGAGGGAGATCAATCGCAGGCCCAACGAATTCTTGCTTGCTTGAGGCACGATATCTTAAATCCAACTTCCAAACTCCGGGTTGCTACTGTAAAGTTCCTAAAAGAAAAACCCAATATTTCTTTTTGCTCGAATATGCCTGGTAATCGAATCCAAGACTCCGTGCCCAGTAGACGCGACCAAGCACAACCAAACCGATATATTATTGGACTTTTTTACTAGACAATATTTTATATCAACAGTTTCCAAATGATCTTATATGGATTTCAGTCTCATCACCTACGTCACAGGCATTTAATACATTAATATATTAAAAGCCAAGTGACACTAATTAGTATAGCAGTAGTTTATCCAGTTTTACTGAAAACCGTCCAAAACATAGTTGTTAAAAATTCAGTCATTGTAATATTTTTGGTATTGGCTTTCAGGACATGGCACCCACATATTTGTACAGAATACAGCCGTTTCCGGTGACCTCTTTAGAACATTACGCAAAAATCGGATTGACAGGTACGTATCTATTCTATCTATGGACTAAAGACTGTGAATTGGATAAGTTTACAAATAACTAGCTAGATTGCTTGCGCTATTGTCTAACAGCTAAGACTGTAGAGCACCAAAAAAAAGTAAGGAAAGGCAGGATGACGGCAGTTTTAACCCTGGCCCTTACTTTCTTACTAATATTATAAAAGCGAAAGTGAGTTTGTTTGTTACCTCATCACGGTTTAATGGCTAAACCGATTTTGATGAATTTTTGTACAGAGATAGTAGGGAACCAGGAGACGGACATAGGCTAATGTTTATATTTAAAAAAAAGATTGAAATATGAGGGGGGGGAAAGGGAAGAAAAGAGAAAACTGAGCATTGCTTTTGCAATAAATAAGGCGCAAGGGTAAAAACTATAGGTAGCAGGTACCTGTAAATCAGGAAAGGGGAACTGTGTTTCCCCGAATTTAACGCGAGCGAAGCTGCGGGCAAAAGCTAGTGATATTATAAAACTGAAAGTTTGTGAGGATGTAAGTATGTTTGTTGAAACTACTGAATGTATTTTGATGAAACTTCACAATAATACTTATACCTTACAAATCAGAATAACAAATAGGCTACAATTCACAAAGATGTATTTTATATTCTATCACCAAGCAAGTGAAACCGCGAGGCGCAGCTAGTCAACCATAAAGTTGACATATAAGTGTCTTTGCCCGCCTATGGCCATGTTAAGTTCAAAGTCAACAGTGCATCGCACCCAGACTTGTTCTAAACTATTGCACCTTGATTTAACCTGTTGAATATTATAAATAATACATGTATCTTTCCTTATTTGTATTAATTCTTTTTGTTTTACTATGGACACTTTTAATGTGCACGTCTTGCTACATCGTTCTCACATAGTTTACCATATTAACACGAATGATGTAACCAAACTTTTGTAACAATATTCTGATTTAAAAGAGTGTCCATGGAGTTTCTTGCCCATTCTTCTCGATAGAGATCTACGCTTTGGAATGGGCAACTACAGTACTTTCAGTTATTGCCTTGTGACTGGGTCTGTAGTTTCATTTTTGTTGTTGTCAATGTTTTGACAGTTCAAAAGTGCCTGTAACTGGCCTACTTGAAATTAATGATTTTGTTTTTTTTTTATTTTTCAGGCGTGTTCACGACTTTCAGTGGCGGTTTGACCGGTCCTATAGTACCGTACAATATCAGTAATGTGAAAGTTCCCGTCTCACTGTTCTATGGAAAAAATGACCGTCTTAGTGATATAGCTGTGAGTTTCCGGTTTTATTTATTTGATACCAAGCATGTATAGTGTGAAAACTATTAGATGTGTATGTTATAGGTAGAGAGGAGCTCGTGGCTAAATAATAGCAGCCGCTCGGGTCAATCTTTAGGTTACGCCGCGCTTGCCTAGGTTGGTCTGTGGTTGACCACCGTTACATACCGAGTATCCTCCGTGCATCGGAAAGCACGTTAAGCCTGGGTCCCGGCTGTCATTTGTAGTTCTTTGATAATCGTTACAGATAGTCAGTGTTCCAAAAGTCGGACAACCAGTCTTACCAAGGGTTGTCGTATTACCCGTTAGTAACTGGGTTGTGGACGTCGAATAGGTAGTCGTTCCCTGTAAAATACTGATATTCAGCTGCATCCGGTTAGACTGGAAGCCGACCCCAACATAGTTGGGAAAAGGCTAGGATGATGAGATGTTACAGGTAGAGATAAGCCGACTATCCGGCTTTAATTATTTATCGGTAAAAACGCCGACTAAAGTATAGCGTCGGTCGTTCACTAGACCCCGCCATCCCCTTCGAACCAAGCCCTGGCCGACTCGTAGTGGCTAACTCCCAAGCCCACTACACCCGCTCTTATATCCAATTACCCACTATTACCTGGATATTTGGCAAACTAGACCTTATTCCAGCTATATCAGCTAGTTTTTGGTTGTAAATTAGTTGAAAAAATACGGTTTAGATTGTTTTCTTTTTGTATTTAAAATATTTATTTATACACACAAACATTATATAAAAAAGTACATAAAGAAAAAAAAGCACAAAGGTACTGCTTATTTCATAAAGAAATCTCTTTCAGCAAACATGTTACAATAATCAAGTAATTTGTATTGAATAACGGGCTGATGTCCGAAACTCCACGTCTGAGGCGCATATTTTGCATATGTAATTTATTAGTAGTCTAGGTAGGTAGTATAGGTAGATTGTCTAGTAGATAGGCTAAGTAGTGAAGACACTGCGTTTCCTTAAATGGTAAACAGAGTGTCCAATTAAAATCCTTTTAAGAGATGTTTTTTTTTATGTTTACAGCAAATAGAACGGTTAAAAGAAGAGCTGAAGGCTAACGGTGTCCTAGAAGACGTAGGCCCCCCTACATGGCAAGAATTCAACCACATAGACTTTATATTCGCGAAGGACGTCGCGACACTGCTCAATAAACCACTCGTTAAATACATGGACCGATTGTATGATAAATATGGCCCTGTATGACAAATTCTTTTTTTTTATTTTTACCTGACTAAACTGCTTAATATACTTTCTCCTGCTCTTGTATCATTTTGTCTGCGCGTTATGTCTTCGACTGCTAATCTATACTAATATTATAAAGCTGAAGAGTTTGTTTGTTTGTTTGTTTGAACGCGCTAATCTCAGGAAGTACTGGTTCGAATTGAAAAATTCTTTTAGTGTTGGATAGTCCATTTCTTGAGGAAGGCTATAGGCTATATAACATCACGCTACGACCAACAGGTGCTGAGCAGCGTGGGTGAAACCGCGAGGAACAGCTAGTTTTAATATATTTGTCGTGTTGTCTTGATTTATTACGTTAGACGCGAACTCCATGTGGACAGAATATGGGTCACATATAACTTGAAATTCCAACAATAACACTGAGAACATTAAATCCGATTATAATAATAGGTACATATAAATACAAGGTAAAGATGATGATGATTGAGTAAAGTACCTAATTGATTGGGCTAAGAGGCTTATACCAAATGACATGGCCGAAATTGGTACAGAGCTGTGCCCTAACAAAAAATATTCATGTACATTGATGTACAGTGCGTCATTTTAAAGCTTACATGCAGGGTTTTACAATAGTTTATAATTTATGATCAGGGAATAGGCGAGAGACACTATAAATAGAAAACAAAAATAGCGCCTTGACAATTGGAATAGCAATGATGAAACATTCAGAGTTTTATAGGCGTAACAAAAGAGGAAGACAAAAGTAGTAAATAGACTAGGCTTTTTATAAAAAGGAACTAATTCCACAAGAAAGGCCGATATCATACAAACAGCTATCGTGCTATTCTACAAGAAAACAGCGTCCAGCTTAGCGCTGCTGCAGCGTCAAGTTTTATAGAGACTCGTCTGGATCGTCGCCGCGATCAAAGCTCACTAAAAGAGTGAAATGAATAGTAGTGTAATGTAAGTGATATAATATTAAAGTAGTGTTAAATGGTTTCAGAATTCCAGGTTAATTTTCCTGTAGTACTTTGAACTAATTTTCGATTGGCTCGCATCCATCAGGAATGACATCATGATTGCAGATTTATTCTCCGATCCTGTAAGGATGATTGACATTTTTAGCTTTGCCTTTTAAATTAGATATTAGAAATGTTACAGACAGTTCAATAATTGTGGTTTCTCTGAATACCTACATATTTGTAAAACCTAACTTAAACTAGAAAGTCCAAAAAGTACAGCAGAATATTTATATTAGAAGCGTAAACGATAGTTTGTGGTTTTAGGTTCAATAGTAACAAAGTACGATAATACGTGATAAATAAATCAACGCAAGACGACAATGTTAATGTCAATCAATGCAATGTCAGGATATAAAACCACACAATCGATGAATTTTCTCGTCTATTTTAGGGAAATGTAATTAATGGGATTATTATTATTTATTTCAAAAAGAATTTTCATATATTAATCATTACTGTACATTATTAGGGCAGGATCCGGCCATGTCCTTTAGTCTTTATTTTTTCAAGCATAAACGCCTGAACGAACGAGGCACACGAGAATTCTTTTAGCTCAGCACACAATATGTATACTTATTTGTCTATACACTGGGGTTAATTAGAGTCCAATTACAATGAAAATGGTTTAATGGAAAATAGTATATCGTGCTTACAGTGCGAAGGTTGATAGTAGAATAATGACATTAGTAAGTCAGGGGAACGATTGAGTGAAACGCCTGGCAGAATGTGAATAGCACGATGATGGATTTCTAAATGCTATAAATATTTTATTAGGCGTGTAGATACTATAATATAAACGCAACACACTATAATATGAATTAATAAAATAAAATGCTAAATACTTCTACATAGGAATTTCCATATAAGTATAAAATATGCTTGTGTTAGGAAGTTCCGCTCTTTCACTAGTTACTCTTAAAACTATAGCACAGTAGTAAAGTAATTTTCGAGAAAACGCGGGTGAAGCTGCGGATAAAAGCTAGCCTTTTTTATTTTTTGGGGTGGAAAATCATCAAATAACTTCTCCCGCTGTGGGTGGAGCAAGGGGGAAAGTCAGACTTGTACTGACTAAAACCCACCCATGTTCCTTGTACTGCCCTTTATATTCCGGGGCCGCGGTACCTCTTTCGAACAACCCGCAACCCCGGCAGGATAGAAGCTAGCCTAACATTAATAATGGGATTACACAGATACCTTTGCAATTCATACAATTTATGCTATTATCTAATAATAGTAGATATGTAGGAAGACGATGGAAATAGGCAGGTATTGTAACTCACAGACGATATTTCCAAGAATATACCTACTCTTCAAGGACTAGCTTCAAAAATAATTGCAATCCCATCAAAAGCAAAGCCTTCTTAAAGCAGTTGTTATTCCGAAAAAAGTTGTGAGATTTGATGTATCAAAAACGCATTTTTGTTTTCCATATGTGGTTGAACCATATTTACTGATATGACGAAAGCTTTCGATTATGTTGACCATAAGATATTGCTACAAAAATTATATGGTTACGGTGTAAGGGGAAATATCCTTAAATTGATAGAATCATATTTAACTGATAGAGTTCAATGCACTGAAGTCTCTCGATTATGTCCTAAAACTAAATTAGAAACCGTATATTTTTCGAAACAAAGATGCATTAAATATGGCGTACCCCAGGGTGGCGTGTTGGCACCACCACTCTTTTTAATCTACATCAACGATCTCCCAAAAATAATTCAGCATAAAATGGTTCTTTTTGCAGACGACAGCACAGCCATAATAGAATGCAATGATATAAACAATTATGGAAATGAAATTAATGAATCTCTAGCTAAAATAATAAACTGGTTTGATGACAATAATTTGAAAATTAATTTAAGTAAAACCAACATCATGCAATACCATCAACGTCGTGAAAATAATAACGTTAATGTCACTTACGAAGGCAACCAAATACAGGAAGTTGATAATGCAAAGTTTTTAGGAATCACCATTGACAATAAATTGACTTGGAATACTCATACTGACATAATATGTAAGAAATTAAGTAAATCCGCATATGCACTATATCAACTCTCAAAAAAGGTTAATATTGAGACATTGCTAACAGCTTACCATGGCCTTGTAGCCTCTGTTATACGATATGGTATTATTTTCTGGGGGCATTCGGCTAACAGGGAGGTTGTATTTAGGATACAGAAACGCTGTGTGCGGTCTATGTGTGGTCTAAAAACGACGGATAGCTGTATTCCATATTTTAGACAACTAAAAATATTGACACTGCCAGCGATGTACATACTTGAAACAGCACTATTTGTAAAAACAAACCCACACTTATTTACTAGCTTATCTGAAGTCAGACGAAATCCATTGCGTGCACAATATCACAATAAACTTTGCAATGTTAAATGTAAAACCTCCTTAATGCGTAAAAGCTTTTTTGGGAACGCCCCAAAAATTTATAATAAAATACCAAATGCCATAAAAGACATGCCAATGGTTAAGTTCAAAAAGGCACTTGGTAAGTTGCTTATTGACAAATGTTACTACAAATTGGATGATTTTTTAAATGATGACTCAATATAACATATAAAATGACTTATTATTATTGTTTATTAATTATGAATGTTTCGTATTATTTTAATTAAGAGACACATTGACATTTATATTTTGTATTCGTTATTAATCCTATTGTTTTATTCTATTTTAATTTAATTTATTTAGTTAAATGTTGGGTCTTATGCATTTTTATTTGTTTTAATAATAAATGTTGAATGTCTCTTTATCGTAATTAATTTTTATACAATATTTGTACGCCATTGATGGCAAGACATAGCGTTCTATTTATAATCATTGACATCTGTACTTATGTTTACCTATGTTCTACAAATAAAAAGATTTGATTTGATTTGATTTGATTTTTTGAAGATTTTTATTTTGCATAGTAGGTTTTTACAAATACTTTTATACATACAATATGTTGATTTGCATCCTCGCCAAAATTTAGGAGGTGCTAATAAAAGTCATCAGTATTCAATGAAAATTACGGTACCTGATCAATAATAATATACGGCGCCTGTATGATATGTCGCAGTCTGTTTTAATTTAACAGTATTATAGAACATCTCCACTTCAAGGTAGAGAATCACCTACAGAACTAACAGAACAGTGTGCGTGAGCGTCGGCGCATTCGTATCATACAGCGGCATGCACAGTCCGAGTGTAGTGTACACTTACCGATTTCTGCAAATACGAAAAAAGTAAAAAGAAAACCTATTTATTTTATTATCGATTCGGGTCGAGAATCATTAGCATAGTTACGTCCTTGAATTTGGCGAGGATGCAAGTCAACATGCTGTATATCTTTTTTAATTAGTCGAGGCCGGTTTTTCGTACCATACTACTGAAGAGAAACAGCCCAACAAACTCATAATCTCTTTTAAGGTCCAGACAAAAATTTTGGTCGACTCAATGATTATTGAGACTAGTCTGAAGATTATGCAAACTAGTGTCTGAGATAGTCTTATAAGAACTACACAGATTGAAGTGGACCTGACCAGTCAGTAAAAACATTTGCGTTATTAGACTGTTTGCACTTTATTGATTTATAATAATTTGACAGCTATTTATAATAATTAATACAATGACTATTTACAATCTATTGACATCATATTTATAATATTTTTAGTGACATTTTTATTGATTATTATTTATTGTTTTTTTTAAGTTTTTCAAATTAATTATGTAATGTATTAATGTAGGTTTAATTCAAACACAATGCAAATTGTTAAATGAATAAATAAATGAAATGAAATTTGTCAAGTAACGTGTAGAGCTCAACTCATATGTCATAACTCAAGGAGCAACATTTGTGTAGGTCGTTTAGTACTTTCGCTTGTAGTACTCAAACTTCCAGACAATTTTTCAAACAAAGAAAAATACCCTCATGGTCCTCGCCTTTACGATACAACAACAAATTAAATGAAAACAAAAATACAAAATTAAATCAAAAAGGTATTAAGATAATATCATTATTATTTTAAAATTTGACTTGACTGTCCGACTCAGTCGAAGTATATCAGGATTATTACCGGACAAGTCTGACATTTTATGGATGAATATTTATGACGAAGTTAATAAATTATTTAGTATTGCTTGACAGAAATATTTTATATGTTGCTTCGAATGATTTTGTTAAAAAGGAGAAGGGAAATCAAATCAAATCATTTATTTCAATTGGACCATTACAGGCACTTGTTCTCAATTCGACCGATTACCGAGATTCGATTTTCGATTGTTTCTTTTTTTAATGTTTGTTACCTCATAACTCTGGTCTGGGTGAACCGATTTTGATGATTCTTTTTTATTCGAAAGGTGGTAGTTGTTGCGGTACCAAAGTACCGCAAAAAAATAGTAGTTTTTGAGTTATTGAGAGAGATTGACTTCGTGTGCGTTGATGATATACGTTTTTTAGAAGTTGTCGAAGACAAATGAACGAAATACTGTGTACTATGGTTTGGAAGGTCATCGCAGTATTTTGAGGTGATTGTATTTTTGACGACACGGTTGGCGCAGTGGCTGAGCGTTTGACTGCTGCGCTGCGTGTCGCGGGTTCGATTCCTGCAAGGAACAAATATTTTTGTAAAGCCTACAGATAGTTGTTTCGGGTCTGGCTGTTTGTGTATGTGAGTTTAAATGTTTGTAAACGCACCCACCTTACTTGATGGAGTTATGAGTATGCAACTATCTGTGTACTTGAGCTTCAGACCAATGGTTTCGTCGTCAATATACACGGCTTCTATGGTAGCTCTCCATCCTCCAGTTGGCCTCTTCTCAATTTGATTTTTAGTTACAATGGAAAATTATTATAATAATACTATAACTAAAAATGATGAAATGAAAAACTTTTTTGTAAAAACCGACTTCTGAAAATAAAGGTTTTAGTTTTTTGCAAAATAGTTTTTTATTGTATGAGATGTTTAACTAACTATTAAACGTTTAACTAATTATTTTTCGATTTTGTTTACTTTTGTGTTGTTTTTTATAGTCATCATAGGCAGATGAAGACTATAAAAAACAACACAAATAAATAATAAAAAATTTAATTCTGTGTTATGGAACTCGTTTTCCAAAATAAATGATTTATTATTATTTGGTTCTTTGATTTTTAAGGCCACTCTCTGGTTGGTGGAACTGGACTGTCCACTTCAGTTCCTGCTTGGGACAAAGTCATAAAAATATATTTTAAAACACGTATTTTAGATCGTAGTTCTGAAACGTATTGTCTGAAAACAATTGCCCAGCCAACGCCGACGACATCCGGATGTCAATCTACCTACGTCGTGTGGTCGAGGCATTTATTTATTTATTAAAAAAGTCACCAACAGCTTCTGTGTAAAAATATCTTAAAAAATTAAAATGACATAGTATTGAACTTATACAGTATATGGTATAACATAAAACACAGAACAAAAAAATAACGAATCTTGTTACAAAAGGAAAAAAAGTCATATTTGACGGACAGGGCCGTCATCCACTCGAGTTACAGCGGAGAATGGCACCGGCAATGTAAGCAGGTGGTCCACAAAGATAGGCCTTGAGGCCTTGGGGCTGCGCACCGATCTCAGATCGGCGCCAGAATGTATGTGAAATGTGAATAATATGTGGTTTAAAAATCCTAATGACAATGGTTCAAATTCAAATAAAGTATTTATAGATTTCGTATTTTGTTTAGAGTAGAGGAGTATGATTGAAGTTAATAAAACAACAGACGTAAATGAAAAAAAAGCTAAGAAACGTTTATTTAATGACTTGTACCACTCCCCATGGTCTTATTACTGTTTCTATGTGATTCTTCATCGATGGGATGAGAGTCACGATCAGTGTTGCCAACCCCAAAAAACTAAAAAAACAACAAAAAAACAGTAGGTACGTAAGTAAAAAAGGCAGATTTCATAGTTTCGCTAATATAATTAAACAATAAACAATTTTCTTAGTCAGAACGCACATACATTGTTATATAGTATTAACAATGATAACAACAAAGAAACTAAAATTAAAGTAGAAATATTTTTCAGTTTTTATCTATCAATTGGCTCATCTTCAGTATTTTCACACTTATTATTATTACACAATACAATAGCTGGCCTGTAGCTGTCATTCATAAACTTTGATTTCATAGGTGGCGCTGAACGATAGTTGAAAAACAGTAAAAATCAGGAATGAAACAGAAAACATGGACATCAATGTGAAAACAGCAAATCTACTGTGAAAACAGTAGGGTTGGTAACAATGGTAACTACCAAATGTTGATTCCATTCCATCCGTCTTGGATTCCAGCTGGCTAAGTGTTTCTGAGGCAGGATCTCTTGCACGAATTCGTCTCTTTTCATCCCATAGGTGTTCAATCGGATTGATGTCCGGGTTTCTTGTGCCCATTCCATTTTGGAGATACCGACTTCAGTAACATAATCTTGAACGACGCGCGCGATGTGAGCCCTAGCATTATCATGCATGGATTCTGAAACCGCTGATTGGTCCCCAAACCATCTAGGAATCTGATCTTTTATTCAATACAGTTTTGTGCGAAACGTTTTCCATCTCTTTTGTAGACTTTTTGTTCCTTGCTTCCGTCATTACCATACAGCATAATTTTACACTTATCAGAAGAGAGGACTTTATTCCACTGTGGGTAGGATCAATTTAGGTGCTCACGTGCAAAGTTGAGGCGCGCTCTTCGATCGTGGTCAGTTAATTTCGGCCCATTTGCTGACTTGTGCGGTACCAGTCCACATTCCTTCCACCCTACGTATAACATGAAGCTGTTGCTGCAGTTGAAAGCGTTAAGGCTTCGATTTCATAAGTATTTCGTTCAGAAGTGATCCCATTCCTGACAGATACTAAAGGGCGCGTAAACAAACCAGTCTTCCGATTGCGTTTGTAGTAGACTTTATAGACTTTGATGCAATCTTTCAGCCACAACACGCTGAGTCAATAAGGTTGTCGAAGCGTAGAATTTTCCAAGGGAATCTATAGCATGCGACTGGAAAAGGAAAATATTCTTTTTTGATTTCCCGTAAAGAATTTATCAGCGGATGGGTGTTCGGTTGGCTACCCCAACCTGGAAGTAAACATCTACCTCTTCGGGGATTTGGTAACCGGAAACCACCTTCGAACCTAATTATTTAACGGCCCATAATATATTCAACATAGTTAATTAAAAATTGAGGAAATTCAAATCGATGTCACATCAATATGGTCAAGGTTTGTCCTTCATCTGTTTACCTTATTTTACTTGTCAAGTTTCACTGACTATTCTAAAAGCTAATAATTATGCTCGGGAATTCAATTTCAGGCTTTCCTTCAATGCTTCGCTCACATCATCTGCCTAGCCTTTTCCCAACTATGTTGAGGTCGGGTTCCAGTCTAACCGGATGCAGCTGAATATCAGTATTTTACATGGAGCGACTGCCTATCTGACCTCCACAACCCAGTTAGTACTGGGTAATACGATACCCCTTGGTAAGACTGGTTGTCAGACTTTTCGGAACACTGACTACCTGTAACGACTGTCAAAGATCTACAAATGACAGCCGGGACCAACGGCTTAACGTGTTTTCCGAGGCACGGAGGAAACTCGGTATGTAACGGGTGGTCACCCATCCACAGACCAACCTAGGCAAGCGCGGCTTAACCTAAAGATCGACCCGAGCGGCTGCTATTATTTAGCCACGAGCTCTTCAATGCTTCGCTCACAATACACACTTAAACGTTAGTCATTACTAATATTATAAAAGCGAAAGTGAGTTTGTTTGTTCGTTTGTTACCTCTTCACGCCTTAATGGCTAAACTGATTTTGATCAATTTTGGTACAGAGGTAGTTGGGACCATTGAGACGGCCATAGGCTAATATTAAAAAAAAAGGGGGATACGAGGG
This sequence comes from Ochropleura leucogaster, assembly GCA_958449745.1. Classification (NCBI taxonomy): domain Eukaryota; kingdom Metazoa; phylum Arthropoda; class Insecta; order Lepidoptera; family Noctuidae; genus Ochropleura; species Ochropleura leucogaster. Next base: position 17,429,076 of record OY288215.1, on the reverse strand, counting down.
AGAAAGAGGGAAGAAAAGGGAAAACTTAGATTTGCTATTACAAATCAATAAGGCGCAAGGGCAAAAACTGCAGATAGCAGGTACCTGCAAATCAGGAAAGGGGAACTGTGTTACCCCAAAATTTAACGCGAGCTAAGCCGCGGGCAAAAGCTAGTATACACATATGTTTGTAAACGCACCCATTAAAAATGACGTGCCGCGAGAACAGTTGTTCTTGTAGATCTTCATTATTTCCTCTTTGCTCTGTAACGCCCTCATTCCTTAGTTCTTTAGTCTAGTACAAAAGTCGTAGTCAAAAATTCCGACTAAGATCGATCTACACCCATCTGTTTTTCGAGTGCGACAACCATAAGTCTTGATTAAACTTTTTAGAGAATCTTAGGTCTTTTTTTCGGATAATCATCGCGTGTCGCGGGTTCGATCCCCGCACGGAACAAATATTTGTATATTCACAGGTAGTTGTTTCGGGTCTGGCTGTTTGTATACATGAGTTTAAAAGTTTGTAAATTCACCCACAGAACAAGGAAATTGCTAATTCAAATTCAATTTAAAATATCAACTAGAACTAGTTCTTTGAATAACATCTAAATTAGTTTAGGCCGATCAAAAAAAAAACAAGATAAAAAATCATTTAAATATTCAAATTAAGCTGATAATCAGCACTTTTTGATGGCCACATTACAAGAGGCAGTCCCACAAAAACGCCGTTTATCACAAGTTAAGAAATTATTGATTCATTGTCACATGTCAGCAAGCAAACACCAATTATATATATAAAAATAAAAATTTACCCAAGCCTAAATAAGTGAAGAAGTCACAGGTGATAAACTAGGACCATAGTGGAAAAGAAATAAGCAAAGCATAAAAAGATTTGCTAATAACAGTTACAAGGACAACCAGCACCCGTTCACAAGCATAACGCGAAGATCAGCCATTACCTCCCTCGCCATATTTGAGGGAAGGAGGTAACCCGACCCACGACGCTACCGCAAGCAATGACATCTGAGGGAGAATGACGAACTTGTTGCCGGTTTATGAGGGCAATAAATATTTATATTCAGTTAAGGCGCACATGTCATTAAATAAAAACACATAAAATGAAACAAAATAGAATATAAAATTACATGACGAAGCCATGTAACGTATCAGTGAGCTAATTTGGCGAACAAAACATAAAAAAAATCGTCTTAAGTTCAGCACACCGACCACTATGCTTATTATCAAAATAGTCGTTAATGGAATACATAGTATGTTTTTAGACAAAGGTTAGATTTTACTTTAGCTTTAAATGCATTAAATGGCAAATCTAGCAAAGAAGAAGGTAGCTTGTTATAAAAAGTTATACCAAGCCCTACAAATGAATTATGAACCTTATGAAGCCGGTGGTCCCTTCCACCGGCTTCATAAGGTTCATAATTCATTTGTACGTAGTTTATGCTTATTTCTAGTGTTAATGTTGTGAATATCACTGTTTTTACTGTATAAATAAAGCTAGCTTTTGCCCGCGGCTTCGCTCGCGTTAAATTCATGGTAACATAGTTCCCCTTACGCCTTATTGATTTGTAATAGCAACGCTAAGATTTACCTTTTCTTCCCTCTTTCTCCCTCACATCCCACTTTTTTCAAAAAAATATTAGCCTATGTCCGTCTCCTGGTTACCAACTATCTCTGTACAAAAAATCATCAATATCGGTTTAGCCATTAAAACGTGAAGAGTTAACAAACAAACAAACTCACTTTCGCTTTTATAATGTTAGTAAGGATGTTGGCCTAATATATGAATTGTTGGCAAAGATGAATTGAGGAGCCACCGTGAGAATACCAAACTCTTTAAAAAAACCTCTCAGAGAAACCCGGCACCTAGCTGGTAAATTGCACGAACCGCTCGCTTCTGCAGAACAACTACATTCTGGATATCAGCGGCTTCGCCCCACAACAGAATACCATAGGACATGAGGCTATGGAAATAACTAAAATAGACCAATCGTGCCTTTTCAACGTCAGTGTATTGTTTAACTTTTCTGACGGCGTATGCGGCCGAACTAAGCCTTCCCGCTAGGCTTGATATGTGTGGACCCTATTGTTATTTTAAATCTACTGTTATACCCAACAACACTGCCGAGTCTACAGTTTTAAGCTTCTCATTGCCAAGGACAATGATGGGACCAAGATTTCTAACACCCAATCTTAAGAACACACCCAAAGAGTGAACTTAATACATTTAATTTTAATAGCATTAAGAACAAGGTTATTTGACGTGAACCAATCCGTGACCCTTAATAGCGCGCTGTTTACATCTTTAAAATCTTGTCAATTTCTATGTACTTTAAAAATAAGAGACGTATCATCAGGAAACAGTACAACGTCACAAATACCCTTTAAATGATATGGTAGGTCGTTAATATAAAATAAAAATGGACGATGTCATAAACATATTTTTTGTTTTAGATGTTCTCAGATGTACAATCGGCATGGATATTAAAAAATAAGATATACCTAGTTGTTAATATTGGTGGTCAAACCATGTATTGCCTGTGAGGAGCATGTTACTATATAATATTATAAACTGGGTTAGTTACTTTGGGCTAATTTTAAACCACGTTTTTATCAAAACAAAAATATCTTTTTTCCCCTTTTCTTCCCTCTTTCTCCACCTTTTCTTACATTTATTAACCTATGTCCGTCTCCAGGGTCACAACTATCTCTGTACCATTTTTTTTTTAAATCGAATTGTCCATTTAGGCGTGAAGACGTAACAAACCAACAAACTGACTTTCGCTTTTATAATAATAGTAGGGATAGTAATAATATCTATACTATCTATACTAATATTATAAAGCTGAAGAGTTTGTTTGTTTGTTTGAACGCGCTAATCTCAGGGACTACTGGTTGGAATTGGAAAATTCTTTTAGTGTTGGATAGCCCATTTCTTGAGGAAGGCTATAGGCTATATAACATCACGCTACGACCAACAGGTGCTGAGCAGCGCGGGTGAAACCGTGGGGAACAGCTAGTAGGATAATAATAGTATATTAAAGCGTAAGAACAATAAAATTATTTGCTTATAATTTCCATTTATAAAATACAAATTCGTTATAAAAAAATAAAAATTGTATGTAATGATTCGGTGGTCTACTGTTAGTTTTGGACTATTAGCTGGTTTTCGAGGTTTCAGTCTGCCAATCTTCTTCTAATGACAGATGTGTTGCTGGGGAGTTTGTTCCGCCACTTCTTCTTCCCAGCTAAAACACTAGGAAGTGGCGAAAGGCGGGCGTTTTGTGGGACTGTCTCTTGTAATGAGTGTGTAGAATCGCTAAGTCAATGTTCGAACCTCACAGGCTGCTGCAGTAGAATAGAATTACAATGACGATTTCTTAGAGAAACTGACTCAAACTGAAACGGCGAGTACGGGCACGTGATCTTGCCCTTACCACTCTCCAAGACCTCCAAGATGCCGTCGTTGCAGAATGGGACAAAATGCCTTAAGAGACTGTTGTCACATTAACCTTTTGAATGCCATTGTCACATATATGTGACAAGCTTAGACGTGCTTTGGACGCTTGTGACACAAATATGTGACAAAAATGTAGGTGAAATGAATTTCTCGGCGTGTAGAGCACGCATGTGCGTTTATGCTCTGGCGTTCACAAGGTTAATTAGGTCCATGAGAGAGCGCATAGAAGCAGTCATCAGGGATAGGGAAAGACAACTTAAAACCTACAGTTATCCCACACTAGGTTTTAAGTTTTTTTTAAGGACTTTGTTGTAATTTTTGCTGATAAAATAAAATGTAACTTTTTAATCATTTGCATTAGCTTGCTTTTTTATTGCCTGTTAAACAAAAAAACAAATGTATCGCTTTATTTTGATAGTTAAATAAATTACCTTACTCAGTTTCCAATTATACTTTATAGTTATATGTCTACCGTTGATTAATAGGAGAAGGGAATTCTCCTGTATCGTGGGTGCGTTTACAAACAATTAAACTCACATACACAAACAGCCAGACTCGGAACAACTATCTGTAGGCCACACAAATATTTTTCCGTGCGGGAATCGAAACCGCGTCACGCAGCGCGGCCACTGTACCAACTGCGAATTCTTAAAGTGGTGCGATTTTTGTGACTCCGAGCGTATATTAGGAAAAACCTGACCATAGATATTATTCTATTATCATACTGCTAATCCGGCTATTTCATGCACACTGGCGTAGCAAACGTGAAAACCGCTAAATGATAAAAGCCCCAGCAATGGCACACGAATTCCGAGTAATCAGATGACCAAGCGGCTGAACTGTACTCTACTTGAAAATAGAACCTCAGTTTTTCGATAAAAAGGTTAAAGGTATTTTAATAGAACCTTTTTAAGTCACTCTTAATTTTAGAAGGAAGTGTTCCATAGTCTATGTACGATTTCAAACAGTTTAAAATGAGTTTTTTAAATAAATTATGTTTGATATTGTTATTCGGTGTTTACTGCGAGGCACAGATGCCAACGAGAAAGGAGGCTTATATGACAGTTGTGAGTACCTACAAAATATTTTTTCTTAACACATGCTGAAACTGAAATAAATTATTTATTATTATTTATTACATGCATAATCAACTAGATTCCACCAGTTCATATTCCGAAGCCACTTCTAAAAAAACTGTTCCGTTTTTATCCAGCTCAAACATCATCTTGAGGATGATAACTGAGAGGTTCCGTTGACACTATATTAACAATTGTTGCATGATTCATGTAGTGACAAAATAATTATAATTTAATGTAATTTATTCTATTTTTGACTCAACCCCAAATTTTAACCTAGTTTATTTAATTTTAATGCAGTTTTGAACAGTGAAATGTTATTAATATATTCATTATGTAAAAATTTATTCAATTCAATGTTTAATCTTATATCAATAATTCTATTGTATTTTAACTTACATTTTTATACCTATTTTAAAGCAAAATTTAAAAAATGAATTTGTAATCTTATGGAAAAAAAGGAAATGGCCAGATCCTGCCCTGATAATGCACAGTAATGATTAATACAGTGAAACCTGGATAAGTGAGACTTGAAGGGACGAGAGAATTAGTCTCACTAAAAGAGGTATTCCACTAACCCAGAGTCTCCACTAACAGAGGTGATTCAGGGCCAAGGTGTCGGGACCTCAGCATGAGGTCCAGTTATGGAGGTTTCTCACTTACCCAGGTCCCACTTAACAAGGTTTCACTGTATATGAAAATTCCTTTAGAAATAAATAAAAAATAATCCCATTAATTACATTTCCCTAATATAGGCGAGAGAAAATGCTAAAAAATATAGTTTGTTCATTGATTGTGTGGTTTTATATTCTGACATTGCATTGATTGACATTTACATTGTCGTCTTGCGTTGATTTTATCACGTATTATCGTACTTTGTTACTATTGAAACAAGACCTTCGGCCTTCCTTGTGGAATTAGTTCCTTTTTATGAATAACCTAGTCTATTTAGGTCTTTCCTCTTTTGCTACGCCTATAAAACTCTGAATGCTTCATCATTGCTATTCAAATTGTCAAGGCGCTATTTTTGTTTTCTATTTATAGTGTCTCTCGCCTATTCCCTGATCATAAATCATAAACTATTGTAAAGCCCTGCATGTAAGCTTTAAAATGACGTACTATTCATATATTTATACATGAATATTTTTGAAGTTATACTTCTTTTGGCGCGATGGAGAAAAATGATGAGAGTGAATTTTTACGATGACAGCGTGAAGTTAGTTGTAGGTGGCAAATCGATAACTATGTTCAAGTTGTATATTCTAGTACTTTTATATTTAGAACACGTGTTTCGTAACAGTACAATTAAACAGTGTGAATAAATAAATATTATTTTAGTGTTTTTATTAAAACAATTACACAAACGACGGTAATAGTATTACTTATAATTTAATTTAATCTTTGATCCTAACGATTTGTTAAAGAATCATGACAATCAACGGACCTGGTTTTTCTCATGTATCAAGATAAAAATTATATTACAATTATTTTATTTATTTTTGAAGTCATTCTGTAATTGGAATGCCAGTTTTGTATAGAAATTTATTTTGTAAACATAATAAGTTATGAAATTGATTTTTGTTAGGGCACAGCTCTTTATCAATCCGGCCGTGTCATTTTTATGGGAAAATTTCCTGAAATAAATTAATTTATTATTATTATTTATACCCACGTGGGCTTCTGATAAGACTTAACATGCTGTCAAGAAATATCTGACAAAGCCCTGGTGGTTGATAGTGTCATGCGCACTTAAATGTCTCGCTGATGGTGGCGGGTGTGTCGGGTCATTTAGCTCCCTTCAAAATGGTCGATCTGAATGTGGCTGATCCATACGTCATGCTCGTGAACGGGCGCTGTCAGTTGGGACTGGCCATCTTTTAGCTGCCGCGGTTTATTTTTAATTTATTTAGATCTTTATATTGAACTAGCTTTTGCCCGCTCGCGTTAAATTCGGGGTAACACAGTTCCCCTTGCGTCTTGTTGATTTGTAATAGCAACGCTAAGTTTTCCCTTTTCTTCCCTCTTGCTCCCTCACATTCCACTTTTTTCAAAAAAAATATTAGCCTATGTCCGTCTCCTGGTTCCCAACTATCTCTGTACCAAAATCAAAATCGGCTTAGCCATTAAAGCGTGAAGAGGTAACAAACAAACAAACTCACTTTCGCTTTTATAATATTAGTAAGGATTTTGTTTCTACTCTGAACGCTCTTCCTGTGCCCGTCTTTATACATCGTTCTCACATATTTGTATTATGTCAACATGAATGATGTAAATACGATTTTGTAATAATTTTAATTTATAAGAGTGTCCATGGAGCTTCTTGCCCATTTTTCTCCATAGAGATCAACGTTTTGGAATGGGCAACCACAGTACTTTCACAAGTTATTATACCTTATGACCGGGACTTCATTTTGTTGTCTAATTGAAATAAATGATTTGATTTGATCTCTCAGGCATGCTGGTGTTTCCCTTTACCAAAGCAAGTACGCAAGTCGCACATGCGTTCTGAAAAGATTATGAATGAATGAATGAAGAATGATTATATGCATTACTAAATCAGAAGTGGGAAAAGACATTTTTATGTGAAAATATTGTGGAAAATACTGATCGGTCATTCAAGTGATCTGGCGGATACTAACGAAGGGATTGTTTCAAGATAATAATAAAATTCCTAAATGGCACGGTTGACATATGTCGGGCATGCACCGTCCGGGTGAATCAATTCGACACATTATCTCCGGGTGTTCTCGTCTAGCTAACGGAGAGTACTTGCATAGACACAACCTTGTAGCCAGGATTATCCATCAGCAACTTGCTCTAAAGTACAACCTTGTGGAATCGGAAGTGCCGTACTACAGGTATGAGCCCGACCCAGTTCTCGAACATGGCCATATCACATTGTACTGGGATCGCTCCATCATCACTGACAGGACTATTGTTGCCAACAAGCCTGATATAGTGGTGGTGGATCGATCAGAGCGGCGCGCAATGATTGTTGACATAACAGTCCCGCATGATGAGAACCTCGTGAAAGCCGAGAAAGATAAGCAAATCAAGTATATTGACTTGGCTCGCGAGGTTGTCGACATGTGGGACGTGGACTCAGCGATCAGTGTGCCGATAGTCGTTACAGCCAATGGCTTAATTGCTAAGAGCCTCGACCAACACCTGAGAAGGCTCTCGTTAGGCAGCTGGATCAAGGGTTTGATACAGAAAGCGGTACTCCTGGACACGGCTCGTATTGTTAGGAGGTTCCTTTCTCTGGAGCCCTGACCGCCGGTAGCTTGGATCCTGTTCCCGATACCGGTGGGCTACTATTTTTATATTTTTAAATGTTTTTATGTTTTTTTTAAATATTTAAAAATGTAATAATATGTAAATAAACCAATAAATGAACTAGAAAATTCCTAATTTATAAATAAATAGGTTATACATGTGTTAAATATTAATAGGAAATAGTGAGTCTACTATATAGCTTAGGTTGAAGCGTAAATATAAGGAAGTGTACATTTAAATTATCCTTACTTAAAATTATAAAAGCGAAAGTGAGTTTCTTTGTTTGTATGTTTGTTACCTCTTCACGCTTTAATAGCTAAACCGATTTTGAGATAGTTGGAAACCAGGAGACGGGCATAAGCTATTTTTTTTAAAGTGGGATATGGGAGAGAACGAGGGAAGAAAAGGGAAAAATTAGCGTTGCTTTTACAATTCGATCTGGCGCTAGAGCAAAAACTGCAGGTACTGTGTTATACAAAAGCTAGTTGCTTATAAATCAACTACCAAGAATAGTAAATTTAATTATTTTATAAAATATTAAAATAAAAATGATCTTAACAAATGGTAGAAAAAAAATAATTATCATTCATTTTAGATAACTTGATCCTCATAGTCTAATTTTAAAATTAACACATAAAAGCATTTTAATATATTATGTTAAAGAAAAAGAACAAGTTTTTTTAAAATACTAATTCATTTAAATGCATTTAAATGAATTATACTAGACCTGCTACATCCAGTTTATAAAGTAAGTAAAAAATTTTGAATAGCAACTCATTTTTATCATCAATAGAAAGGGCAACTCATATAAATAGCACATTAAGGATTAAAGATAATCTTAATTATTGTATATAAATCACGTGTCACGTTGTTTGTCCGCGATGGACTCCTAAACTACTTAACCAATTTAAATGAAATTTACTCCGTGTGCAGTTTGATCCAACTTAAAAGATAGGGTAGGTAGAGTATGTAGGGTAGGTAGGGTATGTAAGGTAGGTAGGGTATGTAGGGTAGGTAGGGTAGGTAGGGTAGGTAGGGTATGTAGGGTAAGTAGGGTATGTAGGGCTGGTAGGGTATGTAGGGTATATAGGGTAGGTAGGGTATGTAGGGTAGGTAGAGTATGCAGGGTAGGTAGGGTATGTAGGGTAGGTAGGGTATGTAGGGAGGGTGGTCTATGTAGGGTAGATAGGGTAGGTAGGGTATGTAGGGTAGGTAGGGTATGTAGGGTAGGTAGGGTATGTAGGGTATGTAGGTTAGGTAGGGTAGGTAGGGTAGGTAGGGTATGTAGGGTATGTAGGGTAGGTAGGGTACGTAGGGTAGGCAGGTAGGTAGAATGGTAGAAAACTGTATTGCAACCCATGCCGTGGCACAGCTAGTTACCTACTAAAAAGTCATAACGAACTTTGCTATCAAAGCTTAAGAACATGTATTTCACCCGTAATTGTAAGCGGTCCAATGGCGGAACAAGTAGACGCTTGGATATATAGCACCGAAACCGCCAGTTCTAATCTCACCCACCGCAAATTTTTTTAGCAATCCATAAATTTGCCACATAAAACATTGGTTTCGTTAGTTTATTCTATTGATATTGATTCGTAAACACAGCATAGAAATACTTCGAAAATAAACTTCTTTGAGAACATCGTTATGTGCCGTACGTAAATTAATTCACTAAATGAAACATTTAAAAATACTATACAGTCAGCGATCTGCACGGGTCATCGCCTCCCGGGGTTGCGGAAAGGTTGCGGGTTGTTCAAAAGAGTAAAAAAAAGTGTGAAAAAAAGTGCAAAAGTGATTGCACTTTTCCATTTTTTTCACACTTTTTTTTTGAACAAGAAACATGTGTGGGTTTTGGTCAGTACAAGTCTGACCCTCCCCCCGTTTAACGCAGAGCGGGGGAAGTTATTTCGCAAAAAAGACCAATAGTTTGATCCACCCCGATCCATCTACAGTACGGCCAACGAGAAGCGATACGAAAGGTCATCAACCTAAAGAACAACTGTGGCTTTGACAATCCAATATTTAGCTCTTTCCATCTTGTGCCTTTGTCGTAATGTCTCGTTCTCCCGGCAAAAACATGACAACGTTAAGACGGGTTCGCCAACATTCGGGCGGCCATTTTAGATGGGGTTTTAGCATGGGTTTTGTTTACATTTGGTATCGCTTCTCGTTGGCCGTACTGTAGCTACCTATCCTACAACAACAAATATCAACATTGGAAGAACAAATCGATAATCTGAATTTAGAATTAAACAGAGCACACCAGGAAATCAAATCACTATTTTAAGAGCTTATTTAAAATACTACAAAATTGGCGAGCTGCTGGCACTTAATAAGATTTCTGCATAATTTTCTTAGCGGAAAAAGATAAATAATCCTACTTCATACTAATATCATAAATGCGAATGTTTGTGAGGATGGATGGATGTATGGATGTTTGTTATTCTTTCACGTCAAAACGGCTGAACGGATCTTGATGAAATTTGGCACAGAGGTAGGTTATAGTCTAGAATAACACATAAGATTTTTTGTTTTCGCTATCACGTGGGCGCAGGCGCGGGCGCCAGCTAGTAATACATAAACAATAAAATACCGCAAGGTAATGTATGGGGTCCTCCGCTATTTCCAATACCAAATCTAAAGGTGTTATTTGCCGACGACAACACGGCACTAATAAAATGCCCAAATATCAACAATTATGAATACGACATCAACATTAAGCTTAGCAATATTATTGACTAGCTTTTGCCCACGGCTTCGCTCGCATTAAAATCGGGGTAATAGTTCCCCTTTCCTGTAGTTTTTGCCCTTGGGCCTTATTTATTGTAATAGCAATGCAAAATCGGTTTAGCCATTTAAGCGTGAAGACGTAACAAACAAACAAACTCACTTTCGCTTTTATAATATTAGTAAGGATTGGCTTGAGAAGAATAACCTGGTAATAAACGTACCAAAGTCTATGTGATGTGTGGGGCAACATTTTTTTCAAGATTTTGTTTTCACCAACGCACAATTTTACCGAACGTCAATGTAATATGTAATGAATGGGAATTCATATCGACGATCAAATTTTTTAATTAAAATAAAATGCAATTTTTATTAATCAGTATTAATGTCAGCCGATTCAAATTTCATAAAATTAAATAAAAGTCAATTTAATTTCATTAAGTTAAAATAAGTAAATAACATAATCATACCGACATTACCGACTCACAAACAATTACAATAATTTTCTCATGGGAATTGGAATAGCGGCATATCTGGCACAGCCATGTCGGATATAAGGACAGCCAAACCTGTCGGCGATCATTGCCAGAATGGCGTTATTGTTGGGCCTACCCTGTCCTCTCATACTTAACTACTAACGCTGTAATAGAACAACATTGTAAAACCAAATGACTTTAAAAGAATTACCATGAAGTTTCTTGTTGGTTCTTTTTCATAGAAAACGACCAACACAAACCGTGCACCTCATCTCGACGTTTTCGAAGTTGAAAAAACAGTGACATTCAAGACGTGAATCTGCAGCAAAAAACATCGATACTATTATTTTTGTCGGAACTAATATGAAATACTAGCTGTTCCACGCGGTTTCACCCACGCTGCTCAGCACCTGTTGGTCGTAGCGTGATGTTATATAGCCTATAGCCTTCCTCAAGAAATAGACTATCCAACACTTTAAAGAATTATCCAATTCCAACCAGTAGTACCTGAGATTAGCGCGTTCAAACAAACAAACTCTTCAGCTTTATAATATTAGTATAGATATATAGTATAGATAAGCCGATTCAAATGACAAAAATTATAGGCTGGTTCTATAGCATCGACTTCAAAAATAGATCTAGAACCAGGTAGTCTATAAAATGTTTTAGTAAAATATTTTAATTATTTTTTGATACCAGTTTGGAGCCGGTTATTGAAGGACATGTATATACATACTTCATTGCGTATGAGACCATATCATAAAAGACGTTTATAAAATAATATCATATCATTATGAAGAGTTCCCATCTAGGAACAACAATGAAAAAAGGACTAATCCTGTATAAGTTATGTTTGGTTGATGTGAGCGCTAATAGCGGGCCATCTGAAGAGAGAGAGAGATCTACGAATTATCTAAACGCCAACATGCAATGAAAACTAGCATTGTGCAAAGAATAAAAGTAAGAAGGGTAGGAAAATGATTACAAGGAAAACAAAATGGCGGGTATACATGCGTGTTAACATAAACAAAAATAGAAGTAGACAGGCCATATGATGAAAAACGAGCAGGAAAAAAGGATGGAAAAGGAGAAAGGGCAGACAGCAAAGAAGCTGGTGAGACAAGACTTAACTTACAGACGGATCGATAGGCGGTAGTGGAAACTGTAAGGGAAGCACTTTCCCTATTATAGGCACACTGCAACCAGATAAATTCTACGGCAAATGTATTTAGTACTTAATTGAATTATTCTAATGTTGTTGTGGGTACGTGTAAAGTTATAGTACTTTTTTTACCTTAGTTATTATTTTTTTCGGTTTTAATGTATGTTTTAATTATAGCTGTCCCACTGAAAACTTCAATACTTATTCAACCCAATTGTTTACAGAGAAATTGTACAGCTTTCAGTATCACATTACACTCTTTTTTGCGGGTGGGAAATCTCCAAATAATTTCCCCCGCTCTGGCCGGAACAGGCGGGAGTGTCAGACTTGTATTGTCTAAAACCCACCCATGTTCTTTATGTTCCGGGGCCGTGTTATCTCTTTTTTGAACAGCAACCCCGCGGTATACCTGGCATGCCCCTCTGCTTTGCTGACATCTCTTCGAGGCGCGTGTGAAACACTAACGCGCCGTCGACACGGCATGTCGTCATTGGACGGACGGTTAGGGACCTACACATACCCATTGCTCACCGTCGACAGACCCGCATATCTACTCAATGGCCAGGAGTTGTCTTGGGGCGCCCGACGCCTGGAGCGTGTACCGCAGCGGACACCACACCCTTGAATATCATTCTCTGCAGTTTGGAGATGTGAACAATTTCTAAAAAACTTGACTGTGAGAGTTTTCCAAAACCACCAAGTTTAGTTATCGGTTAAAATTATTCGATACTAGCTTTCGCCCGCGGCTTCGCCCGCGTTAAATTTGGGGTAATACATTTCCCCTTGCGCCTTATAGATTTGTAATAGCAACGCTAAGTTTTCCCTTTTCTTCCCTCTTTCTACCTCACATCCCACTTTTTTTTAAGAAAAATTAGCCTATGTCCGTCTCCTGGTTCCCAACTATCTATGTACCAAAATTCATCACAATCGGCTTAGCCATTAAAACGTGAAGAGGTAACAAACAAACAAATAAACAAACAAACTCACTTTCGCTTTTATAATATTATAGTAAGGAAGTAAGGATTAGGTCTAGTTATAATATCACATATACTTACTTATTTTATAAAAGTGAGTTTGTTTGTTTGTTGTTTGTTACGTCTTCACGCCTTAATGACTAAACCGATTATGATGAATTTTAGTACAGAGATTGTTCGGATCCTAGAGACGGACATAGGCTTTTAAAAACTAAAAAGTGAGATATGAGAGTGAAAGAGGGAAGAAAGGGGAAAACTTAGCATTGCTATAACAATAAATAATAATAATAGCAGGTACCTGCAAATCAAGAAAGGAGAACTGTGTTACCCCAAATTTAACCGGTAGAATAAGATAGTTTATAAAGGTAAAATAAAAAAACCGATTCGCGAACCGAGGTTTTCGTAACAATTTCTTTTCATTTTCACCAAATCCATTCAGTTTTTTTTGGAAAAAGCAACAAACATACTAACATACTATACATCAAAATATTAATGAGATACCTACAAATGGATTGACATTGACTTTGACATCATCCATAGCCTAGGCTCGTCAAAGCTGCAGGCTACCCCGTGGAGAAGCACCGCGTCACGACGCCGGATGGCTATAGCCTGCTGATGTACAGGATCCCGGCAGGCAGGCGCTCTGCCAATCGGACCGGGGAACGCAACGCTAAGGGAAAGAAGGCCGTCATAATCTTGCACGGTCTCGGCGGTGGTAGCTCGAACTTCGTGATCAGGGGACCCGAGAAGAGCCTTGGTAAGTGTGATGCTGGTGAGTGAGCACCAGGGCTGATCAGGGTACACACTAAAATATTCCAACGAGGAAAGAGCATGTTGATTTAGTAAACAAGTTAAATAAACCTTAATCCTTACTAATATTATAAAAGCGAAAGTGAGTTTGTTTGTTACCTCTTCACGCTTTAATGGCTGAACCGATTTGGATGAATTTTGGTACAAAGATAGTTGGGAACCAGGAGACGGACATAGGCTAATATTTTTTTGAAAAAAGTGGGATGTGAGGGAGAAAGAGAAATTTAACGCGGGCGAAGCTGCGGGCGAAAACTAGTATTATATAATACTAGCTTTCGCCCGCGTTAAATTTGAGGTAACACAGTTCCTCTTGCGCCTTTTTGATTTGTAATGTAATAAGTTTTTCCCTTTCTTCCCTCTTTCACTCTCATATCTCACTTTTTAGTTTTTAAAAGCCGAAGAAAGTGAGTTTGTTTGTTGTTATGTCTTCACACTTTAATGGCTAAACCGATTTTAATGAATTTTAGCACAGAGATAGTTGGGACCCTAGAGGCGGACATAGGCTAATTTCTTTTTAAAGTTAGAAATGAGTGAGAAAGAGGGAAGAAAAGGAAAAACTAAGCATTGTTATTACAATAAATAAGGCGCAAGAGCAAAAACTACAGGTAGCAGGTACCTGCAAATCAGGAAACGGGGAACTGGAATTTAACGCGAGCGAAGCCGCGGGCAATAATAAATAAACGTGTGGAATATCGACAAGGTATAGGATAACCTGCAGAACGTTTCGATTCCCGATGGAAGAAGGGTGACGCCCCGTCCTGGAGAGGTGGAAGTGTCTGACTTTTACTGATTAAAATCCATCCATGTTCCTTCTTTTGCCCTTTATGTTCCGGGGCCGCGGTATCTCTTCGCAACCCCGGAAAGATGCAGTAGCGCCTAAGTTTATAAATTAGCACAGCAACTCATAGCTACAACTCAAGCATAAGTGATTTTTTTGCCAAAAGTCTCAAAGGTTTAAAACACCTATCTTATGATACCAGGGTACTTCCTAGCTGACGCGGGATACGATGTGTGGTTGTCCAACCTACGAGGCACCAAGCCCACAAAACATATGAATCTCACCCGAAATGACGAGAAATTCTGGGAGTACAGGTGAGTTAATTAGGTCTCTAGGGCTAAATTCTAACGACAACATTCAAATCAAATCAAATCAAATCATTTATTTCAATTAGACCATTACAGGCACTTTTGAATGTCAAGAAACAAAATGAATCTACAGTCCCGGTTACAAGGCATAATAACTTGTGAAAGTACTGTAGTTGCCCATTCCAAAGCGTAGATCTCTATGGGGAAGAATGGACAAGACACTCCAAACATTCAGTGTGTGTATGTAAATTTCATGTCAGTATTTAATTTTTGAATACCTAATGTCTAGTTGATGTGAATAAATACTTAATTATTATTAATTTCCATTTATTCATTTTTACACATAATCCTTACTAATATTATAAAAGCGATAATGGCCAAACCGATTTTGATAAATTTTGGTACAGAGATAGTTGGAACCCTGGAGACAGACGTAGGCATTTATTTTTAATCTGGGCAATGAAGACGAAAAGGGAAAACTTTACTTTGCTATTACAATCAATAAGGCGCAAGGGCAAAAACTACAGGTAGCAAGTACCTGCAAACCACGAAAGGGGAACTGTGTTACCCCGTTAACGCAAGCGAAGCCGCGGGCAAAATCTAGTTCCTTATAAAGAAAACGTATAAAAAATAGTAGTCCACCAGCATCGGGAACATGGTCCGAACTACAGATATTTAGGATTCTTGAGAAAGGAAAACCTGCATAGTTTTGTTATTAGTCTTCTTCTGGCTGCGCCTGTTAAGCACCGATATTGACAAGAGTTTAAACTTCAGCCTCCACGTAAAATGCTATGAAAAACGCTCAAAAGAAGTATTGTTGACGGGCCTGTTGGTCCAATGGTTAGTGGCCCTGACTACTGAGCCGGAGGTCGTGGGTTCGATTCCCACCCAGGACGAACTTTGTGTGATGAGCATGATTGTTTGTTCTGTGTCTGGGTGTGATTTATCTATAATATGTATGTATTTATAAATTAAATAAGTATGTATATCAGTTGTCTGGTTACCATAACACAAGCTCTGCTTAGCTTGGGATCAGATAGCCGTGTGTGACTTGTCCCAAGATATTTATTTATTATTTATTTATTGTCAATGTTGAAAACTACGTACTTATATTGATAAAACATATCAATCCCATTTTTGGCACCAGTCAGCCCCAGAGCAGTCTGAAAGTGACGATTATATCAAAGAGATCGAGAAG
The DNA here is from genome assembly GCA_958449745.1 of Ochropleura leucogaster. NCBI lineage: Eukaryota > Metazoa > Arthropoda > Insecta > Lepidoptera > Noctuidae > Ochropleura > Ochropleura leucogaster. The sequence goes on along the minus strand of OY288215.1, from coordinate 17,412,834 downwards.
TTATAATAGTTCACGTTACGTAGTTAACCAACGAGGTTAAGACGTAGAAGATCTCCTTTTTCATTTTGCATGAATATAGTACCCATAATCGTTTTATCCTCTTCCAGTTTCCACGAACAAGGCAAATACGACGTGCCGGTGATGATAGACCGAATACTGGAAGTCACAGGCTTGGAGAAGATCATGTGCATAGGCCATTCACTGGGCACCACCATCGTCTTCGCCATGTTAGCACAGAGACCAGAGTACAATGACAAGCTGGTGGCCTTCATGGCATTAGCACCATCTGTGTATTTGGACCACCTTAAAGATATAGTTCATATGGTGTTTAATGTTTTGCAGTTCCCGGTAAGAAAAAACGTTAAAAAAAACTCAATCTGTAATCGTTATTCTACTTGTATAACCACTCTCAGATACTAGTGTGACGTGCAAATATGGCAATTTTGTGATTTTAAGTAGTTTATATTTTCTACTAGATGGCGCCCGTGGCTTCGCCCGCATGATAAAAAACGTACACATATGGTATTTCAGACTATAATGTACCATTGTGCCAAATTTCGCAATAATTATAGTAGGATAATATTTCTTCTGAGACTATTCTATTAACTCCAATCTGTATCGTCATAGCCCGACGTTACCCACTGCTGGGTACCTTATACCTTTCTCTGTTTGTTCCAAGCTTCGCGTTCTCGTTAGCACAAACACGCATTATGCTTGTACCGCGATAGTGGATTCTCTTCCCGGCGTAGTGCCTCATGTAACCACTTGTAAAGTCGTGCATTGACCATACAAATGTTAGACTGCCGTGCGGAATGGGCGTCAAGGAACTTATAAACGAACTAAGTTCCTAAATGGGTATGGATACCAATGCGTATTTCATCTAGAGTGCCTCAAGGATCACTATTAGGGCCATTCTTTTTAAATGTTTTCAATAATGACATAGATTCTTGACATTAATACGGATTATATGAAACTTAGGAAGCAAGTCACCTCTACATCAGATGTGATTTTACTTTAGGAAGCTTAACTTTAGGAGTTTATTATTTCCAGCAGAAATAAATGGATTTTCAAAGTCTAGTAAATTCTAAACTGTGCTTTTATTCGCGGTCATCTCAAGTTTGCCTCTCAAGTTTCAAATCCCATCTATAAAGTGGTACATCAGTCCGCTTGAAAGAAATACCGAACAAGCAAAAGTTTCTGAAGCGCATGTTCGGCCAACGAGAAGCGATACCAAATGTAAACAAAAACCATGCTAAAACCCCATCTAAAATGGCCGCCCGAATGTTGGCGAACCCGTCTTAACGTTGTCATGTTTTTTCCGGGAGAACGAGACATTAAGACAAAGGCACAAGATGGAAAGAGCTAAATATTAGATTGTCAACGCCACAGTTGTTCTTTAGGTTAATGACCTTTCGTATCACTTCTCGTTGGCCGTACTTATACGTCTAATCGTCTTGCAAAAAATCCATTTACTTCCTCTCTTTGAACGAAGGAGAATTGCGATCTTAGCGTTTTTATCTAATTACGCTAATGGATCAACCAGACTTTCCGAATTACTGAACATAATTGGGCTACGACTACAACGAGTCTAACTACAGCTTTTAGCCTGCCGAGGTTGCGGGTCGTTTGAAAGAGATACCGCGACCCCTGAACATAAAGAGCAAAAGGAACATGGGTGGGTTTCAGTCAGTATAAGTTTGACACACCCCCGCTGCTCCTCTTCGCGGCAGAAGTTATTTGATGATTTCAAAATCAACTACACTACAACTACCTGTAGCACGGATATAAAATAGTCCTGCATACATGTATTTGTTCTGTGCGGGAATCGAACCCACATGGTAGCACAGCAAGTCGATGATAGAGGTTCCTTAAACATATTTTTAACTTTTTGTCTTCCTTCCATAATGCTCTATTAATCGTTTTGTTTTATTAATTTTTATGTCAATTCATTGTTGTACATATTTTACATTACATTTTTACATACTTATCCAAAAACAAATAAATCGAAAAGCATTTAAAAGTATAAAAAAATAGTTAATTATTTATTTTAGTTCACCGTTTATTTAGTTGTTCTTAATTACAGCTACCCTACCATGACGTGTTAAAGCAGAACTTATTCCGCTGAGGGAAAGGGACAGAGCTATACATGGTGTCTAGCACCATCTCTTTCACTCAGTGAAATAAGTTCTACTTTAAGATGTCATAGTAGGCCTACAGGTCATTGCAGGAAAACAGGACTGAAATAGTCTGAGAACATTTAATCGTGCTCAAATTATTATTTAACTTTAAAAAATTATAATTATGGACATGTTCTGAAATAAAAATTTATTTAATTTAATTATTTAAATGATTAATTTTGTTATGTTAACAGAGACTGTTAAGAGCCACGGGCTGGTATGGACTCATGCCTCAAATGGCGCACTTCGCGCAAGCGAACATTTGTAACATGAACAACCCGGAAATAGACATCTGCATGATCATACTAAACGGCGTGTTCGGTGAAAATGTAGAACAAATAGAAACGGTACGATCCACTCCTACTTCTCTTTACTTTATACAACAAGTTATACTTCTTCTTCGTCGTTCCCTCATTGCTGAGGATCACCACCATCCAGGGAACGATAATGTATATTTTATATAATAATTGGACAGTACTAATATACACACATAAGGGTAAAGTACATTCGTTGTATTGTCTTTCCTAGCTAGAAAGCAATTATTATACGACATGATTAAAAAAAAATATCTTATATGAATTTGTCTTAGGGCGGCTTGCACCATCTGCACTTAAAACTAGATTTTACTAAGCTCGCTTTAAACATTAAGCTCGACTTAACTTAAACTATATTAGATGGGTCTTGCACGTGTTAAAATCTGCTCGACTTAACTAAATCTAGTTTAGCACGTTCCATTCCTTTCGTTCGTTCCATTTCGTGACGGATTTCACATATGGTGTGGATTTTTTGTGCATTTTAAACTTTTTTGTCAGGAAGGAACGTGACTGAACTTGCAACATATCAAATCTGATGACTGACGTATATTTTCATAAATATTGCCAGTTTTGTCGGTTGTTTTTTAATCGTGGTTTCGTTGTTTTGTGGTAGTTTATTATATTTAAAAGATGAAAAGACCACGAGCGGCTAATTTTAGTAATAGAAAAATAATGTATGCAATGCTTCATAAAATCGTCATCACGCAAACCTTGTATTAAATCACTTCTTTTGTTGACGTTTCGTGAGAAAAATGGGGAATCAAGGTATTGAATTAGCATTTTGTCATCGTCAGATAGTAGATCATCATCGCTATCACTTGAATTAAAAACCTATCCATTTTGATAGTATTAAACTCTAATATATATAATAGATAATAATGCACAAAATTAAAATGACAACGAGTATTCCACGTACTATTCCACGTGGTATTCCAACCTATACAAAACCAGTTTATGCGGATCTTTCATTGTACTTGAAATTTATGGTGTACGATCCGTTGTTGAGAGAGCAGCATAAACTGGTTTCGTATAGGTTGATCTGTCGCCGTGTGTACACTAAATCGAAACTTAGCAACTTAAACTGCCGACCACGGTGGCTTAAATTTGACGTTTCTTTAAATCTAGATTTACTCTAAACCGAAGTCGTGCAATGCGCTAAGTTCGACTTAAGCTTAAACCGAGATTAAATCTTACTAAATCGAGATTTAACTGGCACGTGCAAGCCGCCCTTAAAACCTTGGCCATAAAGAGACTAAGTAAGCACGTGTGGCCGCTGTGTATCCAGTTAGACTGGAAGCCAACCCAAACATAGTTGGGAATAATCAGACGATAAAGTAATCATTGCATTTTTTTTTTGCTTTCAGGAAATGTTACCAACATTTTTTTATAGAGTAGAGCCGCTTTCGTTGACCTCCTTAGAGCATTATGCAAAAATCTCTATGACAGGTACGTTTCTATAATCTATGGACGTAAGACCATGAACTTGGTAAGTTTGCAAATAACACGCTGTTTACAGGAAGAGCTTGCTATTCTAACAGCTAAGACTGTAAAGCACCAAATAAGAATAACAATAAACAAAGGTTCGACGAAAGCGACAGTTTGATATGTTTATATAGCTCAACATAGTAGCTCATATATACAACATTATTTTTAGTTTATGCGAAAGCCGAAACACCTGTCCAGTATTTTTATATAAATAATCTATGTTCGAAATTTCAAAACTGTATCATGAAAAACCACAAAGTTATAAGCTTGTTATGTTACCTGGATATCCGTACAAATACACTGTCACCAACGGAGCACGGGACCCGCGCCGCACGCCTTGCGTTCATTGATAATAATAATTTCTCAGTTTGTATTGTAATTAACTGGTGATAACATTAATTTTCCATCACACTGTCTTGCAGGCTTTGGCCTGTCGTAATGATCAAGTGTAGGTAGATATTATTACTACTTGGTACTTAGTGTCGCATGGTGTCCATATTATAAACTTTGGGAAAAAATATAACATAGTGTAAAAATGATTGGAATCGATTCAGTTACTTATTCTGAACAAACTATATTCAGGTTTCGCATATACTAAAAATAATGTTGTAGTTGCTTAACAAAACTGACATTTTATAAGTATAACAGCGATTCTGGCGCCTATGGCGATGTTACAAGCAAAGTTAACTGAGTGTCTTGGTGTAAATTATGCCTTTCTTTACGATGTAGAAATCCTCGTGGATATCCTTAACCTTCCACTCTTCTAAAAAAAAAAACGTTGCCCCACACTCAAATAAAATCAAATCAAATCAAAATATTTTTATTTCACATAGGCCTACATGGGCACTTATAAAACGTCGAGAAAAGATGCACGGTTCGGGTTGGTCGTTTTCTATGGAGAAGAACCGGCAAGAAACTCCATAGTTACTCTTTTAAAATCATTTGGTTTTACAATGTTGTTGTTACAGCGTTAGCACTTAAGTACAGCGTAGGCCCGACAATAAGTCATTGCTTACTTTACAAAAAGTAAAATAAAATAATAAGTTAACATAATTTAACAAGCGTCCAAGAATCTACAAGGCCAACCATATCCACTCATTCACAACGAATTGGTAGAAAAGAATCTATACAAAAGTAAGAGAAAAAAAAAATGCAAAAACAAAATAATAACTAAGAGACGAGTCGCACAGATGTTGCTATCAGTACTGTAACTATTCAGTACAAGGGTGATATAAATATGTGATTTGACAACTATTGCAAAAAAAAATGATTAAAGAGATCACAAAAAAAAACAAGATTAAGAATAGTTAGAGAGATCCACAAATTTGTGCTGATTATAGCTACCAGGGAAGCCGCATGCGCAGAAGGAACTATAGCCAAACTTCTTTATCTTCAACGTAGTCCTTGATTTTGTAATATGCGTTTTTAATAAGGACACGTTTTATGTAGTTTTTAAACTTTCCATCTGTCAGTTCTAAAACTGATTTCGGCAACTTGTTATAAAAGCGTATACTGTTTATTAGAAATGACTTGCTAGTTTTTGTTAATCTAAATTTAGGAATTACAATTTCGTGTTTACTGCGTGTATTAATATTGTGGTAGTCGCTCCTAATTTTGAAAAGCTCACGATTTTTACGGACATACAATAAACATTCTTAGATATAAAGTGAAGGCAGAGTCAGTATATCGATCTCTTTAAACTTTTGTCTGAGGGACACTAAGAATGTATCCTGTATCGTGGCTGCATTTACAAACATTTAAACTCACATACACAAACAGCCAGACCCGGATCAACTACCTTTAGGTCATACAAATATTAGTTCCGTGCGGGGATCGAACCCGCGACCCGCGACGCAGCAGTCGGTCGCTCAACCACTGCGCCAGCCGCGTCGTCACTCTCACCAGCGCGGATCCTGGCGAGAGCGGAAGGAGTCTGGCAGACTCGTACTGACTAACAACGGTGTGGACGGAAGATCCCGAATCCTTCGTCACTAGCCCTGTTTCGAGGGTTCGACAGCATCAACCGGCCTCGGCCGACACCCGGTGTATCTGTGCTGCGGGATGGGCTCGTCATCTTCCCCTCTCTTGCCGCAGCTTCCTTTTGCGACATGACGATTTCGCAGAAGGACATCACTGATCATCACTATCTCGAACGACGGTCGGCAACAACAGGTCTCCTCCTGCCTCAGTCACGAGGAATGCTGATGCCATTCTGACCCCCGAATACTGAAACGTCACTCAAAATGTGAGGGCTGCTTAACATTTGAGCAGCTCTTAAACTTTAGATTTTATATGATCAAACGTCACTTCTGAGTCTCTGTAAAATTTAAGTGGGACTTAAATTTTGAGTGACGTTTCAGTATTCGGGGGTTAGTCGTATATTCTAGGCGTGGACGCAGTGATTGTTACTTTTACTCCTTGATTTATCCTGTTGAATATTACAATGAAACATTAAATACGTGTATCTCTGCTTTCAGGCGTGTTCACGACATACAGTGGCAGTTTTTCTAGTCCTATAATACCGTATAATATGAGTAATGTCAAAATTCCTGTCTCACTATTCTATGGACAAAACGACCGGTTTATTGATATGGCTGTAAGTTTCCGTTTTTATTTTTTGCGTAATTAAAGGGTACGTTCTATTAACCATTGGTAGAAAAGTAATGTTCGACCGGTAGACCAATGGTTGGGTTTAAAGAATTTATTCTCATAAGAACAATTACAGTTCACTTAAAATGAGATACAAATTATAAACTTAAGATTAATTTTGTGCATCTTCGTATCTGGTGTGTTGTCGACGTCATCGGTTACATAATATATGTCTTCTTAATTTGGATTTAAACATATTAATGCTTTCACATGTCTTTATTTCTTCCGGTAAATCATTGAACAGTCGTGCTCCTTCAAACAGTATTGTTTTTTTGCCGTAATTAGTTCGTGTGCGTGCAGTCATTAGTTGGAACCTGTTTTTGCTTCTAGTATTGTATGTTATTGACTTTTTACGTATTTTAATATTCGATTGTACAGAATTAGTGGTGATTTTTTTAATAAGAATGCATGCAGATATAATGTTTTGTAATGACTTATTGAAATAAAAGAGACAAGTATCGTCTGCATATAATGTTAGGTGTCCTTTCAAACCTATATTGTCGATATTATTGATGTATATAAGAAATAGTAACGAGCTAATAATTGAGCCTTGTGGACAGCCGTATGTTATGTTTTGCATTGAGCTTGTGAAGTTATCAATTTTAACTATTTGTTTTCTGTTTTGTAAGTAAGAAGCGAATATACTAAGGGCGTTGCCTGAAATACCTATATTATTTAATTTTTGTAGTAGTTTGTGATGGCTAACTGTATCATAGGCTTTTTTTAGGTCAATGAAAATGCCGACAGCAACATTTTTTTGATCAATATGTGTTTTTATTTTTGTTATTAAATCTATTGAGGCTGTGAGGGTACTTGATTTAGGGCGAAACCCATATTGCTGATCGATTAAGAATTTTTTCTTAGTTAAGTACGCGTTTAGACGGTTGTATAACACTCGTTCAAATATTTTTGAAATGACTGGTAGGACTGATACCGGCCGGTAGTTGCCGGGGTCAGTTCTACTGCCAGATTTGTAAATAGGACTGACCCTTGCAACCTTAAGCGAGTCAGGGAAAATACCGCGAGTTAAGCACATATTAATACAATTAGATAATCCTTCAGCAATTATATTTTTAAGACATTTAATGGCTTTTGTGCTGATACCATCCAAACCTGTACTACAGTTACCATCAAGGTTGTCAATAATTTTTAATATTTCATTAGTATCACACGGGGGTAGTTCACTCAAAGTTACTTCATGTTTGTAGTTACTGTCGTACATGAGGATGTTGCCTGGGTTTGTATGGTACACTTCCGGTATTTTATTAGCCAAATCCGCGCCTATTGATGCAAAGAATGAGTTAAATATATTGCAAATTTGATTACCTTCTGTGACGAATCCCGAGTTTGTCAACAGTTTAGGAGGAGCACTACTGTCTTTGATTTTGTTGGCTGCTAAGTTGTTTATTACTTTCCACATCTTTTTAGGTTGTTTATAGCTATTCTGGAATAGATTGTGGTAGTAATTCTTTTTCTGCGTCTTTATGAGGTATTTTACTTTTTCTTGTTCTTCCTTAAAGTTCTTCTTAAGTTCCTCGTCTTTCAGGTGGGATTTTGTTTGTTGCCATAGTTGATTACGTAGGTTGATTGAGTCTAAAACATTCCGAGTTATCCAGTCTTCTTGGGGTAGATTTAAGATTTTAGTCTTATCTTCTTTACTTTTGTATATTTGCTCTGAGATAAATCTTTCCAAGTGGTAGTAGTCGTTTTCGTTATTAGTGTATTGTGCTGTTATGGCATTATTGTATAATTTTTCATAGTTGAGTGCTTTATACTTCATCCTTTTTTTTACCTTCGGTGCTAAGTTGCCTATCTGAAGGAATAATTGCTTGTGGTCTGATAAGCTCGAGTCAATTATAGATATGCTGAATGCGTGGTTATTGACGTTGGTACATATATGATCCAGTAAGGTGTTTGTAGTGTCGGTTTCACGAGTACTGTACAGTTTGTTTATTTTATTTAATATTTCGTAGCCGGTTTCCTTTATTTCTTTTAAGTATCTTGTAGCGTGGTTGTTCTTACTGAGTAGATCGATGTTAAAGTCCCCAAATACAACTGTTCTTTTTCTCTTTTCTAATTGTGAGGTATAAGTCTCTATAAAATTGTTGAAATTGGAGTCACCGGGTTTGTAGATCGCTCCTATATTTAATGAGAGTTTATTTATGTGAATCCATAGGTAGTGGTTTCCGTTTTCGTATAACTCTTCTGTTATTTCGTATTTGATACTATCATGTATGTAGATTGAGACTCCGCCACCTTTGCGATCTGTTCTGTAGTTGTAAACATGCTTATAGTGTGGTATTCTGTATAATTCTGCGTCCGCGTCGGATGTAATCCATGTTTCAGAAAAAATTAAGACATGTGTAGTCATAGGTGTTGCTTTTATTATGCATTTTATTTCATCGAGTTTGCCCGTCTTCCGAATACTACGTAGGTTCGACTAAGCATTGATACAACTAACTGGCCCTGTCAGAATACCAGCGCTGTGTTATTTTTATCTTAAAATATCGCAGCTTATTCTGAGACAGGGACCTTTTTGGCCTCGCACAGACAATAACTTTGTCTGTACTATTTTATTTTATTTTGTGTTATTCTGTGTTACTTATTTTGTGCGAGACCCAAATAAAAGTTTTTCTTTCTTTCTTGAAAGTAATGACCTTCTTTCTTGAAATAAATGAATGAATGATAAAACCATTGGTCTACCGGTCGAACGTTACTTTTCTCTGTCCCACTACCAATGGGGAACAAGACACTCTTACGAAGAAACAATTTCTAAACTCTCTCTTCTTACTCTTTTCGGTAATGACAGACGCGGGGACGGTGGTACAGGTGCTACAGAATCTATTAAAAGATAAAATTTTGTTTTTTACAGCAAATAACACGGTTACAAAAGGAGCTGGGAGCTAACGGTGTCCTACAAGACGTAGGGCCCGTTTTATGGCAAGATTTCAACCACATAGACTTTATAGCCGCGAAGGACGCCGTGACGTTATTTAATAAACCACTGATCAAACACATGGATCAATTGTATAATAAATATAGTCCTGAATGATGATATGTTTTTTTTACCAGACCTTAAAAGAGTTTTTACCTATGTAATTATCATACTCTTGGCATGTTGCTCTGATCCCAAATAGATTGGGCCCAGAGCAACATGATTGTCTTTAAATCCAACTTCATAATGTATTCGCATATTAGATGATATCCTTACTAATATTATAAAAGCAAAACTGAGTTTGTTTGTTTGTTACCTCTTCACGCCTAAATGGCTAAACCGATTTTGATGAATTTTGGTACAATGATAGTTGGGTCCCTGGAGATGGACATAGGTTATTTTTTTTAAAAAGGAGTGAAAAATGAGGGAGAAAGAGGGAAAAAAAGGGAAAACTTAGCATTGCTATTACAATAAATAAGGCGCTAGGGCAAAAACTACAGTTGGCAGGTACCTGCAAATCAGGAAAGGGGAACTGTCTTATCCCGAATTTAATGCGGGTCAAGCTGCGGGCGAAAGCTAGTGATACATAAATTTTACATTACATGAAGTATCATAATTCACCATTTCTGGTACCTATACCGCGCGATCTGCTAGCGGAAGATGAACCCGTCACACCGGACTCTACTCCCAGGTAAACTGTACCCAGGTCGCACGCAGCTTATATGCACAATACTTCACATACTACACACACCCCACTGCGTGACGTGTCCTTAGTTAATATAGGCGCGTCATTTACACTGGGCGGCCCTACACACTCTTTAGTCCCAACCGTAACCGGCTAGCTCTGGAAGCGGGGGGGATGGAAACCACATAGGTACTCCTCCCCCGGGCAACCGAGGGTCTCACCTAGCGCGGACTGACCGTCGAGATGTCATGAAGAAAACAACGCAATGTCACAGCGCTGTAGCGCGCCTGCAGGATAACACATTGCAACCATTCACACAGGCGCGACTAACTATACTCGCACCACACGCTAGGCTAATAAAGCGACCAACCAATAGCACTGGCTCCGTGTGGATGGGCTAAGAAGTGCCAGCGCGGCTAGGGCCAAGCCCCGGAACCGCCTGCCTCCACCGCCGCCTTGCGGGGGCGCTGCGAAATCCCACGACGACACCGCACTAGACACGACACCCGTCTGGTCGTATGATCCTTTCTTCTCCATGGAGGATGAAGAGCATTTCGCCCTGTTCTCCATGCCCCTAAAAGAGTTGCACCTAGCTTCGTAGTCGATTTAGAGATTTCCATACATTTAGAATTACACTTTTGTCGGAATAAGCTTGTTTTGTAAGTAGAATAATCGTCATCGTAAGTCTCTGCCACCTAATATTTTTAACGCTGTCTAGTAATCTCTAATTTTATTGATTTAGGCTTTCATTTAGGTTATCCTCACTTCCCAACGAAACTCAAATATCTGAAGTTCGACCTGAACATCATATCAAAAACAACATGACTAGAACTCCACCAATTTGATAAATATGTATTAAGTAAATGCAGTTCTATGTGTTAAATGGGAGAAATAGAAACACACAACTTTTAGATGTATGTATGTTCTTTAAGTGATACAGAATAACTGAACTTGTGAATAAAACAAGACATCCTTACTAATATTATAAAAGCGAAAGTGAGTTTGTTTGTTTGTTACGTCTTCACGCCTAAATGGCAAACCCGATTTTGATAAATTTTGGTACAGAGATAGTTGGGACCCTGGAGACGGAAACAGGCTATTTTAAAAAAAGATTGAGAATTGAGGGAGAAAGAGGGAAGAAAAGGGAAAACTTAGCTTTAGCATTACAATAAATAAGGCGCTTGGGCATAAACTACAGGTAGCGGGTACCTGCAAATCAGTAAAGAGGAACTGTATTATCCCGAATGTGACGGGAGCGAAACCGCGGCCAACAGCTCCACAATTAGTACAGTTGGCGCAGCGGTTGAGCGATCTACTGCTGCGCTGAGTTTTGTGTATGTGAGTTTAAATGTTTGTAAACACACCCGGGCCATGATACACGAGAAATTCCTATTGTGGCACTATTTTTTTTTAATCTTAGCCCAGTTTAAAAAAAATAGTGCCATTTATAAGCTACCAGGAAGCCGAATGCGCAGAAGGAACGATAGCCAGACTTCTTTATCTTCAATTGAATTACAATTTCGTGTTTACTGCGTGTATTTATATTATGGAAGTCGCTTTGGATGGATAAATAAAAACGAATCAGTCATATGGGACCATATTTATTATACAGATGGTCTATGTGTTTGACGAGCGGTCTATTGAGCAGCGTCGCGACGTCCTTCGCGAATATAAAGTCTATGTGGTTGAACTCGTGCCATGTAGCGGGGCCTACGTCTTCTAGGACACCGTTAGCCTCCAGCTGCTTTTCTAACCGATGTATGTCCTGTAAACATTAAAATAACTTATTTTTAAAGATCCTGTGGAAGCGGACCCATCGTCGGCGATTAGCGAAGTCCCTAGCCCTTAGGTATTTAGGGGTAAGAAGAACATGGTGCACAGCTCTTCATTCCTCTAGAATAGGGAGACCTCTCCGACCTGACTGGTGTCTTGTCTGGTGGCCACTGTTCGACAACTTTTTATTTTTATTTTTTATGAATGGCATCTCGCAGTTCAACCTAGGAGGTTGTCGTCTGCTTAAAAGGGCGAATCCTGTGGATGCCTTAAAAATTAAGACCTCCAGCCACAGTAAAAACTCACAAACTAAGCGACTACACGCTAAACCCCACCTGTGAGGTACGAGCCTCGGCTCATGACGTCGCTGAGGAAGGACAGCAAGGGACAGACTGGATCTGAATGATATTATTTGTGGGCTGATTTAAACTTACTGGCTCAGCACGGCGGGCTGGCTCTTGCAAGGGACGGGTGGGGTAGTTACCGGGACGACGCGACAAGCCTCGTCGGCGAGGACGGTATGATGCTCGACAACTATGGTTGGGTGCTCATATATCCTCTTAACTCGCGGATAATTTTGCTTTCGCGATGTAGGAATTGGCAGTTAGTTTTTCAATGGTTGCATAGATGGCGCTGTAGTATTTTTTGCCATATCCTTGTTCTTTATAAGTGGTTTCACCCATAATAATTATTAATTACAAAAGAAACCGACCGTCAGTACATTCGAGAGTACAGTCACCAATAGAGATGAGTAACGTTAACGGTAGTCGTTTGCTATAGTTTGTGCTTGGTGGGTATACTTGCCCCACCTTGTTTATTATACACGCGTAAAATTGTAACAAATAAATAAAACTGGGAACTTACAGTCAGATGGCCGAGCCGGTCATTACCCCCATATAGCAGTGAAACTGGAATTTTGACATTACTGATATTGTACGGCACTATAGGACCGTTCACACCGCCAGTGAATGTCGTGAACACGCCTGAAAGTAAAGATACATGCATTTTAATATTTCTTTAGAATATTCAACAGATCAAGGTGCAAACGTGATAAATTAGACGATGATTTGAAAGATATTAATCACTGTTTTATTTTGTACTTGTGGGTTTTACAAATTCGAACGCAGTGTACTGCGCGGATGGAACCAGAGAGAAGTAAAACAAAAGAAAAGAGCGTAACCATAAACAAGATGCATGTGGAGCTTTCTATGAGGTCTTACACAAGGCGCCAAATATAAATATAATGTAACAAATAGTTTAGACTTTAGACCAAGTCTGGGTGCGATGCACTGTTGACTTTGCATGTAAAGTCATCATGTAAAGTAGGCTACCCACTGCTCACCGTCCACAAGCCCGCATCTGCGGTGGTCGGGAGCCACTATTGTGGCGTGCCCTGCACCGGGGTTGTGACAGTCGCTCTCTCCATGCGACCATGAGATCGCGTAGCAAACTACGTTGACGACGCTGGGGAGGTCAGTGGTAACTGATGTCCCACAGGAGCGGCCCCAAGACTGATCAATGTGGGACACCGCATGCCGTCGTGCCTTTGCTTTTATTTTTCTTTTTTGGTGCTCTACAGTCTTAGGAATGATTATGAAGGAGAAAGGAGTGAATGATACCGTGACGTCCGATAGGGGAGAATAGGAGAAGAAAACGTGTTGCGCCAATCCCAAGTAGAATGGGACAAGGGCAGGAAAATGATGATGATGGTGCTCTACAGTCTTAGCTGTTAGACAATAGCGCAAGCAATCTAGCTAGTTATTTGTAAACTTACCCAATTCACAGTCTTAGGCCATAGATAAAATACATACGTACCTGTCAATGAGACTTTTGCGTAATGTTCTAAAGAGGTCACCGGAAACGGCTGTATTCTGTACAAATATGTGGGTGCCATGTCCTGAAAGTCAACACCAAAAATAAGTATGATCTTTTATCAGCTCCCTAGTCTTTTAAAGGCTATCTTTAGGTCGGATTAATCTAACTGGGTGAACTACTGATACGTACGTGACGTGGTGACTAGGTACGTGTTACCTGGGTATTTGAATGATTTTGTGATCTCGGTTATAAGACGAAAGCTGTATGAGATATTTAAGGTTAGCGTATGTCATTTTGTTGATATATAAAATATTAGCTATCCTACGCGGTTACACCCGCGTGTTTAGTTTAACTGATTCCTTTGTTTCCAGAGCATTAATTATTGACTATTCTGAGCACTACTGTGATGGGGATTAGGTATAAATTAAAAAAAAATGTATGTTTGATCCTCTTTCATAAAAATCTACTGAACGGATCTTATTGAAATTCAGCACAGATGTAGATTATATGGAATAACACATAGGATACTTTGTTTTGGATATCACGCGAGTTTTGCCGCGGGCGCCAGCTAGTTAGTCATGACTTTGTAAAAGTTCATAATTGGCCTGCCATACTCAGGGTAAAAATGCTTGGAAATGACCTTGTCCATGCCCCTATTCGATTTGATCCTCACTTCTAGATCCACCCTGTCTAATATCTGTTGCTACATCGGGGAAACTGTAGCTTTCCATTTGTGTAAGCATTTCCGAAATCAGACCAGAAAAAGTAGTTTAAGGGCTGAAACTGCGTTAAACGGACACCCGCGCTTTTTCATACAAACGTGAACCGACGCGGGGGCACACGCGGGGCCCGCCAGCGGTAACACGCGAGGGCTTGTTCAGTTAATAACGCTTGATGAAAAGCTTGTGAAAATATCTTTCGACAGAGAAACAGTCATTGTGAAACTACAGTGTCGTTCTGTCATATGAGGCTAAGCAAATAAACTCTTTAGGCACCTGTGACAGGGTCCTTCACATACACACAGAGCCTACTCTTGCAGTCACGCGGCGGGTGTCTGTCGCGGGTGGCCGTTTGACGCAGTTTCAGCCCTTAAGGTTATCCCGTAGGTATATAAGTACAAACATTCTTTACTCAATTTATAATATTGGTATAGATTAGTGTACTATGTAATTAGTAGGATTGTAAATGTTCCATACCGAGTCATATTGTGCTATATCCTCGCCGAACAAGGCGTGCAGTATGATCGAGCAGATGTCAGTGTCCGGTCGCTCCATATTACAAATGTTCGCCTGGAGGAAGTGTATCACTTGCGGCATAATTGCTCGCCAGCCCATGGCTTTAACCAGTTTCTGTTAACATAACAAGAAAAAAATAAATAAACATCAACAAGAGATCCCTTATCCCATTCTATTTGGGGTCGGCATTCTCCCCTAGCAGGCGTCACGGCATCATTCGGATTGTATTGTTCCACCCACCGCTTAAACCTACAAATACGGTTTGCCCATGCATAATTATACATTCTGCTTCAAGAAGTCGATGCGGTCTGTGATGGACATGTAGACTCGAGGACTAATATTTCAGTCCGTGCGAGTGCCCAGTTCATAAAACGCATCACGCGAGATCGGGTGTTACCTTCTTTAAAACAGATTAGTTTGCTGATGAGTGCTCTGGCACCACCAAGCACCACCAGTCACCACCTCTACCGTCGCTCAAACCTGCATTGCTAAACTGGTAAGACTGGTTTCAGTATTGTAGCCCTATCATCAAGAAATTTGAGGTCAGCTATACGACACGCCGGTGGCTGTAGAGCCGTACAATACAGGATTGAGTGAGCACCAGTTACGCAGTTGTCAAAATAGTTTGACAACTTTATTTCGTTGAGCTCCTTCGTTTATGTGTCGAGCTACACGATAACTGACAAATGCTTGCACTGACTGGAAAGGTCCACTCAATCTGTGTGGTGCTTTCTTAAAAAGACCACCTCAGACACTAATCTGCATAGACCTCATGTAAGTTGACCAAGATTTTTTGTCTGGACTTTAAAATAAACAGCCGAAACAAACTCAGAGGTCATACTCTGAGTTTGTTTTGGCTGTTTCTTCTCAGAGTAGTCAAGTACGAAATACCGACCTCATATAGTTTTTAAAAAAGACGCGTAGAAGTGTTTGTGAAAACCTACTTGCAAAATAAACATCATTTATTTAACTACGAAACCAAAACAGCCAACAGCATCCTATTTTTATAATGAATGCAAACGAGGTAAGCGTAGTCTAAGTTCTGGCGAAATGATATTCTCGAACCCCCCCCTTCAAAGTACTTCTCTTTTCCTCACTGCACTGGGTACTTACATTAGCAGACAAAATTTACATAAGCGATTAAATAGTTGTTTGGACTGCGGTGGAACCCCAGCCTGCGACGGTTGAGGCGGGGCAATGACATGACTGCTCTGCAAACTTTGGCTCTACAAATTTGTCGGTCCTGCAAAGATGCTTAATAGGGTACGTTCAGATGCTAATGTGCCCTATTCAAACACTGAGCCTTCATAAATTGGCGGCGATCTCTCGCGTCAGGCCCTGGTTCAGGCCATGGTCCGGAGCGAGAGGGAATGGGAAGCGGTCACCACCTTCTGAAGCAGTAATGCTAGCAAAGAAGGTGGTGGCCAGGCGTTTGAGGGAGAGAACATCTGCCCAACCCAGCCGCCGCCGGAGACGCCCCGGGCGCCGCGAGAGGACTCCCGGCCACCGTAGATGCGGGCCTGTGGACGGTGAGCAATGGGTAGCTCACCGTCCGTCCGTCGATTGACAACAGGCTGTGTCGACGGCGAGTTCGTGTTTCACGCGCGCCTCAAAGAGATGTCAGCAAAGCAGAGGGGCTTGCCAGAGCCTCCGGCTGCCGGGGTTGCGGGTTGTTCGAAAGAGAAACCGCGGCCCCGGAACGTAAAGGGCAATAGAAGGAACATGGGTGGGTTTTAGTCAGCACAAGTCTGACATGCCCCCCCCGCTCACCCCAGAGCGGGGGAAGACATTGGATGATTTCCCACCCGAAAAAAAAAAGCCTTAATAAATTCAAATCCTTACTAATATACTACTAATAAAAGCGAAAGCGAGTTTGTTTGTTACCTCTTCACGCTTTAATGGCTAAACCGATTTTGATGAATTTTGGTACAGAGATAGGCTTTTTAAAAAAGAGTTAGATATGAGGGAGAAAGAGGGAAGAAACGGGAAAACTTAGCGTTGCGTTTGAGAACAACCGGAGATAATGTGACGAATTGATTCACCCGGACGGTGGCATGCCCGACATAAGTCAACCGTACCGTCCTTCAAAATAAATCTATGATAGTTATTCGTCATCATATCTTCATCCATGACAAAATCTTCTATTTCTACAAAGAGATCCCCGGAACGTAGCCAGGCTACGGACGCTGATTGATCTACACGGGTCCACGGGCCCGGAAAAAGCGTCCGTGAAGCTCCTTACTCTGCCATACCTCCCTGAAGCGAGTGGGGTGTCTGTCACCTGGAACCACATCTGGATGCGGGGTTTTTTTTCTCTCCAATGAAAAAAGTTTTTTTCAAATCTGACGTTTCAGTCAAAACTTATGTGTACATACCTACATCAATATATATATATACACAAGCCGAATTGAGAACCTCTTCCTTTTTTATTCGTCAGTTAAAAATATGTGACGTCGAGCGCCGCAAGACGACTCCCGGCCACCGTAGATGCTGGTCTATGAACGGTGAGCAATGGGTAGCACACTGTCCGTCCGTCTATTGACGACAGGCCGTGTCGATGGCGCGTTAGTGTTCCACGCATGCCTCAAAGAGATGTCAGCAGAGCAGAGGGGCCTGCCAGGGCCAGCGCCTGCCGGGGTCGCGGGTTGTTCGAAAGAGATATCGCGCTCCGGAACATAAAGTGCAACACAAAGAACATGGGTGGGTTGAATTTTAGTCAGTGAAAGTCTGCCCCAACTCAGAGCGGAGGAAGTAATTTTATGATTTCCAATCCGCAAAAATCGATATGAGTTAATTGAAAAATTGTTGCCTACCGGTAACTGCAAAATATTCAACGATAGATTCGCTATATCTTTAAAGTTGTCCGCATACACAGACGGTGCTAAAGCCACGAATGCTATCAGCTTGTCATTGTACTCTGGCCTCTGTCCTATCATGGAGAAGAAGATGGTGGTGCCCAATGAATGTCCTAGGCACATGATCTTCTCCAAGCCTGTGACTTCCAGTATTCGGTCTATCATCGCTGGCACGTCGTATTTGCCTTGTTCGTGGAAACTGGAAGAGGATAAAACGTTTATGAGTATTATAGAATGAGAAAGGAGATTTCCTCTTCACTTCTTAGGTGGTCTGTTATAAGGCCAAATATTGCGAACTATGCATTGTATATCTTGTCGACCATTTTGTTAACGGAAACTTTAGTCTTAGACTTAACTAGCGCTGCCTGGTGCCAAAAATGGAATCCAGTTAGTTTTACAGTCCTCAGTACTAATTATCTCACCTGCACTCCCAGAATTCCTTATCATTTTGTGTGAGCTTGGTATGCCTTGTGTGAAGGGTTCCTCGTACGTTGGCTAGCCACACGTCGTATCCCGCGTCGGCTAGGAAGTACCCTGGAATCATAAAGCTGCCGTTTTAAACTTTGTATTTTTTTCTAAGTTCTTCTGATTTTTTTTTATGAGTCGGTCTTTTCTGACCAGGTCAAATCAGCTTAACTAATTGCAATATTTAAGAAAGGTATTAAGACTGATCCAAAAAATTACCGACCGTTCGAGGATTTCGGGCGTGATGTTATGGTATTTAAGTTCTGTAATACTATTGGCTCTGCTGTGTATCCACCAGCATCGAACTTACCAAGGCTTCTCTTGGGTCCCAACAGCACGAAGTTCGAACTGCAACCGCTGAGACCGTGCAAGATTAGGATTGCCTTCTTCCTCTTAGCGTTGAGTTCCACGGTCTGATTGGCAGAGCGCCTGCCCCCCGGGATCCTATGCATCAGCAGGATGTAGCCATCCGGCGTCGTGACGCGGTGCTTCTCCACGGGGTAGCCTGCAGCTTTGACGATGCTGGGCTATGGATGATGTCAAAGTCAATGTAAAACCATTTATATATTTCATATTCATTTATTTTCGTACTAAAATCTAAAGTACATTTATGGACCTTGTTGGGGTACAGAACTAGTGTTATTTAAAGTAATCAGAAAGTTAACATACAGGGTGGAATTTTGTAATGCCACCTGAAGGGGAACTACTCTTAATACTTTAGATAGAAAATTTTACTCAAAGAAAACATTCCTTTATTTTTGAAAAGAAATAAAACGGCTTTCAAAGATTTTAAAATTTTCGCGTGCCGCACACGGTAATCGAACCGACTAAAGTTGTACCCTGTACATTTATTGCATCGATCAATAGGGTCAATAAGGATGAAATCTCTTTAACAAACTTCATAAGTTAAATGAAAGGAAAACAATGAAATCTTAAACAAGCAAGCAAGTAACTTGTGTGTGAAAGTACTGTAGTTGCCCATTTCAAAGCGTTGATCTCTATGGAGAAGATTGGGCAAGCAACTCCATTTTTCAAAGGTACCCCTAAGTGTTAGGGGGACCTGAACCGCGGGTGAAACCGCTGGGCACAGTTAGTCCTTACTATAATATTATAAAAGCGAAAGTGAGTTTGTTACTCCTTCACGCTTAATAAATTAATGGCTTCACCGAATTTGATAAATTTTGGTACAGAGATAGTTAGGACTCTAGAGACGGAAATAGGCTATCTTTTTTTAAAAAACTAAAATGGGAAATGAGGGGGAAAGAGGGAAGAAAACTGAAAACTTAGCATTGCTATTACAATCAATAATAGGCAAGGGCAAAAACTACAAGTAGCAGGTACCTGCAAATCATTAAAGGGGAACTGTGTTACCCCAAATTTAACACGAGCGAAGCCGTGGGCAAAAGCTAGTAATTAATAAAAATAGTAAAATATGCTAATCATAGAACAAAAAAACAAATTCCGCTTCAACTGTATAAATTTATTAATTGTTGTAAAAGTTCGAGGTCAAAACCTCAGGCTGTTCAACGATTAATACAATGAATGCAGAACTATCGCATTATTTTAATTCGCTTGCCATAGTTATAATGGTAACTAGGGTCAGGTCATACTGTGTGTACCTAGGTTAAGTATTACAGTGCAGTGTCTAATGAGCTATGTTATTTCTTACAAGAAGGTTAAGGTCTAGGCAGCCTAAGGCTGAAATGTAATTGCTACTTAATATTTATATCGAACTAGCTACTACTCACGGGTTTGATATTATTATGGTTTTATTTATCTAGCAATTTATTTATTCTTCCAAGTCATATTCCACCTGTGGATAAATTTCATCAAAATCCGTCCAGCCTTTCATGTATGCAGGAGTAACAAACATAACACTTCGGGCAGTTATGTACATTAATAGA
This sequence comes from Ochropleura leucogaster, assembly GCA_958449745.1. Taxonomy (NCBI): domain Eukaryota; kingdom Metazoa; phylum Arthropoda; class Insecta; order Lepidoptera; family Noctuidae; genus Ochropleura; species Ochropleura leucogaster. The sequence goes on along the minus strand of OY288215.1, from coordinate 17,392,542 downwards.
GCACGCGAACATTTTGATTTCAAATTACAAATTCAAATTCATTTATTTGCATAATCGTGGTATGCAAGATAGTGGAAATAGTTTTAGAACATTTTTTTTTAGTACATACATGTTTTGCTTTTTAGGTATAAGCAAGCAAATTTTATAGTAATAAATACACAACTTTCATCATTCGATTTTATACTCTAGGAACTCCCTGACACTGTAAAAACTTTTAGCGAACAGCCATTTGTGTAATTTAATTTTAAACAATCTCATATTTAGTGTTTTAAATTAATCTAGTATGTTATTGAATATCCGGACACACATAAATTCAGCTTTTATTATATTTCGCAAGCCTTGTTAGTACAGACGCCTGCAGGTCAAGCTACCCGAAACTGTAAATTTTTCCCAATGAACCTTGAACCTAATACTTTAGAAATAAAGTCGAAAATCTATCAAAGAGTTCTGATAGATTGTAGTAGCTTGATGTGCAGGCGTCTGTACATCTAACGCGAGCCTTAAGGGCTGAAACTGCGTTAATGGACACCCGCGCGGTTTCATACAAAAGTGAACCGACGCGGGGACACGCGCGGGGCCCGCCAGCGTAACGCGCGGGCTTGTTCAGTCAATAACGCTAGCTGAAAAGCTTGTGTAAATGTCTTTCGTCAGAGAAAGAGCTTGCTTTACACACAAACATACAAAAACTCTAATATATAAAGGGACGGCAACGGTAACAAATCAAGTTTCTTAAAAACTTTCCTGCAAGATTCGTCGGGTTGAAGCCCATTACATTGCTCTAACGCATTCTTTTTTGTGCAATAAATGCTCTATTTTGATCGGTGCTATTATCCAACATATATAAACCCGATTCAACATATACATGATATGTTGTAATTGCTGTTTTAATGTTTGTTATGTTTCTGATCTGTTTCAGTGCATTATACACCTATTCATTATTTTTGAACTTTATCAACATGTGCTTTGCAGTTGATGTCTTGATCCAAGGTTACGCCTAAAAATTTAGTTTTTATTACTTCGTGAATATATTCATTATGTATGTATATTCATTATAATATTGTATTTTGCATTTGAATTATTAAATTGTAAGACGGACTTTTTTTTTAAATTAATTATTAAGTTTTTTTTTTAGGTAGCCTTTCAATCAGTCTATAAATAACGTTATTAATTTCAGTCTCATGGCATTAATAGAGACTTCATCTGCGAATAGTATGCATTTATGAATAGTCATATAATTATAGAATTTATGTACAATTAGAATATAAAAAAAAACTGAAACTATTTGAGGCAAGTTATAAAAAGTTTTGTATCAGAGTGATTCCTCTGTTGTATCAACCTGTTTCCTACTGGATCAAATTCGATTTTTAAATTTTTGTATTCCTATTTCGAATTTAATTCTGTAATTTGCGTCATCTTCAACTCTTTTCTGGTTACTACAATTTTATCACGGCTAGCAGCTGCACTTGTTCGGAAATATCTTATTTTTAAAAACTGCTTCATTTTTATACTAAACCTAGTTATGTGCTTCCTTCAACTTGAGTGAAGTTAAAATACTGCTGCCAATATAATGCTGTAATACTTAAAATGATATCTACCCTATTAAAGGTTTGTTGTGAACTTATTTAGATTGTAATAGTTACCTACTTCTAAAGGTCCTCATGACCGTTACATAATATTCAATTGTTTTATTCTTGTTGTTCATCAGGTCCACCCTTGGCGCTGCACAAATAAAGAAATAACAAACCTGTAGCTCCTTTATTATTATCTGTCCCATAAGTCCCTACACTACTTTTTATTGCGGCATCGTTCAGAGGGACATGAACGGTTTCCCCAAGGCGCCCGAACAGAAGTTTGAAAGCCACTACAGACCAATTCATCGACCAGCCTCGACAGAAGCAGAAGAAGACGAAGACACCATCATCGTCTAAGAAGACGGCTCTCCGTTTATATTTCAAATTCTAAAAGGACAACATCGTTCCAACCTCATTTTCGATCTCTTTCTTGGCTAAATCCTTACTAATATTATAAAAGCGAAAGTGAGTGTGTTTGTTTGTTTGTTACGTCTTCACGCCTAAATGGCCAAACCTATTTGATAAATTTTTGTACACAGATAGTTGGGACTAGAGACGGACTTTGCAATTTTTTTTAAAGTGAGAAAAGGGGGAGAAAGAGGGAAGAAAAGGGGAGATAAAGATATTTTTTTCGATCATCACGCGGGTTACAGTTAGCGTTAGCCTAAAGTAACTATGCCACGCGGACGAAGTCACGAGCGGAAGCTAGTATTTATAAAAACTAATATTAATACCTTTATTGTGTCGGTTGTGAGAAGCACTAACTTAAATATTTCTAGCCGATTTGTCATCCTTTCATTTTGCAACTTTTTTCCTTTTCTTCTATAAATGTTTATTCAAAATATATCAAAACACTAAGTACACTAAACAGTTTCTTGTCAAATATCTATTTTACATAAGCGAAAGCAAAACTAAGAGTATGTACTTCTCATTATTTTGAGTTGATAAGATATTTTCATTTTTAGGAGGGACGAAACACATGTGATTAAAAGAGTGATAAATCTGAATGTTTATGAACGGAGAGCGAGAGGAAGACCAAAGAAAAGAAAAATGGATTGTGTAAGGATTGATGAAGGCGAAAGGACTAAATGATGCCGTTACGTCTGATAGGGAAGAATGAAAAAAGAAAACGTGTTGCGCCAACCCCAAGTAGAATGAGACAAGGGCAGGAAAATGATGATGAGTCATACAACAAAGTCCTGGCTGGACTACAGCCCTTCCTAAACCCTGACTGAACTTCTGGAAGGAAATTATTAGTCTCTTAAAAAAACAACCAATCGTACACTACTTTCTTTAGAACTTTACGGAGTACTGCTACCCTACTATGACCTCTTAAAGTAATTCTTAATCCGCTGAGGGAAAGAGACAGAGCTATACAGGGTGTCTAGCACCATCTCTTTCACTCAGTGGAATAAGAATTGCTATAAGATGTCATAGTAGCCCTTCTGGTACTTGGTAGTTTAAGTCAAACTCAAACTCGTTATCGTTATTTTATTTAAATTTACAACGCTTGTCAAACCAAAATGTCTCATTGTTTTATCTGTGGAAAACGTTGTTAATATCATATTTATTAATCTATTGTTATTCTTTATTATGTACTAGCTTTTGCCCGCGGCTTCACTCGCGTTAAATTCGGGGTAACACAGTTCCCCTTTCCTGATTTGCAGGCACCTGCTAATAAGGAAAGGGTAGTTTTTGCCCATACGCCTTATTATATTGTACTAGCAAAGCTAAGTTTCCTTTTCTTCCCTCTTCCTCCCTCATTACTCATTTTTATATTAAAAAAAATAACTGTGTCCGTCTCCAGGGTCTCAACTATTTCTGTCCCAAAATTCATCAAAATCGGTTTAGTCATTTAGGCGTTAAGATGTAACAAACTCACTTTCGATTTTCTAATGTTAGTAATGATCCTATTGATTACGGTATTTTTGTATTTCCCAATAAGTAATATAAAATGAAACTCAAAGCATTTATTTTAATTATATAGTTTCCTGCACTTTAAATGTCAAAAACAAAAAGATGAAGCTACGCCATCTCGCTAGCTAATTCCACGTCGGACGCAATCACAAAGTTTCCCTACTTGAACCAAATATACAATATTGTAGCTACTCACAACTGACATATAAGCCTCCTTTCTCGTTGGCATCTGTCCCTCGCAGTAAACACCGAATAACAATAACAAACAGAATTTATTTAAAAAACTCATTTTAAAATCAAAACTAGATTTGCACTAATATTTATAGTTATTTAAAAAGCTTCTTTGAGAATTCTTTAGTCTATTTATTGAAACATTTCTATTTTCAAATTTTCTATTTTCAAATCGCGTGCCGTTCCACCCGTTGTCAGTTGAATTCTCGAAACTGTGCCGCTATTGCAGGGGCTTTTATTATTTATGCATCTTTCGCTAAAGATCTTCTTACGAATATAATGCGTAATGCGGATATAAAGTAGCGCTAAATTAATTCATAGACTGCTTTTAAAACCGGTCAAGTGCAAGTTGCTTGAAGTCTGACATTCCCCCTCCGTTCCGCCCAGAGCGAGGGAAGTTATTTGATTATTTTGCGCCGCGAGACGACTCCCAGCCACCGTAGATGCGGGCCTGTGGACGGTGAGCAATGGATAGCTCACAGTCCGTCCTTCTATTGACGACAGGCCGTGTCAATGACGGCGCGTTCGTGTTTCCCGCTCGCCTCAAAGAGATGTCAGGAAAGCAGAGGGGCTTGCCAGAGCCTCCGCCTGCCGGGGTTGCGGGTTGTTCGAAAGAGATACCGCAGCCCCGGAACGTAAAGGGCAATAGAAGGAACATAGGTGGGTTTAAGTCAGTAAAAGTCTGACACGCCCCCTCGCTCCGCCCAGAGCGGGGGAAGTTATTTGATGATTTCCCATCCCAACAAAAAGGGTTTGAAAGGGGGATAAAAGGTTGTATGGAAGTATGGTCATTTTTAAAGCTAGAATGATGAAACTTTTTAAAATTAGCAAGGACTTATTGTGGGGCCTGCGCTGTCCTCATATATTCAGGTCCCACCGATGTAACAACAGCATTGTAAAACCAAATGGATTTTCTTGGCGTTTCTTCTCCATAAGAAACGACCAACCCGAACCGTGCTTTTCTCGTCGTTTAATAAGGTCCCATGTAGGCCTATCCTAACTAATATTATAAAAGCGAAAGTGAGTTTGTTTGTTTGTTACCTCTTCACGCTTTAATGGCTAAACCGATTTTGATGAATTTTGGTACAGAGATAGTTGGGTCCCTGGAGACGGAAACAGGCTATTTACAAAAAATCTAATCTTTTTTTAAAAAAGAGTGAAAATTGAGGGAGAAAGAGGGAAGAAAAGGGAAAACTTAGCGTTGCTATTACAAATCAATAAGGCGCAAGGGGAACTGTGTTACCCCGAATTTAACGCGAGCGAAGCGGGCAAAAGCTAGTGTGAAATAAAAATATTTTGATTTTTGTGAATAATCCTGGTTGTGCCTGTGCAAGTACTCGTCGTTAGCTAGACTCGAACAACCAGATATAATATGTCTGACGGACTCACCCGGACGGTGACATACCCGACACACATCAACAGCCTCGTCCTTCACAACATATTTCCTATAGTTGTTCGTTAACATACTTCCCCAAGCTTGAAAATCTGTATTGGGTCCATAAAGAGTCATACAGAAGCGCCCGTAAAGCTTCTTACCTTGCCATACTTCCTTGCGGGACTACAGGTTTGCGGCAGTTCTCTTTAGCCATGGACAGCGGGATGATGTGACAGGGGTTGACAGGGGCAGTGGTTATTGTGGATAAGGGACTCATCCCTTGTCACAACGACCACATCTCGGTGCACACCAACATCGACTTTTAAAAAAAAAAAAATGAGACTGCACACCTATCGGTTGTGGGGGGTCTTCGCGTTTAAAGTAGTCTCATGATCTTGGGTGATGCATCCGGTTTCCGGTCAGCAGTGTACGAACTCTCTCATATCCAGGACATCAAGTTCAGTCTGAGACCATTTAAATTTATTCTTTTCCATATTTTTATTCGATTGATTAAACTGAATGAAAACGGATTTGTCTACATCTATTTTCAAATGGAATGGAACATGAATTGATTGTATTATTAACTAACTTTTGCCCGCGGCTTCGCCCGCGTTAAATTCGGTATGACACCTGTAGTTTTTGCCCTATCGCCTTATTTATTGTAATAGCAATGCTAAGTTTTCCCTTTTCTTCCCTCTTTCTCACTCATTTTTTCAAAAAAAAAGTTAGTCTATGTCCGTCTCCAGGGTCCCAACTATCTCTGTACCACACTTCATCAAAGTCAGTTTACCCTTGTAGGCGTGAAGACGTAACAAACAAACAAACTCACTTTCACTTTTATAATATTAGTAATGATGTCTAACTCATGATCAGTATCGGTATTATTATTTTTATCAGATGGCACTATAATAGTTATATCGCCGGAAAATAATATGCATTTAAATGCAGTTATTTCTATAATCATTTCTGTACATAAAGAACAATATTGGGCGGAGAACGCTTCATTGTGGAACGCCATGTTTATTATGTCTAATATTCTGATGAATATTGTATCATATATCTTATTTTTTGTAGATTTAGTTCATAATGATATATTTTAGATATGATCACTAAAATGCAAGCCTACTCCCTAATCCCAATACTCTCTAGCTTATCTAGCAATATGTCGTGTCACACTAGATCGAAGGCCTTTGATAAACCAATGAAGAGGCCAATAGTTAAGGAATGCCACAATAGTGGCGGTAGGTCTCCTCTTTGAGGAGTGGCTAGAGAGATACCATTGCGTCCTCACCTACCGCCTGACGCAGATCCTCACCGGACACGAAAGTTTCGGTAGATTCTTGCACATAAACGGGCGGGAGGAAATGCCCGGGTGTCACCATGGTCATGGTATGGTACGCACGGGAAATTTATTTATTTATTTATATTTATTTATTTATAAAATTTGTAAACTCTCTACCGTATTTTTTATCATAACAGTGGAAAAAATAACGAAATCACAAATTATAACAATAACTGTAAAAATACCTTTATTGCTATCAAAGCTAATTACAGGAAATAATCCCCGATCAAGCTCTATATTTTTTTAACGATTTCGTCTGTTGAAGGTCCATAGAAGTTTTTAAGATCATTTAGAAACCTCTGGCACCCCTGACTTATTTTTTATTAAGCTCTGAACATTTTTGATTACAGAACTCTAACGATAATTTTGAACTTTGGACTAATTTTGTGGTAAGTACTACAATGCCTAGGCAAACGATATTTTTTTGCCTGGTTACTATTGCTAATAGATTCCACAAAAAAGAATATCTGGAAATGATATGAATAAAGAGATCAAAAAAGAAAACCAAGGTTAGGTGAAAATTTTGAAAATAGTACTTAAAAATATTCTAGCTCCTAAACTACAAAAAATCGCGGAACATACATGGGGGTAATTCAGGTACCCCTTAGCATAAGGCATCTAAATTTTTTCTTTGGACGCTTATGAACTGGCCACCCTGTATATGGGGGGGCGGGGCCCACACATCTCACTGCAGGTGTTACCTCCGTCGCTAGTCGTCCTCCGCTGGGCTTCCTCCTCACCTGGTGAGGACTGACCGCCGAGGTGTCGTAAAGAGAACAACGTGCGCCTGCAGAAACTTTTACAGCAACTTCTCACATAGGCGCGAGTAACTATACTCACGCCACAAGGCCATGCCGAAAAGCGGCACCCCGATGGAGTTGGCTCCATTTTAACGGGCCAAGGATGGCCTCTCAAGGATGGCCACTGCGGAAACGGAGTAAAGCCCCGGTACCGCCTGCCGCGCCTCCTAACGGGGGCGCAGTGAATTCCAACATATGCCGCTGCCATTAGCATTCAATTTACCCTGGCTGGAGGTCTTAATTTTTAATGCATCCACAGGAATCGCCCGATTAAGCAGACGACAACCTCCTAGATTAAACTGCGAGATGCCATTCAGAAAAAAAACGCACCGCTGCATTCAATTACCCGTAGCGACCGCACATATTCTGGAGGCGCACAGCATTTGATAACACTTTATTGATGTGAAACATCTATAGCCGCACGTAGAACCGATTTCTGAATATATATTATATCTTTATATATATAATTCTTCTGTGAGTGTGTATGTCACTGAACTTCTCTCAAACGACTGGACCGATTTTGATGAAATTTTTTGTGTGTGTTCAAGGGGATCTGGGAATGGTTTAGATTCACAATTTTGTCCGGCAGATGGCGCTGCATCACATTTTTTTGTAAATACGTAGCGAAGCACGTACCGGGCCGCTAGTAATTTATATATTATATAATAATATACTGCTCAAAACAAAATAAGGGCCACGAGGTATTTTTTCATTTTGTTAAGTAAATATAAGTTACATTTATGTTTTTTTCATTATATTTTCACTAAAATAAATTATTTTAATTTACTTCTTCGTTTTTAAAATAGGCCCAAGGGTTCATAAGTTAGTTTTGTTTCCTCGATTAAAATCAATTAGTAACTACCTTTACCTTTTTGTTCGAAAGCAGTCTTAAAAACTTCAGAGTACTTTTAATCCAAAATATTTTGTATACCTACCATAGTGTCGTACAAAGGTTTTTTAACAAGCTATTTATTTCAGAAGATCTAGTAGATTTTGAATAACCATATTTTCTGTTAACCTGTCCAACTAACCTATTTGTCTTACTAGGTACAAATAATTGGTTCAATGGCTAGTTAACTACATGTTATTAAAATAACCTTCAAATAAATACAACAATAGACTGAACTAAAATTACCGTGGCCGACTTGTAGGCACATGAGCAACGACTTCCCACAGACAATGGGCTACCTTCCATCCTGCATCGCATTGTGTCTCGTAGGCACTTGATGTTATGGCTGCATCAGTACGCAGTTTATAAATAACTAGCTTTTGCCCGCGGCTTCGCTCGCGTTAATTTCGGGGTAATACAGTTCCCCTTTCCTGATTTACAGATACCTGCTACTTGTAGTTTTTGCCCTTGCCCCTAATTTATTGTAATAGCAATGCTAAGATTTCCCTTTTCTTCCCTCTCTCTCCCTCATTTCGCAATATTTTTTTAAAGTTAGCCTTTATCCGTCTCAGTAGATAGGGGACCCCTATCTCTGTACCAAAATTAATCAAAAACAAACAAACTCACTTTCTCTTTTATAATACTAGTAAGGCTCTCAACGTATTTTAATCTCTACCTTATGCGGCCTATAAATAAATCAAGAATAGAATTTACCAAAATAACCTTAGCATTGCTTTGCTTTGTGACAAACTCGTTCAGTGTCCTGATTTTTGACTTTATGATATATTTTTTTTGAAACATAATTATAATAAAAACTAGATTTTTTAATTGATAACCGAGCTAGTACAACCTTGAAAATGCTGATAATCAGCTGCCAGTTTTTTTTTTGTAAAGTTGAACTTAAAAAAAAAGCATAAGGTCATGCCTGGATAGAAACTACTAAATAAAAGCCATTTTTTTTGGGTGTGAAATCACCTGCATTCTTAACATAAGGCGTAGATGGCGGCTTCCGGATGTAATAGTCGCGTAAAATACTATAAAATATACATTTTGGCACACAGCTAATCCGTATCAAAGAAGTATTAATTGCAACTTAAATATAATAAAAAACCGGTCAAGAGCGTGTCGGGCCACGCTCAGTGTAGGGTTCCGTAGTTTCCCGTCCGTCACAATAAGTGTTTTCACTTATGAGTTTAAAGGTGTAGGAGCGTGCAACATTGCACGCTCCGCGGCAGGCGCTCCGACTTGTGACGGTTTTTAGCGCGAACATAAAGGGGAGCGCTCAAACCTCGACGACTAATTAGATTATGCACTCATAAATAAAATTACGAATATATTTAAGTGCAACTTACTTTCCACGGTAGGTCATGAAAGCACGGAAAAACTTAACATCGACTTTTAAAAAATTACGTCATTACACAACGCCATCTATCGAACCATTTATGAACTGGTTTTACCTTAACATTTTGATGGTGTTAAAAAAATGAATTTTAGTTTTGTTCTTTATTGCTGGTGCGTATAACCTGCAGAAGTTGTTAATTTCTGCTAAAATCAGACGCGGAAGGAACCCAGGTTATTAGAGAAACCTAGGCTATAATTGCTGATTCTGTCGCGAGAAGTTGAAGGCAAAAAAATACGCAATCGGGAAGAAAGGCACAGGAGATCATTCAATTCATTAATTGTACCACATACCTTGACCAGCGATTCCACGCGCGCGCGCAGGCGACGGCCACGTGTCCGCTTTCGGGAGGAGCAGCTTACAGGTCTTTTCTGGATACACTAGGCTGGCCAGCAGTACACAACACACTAACATAGGTCTGGAGTAGGTTGATAACAGTTCGTATAGGTTCAGTTCAGGGGGTTTCAGAGCGCGATGGGACTAGTTAGTGTCACACATAGCATGCGCATCTACCCGATCCCAAGGTTATAGCGTGACTAACGCGTCGATGCGGCGCGGCATGGCGCGCGCGCTGCTCGGCGCGAGCAAAATCACCCAATCACGATATAGGGCACATATTCAATAAATTGGACGAACCAATGCCTTTCAATCGCCATAGGTGATGTAGAAAAATATAAAACTATAAGTTACGAAGCGTAACCATTTTCCCCGGCTTGAAAGTTCCCACTTTCGAAACACTAAGGAGAAGTAAATACAAAATTGCATATCATCACAACTTCACAAAAGCTATAAGAACTCTAGAGTTGCGACTCTATATAACAAATAAGGATACTTAACTAACTATCCTACGAGGTAACTAAATCTAAGACTGCACATTGGTGCAAAGTAAGAATTAATATTAAGGTAACTAAACTTATTGCGTTGGCAAAGGGCACAACTTTACGACCGGGCGACTCTGAAGGATCCCGCTTTGAGTCTTGACAGATGCGACTCTACAAACTCCGTTTTTATCTGGAAATATTTCGTGAATTACTCCTAATGGCCAATGCAGAGGCATCACATTGTCCTGCATGGAGACGACAACCATCCCGACCCGTATTGGATTGGCAGGAGTGTTCCATTTCTGTTTGGATTGTAGGGTGTGCAAATACTCTTGGCGCCACCGCTTCCAAAAAGATTGAACCATCTGATCAGTCAATTCATATCGCGAAATAAGATGTAAGCGCGTTTCATTGACTTCGTGAGCGGGAAGAAATAAAAGAGGTTTCGTATGCAAGAAGTGCGCCGGTGATAATGAAGTGGGCTCTGACGGATCCGAGCTGATCGCATACAGAGGCCTCGAGTTTAATAAAGCTTCTACTTGAGTTAGCATAGTGTTAAACTCGTCAAAGCTAAGAATTTGCTGACCGATGACTTTGCAGAGATGCGTTTTGACACTCTTCACTTCACTTTCCCAGCAACCACCAAAATGGGGAGCTCTACAGGGGATGGTTTTGAGTGTGATTCGATGCTCTGCAAGTTCTCTTTCCCACAAGGGGTGATACTCTTTAGCCAAGAATTGGTAGAGATCTCGGAGATAGGATTTGGCTCCAATAAAATTGGTAGCATTATCCGTGTACAAACACTGAACCGGACCTCTACGCGCCAGGAAGCGTTTCAACGCTGACAGAAAGCTCGCAGTGCTAAGATCAGAGGCAATCTCAAGATGTAGCGCGCGAGTGGTCAAGCATGTAAAAAGGCAGATGTACGCTTTCCTGGCCCTTTGGTCTCTAGCACGCACCGACGTGACCAAGAAGGGTCCCGCGTAGTCGCAACCTGTATGAGAGAAAGCCTTAGGAGCTGACTCAACGCGGCAACGTGGTAAATCCGCCATTATAGGAAAGGTAGGTCGTGGCTTTGCTCGAAAGCAAATGTTACATTTAAAGGTAATGTGACGTGCAATACGTCGCGCGGACAGGATCCAATACCTTTGTCGTAATAGAGATACGAGTAAGGTTGGTCCTGTGTGAAAATTAGTCACATGATAGTGGGAAACTAAAAGTTCCACTATATGATCTTGACACGGAAGGAGGATCTGATGACGAGAGTCAAAATCTAGCTCAGAGTTTGCTAGGCGACCTCCAACGTGGATAAGTCCTTCGTGAAGGAAGGGACTTAACCGTTGTACTGACTTAGAGCACAACTCATTGCGGGCTAAACGATCGAGATCAGATTCAAAGTGAATCCTCTGCACTGATCGCCACACAAAAGATTCAGCGAACTCTAAATCAGACGCGATAACGGGCCCTCTAGGGAGCCGTTTGATGAACTTATAAACTAAACAAATAGTTTTTAAATATTTAAACCAGGACGAGAACCTGGTAGAGCGAACGTACAAAATGTTGTCAGAAGGAGGACTTCTGTCAGAGCATTCGTGCGAGAGCACAGGTAAAGCTACGGGTTTCATTTCAGGAAGCTCTTGCGACTCGCCTGAAACGAAGGGTTTTATCGGCCATTCAGCGCGGGGAAGTTTAAGCCACGACGGCCCATTTAGCCACAACGGATGATGAACTAATTGGGCAGGCGTTAACCCGCGAGAGAGGCAATCACTGGGATTTTCAGACCCTTTCACATGGAAGAAGTGATCTGCCGAGAGATTCTCATGAATCTTAGCGATACGATTGGCTACGAAGGTGTGCCATCGATGCGGTGCAGAGTGAATCCAACTTAAGGTTACAGTTGAATCCGAAAAAGCTACGACTACCTCAATGGCGTGTCGAGCTGCGAAAAGATTATATACTCGCCTTATCACAGTTGATAAGAGGAGTGCGGCGCATAACTCGAGACGAGCTAGCGAAACTACTTTCAGTGGCGCGACTTTAGATTTCGCACACACCAGCGAGACCACGACACTACCGTCAGGTCTGACAACGTGGGCATAAACCGAACCACCGTAAGCCTTCTCACTAGCGTCGGCAAAACCGACGAGTGAGAGTCTACAGCGTTCTACGACGCCAACATGTCTCAAAAATCTCAATTCAGAGATAATTGGCAGTTCAGATTGAAACTGTTCCCACAGACGAACAATGCGAGGTGGTGGGACATCATCCCATCCAAGTTTGACAAGCCAAAGCTCTTTGATAAGAAGCTTGGCGTATAAAATTATCGGTGCAACGAGGCCTAAAACGTCGAAAAGGCGTGAGATGGAAGAAAGAATATTCCGTTTAGTGCAAGTGCGAACATCAGGGTTTACCTGGAACCCGAAACAATCCTCGTCGGGGAACCAACGAAGTCCCAGTATTTTCTGAGTCGGATCTTTACTTAGGTCCACGCTCTGTGAAAGTCGTAATGACTCTGGAATAGTCCGAAGAACATCGACACTGTTGCTAGACCATTTCGTCAATTGAAAATCGCCGAGAGAGAATATTTTTATAAGTTCACGAGCCGAGTCTATAGCTAGCGCACTGCTAGGTATAGAACTAACTATGTCATCCATATAAATATCTCGCTGCAAAATGTCCCTGGCGAGAGGCAACTGTGTTCCTTCATCCTGACATAACTGTTGGATAGTGCGAATAGCTATAAAAGGACTACACTTTAAACCAAAGGGAAGCACTGAAAACTGATAAATTTGAAGTTCCTCTTCCTCATTAAACCGATACAAGATACGTTGTAGTGAACGATCTTGTGCACGTATACCTATACGTAGGTACATAGATTTGACATCTGCGGAAACAGCGACACTAAAAAGCCGAAAATTTAACAAAATGTTGAAAAGGTCAGCCTGAAGGGCTGGACCTGCGTACAGGATATCATTGAGCGAGGTGCCGTTATCTGTACATGCACTGGCGTCTAGGACCACACGCAACTTGGTGGTCACCTTATCCTCTCGAATGACAGCATGGTGAGGAATATAGTATTCCATTTCTCGCTCCTTACAATTTCGTTTGGGCAACATACATTCAGGTACGATACTCTGCACCAAAGAAATAAAATTGTTTTTTAGATAATCCCGTATGACGTCATCATACAGAAGTTTGACGTTAGGAAGTGATTTAAGTTTACGTTCAAGACTATAGAATCTCTTGCGAGCCATATTAAGAGAATTTCCTAATGCTGACGCGTCTGTTTTCAGTGGTAAAGCGGCAACATACTTGCCATTTGGAGCGCGGGTAATTGTGTCACAATAAAACTCTTCACATTGTTTATCATCCGCACTCCCAATGGATGAAGCAGTAACATCTTCAATCTCCCAAAACTTACGAAGATCGAAGTTATCGAACGAACTCGCAAAGAAAGACAGAGTGTCAGTTGGAGGTTCGACAATAGGTGCTTCTCCTAGAAGTATGTAGCCGAGCACAGTTTCCAATGCGTCGGGACAACCGGGTACGCTGGTCACGTGACCAGGTCGCAATAACTTAGCGAACAACTTGACCCCAAGTAACATGTCAATATTACCTGGCACACCCCAGCTGTCATCCGCGAGTAGTTTAGGATCAATATGACTTAATACGGACGTATCTATAGCACCCAGTGGAAGTTGTCCGGTTATTTGATCCAAAACTAAAGCGTCTATTTCATACCTCGGCTGCGAGCAAAACCGTGAGCTGAACGTAAGATTCACCGAGCCGCGAACGGGCTGCGACGTGCCACCAATACCACGAACGGTAGTTATCGAGTCGGTATGTATAGTTAGACCGAGCCTACGGCAGCAACGCGATGTCATATAATTCTTTTGCGACCCAGGGTCCAAGAGACATCTAACCATCACGGCCTTACCCTTCCTACCCGCCACCAGCACCTTGGCAGTAGCCAGCACTTCCGTACTACGTGTGGCCTGGACTTGAGCAGAAGAATGCGTACACAACGCCACACGATCGGAAGGAGCTGGGTCGGCCGCAGAAGCGGAGGCGGGGGCGCTAGCGGGCGTCGGCGCAGGGGCTTGCAACGATTGCTCAAAATGCAATAAGGAATGATGCTTACCGTTACATTTCCTACATGTTGACTTCGATAGGCACTTAGAGACAGTATGTTTGCTACTTAGGCAATTACCACATCGGTTATTGTCTTTTATAAACTTAAATCTATTATCTACGCTCAACCTTTGAAACGCTTTGCACATAAATAAGGTTTTATGCGTGGAATGACATAGTGAACATTTAGATTCAGTAGCCACAAACACCTGCGATTCCTTAGATGAGGCGCGGGGGCTACCTGCGGGGCCGGACTTACTAGCCGCAGGAGAGGTGCGATACAAGATTTTTACTTGTTCACGAACAAACTTTACGAAATAATCATAATCTAACTCTTGTTGATTACGAAGCGACATTTCAAAATGTTTTGCAATATCAGAGTCTATTAACTTAAGACCCCAATAAATAAATATAAAATCATCTAACTTATTTATTTTCAATTGTTTGAGTCCCGCAACCGTAGAAGTTAATTTATCGAAACCCTTTTCAATATTAGCGGGAGTCGATCCGAACGATTTCAAGGAGAACAGCTGATTTAGATAATTAGTAGCGAGCGCGCGAGTATCTAGGTACTTGGCGATGAGCGCCTCCCAGACAAGAAGGTAATTATCGCCAGAAGGTACAATACCTTCAGCCACATTCCTAGCCTTGCCTTTTAAACAACTCAACAGATAATGAATGCGATCAGAATCTGTTAAATCTACGTTAGTATGTATAATACGTTTGAAAGTCTCGTAAAAGAACGGAAAACTCTGAATATCACCGTCAAAGGTAGGCAGTTCGATTTTAGGAACCTGTATATGGTGAGAATTTGGGCTCGCTGACGGGCTAGGTTTCTGGAAATCACCTGACTCAGTTAATGAAGATAAACTAAACTTTATTTCGCCGACCAACTCATCAAATGAATGCAATGCGCCATAGCTTACTTCACAGGTTGGATCCAATGTCATATTGAGCATATTTATCTCGTCCATTAGTCCATTGAATTCACTACGCAATCCATCAATTTGTTTTGCCTGAGCGATGAAAGCCTTGCGTAATCTTTCAGTAGTTAAAGATTTAGTTGAATCCAAAATCCTTTGAACCCGCGCAAAATATGCGTCACGTTTACCTTCCAATAATCGAAGTTTAACCTTGTCACTCATTGTGAACAGAAGTCAAATGTGACGCAAAAATAATTATATTAAATCAACCTTTATCTTCTACGGAACCCCAGTGCGTGAGGTTAGGGGCCAATCAAACCGATAAGCCAATGAAAGATTTTATAACTTGAGTATATAGTACGGAACGAAGTTTACGTACACGCGAAACCCTAACAATATTAAATTGAAAAGTAAAACAAATATAAACTACCGACGCTTTAACCAAGTGCAGGTAACAAATCTAATATAAATTAAAATAGTAAGCACGCCAAATATCTTATGAACGTACCCATCTATATACGATATTTATGATTAGCTCAGATATACCCATAACCCGATAAAACATTTATGTCGGATGCGACGCGATAAACTTGTCTGCACTAACTTCCACTTGAATGAGATTAACTTACTCAATACAAGTAATATGAAGGTACAGATTCTTAACTAAAAATAAGTTAAGTGTTGAACTTAGAAAAAAGTATAAACTTATTTTCGTAAGCGATGCGAGTGTATTCTTAACGAAATAACTTCGTAAGAAAGGGTAAATTTCTTCACGAGTAGACGCGTAGATGACTGTTTGAAATAAATTATCTAGTAAGTACATACTACGTTTGCAAACGTGAAGTGCGGGTGTGATATGTATAAATATACGGCTGTTTCCATTGAGGAGAATTAACGCGTAAAGTTTATACACATCTGTTATTTTACCTGAAGGTTTCTGTCAAGAAAGCAGTCCTACAAAACAAAATAACAAGCGACGCGATGATAATATGGTTAATTGCAATAATTAATCATATGCGGTTGAGTCTCGCTATATAAAGCATACCTGCTCGTGCAATACGAATATAACAGGCGTAAAGCTAATGAACCTATACAAGTGTATCATACAATAACAATCAATGTTATTCATTTAGCAATTTCGATTAGTACCAACATAATAAGTATGTAAAAGTTTCTAATGCGTAATTAAATTTAGCCGTGGGTACGCGAACAAAGTTCAGACCTGGAACATTCCACAGTCAACGTACGATGACGATTTATACCCACTACCCACAATTTTTCCAACCGAACAAAAAATATGTAATTACGCCGAAAACTATCAGATTTATTAAATAAACGTATTTAGCGATATGAATCAACGTTGATATTCAATTAACTGTATTCTTCGGAGCTTTAAATAGTGAACTTAAAGATTTAAATTAAGAATTGATTTGACGGTTGACCTATTGCAAACGCAAGGCAGTTGAACCTTATTGTTAAAGCAATAGAGTTGAGAGTTGTGTGATGATATGCAATTAATATTGAAAATTCCTAAGTTTTTTGCTCAAAATCAGACTTTTTTAGGACTTAAATATAGGCCGTAAAAAGGCCCAAACTTTATTATCCGACTCGAAGGACCAAAATGGTGCGTATAACCTGCAGAAGTTGTTAATTTCTGCTAAAATCAGACGCGGAAGGAACCCAGGTTATTAGAGAAACCTAGGCTATAATTGCTGATTCTGTCGCGAGAAGTTGAAGGCAAAAAAATACGCAATCGGGAAGAAAGGCACAGGAGATCATTCAATTCATTAATTGTACCACATACCTTGACCAGCGATTCCACGCGCGCGCGCAGGCGACGGCCACGTGTCCGCTTTCGGGAGGAGCAGCTTACAGGTCTTTTCTGGATACACTAGGCTGGCCAGCAGTACACAACACACTAACATAGGTCTGGAGTAGGTTGATAACAGTTCGTATAGGTTCAGTTCAGGGGGTTTCAGAGCACGATGGGACTAGTTAGTGTCACACATAGCATGCGCATCTACCCGATCCCAAGGTTATAGCGTGACTAACGCGTCGATGCGGCGCGGCATGGCGCGCGCGCTGCTCGGCGCGAGCAAAATCACCCAATCACGATATAGGGCACATATTCAATAAATTGGACGAACCAATGCCTTTCAATCGCCATAGGTGATGTAGAAAAATATAAAACTATAAGTTACGAAGCGTAACCAATTGCTTTAGCATGTTCTTAATAGAAGTTTTATGTAGTTATAAGATACCGCCAATGCCAAGGAGAGACCAACCGAACAATTCGGTAATACCCGATCCAATGTAATAAGTACCTACAGCGCCATCTCTCGGGGAATTGGGTTACTAATTAATACAAAGACGTGCAAGAAGTTTTCGGTGGTAATTTTGGATTGCGAGAACCGATTTCAATAATTCTTTTTTTGTTTGAAAAAAGATACGTTCAGGATAATAAAATATGTAAACGAAGTTCAAAAAAAGCTTGCATATACGATTATACTACAAACTTAGTCCAGAAATTATTTTGTACAACTTTTTGTCTTTTTTGTACAAAAACTGTTGTGTCAATCAAGTTCAAAATGATTTTCCTAGAAAGTCCTTATAAAGTTCTAATTTTCAGTATTTTTTTCATATTTTCTAAACTTATGGTTCAAAAGTTAGAGGGGGGACACACATTGTTTTTTACTTTTGGAGCGATTATTTCCGAAATTATTGACATTATAAAACACTTCCCACTTTACATATAGGGTGGCTACCCTAATAAAACATTTTTTTAGAATTTTTATTTTTCCACTTTGTCGGCGTGATTGATATACATATTGGTACCAAATTTCAGCTTTCTAGTGCTAACGGTCACAGAGTTTAAGCGAGGACGGACGGACGGACGGACAGACAGACATGGCGAAACTATAAGGGTTCCTAGTTGACTACGGAACCCTAAAAAGACAATTAATTATCGTGTATTCCGCAACTCTTTATCGCGCTGAGCCATTTTGGGTTGTCCTTTCCGGATAAAACCGTCACGATATTTCTTAATATCTTTGTTTTTACTTTCTTGGGCATCTCTACAACCTGCAGTACTTCGTGTAAAGATATTCGTACGCCTTGCAGGGCAGCACATAGTGAAACACATTTTTTATTTTTAACCCTTTGGTATATTAACATACTTTTACCCATGTGAAATGAATAAACCTATTTGAATCTCCTGCTTAAAGGCTTCTGAATAATTTAATTTTTCTATCCTAGTTGCATTGCTAGGTAGTTTGTTCTGCCACTTCTTCATCCCAGCTAAAATACTGGTAAAGTTTGACGACCAAGAAGTGCTGATGTGATCAGAAGGGCTACTATGACATCTTATAGCAATTCTTATTCCACTGAGGGAAAGAGATGGTGCTAGACACCCTGTATAGCTCTGTCTCTTTCCCTCAGTGGAATAAGAATTGTTTTAAGAGGTAATAGTAGGGTAGCAGCTTTATTTAAATAAATGACTTTTATAATTGATTTAAAATAACAACAATAGGTACTTGATAATGTGAAAATGTTATGTAGGTAGGAACTATTTAATACTAGCTTTTGCCCGCGGCTTCGCTCGCGTTAAATTCGGGCTAACACGGTTCCACTTTCCTGATTTGCAGGCACCTGCTACCTGTAGTTTTTATCCTTGAGCCTGATTTAATGTAATAGCAAAGCTAAGTTTTACCGTGCCTTCCCTCTTTAAAAAAAATAGCCTATGTTTGTCTCCAGGGTTCTAACTGTACCTGCATTCTAACGTAACTATGTTTGTACCAAAATTCATCAAAATCGGTTAAGCCATTTAGGCGTGAAGAGGCAACAAACAAACAAACAAACTCACTTTCGTTTGTATTAATATTAGTAAGGATATATCACAAATCAGAAATATTTATTTGTGATACATAGGTACCTACATAGATAGGTCGGTCATGTTTATTGTTTTGTCAAAAAGTTACTGTTACTAAATTATAAATTAATTAACATTAATAATTAGAATTTTACTTTGCACTAGGTACAATCAAATCAAACGAGTCACAATATTTATTAGTAAGTCGATGTTAAAAAAAAAACAGATTTGAATAATAAGTTACAATAATCACAAAAGAAAAAAATAGTATTAGGTAATTATATGAAAAACTAGATTTCGTAATTGATAACCGAGCTAGTACAACCTTGAATATTGATATAAAATGCTGATAATCAGCTGCCAGTTTTTTTTTTTTTTTGTAAAATTGAACTTAAAAAAAGCATAAGGTCATGCCTGGATAGAAACTACTAAATAAAAGCCATTTTTTTGGGTGTGAAATCGCCAAATAACTTCCTCCGCACTGGGCGGGGGGGGACTGTCAGACTTGTACTATAGGTACAATTAAACCAAATAAGCCACAATATTTATTAGTAAGTCGATGTTAAAAAAAAAAAAGATTTGAATTATTATAAGTTACAATAATCAAAAAAGAAAAAAATAGTATTACATATTACAAAAAAAGATAAGATATATGATGTCAAAATTTATCTATTAAAAATCTGATATAACATTTAATAACATTTATGACACAGCATACTTCTCAGTTTTTGTTATCTTAGTAGTTTTTTAACTCGTTTGTTAATTTATTAAATACTAGTTTTTGCCCGGGGTTTCGCTCGCGTTAAATTCGGGGTAACACAGTTCCACTTTCCTGAATTGCAGGTACCTGCTACCTGTAGTTTTTATGCTTAAGCCTGATTTAATGTAAAAGCAAAGCTAAGTTTTCCCTTTTCTTCTCCCTATTTCCCTCTATTCTAACTTAAAAAAAAAAACATTCTGTACTAAAATTCATCAAAATTGGTTTAGTTATTAGGGCCTGAAGACGTAACAAACAAACATACAAACTCTTTTATAATATTAGTAAGGATAACAGGTGCCATGATTTCATTATGATCTCATTCATTTAATTTTGTAAATATTTTCTAGTCTGTAATTGTCTATTGTAAATGTGAGGACCATGTGGATCATAACTTTTAATTACTATGTTTGTTTTTGACAATTGCCTGGCAGTTTGAGTACTATAAGGGACCTACACAAATGTCCTTTTTAGGGTTCCGTAGTCAACTAGGAACCCTTATAGTTTCGCCATGTCTGTCTGTCCGTCCGTCCGTCCTCGCTTAATCTCTGTGACCGTTAGCACTAGAAAGCTGAAATTTGGTACCAATATGTATATCAATCACGCCGACAAAGTGGTAAAATAAAAAGTGGAAAAAAAAGTTTTATTAGGGTCATGCAGGCCACCCTATATGTAAAGTGGGGAGTGATTTTTTTTTAAATTTCAACCCTAACTTGTGATATATTGTTGGAAAGGTATTTAAAAATGAATAGGGGTTTACTAAAATCGTTTTTTGATATTGTCAATAATTTCGGAAATAATCGCTCCAAAAGTAAAAAACAATGTGTCCCCCCCCCCTCTAACTTTTGAACCATAAGTTTAGAAAATATGAAAAAAATCTGAAAAGTAGAACTTTATAAGGACTTTCTATGAAAATTATTTTGACCTTGATTGACACAACAGTTTTTGTACAAAAAAGACAAAGAGTTTTACAAAATAATTTCTGGATTAAGTTTGTAGTATAATCGTATATGCAAGCATTTTTTGAAACTTCGTTTACATATTTTATTATCCTGAACGTATCTTTTTCAAACAAAAAAAAGAATTATTGAAATCGGTTCTCGCAATCCAAAATTATTAAAAAAAAGTATTAATTAGGAAATACAATCCTCTAGTGACGATGATTATTATTTGTTTGACGTTGAACGTCAAACAAATAATAAACTCATAAGGAACCCTACACTGAGCGTGGCCCGACACGCTTGGTCGGTTTTTTTTTTATATTGTTCTTGGTCGGTTTTTTTTTATTTTTTTTGGGTGTGAAATCACCTGCATTCTTAACATAAGGCGTAGATGGCGGCTTGCAGATGCTTGCAGATATTAGTCGCGTAAAATACTATAAAATATACATTTTGGCACACAGCTAATCCGTGTCAAAACAGTATTTGCAACTTATCCTTACTAATAAAAGCGAAAGTGAGTTTGTTGGTTTGTTACCTCTTCACGCGTTAATGGCTAAACCGATTGTGATGAATTTTGGTACATAGATAGTTGGGAACCAGGAGACGAGCATAGACTAATTTTTATTTAAAAAAAAGTGAGATGTGAGGGAGAAAGAGGGAAGAAAGGGAACAACTTAGTGTTGCTATTACAAATCAATAAGGCGCAAGGGGAACTGTGTTACCCCAAATATAACGCGGGCGAAGCCGCGGGCGAAAGCTAGTATATAATAAAAAGACAATTAATTATCGTGTATTTCGAAACTCTTTATAGCGCTGAGCCATTTTGTTTTGTCCCTTCCGAATAAAATCGTCACGATATTTCTTAATATTTTTGTTTTTACTTTCTTGGGCATCTCTACAACCTGCAGTACTTCGTGTAACAATATTCGTACGCCTTGCAGGGCAGCACATAGTGAAACACATTTTTTTATTTTTTAACCCTTTGGTATATTAACATACTTTTACCCATGTGAAATGAATAAACCTATTTGAATTTGAATCTCCTGCTTAAAGGCTTCTGAATAATTTAATTTTTCTATCCTAGTTGCATTGCGAGTCTTCTTGCACGCACGGTTGCGATCGGACGCGCTCGTTACTGACCAGTCGTTGGCTCAAAGCTGGGGGCAATGACCTCTAACGTTGTAAAGTGTGTGAACTGTAACATTGTTATAAATGAACTGTTAGCATTCTTACGGAATGTTCTGGGTTATATGGACGAACAGAGCATACACCAACTGTGTACTACGTCTTTTACGGCTGATGACATAGTGAAAGCGAAGTCAATGTTGTTTGAGTCGCTTCCCAATGCTAAAAAAATGCCACTCAGGCGAAAGGATGGGAAAAAGAAGATGTCACGAGATTTGGATGATATCATCAGGCTTATGACTATCACAGACGAAGAGCTAATCCCCATATTCGTCGCGAAAGAACTTCATAAGTTGCCGCCTGTGACCTTTGATCACGTAGATGTGACGCGACTCCTAAAGGATATATTGAAACTGCAGAACCAGCTTGGTGCGTTGGAGGAAAAGTTTGTAACAACAGAGAAGTTCAATTCGTTAGAGCAAGAAATTAAAAATTTGAAACATACATCGATGCGGGATATGTGTTCATCGAATATTAATGTGAATAAAAGACGAGGAGCGTGCTTACAAAGTAGCCCTCCAGATAGTGGACCTATAGGTCTTCGATATATGCCTAATAGAACGTCAGAAACAGCTGAGAAGTTCAACGACCGCGCAACACTTGCAAGTCATTCCCCGATAAGTGGTAGTGGCGAGGAACGTTCTATCTCCTTCTCGCAGAAGCTAAAAGATGCGATAGG
Organism: Ochropleura leucogaster; assembly: GCA_958449745.1. Taxonomy (NCBI): domain Eukaryota; kingdom Metazoa; phylum Arthropoda; class Insecta; order Lepidoptera; family Noctuidae; genus Ochropleura; species Ochropleura leucogaster. Next base: position 17,369,713 of record OY288215.1, on the reverse strand, counting down.
CGCTCAAAGACATGTGGAGGCGCGGGCGACGACGCGGGTTTCGAGTGGTGCGAGCGAGAGCGGCCTCGAGCCGTTGCAAGGACAGCGCGGATGTATGGTGATGAGTGGGACGCAAAACGAGCAGCGGCGCGTGGAGGCCGAGGTGAGCACCGCGGTTTCGCACGAACCGGTTATCGTCGTGCAGGCTGCGTTAGAACGGTCTCCAACCAGCGGCAGTCCGTCAGAAAACACGGCAGTGGAATGTCTTTCTACTTTAAACTCAGAGGTGCCTTCTTGTTCGAAATTGACAGCGAGTTGTATGACCGCGTCGGAAGTACAAGTGGTTAGTAATGAAGAGGTAAAGAGTAATAACACGGAATGGACTTTAGTGACACGGAAAGAACATAAACATTATAAATTGATTGGACAACGGGGTTGCGCAGCTACATCGCCTGGTGGCAAATTTAAGGCGGCGGATGTTAAAATACCTCTGTTCATATCAAATGTGAGTGTAGAAACAAGTGAGCAGGATATTATTAGTTATATTAAAGAAAAAACAAACGAAGTAGTATCGTTAAAAATGATAAATATGAAAAAGTCTAGGAGATACAATGCATTTAAGTTGTTTGTTTCGAAGAATAAACTAGAACTGTTTTTAAATGACCGTTTGTGGCCTGACGGCATAACATTTAGGCGCTTTGTGAGGTTTATGTTTCGTAACAAGCAGGAACCAGCTGTTACAGAATGACAATGATTTTTGTGCTTAAGTATAGATTGAAAGTTAGTTATAGTTTTTAAGATATTATTGTTATGAACAAACACCAAAACAAGTATTCCAAATTTTTTAGTTTTAACTGTAAATGTATAAAGCGCTCAATTGATAGTGTAAGGGACATTTGTGAGATGTCAGATATAGTGGCCCTTCAGGAGACATGGCTTCTCCCGCATGACATACCTTTATTAGGAACTTTAAGCGACGATTTTGAGTATACCGGTAAATCGTCAGTGGATACATCCGCGGGTCTGCTTGTAGGTAGACCATATGGGGGAGTGGCCATTCTTTGGAGGAGGGGTCTTTTTGAAACCGTTTCCGTGCTGGAGTGTGCTAGTTCTCGTTTGGCTGCTATCAGAGCTACTGTCGGCGGTCGATCGATTATTGTTATGTCAGTTTATATGCCAACGGATTCGCCTGACAACTTACCTGCTTTTACAGACGTGTTGGGTGAGATTAGTGCGATTGCCGCTAGCGGAGATGTTGAAAGCCTATATATTATGGGTGATTTTAATGCGCACCCTCAAGAGCTATTTTGTAGGGAATTGTTAAGTTTTTGTGCTGACCAATCGTGGATTTGTGCCGATATAAGAAAGCTGGGCAGTGCGGCAGATAATTACACTTTTATGAGCGAAGCCCATGGGTGTAAAAGATGGCTTGATCACTGTGTTGTGTCACTATCGGCGTGGCAAACCATTGTTGAAGTAGGTATAAAAGAGGACGTATATATGTCAGATCATCTACCGTTATACGTTGAGTGTGATCTTAGTATGGTAAGGCCAAAATTTACATCACTGAACAGTCCGCGCTCTGGAGTAATCTGGGGGGACAGGGATGAATCTCAAGTTTTAGAATATTGTAGGCTGTGTACTGATAAATTGCGTGACATCGACTTTCCTCAAGAGTTCTGCAGGTGTGCGTATGGGTCATGTAATTTAGTAGAACACAAAGCTATTGTGGATGGTTTATATAGCAAAGTTGTTAACATATTAACCACCGCTGCAGAACAAACGAATCAAACGGGTAGGCATAGGTCAAAGAGAGGGAAAGTGCTATGCGGTTGGAATAAACACGTGCACGATTCTTACCGAGAGGCCAGGCTTAAGTTTGACATATGGGTACTCAATAACCGTCCAATATCTGGACAAATTTATGAACAGATGAATGAGGCACGCAAACTGTTTAAGGGACGCCTTAAGTGGTGCCAGAAAAATCAAGATCAGATTAAAATGGACATAATAGCCAAACAGAGAGCAACGAAAAATTTCGGGAAATTTTGGAAATCCACAAATAAGTTAGATACTAGGCCTGGCCTACCGGTAAGCGTTGGGGGCGAGGGAGATCCACAGGGTATTGCCAACATGTTTAGGAAATTGTTTGAAGTGCAGTCTCCCCTTGGTCCCTCTGGTCAGATATTCGGGGCTGCGTCCGCCAGTTCGGGAGTGCAACCATTAATTTATGTTTCAGCTGAACAAGTTAGAAACGTAATTAGTAATATGAGTAGAGGTAAATCTCCCGGGCATGACGGACTCAGCATCGAGCATTTCAAATATGCGGGTGTTCATTTACCGAGGCTCCTGTCTCTGCTGTACACAATGTGTATTAGTCATGCCTACCTGCCAGCTGATCTTATGAGGACAATAGTAGTGCCTATAATTAAAAACCGAACAGGTGACATCTCCGATAAAGGTAACTATCGTCCTATCTCTCTCGCAACTACAATTGCCAAAATATTGGACAGTATTCTTGACTCATGCTTAAAGGAGTATCTGCATATGCATGATGCACAGTTTGGTTTTCAGTCCAAATTATCGACAGAGAGTGCTATTTTGAGTCTGAAGAATACTGTCCAATACTATACTGATCGCGGAACTACGGTATATGCGTGTTTCCTGGATCTCTCCAGAGCCTTCGACCTCGTGTCGTATGATGTGCTGTGGAGAAAGCTGGAGGACAGGAATATTCCGGTAGGAGTGCTTAATGTTCTGCAGTATTGGTATGCGAACCAAACTAACAGTGTGAAATGGTCAACAGCACTCTCTGATCCATATAGGTTGGAGTGTGGTGTGAGACAGGGAGGTCTGACCTCTCCTAGGCTCTTCAACCTATATGTGAATGATCTTCTGGCCGGGCTCAGTAGCATGCGTGTTGGATGTAGCGTGGGTGGTGTTACCATTAATAATATCAGCTACGCGGACGACATGGTGCTGTTGGGCCCGACTGCGGGATCTATTAGGGAGATGTTGAGAGTATGCGAGAACTATGCAGCTACACACGGGCTCGTTTATAATGTTAAAAAGTGTGAACACATGGTTTTTAAGGCCGCTGGTAGGGTTACCGACTATGTACCAAGTTTCACTTTAAATGGCTTGGTTATAAGGCGAGTACATAGTTTTAAGTATCTGGGGCACATACTTACCGACGACCTTAAGGACAATGTGGACATAGAGAGGGAGCGCAGGGCACTGGCGGTCAGAGGGAATATGTTGGCGCGCAGGTTTTACCGTTGTACTAACCAGGTTAAAATAACCCTTTTCAAAGCCTATTGTCACGGTATGTACACGGGAAGTCTGTGGGTCAACTTTACCAAAAGATCGCTGGAGGTCCTGCGCATCCAATATAATAATGTTTTCAGAATGCTGTTGGGGTTGCCCCGTTATTGTAGCGCATCTGAGATGTTTGCGCTGAATCGGACTGACGACTTTTATGCGGTCATTCGGAAAAAAATCTCGTCCTTGATAACGAGATTGCGGGACAGTGACAACAGTATTCTGAGGACAGTGGCGGAGAATATCTACTCTCCTATTCTGGTACGTTTTGTGGGGGTGATGAATGAGTGAGTTTCCTTTCGCTTGTTCATCGTCCACATGAAGCGGGTGGGTATAGATATTAATTATGTAAGAGAGATACTTAACTAATTTGTTACTAACACTAATTATAAGAATTTTTACTAACATGTTGGATCTTGTTGTCTGATAATAAAGAATTTATTATTATTGCTAGAAAGTTTTTTCTGCCACTTCTTCATCCCAGCTAAAATACTGGTAAAGTTTGACCAAGAAGTGCTGATGTGATCTGCTTTATTTAAATAAATGACTTTTATAATTGATTTAAAATAACAACAATAGGTACTTGATAATGTGAAATTGTGATGTAGGTACGAACTATTTAATACTAGCTTCTGCCCGCGGCTTCGCTCGCGTTAAAATCGGGCTAACACGGTTCCCCTTTCCTGATTTGCAGGTACCTGCTACCTGTACCTGTTTTTATCCTTGAGCCTGATTTAATGTAATAGCAAAGCTAAGTTTTCCCGTTTCTTCCCTCTTTAAAAAAAATAGCCTATGTCCGTCTCCAGGGTTCTAACTGTAAGTACCTGTATTCTAACGTAACTATGTTTGTACCAAAATTCATCAAAATCGGTTAAGCCATTTAGGCGTGAAGAGGCAACAACCAAACTCACATTCGTTTTTAGGGTTCCGTAGTCAACTAGGAACCCTTATAGTTTCGCCATGTCTGTCTGTCCGTCCGTCCGTCCGTCCGTCCTCGCTTAATCTCTGTGACCGTTAGCACTAGAAAGCTGAAATTTGGTACTAATATGTATATCAATCACGCCGACAAAGTGGTAAAATAAAAATTGGAAAAAAATGTTTTATTAGGGTAGCCACCCTATATGTAAAGTGGGGAGTGATTTTTTTTTTAATTTCAACCCTAACGTGTGATATATTGTTGGAAAGGTATTTAAAAATGAATAGGGGTTTACTAAAATCATTTTTTGATATTGTCAATAATTTCGGAAATAATCGCTCCAAAAGTAAATAACAATGTGTCCCCCCCCCCTCTAACTTTTGAACCATAAGTTTAGAAAATATGAAAAAAATCTGAAAAGTAGAACTTTATAAGGACTTTCTACGAAAATTATTTTGAACTTGATTGACACAACAGTTTTTGTACAAAAAAGACAAAAAGTTTTACAAAATAATTTCTGGACTAAGTTTGTAGTATAATCGTATATGCAAGCATTTTTTTTAACTTCGTTTACATATTTTATTATCCTGAACGTATCTTTTTTCAAACAAAAAAAAAGAATGATTGAAATCGGTTCTCGCAATCTAAAATTATTAAAAAAAGTATTAATTAGGTAATACAATTCTCTAGTGTTCAACGTCATACAAATAATAAACTCATAAGTGGGAACACTTATTGTGACGGACGGGAAACTACGGAACCCTACACTGAGCGTGGCCCGACACGCTCTTGGCCGGTTTTATTAATATTAGTAAGGATATATCACAAATCAGAAATATTTATTTGTGATACATAGGTACATAGATAGGTTGGTCATGTTTAAGTGAAAACTGCGCTATGATCAGCCCATTACAGGCATACAAAAAAGTTACTGTTACTAAATTATAAATTAATTAACATAAATAATTAGAATGTTACTTTGCACTAGGTACAATCAAATCAAACGAGTCACAATATTAGTAAGTCGATGTTAAAAAAAACAGATTTGAATAATACGTTACAATAATCAAAAAAGAAAAAAATAGTATTAGGTAATTATAAGAAAAACTAGATTTCGTAATTGATAACCGAGCTAGTACAACCTTGAATATTTTTTTTTTTTTTTAATATTAGAAATTATATTTATTTGTATATTCGTATTATTTAAACTAATTATAAATTAAACTAAAATTATTAAACTAAACTAAACTTATAAAGAAATTAAAAAATAGCGTCAAAAAATTCGTCCTCAACGCTGTCAATTGGCAATGTTCCCAAGAGACTGGCCGCGTTGCCACGTTGTATGGCAACGCTAAGCCTCTGGCCAAAGTAAAAGCCAGCCCTTGGGTCACGGGAAGTGTCAACCAAACGTTTTGATATTGCCTTAAAAAGGCTGTGAGCACAAGGACCCCACGGTCCCAGAGTTTCAACCCCAAACGGCTCGAAAATATAGTTCCCAATAAGGTTACTATATTTACGCCGCTTGAGGTTCTCTGCAGCCGCAGCAGCAGCGCCAGCGCAGCACGAAGAGCTAGGAAGATGGGATGGCGCAAGAGTATCGACGCACGTTGCGTCCCACACTAAAGGCCTACCCAACTTCCAAGGAAACAAAGACATGCCGTCCGGTCTTTTGCCATCGTCGCGTGCCAAGCCATTGGGTTCTAAAACAGCTGGAACGCCGACGGTGACAAGAGCTCGACGGATGATGTCATTAATATTCGCGTGCCGCGCAAAACGGCCCGCACTTCGGCTGCATGATAGGCCGTGGTGTCCAAGGCTGTTGACTACTTCACCACAATGACAGCGATGAGGAGAACAACAAGGAGCACCTAAACGTAAGGAAGCAGCGAGGCGGAAAGTAGTGTCGTCGAACAAAGTGCCTATGCTCGACGACGGTAGTGCGTAAAGCCAAAGACCCGACTCCCACTTGCCCACAGCCAAAAGGCGCGCACGCTCAGCAGTAGTAGCAGACGTGTTCAGTAGATTATTCTGAACTACTCTGCAGAGCGGCTCGTCCCACTGTCTCTGGGAAAATGGTTTGTCGGGTTGTTCAGTGTTCGGGCAAGCGACTTTCCAAGCATCCTTAGCCTCGGAGAAGCATGGCACATCAAAATCAATCAGTGTGGAAGCCAGGATATTCCTGATTAATTTCTCAGTACCGTGGACCGAGGATAAGAAAGCTGGTAGACTAATACTAGAAATTTTGCGGACGCCGAGTCCTCCCAAACGAATGGGAAGAGTGGCTTGAGTCCAAGCTCGGTCGTCCAGAGCCACATTTAAAATTAAAGATAAGGTATGTCTGATAATTTGATCCATTTTATCCAAAAGATTAGTGTGCTTCCATAATGGGGAAGCACGTAGGAAATATGTTAATTTAGGGCCAAAACAGCAGTAACGAATTATAGTAATAGCCGAATGCATGTTAATTTGAAGCAATCTTTCTGAGACATCATTAAATTTTTGGATTTTTTCATCGATAAAATCTCGAAAGGAATTCTCGAAGATAGGAGACCCAAGGAGACGAAGAGAACTTTTGTCAATAATTTTGATGTCAGGGGCTATTGTGTTGAATTTGGATAAAGTCAGTCCTTTGTCGGTGCTGTCTGCTAAATATAATTCACATTCATATTGATATTAAATGCTGATAATCAGCTGCCAGTTTTTTTTTTTTGTAAAATTGAACTTAAAAAAAAGCATAAGGTCATGATGCCTGGATAGAAACTACTAAATAAAAGCCATTTTTTTGGGTGTGAAGTCGCCAAATAACTTCCTCCGCACTGGGCGGGGGGGGGGGGACTGTCAGACTTGTACTATAGGTACAATTAAATCAAATAAGCCACAATATTTATTAGTAAGTCGATGTTAAAAAAAAACAGATTTGAAATATTATAAGTTACAATAATCAAAAAAGATAAAAATTGTATTACATTTTACAAAAAAACATAAAATTATATATATAAAATTACATATTATAAAAAAGGATTCATCTATTAAAAAATCTTATACATAATAATAACAATTATGACACAGCATACTTCTCAGTTTTTGTTATCTTAGTAGTTTTTTTAACTCGTTTGTTAATTTATTAAATACTAGTTTTTGCCTGGGGTTTCGCTCGCGTTAAATTCGGGGTAACACAGTTCCACTTTCCTGAATTGCAGGTACCTGCTACCTGTAGTTTTTATGCTTAAGCCTGATTTAATGTAAAAGCAAAGCTAAGTTTTCCTTTTTCTTCTCCCTATTTCCCTCTATTCTAACTTTAAAAAATAAACTCTCTGTACTAAAATTCATCAAAATCGGTTTAGTGATTAGGGCCTGAAGACGTAACAAACAAACATACAAACTCTTTTATAATATTAGTAAGGATAACTGGTGCCATGATTTCATTATGATCTCATTCATTTAATTTTGTAAATATTTTCTAGTCTGTAGTTGTCTATTGTAAATGTGAGGACCATGTGGATCATAACTTTTAATTACTATGTTTGTTTTTGACAATTGCCTGGTACAGTACTATAGGGACCTACACAAATGTCCTTTTTCTGATATTGTTCGTCATTTCGTTGAGCTCCTTGGGTTTTGATTCGAGCTACACGAAACTGACAAATGCTTGCACTGACTAGACAGCTCCACTCAATCTGTGTGGTGCTTTCTTAAAAAGACCATTTCAGACACTAATCTACATAGTCCTCATGTAAGTTGACCAAGTTTTTTTTGTCTGGACCTTAAAAGAGACTATGACCTCTGAGTTTGTGTCGGCTGTTTCTTTTCAGAGTAGTCAGGTACGAAACACCGGCCTCATATTGTTTTTAAAAAGACGTGTAAAAGTGTTCGTGAAAACCTACTTGCAAAATAAACATAATTTATCATGTGAAAGATACTTTTGTACATTAAGGCAGTATTCGTTTTTTGAATATATAGACGACTTTCGTCTCTTTGTGTCCGATTGATAGCTTTAGATGCTAATGTAAATAAATGAGGATTTTCATTACCAAACATCGCTACTTCAAATATGAATAGTGAAGGTAATGGTAGGATACTGTGTTTTGAGAGGCACACAACTTTGTATTGATTTTAAAGAAAACATAGCCCGCATGCATTGTTTCTGTGCCTTAAAGGCGAGATCTTTATCGGTGGAATTCCCCCAAAATATTATGCCATATCTGAGAACAGATGCCACTAGTCCATTATTTTGGTTTATTGAAACATATTCACAGTGATTTACAATGGATAGCCGTGGTAGACACATACACTAACAAAACAAACATTCAAGGTAAAACTGGCATTTGCCCATGACTATCCTTTGAAATTGTTCGTACATAACAATTTCAGATGAGTTTTTTTTTTTATTAAGCATCATACCTTTTAGAGCGCGACTTTTCAGTAATTGAGTTAGTTTTATAAACTTAACCAGCTGGCGCCCGCGACTTTGCCCGCGTGGTGATAAAAAATAAGTGTTCTATGTGTTATTTCAGGATCTACCTCTGTGCCAAATTTCATTAAGATCCATTCAGCCGTTTTGACGAGAAAGGGTAACAAACATCCATACAACCATCCACCATTATACTATTAAAGAAAGGCTTACAACATATTTTAATCTCTACCTTATGCGGCCTATAAATAAATCAAGTATTTAATTTACCCAAATAACCTTAGCATTGCTTTGCTTTGAGACGAACTCATACAATTTCCTGATTTTTTACTTTATCATATTTTTTTTTTTCAAATGTAATTATAACAAAATCTAGATTTCGTAATTGAAAACCGAGCTAGTACAACCTTGAATATTAATATTTAAATCAGCTGCCAGTTTTATTTTTTTTAAAGTTTATCTTAAAAAAAAAAGCATAAGGTCATGCCTGGATAGAAACTACTAAATAAAAGCCATTTTTCATCATGATCACAAACATTCACATTTATAATATAAGTAGGATTTTTACGGTTTCGTACCTCAAAAGGAAAAACAGCGGAACCCTAATTGAATCACTTTGTTGTCCATCTGGCTGTCTGTCAAGATCCTTTATCTCGGAAACGCGTGAACGTGTCGAGTTGAAATTAAAACTATATACCTACTCAATACGTCCGCGTCGTCTATGGTCCCTTGGAGCTAGAAAAATCTCTTTGTCTCTATCTGTCTGTCTATCAAAACCTATTATTTCGGATCTCAGGAATGCGTGGAGAAAGAGGGATGAAAAGGCAAAACTTAGCATTGCTATTACAAATCAATAAGGCGCAAGAGCAAAAACTGCAGGTAGCAGGTATCTGCAAATCAGGAAAGGGGAACTTTGTTACCCCTAATTTAACGCGGGCAAAAGCTAGTGGTATTATAAATATTAAAATTATATAAATAATTCCTAACAATATAAAATTGATTGTTCTATAGTAAATAAATTGAAATTAAATCAAGAAAAATCTAAAATACATCAATCACAATTAAATATCCGTATCCTTACTAATATTATAAAAGCGAAAGTGAGTTTGTTTAGTTGTTACGTCTTCACGCCTAACGGTCAAAGCCATTTTGGTACAGAGATAATTGGGACCCTGGAGACGGACATAGGCTATTTTTTTAAGTTAGAAATAAGGAAGAAAGAGGGAAAAAGGGAAAACTTAGCTTTGCTATTACAATAATTAAGGCGCAGGGGCAAACACTACAGGTAGCAGGTACTTACCTGCAAATCAGGAAAGGGGAACTGTGTTACCCCTTTTTTTTTTTTTTTTTTCGGGTGGGAAATCATCCAATGACTTCCCCCGCTCTGGGTGGAGCGGGGGGGCATGTCAGACTTGTACTGACTAAAACCCACCCATGTTTCTTCTATTGCCCTTTACGTTCCGAGGCCGCGGTATCTCTTTCGAACAACCCGCAACCCCGGCAGGCAGAGGCTCTGGCAAGCCCCTCTGCTTTGCTGACTCTCTTTGAGGCGCGCGTGAAACACGAACGCGCCGTCGACACGGCCTGTCGTCAATCGACGGACGGACGGTGAACTACCCATTGCTCACCGTCCACAGGCCCGCATCTACGGTGGCGGCGCCCGGCGCCATGGGCGTCTCCCGCGGCGGCTGGGTTGGGCAGATGTTCTCTCCCTCAAACGCCCGGCCACCTCCTTCGCTAACATTACTGCTTCGCAGAAGGTGGTGACCGCTTCCCATTCCCTCTCGCTCCGGACCATGGCCTGAACCAGGGCCGGACGCGAGAGATCGCCGCCGCCGATCGCCTCTACGAGGGCACGGCGGTGCTCCGCCCAAGCCGGGCAGATCGCCACTGTGTGCTCCACCGTGTCCTCCGGGCGATCCTCACAATGGTGACACCCGGGCGCTTCCTCCCGCCCGATGATGTGCAGGAACCTCCCGAAACTTCCGTGTCCGGTGAGGACTTGCGTCAGGCGGTAGGTGAGGACGCCATGACGCCTCTCCAGCCACTCCTAAATAGCTAATTGCCGATTTTGATTAATTTTATTTTATTATTACAATTAGAAAATCCACATCGATGTTCCTAGACGTAACTTTTTTTTTGTATAGACCATATGCTTGTTTTGCTACCTGGTATTGCAACTGCAAGTGTATTGTCTTTGCATCTTTTAGATACAGTTCAAGTTCTTAGGTTTCCTACTAAACATAAACCTCAAAAAGCAGCACCATATCATATTTTTAAAGAAATTACAACTCGGCAATCCAAGGAATGCCTGCAAAGCCTCTATTAGTCTGACATAATAATAATCATCTTTATTTAGGTAAAATACCCATATCATCAACACACATTTACATTATACACTGTTAAATTTCATAAAATCATCCATACACATACGATATCATTCATCATCATCATTTTCCTGCCCTTGTCCCATTCTATTTGGAGTCGGCGTAACACGTCTTCTTCTTCCATTCTCCCCTATCAGACGTCACGGCATCATCTACTCCTTTCTTCTTCATATCATTCCTTACACAATACATCCATCTTTTCTTTGGCCTTCCTCTCGCTCTCCGTCCATCAACATTCAGAGCCATCACTCTTTTAGTCACATGTCCTTCATCCCTCCTCATTACATGTCCATACCAAGACAAACGACTCCCTTTCATTTTTTCTGTAACAGGCGCAACTTTCAATCTTCCTCGAATATATTCATTCCTTACTTTTACACATACGTACACCAATGCAAATTCTGCACTCAATGATTTTCATGAGATGCTGTGCCTATTGTACAATCTCTGTTTTCCTAAGACAAGATTTAAAATCAACATTAATACAAAAGTGGACAAGCAAAGTCTAAGACAAAGTTGCAGAACTAAACGGAAACTACGTTATCAGTACTGAATAAAAATTCATTAAATAAAATAAAGAAATGTATTTATGATTCAAAAAACAACGCCAGCATAAAATATATTTACACGCAAGATAATAAATGTAAAGCTACTTGAACTGTCATTGTAAGTATAATATTACACCCAAAAGATGGCACAGAATTCATAAAGTTTAATGATACGGTAGTGAAGAGAAGTAATGGCTACTTTATTCAAGGATCATTTTGTTCTTTCAACGTAAATGCTAACGTAGCAAAATATTGCCCAAAGCTAAAAGCAAAATAAATGTGTTAATTTTTAAAAAATGAAGTGAAATGAACACAAAAATCATAAAACCATTTTGTGATGAGCTCAAACTCAAAGCATTTATTTCAACTAGCTGTTCCCCACGGTTTCACCCGCGCTGCTCAGCACCTGTTGGTCATAGCGTGATGTTATATAGCCTATAACCTTCCTCAAGAAATGGACTATCCAACACTAAAAGAATTTTCCAATTCCAACCAGTAGTCCCTGAGATTAGCGCGTTCAAACAAACTAACTCTTCAGCTTTATAATATTAGTATAGATTAGACCATTTCGGTTGCTACGTTCTCCGCCCAATATTGTTCTTTATATACAGAAATGACATCATAACTATTATAGTGGCATCTGATAAAAAGAATAATACCGCTGCTGATCAGGAGTTTTATATTAATAATACCATTGATTCATGTTCCATTCCATTTGAAAACAGATGTAGACAAATCTGTTTAATCAATCGCATAGAAAAAATGGAAATGAATAAATTTAAATGGTCTCAGACTGAACTTGATGCCATGGATATGAGAGTCCGTACACTGCTGACTGCAAACCGGATGCATCACCCACGATCATGAGACTACTTTAAACGCGAAGACCCCCCACAACCGATAGGTGTGCAGTCTCATTTTTAGGGTTCCGTAGTCAACTAGGAACCCTTATAGTTTCGCCATGTCTGTCTGTCCGTCCGTCCGTCCGTCTGTCCTCGCTTAATCTCTGTGACCGTTAGCACTAGAAAGCTGAAATTTGGTACCAATATGTATATCAATCACGCCGACAAAGTGGTAAAATAAAAATTTGAAAATAATGTTTTATTAGGGTAGCCACCCTATATGTAAAGTGGGAAGTGATTTTTTTTTTTATTTCAACCCTAACGTGTGATATATTGTTGGAAAGGTATTTAAAAATTAATAGGGGTTTACTAAAATCATTTTTTGATAATGTCAATAATTTCGGAAATAATCGCTCCAAAAGTAAAAAACAATGTGTCCCCCCCCCCCCACTAACTTTTGAACCATAAGTTTAGAAAATATGAAAAAAATCGGAAAAGTAGAACTTTATAAGGACTTTCTATGAAAATCATTTCGAACTTGATTGACACAACAGTTTTTGTACAAAAAAGACAAAAAGTTGTACAAAATAATTTCTGGACTAAGTTTGTAGTATAATCGTATATGCAAGCATTTTTTGTAACTTTGTTTACATATTTTATTATCCTGAACGTATCTTTTTTCAAACAAAAAAAGAATTATTGAAATCGGTTCTCGCAATCCAAAATTACCACCGAAATTGCACGTCTTTGTATTAATTAGTAACCCTATTCCCCGAGAGAATGCGCTGTAGGTACTTATTACATTGGATCGGGTATTACCGAATTGTTCGGTTGACCTCATAACTGGGAACACTTATTGTGACGGACGGGAAACTACGGAACCCTACACTGAGCGTGGCCCGACACGCTTTTGGCCGGTTTTTTTTTAAGTCGATGTGGGTGTGCACCGAGATGTGGTCGTTGTGACAAGGGATGAGTCCCTTATCCACAATGACCACATCTCTGTTAACCCTGTCACATCATTCCCGCTGCCCATGGCTAAGGAGAACTGCCGCAAACCTGTAGTACCGCAAGGAAATATGACAAGGTAATCTTTAAGTCGATTCAGTATTGTTATCAGGAAAGCGAAACAGAGTTACTTTTGCATTTATAAAATTGGTGTGGATGTGGATTGAAAATGTAATTTCTAGAGTTTAAAATAATTTGTTGATAAGAAATGTTGATGCTTTGTACATTTGCCTAGAAATGTTGCATGCTACGTTTTTATCCTATTGATTGAACCATTTGTAATTTTATTTAACAACATTGGATACCATGTTTTACGCAATGATGATACGCATAATGATGATGTTTATGTAAAGCTGTGACTGATTAATATTTAAAAAAAAAATGTCTATGTGTCATATGCGTACGTAATTAGTTTGTAGGCCCTTCGGTCCTGGGGTCTTAAATTCGATTGAGATAGTCCGGTTGAGCAGTAAGTTAATGTGTATACGCCGCTGACGTTTTGTATTAATAGCATCTCGCAGTTCAAGCTAGGGGGTTGTCGTCTGCTTAACCGGCAAAACTCACCGCTGACGGCAAAACCTAACCTTTGTAATTACACCTTTTTTTGCGAATGCAAAATAATCAAATAACTTCCATTGCTCTGGGCGGAACGGAGTGTCAGATTTCGAGCAACTTGCACTTGACCGGTTTTAAAAGCAGTCTATGAATTAATTTAGCGCTACTTTATTTCTGCATGTATTCGTAACAAGATCTTTGGCGTAAGATGCAAGAATAATAAAAGCCCCTGCAATGGCAGCGGAATTTTGAGTATTCAAATGACAACGGGTGGAACGGCACGCGATTTGAAAATAGAAAATTTGAAAATAGAAGTGTTTCAATAACTAGACTAAAGAATTCTCAAAGAACCTTTTTTAAATATCCATAATTAAAAGTGCAAATCAAGTTTTGATTTTGAAATGAGTTTTTTAAATAAATTCTGTTTGTTATTGTTACTCGGTGTTTACTGCGAGGGACAGATGCCAACGAGAAAGGAGGCTTATATGTCAGTTGTGAGTAACTACAATATTGTGTATTTGGTTCAAGTAGGGAAACTTTGTAATTGCGTCCGAGGTGGAATTAGCTAGCAAGATGGCGTAGCTTCATCTTTTTGTTTTTGATATTTTAAGTGCAGGAAACTATATAATTGAATAAAAGGCTTTGAGTTTTATTTTATGGAAATACAAAAATAACATATTCAATAGGATGCCTACTATCCTTACTAATATTATAAAAGCGAAAGTGAGTTAGTTTGTTTGTTACCTCTTCACGCTTTAATGGCTCAACCGATTTTGATGAATTTTGGTACAGAGATAGTTGCGAACCAGGAGACGGACATAGGCTTTATTCCATATTTTTTTTTAAAAAGTGGGATGTGAGGGAGAAAGAGGGAAGAAAAGGGAAAACTTAGCTTTGCTATTACAAATCAATAAGGCGCAAGGGGACCTGTGTTAGCAGAATTTAAAGCGGGCGAAGCCGCGAAAGCTAGTAATATTATAAAAGCGAAAGTGAGTTTGTTTGTTTGTGACGGCTTCACGCCTAAACGGCTAAACCGATTTTGATGAATTTTAGTAGATAGTTGAACCCAGAAGACGAAAAAGGCTATTTTTTTTTTCAAAAAAAATGGGTGTAATGAGGGAGAAAGAGGGAAGAAAGGGGAAAACTTAGGTTTGCTATAAAAATAAATAAGGCGCAAGGGCAAAAACTACCCTTTCCTGATTAGCAGGTACCTGCAAATTAGGAAAGGAACTATATTTTACATGAATTTATTTGTCAGATCAGTACATTTAGTTTAGGAAGGGCCGTAGTCTAGCCAGGGCTTTGTTGTATGACTCATCATCATTTTTCTGCCCTCGTACCATTCTATTTGGGGTTGGCGCAATACGTTCGTACTCCTTTCTCCTTCATATCATTCCTTACACAATCCATCCATCTTTTCTTTGGTCTTCCTCTCGCTCTCTGTTCATTAAAATTCAGATCCATCACTCTTTTAATCACATGTGTTTTGTCCCTCCTAAGAATGAAAATATCTTATCAACTCTAAATAATGAGATGTGCACACTCTTAGTTTTGCTTTCGCTTATGTAAAATAGATATTTGACAAGAAACTGTTTAGTGTACTTAGTGTTTTGATATATTTAAAATAAATATTTACGAAACAAATGGAAAAAAGGATGCAAAATGAAAGGATGACAAAACGGCTAGAAATATTGACGGGCCTGTTGGTCTAGTGGTTAGTGGCCCTGACTGCTGAGCCGGAGGTCGTGGGTTCGATTCCCACCCAGGACAAACTTTGTGTGATGAGCATGATTGTTTGTTCTGTGTCTGGGTGTGATTTATCTATAATATGTATGTATTTATAAATTATATAAGTATGTATATCAGTTGTCTGGTTACCATAACACAAGCTCTGCTTAGCTTGGGATCAGATAGCCGTGTGTGAGTTGTCCCAAGATATTTATTTATTTATTTTATTTATTTATTTATTTATTTAAGTCAGTGCAGTGCAGTGCAGTATTAGTTTTTATTAGCATAGACATTAATAGTGGTTACTTTGGGCTAACGCTAACATTAACCCGCGTGATGATCGAAAAAAATGTATCTTTCTCTCGCCTTTTCTTCCCTATTTCTAGACCTTTTCTCACTTTAAAAAAAAATTGCCAAGTCCGTCTCCAGTCCCAACTGTCTCTGTACAAAAAAATTATCAAAATCGGTTTGGCCATTTAGGCGTGAAGACGTAACAAACAAACAAACACACCTACATTCGCTTTTATAATATTAGTAAGGATTTTATTAGCCAAGAAAAAGATCGAAAATAGGGCTGGAACGTTTAGATGTTGTCCTTTCAGAATTTGAAAAATAAACGGAGAGACGTCCTCCTGCTGGATGCGAGACGAGTATGTCGGACATTCGCATCCACCAGAAGGACGTCCGTAGGGTGCTGCGTAATCTTGACGTGAACAAAGCTAGTGGTCCCGACGGGATTCCGGCAATTGTACTTAGAACGTGCGCGCCTGAATTTTCTCCAATCTTGACGCACCTGTTTCGCCTCTCGTTTGAGACTGGAAAAGTACCGAAAGCTTGGAAGCAAGCTAACGTGCAACCCGTGCCCAAAAAGGGCAGTCGAGCTGACCCGGCCAACTACAGGCCCATTTCAGTCACGTCCATACACTGTAAGACTATGGAGCGTGTACTGAATGGTAAACTCCTGGCATACCTAGAATCCAATGACATCCTCAGTGACCGACAATACGGCTTTCGCCGAAACCGGTCCACTGGGGATCTTCTAGCGTATGCCATTCACATTTGGAGTGAGGCCATTGAGAAACACGGGGAAGCGCTTGCCGTTTCCCTTGACATCTCTAAGGCCTTCGACAGGGTGTGGCATGAAAGCCTTATTAAAAAGCTTCCTTCTTTCGGTCTACCCGCTGGTTTTTGTACTTGGGTTGCGGACTTCCTGAGGGATCGGTCCATTCGAGTGGTCATAGATGGCTGCTCGTCTGACCAATTGGCTATTAATGCTGGGGTCCCTCAGGGGTCGGTTCTCTCAGCAACTTTATTTTTGCTGCACTTTAACAGTCTGCTAGTGCCCGGCACCTTTGGGTATGCAGACGACAGCACTGTTGCTGAGAGATATACGTCCAACGCAGGGGCTAGTGGGTCTCAGATCCGGTCTCTTCGCGAGGTCATGGTTGAGCGGTTGAACTTGTCCTTGAGGGCTGTCTCCGATTGGGGAGATGCCAACTTGGTCAATTTCAATGCTGCTAAGACCCAGGCGTGTCTGTTCTCCGCAAAGAGGAGTGAATTTCAACCTGCTCCTTCTTTTCGTGATGTAACCGTGCCAATTACCGACCATATTGAGCTTCTTGGTGTAACGCTTACATCTACCCTCAATTTTGGTCCGTTCATCGAGGCTAAGGCTAAACTGGCTGCTAAGAAGTTGGGTATCCTAGCAAAGGTGAGACAGTATTTCACACCGGAACAGTTGCTGAACTTATATCAAGCGCAAGTTCGATCGTGTGTGGAATACTGTTCTCATCTCCGCCAAATACCAGCTTGAAGCGCTAGAGTCTATAGAGAAACGAGCCAAGAGGCTCAACGGCAACGACGCGCTGGTTGAGTCAAAGCTCCAGAGCCTGGAGCATCGCCGGCGCGTTGCCAGCCTTTCGGTTTTCTATCGGTTACATTTCGGAGAGTGTGCGATGGAATTGCACAGCCTAATTCCGCCAAGCCCGATCCATCATAGGACTACAAGACGTACGGCGATGCGCCACCGTTACATGGTAGACATCCCACCCACACGCACTAAACGGTTTGGGAATACCTTCATTGTGCGTACTGCTAAGGAGTGGAATTCCCTGCCGGAGTCTGTATTTCCTGACAGCTATAACCTGGGGGTCTTCAAGTCAAGAGTGAATAGGTTATTTCTAGGTAAGCGTGCTTCATCGTCGACCACATCATCACTTACCATCAGGTGAGATAGTGGTCTAACGCGAGCCTATCAATAATAAAAAAAAAAAGACGTATTCTTAGACTAGCTGTTCCACGCGGTTTCACCCACGCTGTTCAGCACCTCTTGGTCGTAGCATGATGTTATATAGCCTATAGCCTTCCTCAAGAAATGGACTATCCAACACTAAAAGAATTTTCCAATTCAAACCAGTAGTCCCTGAGATTAGCGCGTTCAAACAAACAAACAAACAAACTCTTCAGCTTTATAATAATAGATGATGATGGTGTCTTCGTCTTCTTCTGCTTCTGTCGAGGCTGGGTGATGAATTGGTCACCTGTAACCTGTAGTGGCTTTCAAACTTCTGTTCGGGCGCCATGGAGAAACCGTTCATGTCCCTGTGAACGATGCCGCAATAAAAAGTAGTGTAGGGAGTTATGGGACAGATAATAATAAAGGAGCTACAGGTTTGTTATTTCTCTATTTGTACAGCCCAAAGGGTGGAACCTACGAACAGCAAGAATAAAACAATTTAATATTATGTAACGGTAATGAGGACCTTTAGAGATAGGTAACTATTAAAATCTTATCAAGTTCACAACAAACCTTTAATAGGGTAGATATCATTTTAAGTATCACATTTTTTTTTTTAGAAAACTTAGCCCCACACTAGGAATTTCTCCTGTGTCGTGGGTGCGAGTACAAACATTTAAATTCACATACACAAACAGCCAGACCCGAAACAACTACCTGTAGGCCATACAAATATTTGTTCCGTGCGGGAATCGAACCCGCGACACGCAGCACAGCAGTCATCGCTCGACCACCAACCGTGCACTAATTTTGTTAATTACACTCTAGTTAAAGGAAGCACATAACTAAGTTTAGTATAAGAATGAAGCAGCTTTTAAAAATAAGATATTTCAGAACAGTGCAGCTGCTAGCCGTGATAAGATTGTAGTAACCACAAAATACTTGAAGATGACGCAAATGACAGAATTAAATTTGAAATCGGAATACAAAAATTTAAAAATCGAAATTGATCCAGTAGGAAATAGGTTGATACAACAGAGGAATACCCACTATACAAAACGTTTTATATCTGGCCTCAAATAGTTTCGTTTTTTTTTAAATCTTATTGTACATAAATTCTTTAATTAATTAATATTACTATTCATAAATTCACACTATTCGCAGATGACATCTCTATCAATGCCATGAGATGAGACTGAAATTAATAACGTTATCTATTTAAAGACCGATTGAATGGCTACCTAAAAATAACTTAACAATTAATTTAAAAAAAAACCGTCTTACAATTTAATAAATCAAATGCAAAATACAATATTATAATGAATATACATACATAATGAATATATTCACGAAGTAATAAAAACTAAATTTTTAAGCGTAACCTTGGATCAAGACATCAACTGCAAAGCACATGTTGATAAAGTTCAAAAATAATGAATAGGTGTATAATGCACTGAAACAGATCAGAAACATAACAAATATTAAAACATCAATTACAACATATCATGCATATGTTGAATCGGTGCTACGCTACGGTTTAATTATGTGGGATAAAACAGCGATCAAAATAGAGCATTATTACACATAAAAAATGCATTAGTTAGAGCAATGTATGAGCTTTAACCCGACGCATCTTGCAGGCCAGTATTTAAGAAACTTGATTTGTTACCGTTGCCGTCCCTTTATAAATTAGAAATTTATATGTTTGTGTGTAAAGCAAGCGATGCTAATGGCGCTCTTAATTTAGACGTTTCGTGTCGGACCGCTACGGTGCCGAAGCGGTGCGTGTGTCGTATAGCGCACGGACGGTCGTTTGTTTTCATACAAAGCGCGCGGTGCGGCGTATGCGGCAGCGTTAGTACACACGGCAACAGATCAACCTATACAAAACCAGTTTATGCTGCTCTCTCAACAACGGATCGTACACCATAAATTTCAAGTACAATGAGAGATCCGCATAAACTGGTTTTGTATAGGTTGATCTGTTGCCGTGTGTACTATGCTCGCTCGACGGCAGGACGACAAACGCCACGCGTCAACTGTATGAAAAAAGACAACTGTCCGACAAACGCACCGCTTCGGCACCGTAGCGGTCCGACACGAAACGTCTAAATTGAAAGCGCCCTATGTCTCGAAAAGTCTCTGCAAGCGTGGGCTCTGTAGGTATGTGAAGGACCCTGTCACAGGTACCTAAAGAATTGATTCGCTTGGCCCCATATGACAGAGCGGCACTGGAGTTTTACAATTACTCTTTCTCTGCCGAAAGATATTTTCTCAAGCTTTTCAGCAAGCGTTATTAGCTAAACAAGCCCGCGCGTTACCGCTGGCGGGCTCCGCGCGCGTCTCCGCGTCGTTTCACTTTTGTATGAAACCGCGCAGGTGTCCGTTTAACGAAGTTTCAGCCCTAAAGGCTCGCGTTAGATGTACTAACAAGGCTTGCGAAATATAATAAAAGTTGCATATTTATGTGTGTCCGGGTCTACAATAAGATACCAGATTAATTTAAAACACTAAATACGAGATTGTTAAAAATTAAATTACACAAATGGCTGTCTGCTAAAAGTTTTTACAGTGTAAGGGAGTTCCTAGAGCATAAAATCGGATGATGAAAGCTGTGTAGGTACTATAACTATAAAATTTGCATGCTTATACCTAAAAAGCAAAACATGTATGTTCAAAAACTATTTCCACCATCTTGTATACCATATTTTAAGCAAATAAATTAATTTGAATTTGTAATTTGAAATCAAAATATCCGCGTGCTCTATTAACGTAGGTACATGTATGCCCAAATTGCCATGTGTGTCAATGTTTATTACTCCTGCATGCTGAAAAGACTGGACGGATTTTGATGAAATTTATCCACAGTTGGAATATTACCTGGAATAATAAATAAGTTGCTAGATAAATAAAGGCACAATAACATCAAACCCGTGAGTAGTAGCTAGTTCGATATAAATATTAGCAATTACATTACAGCCTTAGGCTGCCTAGACCTTAACCTTCGTGTTAGAAATAACATAGCTCATTAGACACTGCACTGTAATACTTAACCTAGGTACACACAGTATGACCTGACCCTAGTTACCATTATAACTATGGGATGCGAATTAAAATAATGCGATAGTTTTGCATTCATTGTATTAATCGTTGAACAGCCTGAGGTTTTGACCTCGAACTTTTACAACAATTAATAAATTTATACAGTTGAAGCGGAATTTGGTTTTTTATGCTATGATTAGCATATTTTACTATTTTTATTAATTACTAGCTTTTGCCCACGGCTTCGCTCGTGTTAAATTTGGGGTAACACAGTTCCCCTTTAATGATTTGCAGGTACCTGCTACCTGTAGTTTTTGCCCTTGCGCCTTATTGATTGTAATAGCGAAGAAAAGTTTTCCGTTTTCTTCCCTATTTCTCCCTCACTTCCCGCATTTAAAAAAAAATAAGATAGCCTATTTCCGTTTCAAAGGTCCCAACTATCTCTGTACCTAAATTCATCAAAATCGGTTAAGCCATTTAAGCGTGAAGACGTAACAAACAAACTCACTTTCGCTTTTATAATATTAGTAAGGATAGAAAGGACTAGCTGTGCCCCCCTTATACCCCCTTATACTTAGGGGTATGAAAAATAGATAGTAGGCGATTCTCAGACTTACTGAATATGCATAAAAAAAATCATAAGAGTAGATACGGTTTAACAATTCTTCTTTTATCGCTCATATTTTTACCATCAAAGCAGCTGTAATATTGAATTTTAAATAAACATCATATATAGTATGCAGCAGTTATTCGTCAGCGTCCCCAAACCAGGGGGTCTACTCTCTTTCTCCGAAACGTAACTTCGTTAACGAACGAAAGTCAAAAGTAGTTACGTTTGTAACCCTACTCTATATCATTTTGCGTGAATTAGAGTAGGTTTAGAAAATTTTAATGTCAAATAAACTTCGGACGTCTGAAATTTCGAAATGAATGAAATGAAATGAAACCGTGGTAGAAAACGTTGAAGTTTCAGCCGCAATTTCGTTTTACGTAGAATTAGAGTAGACCCCCAGGGTCGGTTGTAACATCCTTACTTAATATTTTAAAAGCGAAAGTCAGTTTGTTTGTTACCTCTTCACGCTTTAATGGCTAAACCGATTTTGATGAATGTTGGTACAGAGATAGTTGGGAACCAGGAGACGGACATAGGCTACTTTTTATTTTAAAAAAATGGGATATGAGGGAGATCGAGGGAAGAAAAGGGAAAACTTGGTGTTCCTATTACAAATCAATAAGGCGCAAGAGCAAAAACGGCACGTAGCGGGTACTGTGTTATACCGAATTTAACGCGCGCGAAGCCGCGGGCACAAGCTAGTACCCAAATAAAACAACTGTAATTCACTCTGGACGGTCATATTTGTATAATCTCGACATGAATGATGTTAACCAGATTTTGTAAAAATATTACGATTAGAAAGAGTTTCCATGGAGTTGTTTGCCCATTCTTCTCCATAGAGATCAACGCTTTGAAATGGGCAACTACAGTACTTTCACAAGTTACTGCCTTGTGACTGGGACCGTAGTTTCTATCTTTTTGTTTTGACTTTTAAAAGTGCCTGTAATGGTCTAACTAATGGAAATAAATAATTTGAGTTTCAGTTTAAGAAACTGATGGCTGTATAATCGATTTCAAAGAACTCAAAATGTTAACTTTATCTGGCCTTTATATTTTTGTAAATCTGTGTGAGATTCAAGTACGCAGATACCCGGAATTATACTCTTAAAGGGAGGACATACAAAGCAAAATTACGTTTAGACACAGCCACAAGGAATGCATTTGATGGCTACCAAACAAATAAAAAATATAAATAAATATTTTCAAAAATAAAATAAAATAAATAAACAAAACTGCTAAATGATAAACAACTTACCTACTTTAATACTAATTATATTTTATGTCACAACACATTATCCCATCATAAATAATTGCTAAGATGTAAATGTATAATTTAATAAGAACTGATCTCATTAAGTACGTAGTGACTTTTAAACTTTTTATCGAAATGTTATTATGTATTAACCTTATGATTAATTTAAATAACACTATTTCTGTACCCTAACAGGGTACATAAATGTACTTTAGATTTAAATACGAAAATAAATGAATATGAAATATATAAATGGTTTAACATTGACTTTGACATCATCCATAGCCCAGCATCGTCAAAGCTGCAGGCTACCCCGTGGAGAAGCACCGCGTCACGACGCCGGATGGCTACATCCTGCTGATGCATAGGATCCCGGGGGGCAGGCGCTCTGCCAACCAGACCGTGGAACTCAACGCTAAGAGGAAGAAGGCAATCTTAATCCTGCACGGTCTCAGCGGTTGCAGTTCGAACTTCGTGCTGTTGGGACCCAAGAGAAGCCTTGGTAAGTTTGATGCTGGTGGATAGACAGCAGAGCCAATAGTATTACAGAACTTACATACCATAACCTCACACTCAAAATTCTCGAAGGGTTAGGCGGCGGCGTACCTAATAGTTTACTCACATTACACCAGTAAATAGTCCTATGTAATTGAGGTGAGTCTAATGTCATATGAATTAATAATAGTTCTAACATTAAGTATCTCATCATGCCGGTACAAGAACTCACGTGTTATGGAAATTAAATAAATATTTAGTCCACCGAAAACGTGATCAAAGATTGGATTCAGTTTGCAAACCAGCTCTTCCAAGTGTACAGTAAAGTGACTTCCGATAGTACACAAAGTTCTTACATCCATTTTGAGACATAAAATCATTAAACACTGATGACAATTCTAACATTTCTGCTTCCTCCCTTTGTACTAAGGAATCCTCCTTATTGATATGGTCATTAATTAACAAATTCCGGAAGGGGTCTGCCAACATGTTGGATAGACTATAAGACGGCCTAGGAGTCGGTGCCACATACTAGGCTCATGAGGGTGCAGAAGTTGGATGTTTTTCGCTATCCAGGATGTCGACAAACCCAGAGGAATAACGAGTCGATAAGGATAGAGCGAGGTATATTTCAGGTCCACTTTGGTTCTGCTCAGCCTTCTTTACATGGATGACTTAAAACTCGTGCCCCCAACCATTTGCAACTGATGACTACTGAAGGTATGTAAACTAATAAATAGTATTGGCGCCAAACTATTTTGTTTTATCCTTGAAGTACCCCACGTTATATATTTGTGATTCGAGAAGTGTAGATAACTATATGATTATTGTTATCGTTGCTTATTATTTCCACAAACATTTTTCATTTTGTGAGTAGGATCTTAAAAGAAGGTCTTGGCCTCTGATACCACAATATTCAGTATAATTAAGAATAACTCATCAATAGTATCTACCAAAAGCTAAGCTGAGGTCGATAAATACTGATAATGACTGGTAGAAAATGCCTAAGGCATTAAGTCCGCCTTTGTACAGTTTTTACTTGTGCATAAAGTTTTAATAAATAAATAAATAAATAAATATTAGCTCAGCCAGTTTCAATCTGTAATTTAATTTATTAATTATGTAATTTTTAAAAGTGTTTATTGAATTGCAAAATCTTAAATTAACGATTTTATTCACATTTCGATGTATAGCCTATATTTGGTAAAAGGATATAGGTCGGTATTTTTTTGGATCAATCCTAATGCCTTTCTGAAACATTGCAATTAGTTTAGCCGATTTGATCTGATCAGAAAAGACCGACTCTTCGAAACATTTCAAAAAAATCAGAAAGACTTAAAAAAATACAAAGTTTAAAACGGCAGCTTTATGATTCCAGGGTACTTCCTAGCCGACGCGGGATACGACGTGTGGCTAGCCAACGTACGAGGCACCCTCCACACAAGGCATACAAAGCTCACACAAAATGATAAGGAATTCTGGGAGTGCAGGTGAGATAATTAGTACTCAGGACTGTAAAACTAACTCGATTCCATTTTTGGCAGCAGGCAGCGCTAGACGCGTTCGTAGACAGTATTATCTAACAGGTTGCAGCCACTGAGACACTATTTTTTTTCATACATTGCCCACGGGCGTATATGTACCTATATATTTTTTATAAATAATGTAGTGACAGTTCAAAAGTCGTAATTATACCCGTGGTGACAGAACAACATACCGTTCGTTATGATAGTATTGTAGCGACACAAATATAATAGAGGCAAAAAGTACTACAGCGCCATCTATGTAACCACTGAAGAACTAACGGCAACAATTCCTACATCGCGCAAGCAAAGTTGTACACACGGCGACACATCAACCTATACAAAACCAGTTTATGCGGATCTCTCATTGTACTTGAAATTTATGTTGTACTATCCGTTGTTGAGAGAGCAGTTTAAACTGGTTTTGTATAGGTTGATCTGTCGCCGTGTGTACGTGAAGTTAATATATATACGAGCTACCAGACCCGGGCCCACCTCCCACTCGTCCATTGCAAGAGCCAGCCCGCGCTGCTGAGCCAGTAAGTTAAAATAGTCCATAAATAATATCATTCAGATCCAGCCTGTCCCTTGCTGTCCCTCAGCGACGCCCTAAGCCAAGGCTCGTACCCCACAGGGGGTGCCCTTAGCGTGTAGTCGCTTAGTTTGTAAGTTTTTACCCTGGCTGGAGGTCTTAATTTTTAAGGCACCCACAGGATTCGCCCGGTTAAGCAGACGACAACCTCCTTGGTTGAACTGCGAGATGCCATTTCAAAAAAAACAAAACGGGCCCACCCGACACGTCATACGACACCCGTGAGACACCCGATGGAGAATCGATCCTCGTGTGGCGTACTGATTTTATGCAAGTAAAAACTGATACGTCGACAGGCGTACTGTCGTATCAGTTTTAGCCTATCTAGACGCCAGTGGTCATAACTGTCCACGAACGTATCAAGTCTAAGACTAAAGTTTGCGTTAACAAGTTGATCGACAAGGTTTATAATGCATAGTTCGCATTATTTGGCTTTATAACAGATCACCTACGAAGTGAAAAGGAAATCTCCTTTCTAATTCTATAATACTCATAAACGTTTTATCCTCTTCCAGTTTCCACGAACAAGGCAAATACGACGTGCCAGCGATGATAGACCGAATACTGGAAGTCACAGGCTTGGAGAAGATCATGTGCCTAGGACATTCATTGGGCACCACCATCTTTTTCTCCATGATAGGACAGAGGCCAGAGTACAATGACAAGCTGATAGCGTTCGTGGCTTTAGCACCGGCTGTGTATTCGGACAACCTTAAAGATATAGCGAATCTGTCGTTGAATATTTTTCAGTTTCCGGTAGGCAACAACGTTTCAATTAACTCAATATTTTGCGGATTAGAAATCATCAAATTACTTCCCCCACTCTGAGCGGGACGGGGGGAGGGGTGAAGTGTGTGTTTAATGCATGTTTTGAATTTCGTCTCACTCAGTTCAATAATACTTTGTGTTATTTTACTATAGCACCTTAAACAGTACCTACCCCGTGGAAGATGTGTCTACTTTAGGGAGTCTGAAGTCTGGCTGAACTAATTGGTCCCTATTTATAGTATTATGTCTGTAAAAAAATGCAGATTCTTTCTTAAATGATGTTAGTGCAGTACTGTCATGATGTTAATGTTCTTAAACAGTTTCCTTAGAGAATCGCGCCTACGGAGAGTACATTATATCAGATCACTATCCTGTAATTTCTATCACACGCCTCTCTTCGTCTATTAAGGATTTTTAAATGTCAACAGAACTAGTTAGCGGAAGCCTTTTCTTAACTGTGGGATAATATGGGTTCATTTTAGGTTAAGCAACAACAAAACGCAAACCTGTAGTGCTTGACACTAACGACCACAGGGAGGTATGGCAGTATAAGTCCGTGAAGCTCCTTTGCTTCACAAGCTAATAGTCACTCTTCAGAATACTAATACGCATATATCTACAAATGAAATAAACGAGTAAATTAATTTAATTAAAAACGAGAAACTTGCCAGCAATGACTATGACTTGGAAGCTAATTTTCTACTATGAATTATCACTTCTTGTTTCTCTTCATCAAACTGGAGCAGTAGGTAACTTTGTTTTTTATTAAGATACTTTTAAAAGCAAATATACCCACTGCGGGCACTACCAGTACCTTCTATGTGGCTATCAGCCTACACCAAGGGTCGGCTCTTAGCCCTTACCTCTTTTTGGTCTGACATTGGATAACCAAGAAGGGGCTCCCACGAGAGGGAATGGGAAGGGGTCACCTCCTTCTGCGAAGCAGTAATGCCCGTGAAGGAGGAGGCCGGGCGTTTGAGGGAGAGAACCTCAAACCAACCCAGCCGCCGCGGGAGACGCCCCGGGCGCCGCGAGACGACTCCCGACCACCGTAGATGTGGGCCTGTGGACGGTGAGCAATGGGTAGCTCATCATCCCTCCGTCGATTGACGACAGGCCATGTCGACGGCGCGTTCGTGTTTCACGCGCGCCTCAAAGAGATGTCAGCAAAGCAGAGAAGCTCCAAGGCCACCGCCTGCCGGGGTTGCTGGTTGTTCGAAAGAGATACCGCGGCCCCGGAACGTTAAAGGCAATAGAAAGAACATGGGTGGGTTTTAGTCAGTACAAGTCTGACATGCCCCCCCGCTCCGCTCAGAGCGGGGGAAGTCATTAGATGATTTCTCACCCGAAAAAAGAAAGAAGGGGCTCCCTGGTGCATGCTGTTTGCCGATGATGACATTGACATGATGATAGACGAGAGCTTCCAAGAGGTCCAGAGTGGATTTCAAATATTGTGTCAAAGGCCGTTGAAGAATGTTGGCCTGAAATTGATTAGAACTAAAACAAAATACTTGTTTTGCGATCTCTGCGGTTTGTCCAGTCCTGTGCCCATAATTCTTGCCGGAACACCTATACCGATCTGCTTCCTCCGGTGACTCGGGCCGCTTGTCCAAGGGAATGGAAGTAGACAGGAACGTAACGCACCGGGTGTGTGCGCGACTGCGTATCTATAGCTTTTACTGAACTGCATGTTTAGTAGTTGGCGCGTGGAATGGTTCTGTCTGAGACATTTCAACTAACGGGTATATCTCATTCTTTCCTCATGTTGATGCTTATTTTTTTCTTGTTATGTTAACAGAAACTGGTCAAAGCCATAGGCTGGCGAGCAATTATGCCGCAAGTGATACACTTCCTCCAGGCGAACATTTGTAATATGGAGCGACCGGACACTGACATCTGCTCGATCATACTGCACGCCTTGTTCGGCGAGGATATAGCACAGTATGACTCGGTATGGAACTTTTACAATCCTTCTAATCTTTACTTAGTACACTAATCTGTACCAATATTATATGAAGGCGCGTCTCTGGCGCCATCTAGTAGTAGAGATTGAAAACCCCATTTAGATTTGACGAGAGATGATATGAGAGATTTCACTCTGGCGGAACATCGAAAAAACGTCAAGCAACCACCGTACCGAGACAGTTTTGAATGGAACGGTAGCGTGGTCAACACGGTTACAACGGATCGCTTATGTCCCAAATCGAAATCCATTTTCATCTGAGTTAAATTAAGTGATTATTGTAATTTAAGTTGTGGATCGCGATTATAAGGCTGCTGATCGAAAACCTGTCTACTTACTTCTAAGATAGCTCGTGCGATTACCCACTTTAAGATGAGTGATTCTGATACACGTACCCACGTCTATAAAATGTGTATTAAATATCTCATACGGCTTTCGGTCTTATAACCTAGCTAGATCATAAAATCATTCAAATAACCAGGTAACTCGTATTTCAGTAGTTCATCCAGTTAGACTGGAAGCCGACCTAAAGATAGCCTATAAAAGACTAGGGAGCTGATTATCATACTTATTTTTGGTGTTGGCTTTCAGGACATGGCACCCACATATTTGTACAGAATACAGCCGTTTCCGGTGACCTCTTTAGAACATTACGGAAAAGTCGCATTGACAGGTACGTATCTATTCTATCTAAGGACTAAGACTGTGAATTGGGTAAGTTTACAAATAACTAGCTAGATTGCTTGCGCTATTGTCTAACAACTAAGACTGTAGAGCACCATCATCATCATTTTCCTGCCCTTGTCCCATTCTACTTGGGATCGGCGCAACACGTTTTCTTCTTCCATTCTCCCCTTTTTAGACGTCATGGCATCATTTAGTCCTTTCTCCTTATCATTCCTAAGACCAAAAAAGAAATGAAAAGCAAAGGCACAACGACAGTTTTAACTCTGGTCGATGTTAGAGCTATCTAAACAACAGCTGACATATTAAGACATCCATCGATGTTTGCCCGCCTATGGCCATGTTACATGCAAAGTCAACAGTGTATCGCACCCAGACTTGGTCTAAACTATTTGTTACATATATTTAAATTTGGCGCCTTGTGTAAGATCTCATAGAGAGCTCCACATGTATATTGTTTATGGATATGCTCTTTTCTTTTGTTTTACTTCTCTCTGGTTCCGTCCGTGCAATACGCAGTGTTCCAATTTGTAAAACCCACAAGTACAAAATGGAACAGTGATTAATTTTTTTTCAATTCACACACGGCTATCTGATCCCAAGCTAAGCAGAGCTTGTGTTATGATAACCAGACAACTGATATACATACATATTATAGATAAATCACACCCAGACACGGAACAAACAATCATGCTCATCACACAAAGTTTGTCCTGGGTAGGAATCGAACCCACGATCTCCGGCTCAGCAGTCAGGGCCACTAACCACTAGACCAACAGGCCCGTCATTATCGTTTAATTTATACAATAATATCTTTCATCATCGTTTAATGTATCACTTTTGGACCTTGGCCTGTTGAATATTCTAAAGAAATGTTAAAATGCATGTCATCTTTACTTTCAGGCGTGTTCACGACATTTACTGGCGGTGTGAACGGTCCTATAGTGCCGTACAATATCAGTAATGTCAAAATTCCAGTTTCACTGCTATATGGGGGTAATGACCGGCTCGGCCATCTGACTGTAAGTTCCCAGTTTTATTTATTTGTTACAATTTTACGCGTGTATAGTACCTATACAAGGTGGGGCAAGTATACCCACCAAGCACACTAAACTATAGCAAACGAATTGTAATATATGAAGGTGAAAAAATACTACAGCACCATCTATGCAACCATTGAAAAACTAACTGCTAATTCCTACATCGCGAAAGCAAAAGTATCCGCGAGTTAAGAGGATATATGAGCACCCAACCATAGCTCTCGAGTAGTGGCCCGCCAGACACGACACCAGTCTGGTCGGAGGTTTCTTCCTTTTCTAAAGGAATGAAGAGCTGTGCACCCTGTTCTTCTTACCCCTAAATACCTAAGGGCTAGGGACTTCGCTAATCGCCGACGATGGGTCAGCTTCCACAGGATCTTTAAGAAGAAGTTATTTTAATGTTTACAGGACATACATCGGTTAGAAAAGCAGCTGGAGGCTAACGGTGTCCTAGAAGACGTAGGACCCGCTACATGGCACGAGTTCAACCACATAGACTTTATATTCGCGAAGGACGTCGCGACGCTGCTCAATAGACCGCTCGTCAAACACATAGACCATCTGTATAATAAATATGGTCCCGTATGACTGATTCGTTTTTATTTATTTATCCCCAAAACGACTTCCATAATATAAATACACACAGTAAACACGAAATTGTAATTCAATTGAAGATAAAGAAGTCTAGCTATCTTTCCTTCTGCGCATGCGTCTTCCCTGGTAACTCATAAACGGCACAAATTAATTGCGGATGTCGTCTACTAACGGCATTCACTTTCTATCGAATGGTGTAAAAATACAAGAGTGTTTATGTATATATATATATATATATATATGTCGGCGTGAGAAGCGTGGGCGTAGTGATAGCAGGGTCTTCATCTGCGCTTCTTGGTTCAGGTTCCATGAGGAATGTGGGTACTCGGGCAAACCAGTTAAACGTTGTTATAAAAACTTACAGTCACGTTTATTTTTCAATAGTTTACAATAGTAGCGTAGAATAACGGCTTGTACGGTGAACGTGACAGTTTCGATCGTATGATCGGAACAGTGCGGTGTCTGCTTCAGCAATCCCAGTCTAAGCTATCTAGATCGACTCTGTCCGTATGTTTTGGCGGGAAATTGAAGCGCCAACTCACGGTATTCACTGTACTAGCCGATCAACCAATCAGAACTCAGTCACAGTTGACCAACATTATGGAATCAATAGGTAAACCAACATTAGGAATAAAATTTAAATGTTGCCATCTTGATAATTGCTCGTGACGATAAATAAAATTGAAATGTTGCAGTCTTGAAAATTACTCGCGACGACATATATATAATATATATGACTTTGATTACTGGTTAAACTTTGGTTTTTAATTTTAAATCAAATAATGCTAGATTTACTTGTAACAAAATCTGTTCCAGACACCTTTAAGTTAAAAACTGTCATAAATTCGAAAAATCAAACTTTTATTACATTTTGTAGTTCATATATTTTAAATTAAATACATTTTCGCTTATAACTAACATGCTCATTTAACAAATGACAAGACTATCTACAAACATCAATAATAACCATCACAGTTGCTACAAATAACACAATTTAACAATACATTCTCATATCATACTAACACGGTAAAGAGAAAACGTTTTAATTCATAATAATTAACATTAAAACTGTACATCAGATTGATATGAAAGACCATCACTGTCAAAATAACAGTTACTTCATATTATGTTATAATAAGGTTGATTTTGGAGTACTACCGTCACAGGCAAAATAACTGACACCCGTATCTATAGTCAAGTTAAAGTAATTACTTACTTTTTATACAAACATTTTTATGCAATAAACAAGAATTTTTAGATAGAACTGTCAACGAAAGAAAAGCAATATTTTTATAGAATGTTCAAGCGATTTTCGTTCTGTAGTAATGACTAAACTACAGAACTAAAATCGTGTTTTAAATATTATTTTTCAAGTAATCACTTTGACTTATTAATTCTTATTTAGTCAAATTAGAGTAATTACTTTTATTAAATAATGATTTATGTAAACAATTTAAATAGACACAAATTTAAATTTAAGTGGTTCTCTCTTTGCTTAAATTCGTCTTTGTTTAGTTAAACAACGCAAACCTATTAATAATTCTAACTTTTGAAAATTCTAACTTCAAGCAAGT
Organism: Ochropleura leucogaster; assembly: GCA_958449745.1. Lineage (NCBI taxonomy): Eukaryota > Metazoa > Arthropoda > Insecta > Lepidoptera > Noctuidae > Ochropleura > Ochropleura leucogaster. Next base: position 17,337,639 of record OY288215.1, on the reverse strand, counting down.
AAAAAAATCGTATCCTAAATAATGACTTTTACTCAAGTTAAGTATCTCTTCGGCTTATTTATAGATACGAGTGGTTAGATTATACAAGACTTAACCTTATGTGCGAGTGAGTAGCCGCGGAAATACAAGGTGTTACAGAATAAGTTCAGGACCTCCCAACTTCGTCAAAGCCACTCATCCGCCGCGCCGACGCGGTCGCGCGACACTGACGGACACGCGTCAGCGATAGGGTCTCAGCCTGCTGGGGTAGCAGGTTGTTTCAAAGAAATACCGCGGCCCCGGAACATAAAGGGCAGACATAAGAAATATGAGTATGTTTTACTCAGTACATGTCTGACACACCTCCGCCCAGAGCTGGGGAATTTATTTGATGAATTACCATCTGCAAAAAAAGGACCTCCGGAGTTTCTCAAACAGTTAATCAGCTGATCGCATCCGTTTTACACAAAGTTCATGTTTTTGTGAATTTCGAGAACATTAAAGTTATTCAGTTTTACGGTCCGAGAGACCCTATCGAAGGACTTGCGTGTACTATGTTACAACTTGTATAAACCTCATTCAAAACAATAAAAAGTCAGATATCTTGAGCAGCTCAATAATTTCATAGGTGTCAAACAAAAACGAACTAAATTGACATGAAGTTTTTCTTCTTATATTAGAAGCCTTGAATGCCCCACTGCTTAGCAAAGGCTATGAAGAAAACTTCGATATTCCCATAATATTTTTACTGATTTATTAATGTAACGTGGGAATCTATGATTATCTATATGGCGATATCTATGTCCAAACTGGAATTACTTATGCAAAACGGATACTAGAGTCGGCAGGGATACAAAAAGCTTCAAAAATACACTTTCTCTTAAGCCAGTAGAGATCAAAATGATTTGATAATTTAAACGGACTAATACGTGAGTGTGCATTGGATCTTGGTTGTATCAATAGGTCAAATTAAATTTCTATTGGGTTGTAGGTGATTGGGCAGACTGGACAATAGGCGGAACTAGTGGCACATTGTTGTTTTAGTAAATAAAATCTGAGATAAAATCATAGCTGGACACGATGAGTCTCAACGTGCAGCTCAATAACACCATAAAGCGTCGTATCCATTAAGCAAATTTGACGCGCAACACGTGACGCTTAGCGAATTCAGCAACGTTACACAACAGCGCGCGACGTTGCCAGCTAGCGCGCGACGTTGCCAGCTAGCGCGTGACGTTTCCAGCTAGCGCGCGACGTTGCCAGCTAGCGCGCGACGTTTCCAGCTAGCGCGCGACGTTGCCAGCTAGCGCGCGACGTTGCCAGCTAGCGCGCGACGTTGCCAGCTAGCGCGCGACGTTGCCAGCTAGCGCGCGACGTTGCCAGCTAGCGCGCGACGTTTCCAGCTAGCGCGCGACGTTGCCAGCTAGCGCGCGACGTTGCCAGCTAGCGCGCGACGTTGCCAGCTAGCGCGCGACGTTCCCAGCTAGCGCGCGACGTTGCCAGCTAGCGCGCGACGTTCCCAGCTAGCGCGCGACGTTGCCAGCTAGCGCGCGACGTTCCCAGCTAGCGCGCAACATGACGCACGGTTTGTTGTTTATTTACTTACAACATAAGTTAAGAATCAAATGTTGTCAAGTGCCGCTAATCAATACTAGTTAGTTCATGTTGCTATACAAAAGTGGCGCGCTACCGTTCAACATGTTGCGCAACATCTTGCGAGTCAAATGTTGCCAATTGGATACAAAGCTTTACTGATTGAACATATAATTTTCCAAGCATAAACGAACTTTAAAGTCGATTGTCCCGTAACATTAGTATGGCCTATGTGTGTTCGTCGCCTGGAGCGCGAGGGTCCGGTTCGTCCGTGACCTCGGCGGCCAGGTCCGCGAACTTGGCCACGTAGTCCACACTCGACTCCGCCATCAGAGACTGTAGGTGAGACTCCACCTGGAAAGAACAAAACATTGATACAATGGTTAAGATTCCTCAAGCGTTAGGTATCTAAATCGGAACCTTTAATGATTTACCCAGTCCGTCTGATTATTATTAACCGACTTCAAAAAAGGAGGAAGAGAATCTTCCTTTTTATGTATTGTCACTGATTGATTACTCAAAGGCGCCTGGATCGATTTGTAAAATTCTTATTTTTTCTATCCGTATGTCACAGCCATTTTGATACGAGACTATTGGCGATGTTCAAATTTGGGGAGTAAATGCATTCTATAAACCACTCCATATAATGATGCAAAGATAAAAAACTTAGGGCTAATTTTTCAATAGCCAGATAACTTTTATCTGAGGAATAAAAATGGCGGTTTGACAGCTTATTTATAGAAAATATGTCAAACCGCTATTTTTATTCCTCCGATAAAAGTTATCTGACTATTGAAAAATCAGCCCTCAGTCTATAAATGCAATTGAGAGTGAGAAAATAAATGATCACGCGAAAACATGAGGCCGTGCAGCGTGATTGTTTAAGTAAACAACAAGTGGGTACAGACCGCGGGGCGGCCGTCCAGGTGTCCGAGGAAGCTGCTGAGCGAGAAGTCGTGCGCCGCGCCGTCCAGCCAGCCGTCCGCGTCGTGCAGCAGGCGCGACGGCGACAGCGACATGGACTCCGACACCAGGAACTCCGCTACAAATCATTTATATATACTATTACTACAGATTCGCATAAACAACGTTATTTCGACGGCCCCTACGTAATTCGTAGAACAAAAATAATTATAACCGCGTTTTTTATTTTTTAGTTTCGATGAAATACGTGGGGGTCGTCGATTTATCGAGATGCTTTCTGGATTTTTAGAATAGATCGCTTACAACTATATCATGCATTAAATAACGCACGTGAGGAACTAAAATTAACACGTACAACCGAGGAAATTGACAGATACTAATCAAACCTAATGACTATTGTGAGTGTTCCTTTATATCTGTATTGTACTATTCTCCTTCTGTTAGTTTGTATTGTGTTGAACGTGTGGACTTAATCCTTACTAATATTATAAAAGCGAAAGTGAGTTTGTTTGTTTGTTACCTCTTATTTAAAAAAAGTGGGATGTAAAGGAGAAAGAGGGAAGAAAAGGAAAAATTTAGCATTGCTATTACAAATCAATAAGGCGCAAGGGGAACTGTGTTACCCCGAATTTAACGCGAGCGAAGCCGCGAGCGAAGCCGCGGGCAAAAGCTAGTTAATAATAATTGTGAGTACCTCGGCTGTGACTTTGACTTACTCCTCTGACTACCCTGCCTACCGACACACCGCATTAAAGATAAATGTGCCCACAGGGTGCAACGTTATTTCGGTGCTACGCAGGTGCATATACAAGAGCGAGGGGCCCTCGGATATGTGTTGCCCTTGCTCCTTGTCATGTAATGCTGTGTCACTCACGCGGTATATCCGAGGGCACCTCCCGGTCGTCCCGCTCGCCGGCGGGCTCCACGTTGGTGCACGGCGCCTCCTTGTCATGTCATGCTGTGTCACTCACGCGGTATATCCGAGGGCCCCTCCCGGTCGTCCCGCTCGCCGGCGGGCTCCACGTTGGTGCACGGCGCCTCCTTGTCATGTAATGCTGTGTCACTCACGCGGTATATCCGAGGGCCCCTCCCGGTCGTCCCGCTCGCCGGCGGGCTCCACGTTGGTGCACGGCGCCTCCTTGTCATGTCATGCTGTGTCACTCACGCGGTATATCCGAGGGCCCCTCCCGGTCGTCCCGCTCGCCGGCGGGCTCCACGTTGGTGCACGGCGCCTCCTTGTCATGTAATGCTGTGTCACTCACGCGGTATATCCGAGGGCCCCTCCCGGTCGTCCCGCTCGCCGGCGGGCTCCACGTTGGTGCACGGCGCCTCCTTGTCATGTCATGCTGTGTCACTCACGCGGTATATCCGAGGGCCCCTCCCGGTCGTCCCGCTCGCCGGCGGGCTCCACGTTGGTGCACGGCGCCTCCTTGTCATGTCATGCTGTGTCACTCACGCGGTATATCCGAGGGCCCCTCCCGGTCGTCCCGCTCGCCGGCGGGCTCCACGTTGGTGCACGGCGCCTCCTTGTCATGTCATGCTGTGTCACTCACGCGGTATATCCGAGGGCCCCTCCCGGTCGTCCCGCTCGCCGGCGGGCTCCACGTTGGTGCACGGCGCCTCCTTGTCATGTCATGCTGTGTCACTCACGCGGTATATCCGAGGGCCCCTCCCGGTCGTCCCGCTCGCCGGCGGGCTCCACGTTGGTGCACGGCGCCTCCTTGTTGGTCTCGGGACACGAGTTCGTCTCCTGCTTCACGTCGTTGCCGTTAGTCGGCATGTCTTCGGAGGGAGAAGCATCGTCGGAGTTCTGCTCGTCTTCTGTTGGTGGCAATAACATAGGCGTTAAGAAAGCAAACGGTACATGCCAATGGTATATCATTGAAGAATAAAAAAGAGGAGAGATAATGTTGATGACGACTGAGGTACGCCGCAGTCGATCGGTCGATGTAACCGAATAAGGCTACCAATAAAATATATTTTATTTAGTTGAAAATTACTATTTGTAGGGTAGGTGGAAGGCCCACTTCTAGAGAAAAGGCGGAAAAGTATTTTTTAATTCCTGTCAAGTGACTTAATGTGCTTGTATTATTGAGACTCTGACGGCAACATCTGTCGCCTTTCAGAAACCCGTAGTGCGTCGTATACTTACTGATTTTAATAGGCTGATGCAGCGCGGCCTGCGTGATGGGTATGCGTCGCTCTCCGTCGTGGAAGAAGAACTGTCCGTTAGACTCGCTCAGCACGTACACGATAGACAGACTGCTGCAAATATTAAGTGTTTCTTTAAACATCGCAGATGTTTCAGCATTTGGGATTAAAAAAAAACAGATTAAGTACTAATTAACATTTCTAAAATTCACTTATAAGTCTGCCAACTAAAAAAAACTAAATAATTCATACTAATATTATAAAAGCGAAAGTGAGTTCGTTTGTTTGTTACGTTAGTTTGTTTTTTCTTTGTCTAATTAGTTTTAACAAGGCGAGTTTTAGACATTACTATAAAGACAACTTATTTGCTATAACGTTTAAAACAAAAATTATGGGCCTCAGCTTTAACTTTAAATAAAAGTGGCTTCTAATACTAGGCTATAATTAATTCTAATACTAGGCTATAATTAATTATAGCCTAGTATTAGAAGCCACTTTTATTTAAAGTTAAAGCTGAGGCCCATAATTTTTGTTAGTTGTATAATTATTAATTATACAGTGTGAGTTTTTTTAATGTGCGCATAAATAAATAAATAAAAATAAAAAATAAAAAAGCCTTATATTTCGTGGAAAAAAAAAGAAAAACTTAAATAACATTTGTTTTTCACTAAACTTAACCTGTACTTATTATTAAAAATTGTTTGAATTAATTTAAATATGTTTAGAGTTTTAAATGTTTTGGTCAGTATCTGGTTTGTTTTCCAGAACCCCTCCTCGGGTGAAGGCCTCCTCCAACGATTTCCATTGCTCCCTATTCAGGGCTTTCTGTATCCAGTCATGGCCAGCCGTCCTGGCAATCTCGTCCTGCCATCTCGTAAGCGGCCTTCCTCTGCAGCGCTTGCCCAGGGGGCCGGTCCATGACGTTACTCTCCTTGTCCATCTCTGGTCTTGAAGTCGCGCTACATGTCCCGCCCACTTCCATTTGAGTTTTAGAGACTGGTTGAGTGCGTCAGTAGCTTTTGTTGTTTGTCTGATTTTAGTATGTCTTATTTTTTGTATTTTTCTTATGTTGAGCATACTGCGCTCCATGCCTCGCTGACATGTAGATATTTTGTGTCTTATATTACTTGTGAATTTCCAGGTTTGACAAGCGTACGTTAAACATGGGATGAGGCAAGATGTCATGACCTTAGATTTAATTTGTATCGCCATATTGCTTTTAAATATTTCTTTGAGGCTCCAATATTTATTCCAGGCGAGTTGTATCCGTCTTTCTACCTCTTGGACGTTGTTTGTTTTGTCAAAGCTGATTTGTTTACCCAAGTAAATATATTTATCTGTATAATTTAATGTTTTGTTGTCAACTGAAATTGTGGGTTTCACTCCACTGTTTGTCATTAACATCGTTTTAGTTAGATTCATCTCTAAGCCGATTTGTTTGCTGTATTCATTTAGTGTTTGTAGCATGTACTGTAGTTGGGTACTTGATTCAGAGAGAAGAACTATATCGTCCGCGAAACGGAGATGGCACAAGTACGTTCCACCTATATATAGGCCGCAGTTTTTCCAGTCAAGCTTCCTTATTATATGTTCCAAGATAGCGATGAACAGTGTCGGGGACATCGGGTCGCCTTGCCTTACTCCTCTTTGTATGGGAAATCTAGGGCCGATTTTTTCCAATTTGACTCTACCTGAACTGTTATTATATATGCTTTTAATTATCTCTATGTACTCAAAATTGACCCCCTGTTCTTCTAGAGCGTTCCAGATACTTGAATGTGCTACGGTATCGAACGCTTTTTTGTAGTCTATGAAGGCAATATGTAGATTTCTTTGTTTCTCTTGGTACTTTTCAATCAGTAGGTCTATAGTATAAATGTGGTCAATGTGCGCATATGATATACGAAATGAGGGTAAATTCCCTCTCTCCTCCCTGGCTTAATTTTAACAAAGGCAAAAATATTTAAAAAAATCAGTTTTTTTATCGAGGCTATTTTTCTACAATTTTAAAATTTTATTAGATCGTCTATATACTTCCAATCATTATAGTTTGTTTCATCGTGAAAGGTTGTTTAGTTTAAAAGTTACACCGTTTTGTTTACTTTAGGGTACACAGTATCGATTACATTATTACTAAAAACCGAAAGTGAGTTTATTTGTTTGTTTATTACGTCGTCTTCATGCCTAAATGGCTAAACCGATTTTGATGAATTTAGGTACAGAGATAGTTGGGACCCTGGAGACGGACATAGGCTATTTTTTGTTAAAGTCAGATATGAGGGAGAAGGAGAGAAGAAAAGGAAACATTTAGCTTTACTATTACAATAAATAAGACGCAAGGGCAAAAACAACAGGTAGCTGGTACTTGCAAATCAGGAAAGGGGAAATGTGTTACCCCGAATTTAATGCGAGCGAAGTGGCGGGCAAAAGCTAGTACTAGTATAAAATACCTCAGGGAAGGCAAATAGCTTACTCTGTAGGCGATTGTGGCGACGGTTTGGGCAATATCCTAGGCGGAGGCGGCGGTGACGTCGGCATCGCTTTCATTGGCATCAGACCTGCTACACACAAAAGACGAGTTTCAGGTAAATTATAGTCTTTTTTCTTGAGCATGGTAAATGGTGGATCATCAAGTAAGCTCTGGGCAGAGAGGGAGTCAGACTTTTAATGACTAAATACCTACCCATGTTCCTTCTTTTGCCCTTTATGTGTCGGGGCCGCGGTGACTTTTTCGTGCAACCCGCAACCTCGGCAAGACCGGCAACCCCAAAATCTGTTTTTTCCCAATGTCTTCGTGTGAATACCATGTGGTTGCAGCAGCTCGCTGCATGCGATCGTTCATTTATAATCACCGCAGTCAAATCACGTAGGTAATAAATAAATAAATAAATAAATATCTTGATCCCAAGCTAAGCAGAGCTTGTGTTATGGTAACCAGACAACTGATATACATACTTATATAATTTATAAATACATACATATTATAGATAAAACACACCCAGACACATAACAAACAATCATGCTCATCACACAAAGTTTGTCCTGGGTGGGAATCGAACCCACGACCTCCGGCTCAGCAGTCAGGGCCACTAACCACTAGACCAAGAGGCCCGTAGGTCGCTCGATCGTGTAACTCACAACCAAACGGTTTACAGGAAATGTGTCAAAACGTTGGAATACTATGTTTTCGTGTGAGTGTGACTGTGTGTACTCACTGTGCGGCGACAGCTTGGGCAGTAGCGGCAGCAACCGCTGCACCACGACGCGTCGGTCGGTCACTCGCGTGTGAGTGTGACTGTGTGTACTCACTGTGCGGCGACAGCTTGGGCAGTAGCGGCAGCAACCGCTGCACCACGACGCGTCGGTCGGTCACTCGCGTGTGAGTGTGACTGTGTGTACTCACTGTGCGGCGACAGCTTGGGCAGTAGCGGCAGCAACCGCTGCACCACGACGCGTCGGTCGGTCACTCGCGTGTGAGTGTGACTGTGTGTACTCACTGTGCGGCGACAGCTTGGGCAGTAGCGGCAGCAACCGCTGCACCACGACGCGTCGGTCGGTCACTCGCGTGTGAGTGTGACTGTGTGTACTCACTGTGCGGCGACAGCTTGGGCAGTAGCGGCAGCAACCGCTGCACCACGACGCGTCGGTCGGTCACTCGCGTGTGAGTGTGACTGTGTGTACTCACTGTGCGGCGACAGCTTGGGCAGTAGCGGCAGCAACCGCTGCACCACGACGCGTCGGTCGGTCACTCGCGTGTGAGTGTGACTGTGTGTACTCACTGTGCGGCGACAGCTTGGGCAGTAGCGGCAGCAACCGCTGCACCACGACGCGTCGGTCGGTCACTCGCGTGTGAGTGTGACTGTGTGTACTCACTGTGCGGCGACAGCTTGGGCAGTAGCGGCAGCAACCGCTGCACCACGACGCGTCGGTCGGTCACTCGCGTGTGAGTGTGACTGTGTGTACTCACTGTGCGGCGACAGCTTGGGCAGTAGCGGCAGCAACCGCTGCACCACGACGCGTCGGTCGGTCACTCGCGTGTGAGTGTGACTGTGTGTACTCACTGTGCGGCGACAGCTTGGGCAGTAGCGGCAGCAACCGCTGCACCACGACGCGTCGGTCGGTCACTCGCGTGTGAGTGTGACTGTGTGTACTCACTGTGCGGCGACAGCTTGGGCAGTAGCGGCAGCAACCGCTGCACCACGACGCGTCGGTCGGTCACTCGCGGCCGCCCGCGCCTCCAGCGAGGCAAACCTTCGAACTGCATCTCGGTCTTCTTTACCTACAGACATTATTTAATTTTTATCTCGTAAAACAACATTTGAAACTTACATATTGCATTGTTATGCAAATTCAGAAAAACCAAACTCACCAAGTTAAAAGCAAAATTATTATAAATAAAATAGCAAAAAAAAATGCAAGAGCAAGCGCAGCGAGCTCAGAGCTTGGGGCACGCCGACTCGAACAGGTTAGATACGAAGGGGGTAGCGGGGCTACGTCGACTACGTCTTATTACTAAATGTTTATATTAAAAAAGACTTTAGCTTTAGGTGTTTTTACACTAAAATTAAAGTTTAAGCCATTATTAGGCTAACAGTACCTCTCCAGTGTCGGGTCGTGGCGCTATGGGCGTGGGATGTCTAAACACTGAGCTAGCGTCGTCCAGTCGCGCCGCCTGCGTTGAAAACTGCTGAGGTTTCTGAAATACAAGTAAAACATAAAAACTGCCATATTTATGCCGTATTTTGTTTTGTATTGTATTTTGAGTTGTATTTTGTATTGTTTTTTGTATTGTATTTGGTATTGTATTTTGTGTTGTATTTGGTATTGTATTTTTTGTTGTATTTGGTATTGTATTTTGTGTTGTATTTGGTATTGTATTTTGTAATGTATTTTGTATTGTATTTTGAGTTGTATTTTGTATTGTATTGTATTTTGTATTGTATTGTATTTTGTGTTGTTTATTGTATATTATTGTATTTTGTGTTGTATATTGTATTATATTATACTGTATTTTGTATTGTAGTTTGTATAGTATTGTTTTTTGTTTTGTATTTTGTATCATATCTTTATTTATTTTTTTATTTTATTATGTATTGTATTTCTGTATAAGGTTATACCACTATATATAAAGCTTGATGGTGCGCTAATATGTACGCCTCTACGTAACGCTTCGAGGCTGAGGTCTAGTTATGATGTAGTTACCGTGACAGGTTGCTTCCTGTGCTGCGCACACACATGTCCACAGTTACATCGCGCGATCGTATTGCTGGCGGCAGCGTTCACGTGCGGGTTGCCTACTAGAGCCAGCAGGCGTTTTAGTCTGTAACACAAACAATTAAATAATAAAGCAAATTGTATAAAAATTCATGAAGAAGAAAACCAAAACTGTTATTAGTAGACTAGCTTCAGTCCACGACTTCGTCCGCGTGGCATTGTACTTTGGGCTAACGTTTACTTAAAATAAATAAATAAATAAATAAAGCCCGTTTATTTCCAATCTACAATTGTTATTTACATGTTTTTTTTTTTTTTCTTTTTTTTTTTTATATATATTACAAATATAACGACGTGCAATGATTACTTCGAATATAAGTTTAAGTATCTATACATAAATCTGTTTTTCTTCTACTCGCTATCGTTACTTTCTTCAGTACCATTGATCGGAACCCCTTCACGGGTAAAGGCCTCCTCCAGCGTCTTCCAGAGCTCTCTATCCATAGCCTTCTCCCTCCATTCACTTCCCGCTACCTTTCCTATATCCTCTATCCACCTCTTTCGAGGGCGCCCTCTTTTCCTTTTTCCCGTTGGTCCCTTCCATATAATCGTCTCCAGAGTCCATCTTTTGTCTGTGTATCTCGCTATATGTCCTGCCCACTGCCACTTTTGTTTTAGGGCATATTGTAAGGCGTCTATAACTTGCGTTTTACGTCTTATTTTGTCGCTTTTCACTTTTTGTATCCTTTTTAATTTCAGTATGCTTCTTTCCATAGCTTTTTGACACACTACAAGTTTAGTTTTTATTTTAGTGTTGTATGTCCACGTTTGGCATCCATACGTTAGGGTGGGTAAGATACAGGTATCCAACACTGTTTTCTTTAGGTGGACAGGATATTTTCCTTTTAAAATTTCCTTCAGGGACCAAAATTTTTTCCAGCTCATATTAATACGCCGGTCTACCTCTAGTTCTTCACTTTTGTCTTCGAATGACAGTTGTTTTCCTAGGTATATGTAATTTTTCACGTATTCTAGCGGCTTCCCATTTAGGTTTATAGCGTTTATGTAGCTGTTTGTCATTATTTTAGTTTTAGTCTCGTTCATTTTGAGGCCCACTTTTTCACTTTCTTCATTTAAGGTGCTTATCATTTTTTCTAATCTTTTACTTGTTTCAGCGAATAAGACAATGTCGTCCGCGAATCTGAGGTGTGTAAGTCGATCTTGATTAACTCGAATCCCTTCTAACTGCCAGTCGAGATTGTCAAAAATGTGTTGTAGTACCATTATGAACAGCTTGGGAGAAAGAGGGTCTCCTTGTCTCACTCCTCTACAAATCGGTATTACAGGTCCTCGTGACTCTAGTTTGACTTGGCTTACACTACCCTCATAGATGTTTTTGAGTACCCTTATATAATTGTTGTTAATGTGGCATTTATTCAGCGCTTCCCAAATAGCGTCATGGGAAATTGTGTCAAACGCTTTGGCGTAGTCTATGAAAGCCAAATATAGTGGTCTGTTAAATTCCTTGTATTTCTCCATTGCCTGTTGCAGTACCTGTATATGGTCCATTGTTGAAAATCCGGAGCGAAAGCCGGCTTGTTCAACTGGTTGATAGGTATCAATGTACTTGCTCAGCTGGCTTTGTAGAATTGTGGTAAATAATTTATAGATACTTGAAAGAAGACTAATGGGGCGGTAGTTAGAGATGTCTTGAGGGTCTCCTTTCTTGTACAATAGAATGATGTCGGATCTTTTCCATTGTATGGGTACCTGGCCTGTGCTCAAAACCTTGTTGAACAAATACGTAAGTGGGTGAGTTAGTAGGAAAACACCGGCTTTCAGAGCTTCGTTTTGTATACCGTCAGGGCCAGGGGTTTTATCTGCTTTCAGTTTTCTGATATGGTCGATAACTTCGTTCTCATGTATTAGTGGCAGATCGTTCATGTTATGAGAGTTTGTTCTTGCTATGTCAGTTATAGAGGTGCAAGGAATTGTTTTTGCATATAATTCTTTATAAAAATCTGTGGCGCAGTTCATGATATCATTTCTGGTTTTTGATTCCTTTGATTTTGATTTTAAGTTTTGAATCCAATTTTTGTGTGTGGTTAATTTCTTATACGCTTTTTTCGTGCTTCTGTAAGTGTTTAGATTATTTTCTATTATTTTGTATCTATAATCTTTGTAATCTTTATCTATTGCCTTACTTGTAGTTTTAAATAATATGCTCAGTTCTTGCTTCATTTCTTTAGTCTTTTGTTTCGTTTTCAAAAGTTCGGTTCTTCTTGTGAGGAGAGTTCTAGTAGACTCGCTAAGTATGTTATTAGTAGTCTTCGCTTTTTCATTATCTTTTAATCTGCGTACAAGGCTGGTGTTGATGATGTTGGCTAGTTTATTGTAAAAAGTTTGAATGTCTTCTTCTTGCTCTGTTTCTAGTTGATGTATGTTGATCTCTAGGTTTTTTAAGTATGTTGATTTATCCTCATCCGTCTTTAGTGGCTTAGGTTGTGATTTAAATGATGTTCTACTCTTTCTTCTTTGGTCTAACATGTACGTAGCTCTAACCAACCGATGGTCAGATCTGAATCCGAAGCCATGTAATACTTCTACGTTCCTGATCCTGGTGGGGTGGTTTGATAGTATAAAGTCAATTTCGTTTTTAAAGTTACCACAAGGGGAGAGCCAGGTCCATTTGCGGTTTTTTCGAGCTTTAAAAAAAGAGTTCATAATTGTTAGTTTATATTCCAAGGCGTGTTGAATTAATTTCTCTCCTCTTTTATTTCTGTTTCCGTATCCAAATTTTCCCAGAACAAAGTTTTCACTGTCTTGTGTTGTTTGTTGGCCAACTTTTGCATTAAAATCACCGATAAGGATTACGTTATCTCCTGCTTGGCTTTGAGCTACCTGCAGATATTCATAGAAAGAGTTAATTTCTTCATCTGTAGCGTTTGCAGTAGGCGCGTACACTTGTATTATTGCAAGCAGTTGGTTGTTGTATTCCAGTTTTAGTAGTGCAACCCGATCTGAAAACGCTGTAAAGCTGACAATGTTATTTTTATGTTCTTTTTTTATCAGAAATCCAACTCCATGTAAGCCGGGTGTTTCGCCTTTGTAACAGAATATATAATCCTCATGTTCTTCAATTGCATAGCCCTTACGTCTCACTTCTGCCAAACCAAGTATGTCGATTTTAATTTTTTGTAGCATATATGTTAATTCTATAAATCTATTTGTTGTTGCTAGTGATCTTACGTTGAATGTTCCAATTTTGAGAGTTTGTTGTGGTGTTATTCCAGTTGTTTTTTCTAACCTCGCTGGAGGGTTGTGGTCATTTTCCCCCACGGGGACCAGCCGGCTTGGGGGAGAGTATTTCTTTTCTGTTTCTTTAAATATTTTGAGTTGTTTTTGTTTCCGATCGCTGGTACCTAATTGTTATTGTTTCGTTGTTTCCGAGGTTGTTGAAAACGAGTGAGATCGCCCTCTCATTACATCGAATGCATTTATTCTGTTATTTTTAGACATGTTTAGCGTTTGCTGTTTCCTTGGCTGTATTAATTCAGTTTGCGGTGAGGTGGATTTCTCTCTCTTCCTTTTGTCTATGGGTCTTGAATTTTCTTTGACAATAAGTTTATCGTATTTTATGTACGCCAAGTTTCCTTTTTGCCTTTCTTCAATTAGTTTGGGTTGCAATGACTTCCGGATTTCTAATGTTTCCTTTGAGTAGTCTTCTGTTATATATAAGTCATTTAATTTCTTTTTGTTCTTCATTATTTCGATTTTCTTCCATCCCGTAACCAATGAAAGGAGCGTAGGCCTTGGTTTCTCATTTTTATTTTTTGAGCCGATGCGGAAGATTTTATTTATTTCATAATTTTCTAAAGTTATGCCCAGTTCATCCAAGAAACAGTTTTTAATGAGTTTGATTAAATCCAGCGTTGTCTGCTCACCTTCTGGTAATCCATGTATAATTATATTATTGCTCTTTTTTTCTCTCTCCAGAAGTTCCACCTTCTTTTCTAATTTATCTACTTTTTGTTTCAATAATTGGTTTTCTTCTAAGACGGGTTTTAATTTTTCATCAATTTTTTCAAGTATTGTATTGGTAACTTCAATTGTTTGGTTTTGCATTTCAATCCGCATCTTATCAAATAGTATTTGAAATTGTTCGTCCATATTGAAAGTGTAATGGAACGTATTCTGTTATTTTTAATTGTTGGCAACACTGAACTGGCGCTGTCCGATGCCGTTTGACTTTTGACAACAATTCGACAGTGACAGTTATGATGACACTGACAGAATACAGATTTCTACAGTAGTTTGATGATCTATGGATATAATGGTTCTAACCTCAAAGTTTTGCCAATGTTTTAGTCCAATCTTCTGTGCAGATCCAGCAAATATTGCGATGTTTATTATCAAGATCACTCAATCACAGTTAGTTTTTGGTTTGGGTAAAGTATTATTGTGAGAATTGTGGCCACAAACTATATAAATGAAATATTTTTTGGAGCACTGACACTGTGATGTTTGTTGTACGAGTACCGGAAACGGAAAACCTACCGTGACGTCTTAAAGCAGAACCTATTCCGCTGAGGGAAATAGACAGAGCTATACAGGGTGGCAAGTACCAAGTCTTTCCCTCAGTTGAATAAGTTCTGCTTTAAAACGTCATGGTAGGCCTACAGATTCTCGTTGGTCCCACAATTCAGACTCTCATAGATGTCTTCTACAGTATCGAAGTCGGGAAGTCCAGTGAATCCATACCTGTCAGTGAGCATGGAGAAGCCAGTCTGTGTGTTGGGGCCGGTGGGGCCGGCGGGTCTGTTGACGAGCTTGCGCACGAGCTGCACGGTGCTACTCGACGAACTCTTGTGCTCCGGAGACGCCAGCTGTTCACCTGAGACCACACAATAATTTATCAATTAATACATTCAATTATTATTTTGTTAGGAGGTACTCTTTTTTTATGTCAGATGGAAATAGGGCCGGATTTTTTTTCTATAGTTGTTTTATTTTGATAAAAATCCGGATCTTTTGTTAGTCCTCAAGCGTCATGCAACTTAGGTTGAATTAGTGAGGTTATCATCATGATGTGATATTAGAAGTTAGTGTGAATTTACAGTAACTAATTATTCTAATGATTCGATTTATTGATAGTGTAAGGGTGCGTCCACATCTGGCGAATGTGCCGCAAATGTGCAGCACGCGAGCCGATTGCGAGCTGCCCGCAAGCTGCGCGCGTGCAGTCAGTGCAATGGTTTGGTGCGCCTCTTTAGCGCAACTCATACAAGGCTCGTATAGAGCGCGCGAGCGGCGCGCGATCTGCGCGCGCTCAGTTCTCGCCCCTATTTCTTTCCACGCATCATTTTTTAGATTTTTTCTATAGTAATCTTCGAAATAATCGATCTTTAGGATCCCATAATACTGGAAATCTTTTATATGTTTTAATGAAGCGTAAACAATTCTCCTCCGTCCACTCCATGACAACACGTACTTAGCCTCCAGTAATCAGAAACGAACTGAGTGCCTAGTGTGAGTTTTTTTACCGATTCGAACGTGAGCGCGTTTACTAAGATTTGTATGGAATAGAAACAGCGCCCTCTGGTATCAAAAAATGGAACCAGAATTAGTGAGTGTCAGTTTACAATGCCTTCGTAATAGAATCGCTCGCACTCACAAGTGAAGGCGTTAGCGCACGTGATTGGTTCATTTCATCCATTGTGCGAGTGCGAGTTTCAGATTTTGACAGATCGAGAAATAAATAAACGCAAACGCGATCGAGGGTGACTAAAAAGTTCTCACTGAAATTTTTGTAGTGAGAGTGAAGTTATACGATACTTTTATAACAATTATTTAATTTTTATTTAGTGTAAATAATACAAAAGATATGGCAGGACGGTTTTCCTTCGCTTGGAGGATGTTTGCGGCCGCTAAGGCACGAGATGACCGAACAAAAGCGCCAGAAGCAAGGCAAGAGCTCGCGCGTCCTTTAATCCATTGATACACCTCACGGAGAGGAAATTTAGAGATAGATATCGATTTTCGAAGAAACTTTTTAAGTTCTTGTGCAGCAAACTGAGACAAAGGACAAATCTAAGGGGACCCAAGGGTACCCTTGGTTTGCGGGTTGTTCGAAAGAGATACCGCGGCCTCGGAACGTAAAGGGCAACAGAAGAAACATGGGTGGGTTTTAGTCAGTACAAGTCTGACATGCCCTCCCGCTCCGCCCAGAGCGGAGGAAGTAATTGGATGATTTCCCACCCGAAAAAAAAAAAGGGTACGCTTGGAACATAAAGTATGTATCAATTAATGTTAATTGCAATGTAATTTCTCAAAATAAAACTACATATATGGTTTAAAAAACTTTCCTCCCCTTTCATTTGCAGGTGCTCACTGATTTTTTTTTTTTGTCATCGGTTCCTATCAAAGGCCAGTAGGAGTTGCAAAGCACATATCACAAAAAATGTGCAGTGTGTATATAGAAGAAGTCATATAATACCAAGTCTTCCCAATACTTTAATGTTGTTATTTTACCTCATGAGAGGATGGTTTGCAAATGTCTTCATGCCTAAAAAAGCATTAAACTACTTGATTACAAAGTTCACATACATAAGTACGCTAAGCACAAAATTATTTAAATTCCACTAATTGCTCCATAAATATTACCATCATATCAAATTTTTATTGTCATATTAAATATTTGCTTAATAAAAACTAAACAATAATAACTCCTTTCGAACCAGGGTCAAACATAAAACAAACAAAGACGTAGTAACCTCGACAATTTGGATAGACAGGCGCTCCTGTTACAATTACATACTTGAATGATATCATTCTACATTTGGTAGGTTTATCTCACGACGCGAACGTGACACCAACCTAAGAAAAATAATAAACGCTGCTCACGGTGAGCAAACGCGGTTCAAGTGGTTTGCCAGATGCCAACTTAAACTCGCACAAATACTGTCCTCGGAGCGTTTGAAGTTCGCTCGCTAAACGCGACAGTAAAGTCATTCGCAAAATTTTGATAAACTCGCACTAGGCACTCTGAACGAAATAACTAGCGCGCCGCCCGCGCGCTGATCGCGTACGGCGCTTAGGTCGCGCGCGAACTGCGCGCGGGCGGCGCAGGAGCGGCGCACGAACAAAAATGCACGCGCGCAGCTCGCGGGCAGATCGCAAACGGCTCGCGAGCTGCACATTCGCGGCACATTCGCCAGATGTGGACGCACCCTTAAATTAAACGAATAGAGACACTGTGATTGTGATGTGTTGAAGATAAAAAAATCTGGTTATAGTTACTTCTGCGCATACGGCTTCCTCTTAGCGGGGAAACAACATGCTTGGGTCTTAGTGAACTTGACCAGAATGATATGGCCCAAATCGGAAACTGCCTTGCGAAACAAATTCAAGCGGCTCGATCATGACCTCTCTGAGTGATTACATTTACATACGATTTTGCTGTGCCTGAACAGATTTGTGATGTATGTGAATAAACATAAATAATGTTCCGACTTATTAATAAACTAGCTGACGCCCACGGCTTTGCCCAACTCATATCCAAAAACAAGTATCCTATGTGTTATTCTAGACCATAATCTACCTCTGTGACAAATTTCATCAAGATACTCTGTCACAACAAAACGGCTGAACGGATCTTGATGAAATTTGGCACAGAGTTAGATTATAGTCAAGAATTTTTTCTTCTTCTTCTTTTTTTTCGATATCACGAGGGCGCCAGCTAGTTTAATAATAAAGTTTTTGTGAGAAGCTGATTTAAAATTATAAGTGTTAAGTTGGTGAATTTTGGATAGTGCTAAATATGAATGAATGCATAAGTTACTCTTCCTCTCGTCCCCGGACATGCCATCGTTGCTGTCCTGGCTGTAGGTGTTCTTGGGCGACAGCATGTCAGTGTCGCTGTCCCGCGCGCGCTCGTCGTCGGGCGCGCAGTCGGGCGGGCGCGGCGGCAGCGGGGGCGTCGCCTCCGCCCACCAGTAGTCCAGCTCCAGCTTGGAGCGGGAACCGAACTGGAATGAGGGGAGTTCGTGTGATTGTGTCCTTAAATAATGAAGGGAGTTTAGTTTGTGTCCTTAAATAACTGCCGCAGTAGAAAGTATCGTACTGTATCGTGATTATTTTGTCTATAAATAAATAATTTTGAATTTGTATCGCACTTCATGTAGGCTATTACTCAAAAGTAATTACAAATAAATAAGTAAAAAGTAATTCTCTTATGATGTAACTTATCAAAATTCATGAAAAGAAATTAAAAACTCACCATAAGATACAAGTCCCCAATCGTGAGATCCCCTGCATCATGCACACTCCATCCCTTCCTGATCTGCCTGATGGCCAGGTCCACGTCGATGTCCGGCTTGGTCTCTTCCTCCTTAGCCGGTTCCTCGGTCTTCGGTTCCTCTGCATCTTTGTCATGCACTAGCGTGTAGCTGCTGCCGCCGCGTTTCTTTGGTCGGATTCGGAATTTTACCTGGAGAGTATTGGCATGTTCTTTGAATATGACGTGGATAAATGGCATAGTGACACAACATAATTTTTTGTACCATATATCATATACCTATTTTTCGCAAATAAATAACTTTGACTTAAATAATAATACCCAATCTTCAAAGTAAATCTGGCCAAGACTTGACCATCTATTGAACAGCAGGGTTACCATGACATCTTTTAGCACTACTTAATCCTGTGTGAGAAAGAGATGGTGCTAGACACCCTGTATAACTCTGTCTCTTTCCCTCACTGGCATATGTTCTGTTTTAAGACTTCATGGTAGGGCAGCAGGTCTCCATTAACTTGATTGTTGAGGTCCGGTAGGCAGGCGCTCCATGTAAAGTAATATTTGACTAAGCGATAATATTATCGAGAGGTGGGTCAAGATTATTAGAGACACCTTTTTTGCGGTTGGGAAATTATTGAATAACTCTCCCGCTCTGGGCGGAGCTGGTGGGAGTGTTAGACTTTTGCTAAAACTACTGACTAAAACCCACCCATGTTCCTTATTCTGCCTTTTATGTTCCGTGACCGCGGTAGCTCTTTAGAATAACTCGCCAACCCGGCAGGTCGCAAGACGCCTGATGTTGGAAAGCGCCGCGGCGAAAGTAGTGTCACGATCTGATTTTATATGCGGGTGGACTTCGCCAGATATCTCACAGAATAGAGAGATTTAAAAGGAGAAAGGGACTTTACCCGTGGGACAATTGGGAGGCCAGTGAAAAATTTTAACTTTACGAAACCTATTTAAAAAAAAAAAACTACTGTCATAAATACTATACCTTCAAATTCTTAAACTTATTATCCTTCCCAGTCTTATCTTTGCCATCACTTTCATTATCCGTGTCATTATTATATTTCTCATCGTCTTCCATTTCCGAAAAGCTATCCTTCTCTCTTTCGGACATATCTTTGTCTCTTTCGGACATATCTTTGTCTCTTTCGGTCAAATCCTTGTCTCTTTCTGGGAGGTAGGGTTCATCTTCAGCAATTTCTCGTTCCTTCTCATCCTCGGTGCTAGGTTTCTCGTCATCTTCTTGTAGTATTTTGTAGTTGGCCATGAGTTCGATGCCGTCTATGGCCGTTTCGTCTATATGTATCACTTTGTCGTGATCGTCAATTTTGAATTTCTTCTGGTCTTCCTTATCTTTGTCTGTTGCACTGTCTTTGCGTTGACGTTTTGGTGTCCGGATTTTTGCTGTAAACAAAATGTTTTATATTCATTTCTTTGCTTCATAACTACTAGGACTATATCATAATATTGTGGTCTATGAATAAAAATGTAGTAACACAGAAGTGTTGAGAACACAAAAACTAATCAACCAAACCTAATTTGACTATAAGATCTATATTACGATTGTTAACCTATGTTAAACAAAATAATAAATGATTTAATTAAAATTGTTTGAAAAGAGCCAGTAGTTTACCGCCTCCATCTTTGTCTCTTTGCGAGCCCATCCGTTCGAGGTAAGAAGAGAAGCATATCTTCTGACTGGACAGCTGCTCGCTAGGACTGACCACCGGCAGGTGGATCTCAGCTCCAGGTCTTGGGCCCAAGTGCAGGGCCAGCTTCTTTGGCGCTTTTAGTTCTGGGTGATAATTAAATTTTTTGTTCTTGTAATCGGTTGTGTGATTATATCGGTAGTCATGGCATGTGATACGGGGGAATCAGGACATTTCGGTCAGAATATGAATGAAGAAATGGTATAAAAGAAGAGCAAGACCAAAAGTAACGATGGGTGGACTGTGTGAAGCATGATATAGGAAGGAAGTGACTGCTGAGATGAGAAGTATGGAGAAAAAGACATGGTGCGCCGACCCCAAATAAATCAGGATTAGAACACGAGAATGATGATGTCAAAGCCAAGTAAAAGCATCGCCTATCATGCACGGGGTTATGGTATAGTACCAATGTAATTTTTTCAATTAACCTCTCAAGGACCGCCATTATTTACGTCAACTATCTGTCAAGCACCGCCGGGCGAGCTCTTTTCGTAAGCATAGGAAGCTATTACCTTGCAATATAATCCTGTCGGTCTCAAGATTGAGATGTTCTTCTAACTCCCGGTTAACTTCAGTGTCTTCTGCGCACGGTCGAGGCAGGTCGGCGTACTCTTCTGTCTCCTTCTGCGTGTCCTCTGGCTTCAAGTCCATATGCTCAGCTACTTTGTTCAACTTGAAAGTGGACTGTTGTCGAGTTATGGATGTACTTGTGTTGTTTTTTTAATCTCTTCCTTGTGCAAAATGTAATCTAATCGAGAATCTGATGTACCCAAAAAATCTTGCGTTTTTAAGCTAACTAGTTGTTTTATGACTTTGAGCTTCTGATATTGTTTTTACCTTTAGAACCTAACATTAACTTTGTCAAGTTATCAGTGATCTTATAAAAATCTTAATACTATATATGTATCCTTCTTAATATATATAAATCAAGTGTCACGTTGTTTGACCGCGATTGACTCCTAAACTACTTAACCGATTTTAAATTAAATTTGCACACCGTGTGCAGTTTGATCCAACTTGAAAGATAGGGTAGGTAGGGTAGGTAGAAAGGTAGAAAATTGCATTGCAACGCATAATCACGGTAATCACGCATGATCGGGGCACAGCTAGTATTAATATAACATATTTTTGGTTGTCAGTTACACTAGCAAATTTTATCCTTTTGTTTGGTTGTATTTTTAAGCTATTGCATAGCTTCTATCGCGGGCCTTGAGCGCGGGGACCGAATCTAGAAATTCCGTAACGAAAAAAAACCTGACGCTCCCCACTCCAACGGGCACGGAGGTGTTTTAATTAAAAGGGTATACTCCCGAAGGAGTCCCATATTATGTGTATCTATATTGCTTAGGTAATTTCTGAGTTATTGTCTATCATTTAATAGGGACGAACCTATTGCCGTCATTTAATAGGGACGAACCTATTGCCGTCATTTAATAGGGACGAACCTATTGCCGTCATTTAATAGGGATGAACCTATTGCCGTTATTTAATAGGGATGAACCTATTGCCGTCATTTAATAGGGACGAACCTATTGCCGTCATTTAATAGGGATGAACCTATTGCCGTTATTTAATAGGGATGAACCTATTGCCGTCATTTAATAGGGACGAACCTATTGCCGTCATTTAATAGGGTCGAACCTATTGCCGTCATTTAATAGGGACGAACCTATTGCCGTTATTTAATAGGGATGAACCTATTGCCGTTATTTAATAGGGATAAACCTATTGCCGTCATTTAATAGGGACGAACCTATTGCCGTCATTTAATAGGGATGAACCTATTGCCGTTATTTAATAGGGATGAACCTATTGCCGTCATTTAATAGGGACGAACCTATTGCCGTCATTTAATAGGGATGAACCTATTGCCGTTATTTAATAGGGATGAACCTATTGCCGTCATTTAATAGGGACGAACCTATTGCCGTCATTTAATAGGGTCGAACCTATTGCCGTCATTTAATAGGGACGAACCTATTGCCGTTATTTAATAGGGATGAACCTATTGCCGTCATTTAATAGGGATGAACCTATTGCCGTTATTTAATAGGGATGAACCTATTGCCGTCTTTTAATAGGGACGAACCTATTGCCGTCTTTTAATAGGGACGAACCTATTGCCGTCATTTAATAGGGTCGAACCTATTGCCGTCTTTTAATAGGGACGAACCTATTGCCGTCATTTAATAGGGACGAACCTAAGATCGCGCTTGTAGTTTTGAATCAGTCCCGAATTCATGATCTGAGTGTTTTATTTATTGCATAAGTTGATAAAAAATGCTATGCAATAGCTTTACCGCGGCAGTCCCCGAGTGCCACACGTATTTTTTATAGAATTTAATTAAAAACGCGAGAGTGAAGCTAATTTTACTTTTTTTCTACTCTGTTACGACATTTATTAAAATTGGTCTTATACGTACCCTGATTGCACTTCATCTTTCTGAAGAACCTTATCAGTATGTTTAATGTAAGTCTTTCTGGAGCAGTTGCTTCCGGTTTTGCCAAGTATAGTATTAAATTTTCAATAAAAAATTGCGTACTGTTAATAAAGAAGCATTTGTAATGCACTAACATTCTAGTAGCTGTTTAATCATCTTAACATGATTACAATGTTAAGGCATGCGTATACAAAGTGGTTATGATAATACGACAATAAATTAATACTTTGACAATACTAGTTCATACGAATAATTCTAAACCATCAAAAAAACACTAACACCAAAAACAAAAATTCGAACAAACTACATGGCATAGAAGTGGAAGCAAAATAAAACACCTTTTATAAATATGTCACTAACCTGTGAGATACGTGCAGCAGGAGTATAGAACAAATCACGAATAACGTCTATGACGCGATGCGGTACTGGCCAATCACTACACTTCCCCGCCCCCGCGCCTCACTTCATACCACCAAAGCGACCTTAAAACTCACTTTTGCGCAGGTGAAGGTCAGCGCTCAAGAATCGTGCGCCAAATGTAGCAAATTATAAAAAAGTAAAATAATTTCATGTGACTAAACTACTATATATATTTAAATGATTTTTTATAGTTAAACTAAGAACGTCTTGAGGTATGCGCGGTTTAATTTATTGTCGTATTATCTTAACCACTTCGTATAATTAGAAATGTAGTAGGAGGAGTTCGTGGTTAAATAATAACAGTCATGAAATAGGCGACCATACTTCAATACCGAGTTTCCTTCGTACTTTGGAAAGTACGTTAAGTCCTAATTGTCATTTGCAGAACGTTTGACAGTCGTTTATTCGAATGATTAGACACCCGAAATATCAGCGCAGCCAGCTAGTAGTGGCTGCATCTGGTGGACTGTAACAGTCAACTTATGAAAGGATACGCCCCTCCAGCGCAGCTGCAGCGCCCGCAGCAACGCGCGCAGACCGGCGCGCAGCGGGACACACGCCGCCGCGCGCGGGTTGTGTGCCGCCGCCTGCACGCGCGCCCACGCCGCCCCGCTGCGCGCGCGCAGCTGCAGCTGCACGCGGGAGCACACGCGCGCGCCGCACGACAGCTCTGCGGGGTACACCATACATTACACCACTCTACGGTACGCGTGCAGGCGGGTTGTGGCCGCCGCCTGCACGCGCGCCCACGCCGCCCCGCTGCGCGCGCGCAGCTGCAGCTGCACGCGGGAGCACACGCGCGCGCCGCACGACAGCTCTGCGGGGTACACCATACATTACACCACTCTACGGTACGCGTGCAGGCGGGTTGTGGCCGCCGCCTGCACGCGCGCCCACGCCGCCCCGCTGCGCGCGCGCAGCTGCAGCTGCACGCGGGAGCACACGCGCGCGCCGCACGACAGCTCTGCGGGGTACACCATACATTACACCACTCTACGGTACGCGTGCAGGCGGGTTGTGGCCGCCGCCTGCACGCGCGCCCACGCCGCCCCGCTGCGCGCGCGCAGCTGCAGCTGCACGCGGGAGCACACGCGCGCGCCGCACGACAGCTCTGCGGGGTACACCATACATTACACCACTCTACGGTACGCGTGCAGGCGGGTTGTGGCCGCCGCCTGCACGCGCGCCCACGCCGCCCCGCTGCGCGCGCGCAGCTGCAGCTGCACGCGGGAGCACACGCGCGCGCCGCACGACAGCTCTGCGGGGTACACCATACATTACACCACTCTACGGTACGCGTGCAGGCGGGTTGTGGCCGCCGCCTGCACGCGCGCCCACGCCGCCCCGCTGCGCGCGCGCAGCTGCAGCTGCACGCGGGAGCACACGCGCGCGCCGCACGACAGCTCTGCGGGGTACACCATACATTACACCACTCTACGGTACGCGTGCAGGCGGGTTGTGGCCGCCGCCTGCACGCGCGCCCACGCCGCCCCGCTGCGCGCGCGCAGCTGCAGCTGCACGCGGGAGCACACGCGCGCGCCGCACGACAGCTCTGCGGGGTACACCATACATTACACCACTCTACGGTACGCGTGCAGGCAGCCGCGCGCGGGTTGTGGGTATGTAAATAAATAAAAAATCTAGTCCCAACTGACAGCGCCCGTTCACGAACATGACGTATGGATCACTTCCATTATCAACTCAACCATTTTGAAGGGCACTAAATGACCCGACACACCCGCCACCATCGGCGAGACATTTAAGTGAGCATAACACTATCAACCACCAGAGCTTCGTCAAGTCAACGATAATACATAGCACTTACATATGGGTTTTATAATTGTACAATACTAGAGAATTGATTCTATACATTGCAAAGATAGTCTTAAAATCCTCTGCAGCTTCCACAATAACTCCAGATGCTAATATTTAGTGAGTTAACCCCTACCGTCGTAAAGCAGGACTAGCATTATGCCAAGCATTTTTATCTTCAATACTCACCTGTAAAACTTCGTGGACATTCTGACTTTATAAAGTCATATGTTTAAATATTGACAGTAGTTGGTTAGCCAATGAAGTTATGAGTATGCCGCTTCGTACCTGTAATCTGATTCAACCTCCTTAGCGCGCGACACATGGGCGTGCGCACGCGCAGGTTCCGTCCGCGCGCGCGCACCACGATGCTGCCACACTGCACCATGTCGCCGAGCCGCGCGCACGTCTTCTCGTTCACTGACACCAGCTTCTTGCGCAGCTCGCCGTAGTTTATCAGCGCGTACAGCTCTTGGGCTACTTTTTTTACGTCTAGAATTGTTGAAAGTAATATTACATTTTATGATTTCATTATGATCTCATTAATTTAATTTTATAAATATTTTGAGTTTTATGTGAGGACCATGTGCATCATAACTTTCATTTACTTTGTTTGTTTTTGACGATTGTCTGGCAGTAGTGTACTATTAGGGACCTACACTAATGCCCTTTTTTGGTATTGTTCGTCGTTTCGTTGAGCTCCTTCGGTTTTGAGTCGAGCTACACGATAACTGACAAATGCTTGCACTGACTGGACAGGTACACTCAATAAGTGTGGTACTTTCTTAAAAAGACCACTTCAGACACTAATCTGCATAGTCCTCATGTAAGTTGACCAAGATTTTTTGTCTGGACTTTAAAAGAGACTATGACCTCTGAGTTTGTTTCGGCTGTTTCTTCTCAGAGTAGTCGGGCACGAAACACCAGCCTCATCTAGTTTTTTTTTTAAAAAGACGTGTAAAGGTGTTTGTGAAAACCTACTTGCAAAATAAACATCATTTATCATTACAGTAGAAGCTGTCATGTCGTTTTTTTACAAAAATTTACGTTAATTTTCAGGAAAAATAAACAAACTAAAGAGTACTAAAGACCTCTAATTTCTGAGAATATGTAAGTAAGTGATCACAGATAAACAGAGGGCAAAAATTACCACGAATCAGGAAGAACGTAGACCGTTTTGTCTGCTTATAAACATCCACCCGCAATAAATTCAGTTTATCCGTAATCATGGCACAACTGTACCGAAATATCGGAAACTCAAAAACAATAGTAAACACGGTAAATATCCCGTTTGAAACGGGGAAATGTTATAAATAACGTCACCGACCATGTTAATTTAAAAACTTATAAATTAATCCACTAAGAAATACTTCAGCCAAAGAGACAAAAGCAAATTCATGAAACCTTTATAACTTTTGTTCGTTACTGCTGTGTATTATGCAACTTTTATATTTTATTTGAAGAAGATCTTTACTAATAAATTACATACTTTTTATATATGTACGATTGTACGTACATTCAGGGTATGGGCTCATACGATATTTGGCAAACTCCTTTCGTTCTGCAGTAGAATGTGGATTGCCCTATGAATGAACGGTAAATTTGTCAGCAAGCGACGAACTAACTATTTAGGTCCCTAATATTATTAAGTTTTATAACTCGCTAGCGGGTGAAACCGCCCAGCGGTTTCACCCGCTGCTCATCTCCTAAGAGTCATAGCGTTCATCGTCATAGCTCCCATTTTTTTCTATCTTTAGCTGTTGTGACCCAGTCCTTTAAATAACCCTCTTAATTTACGCAGTTAAAAGATATGACCAATATATTATAAGATACTAGCTGTGCCCAGCGGTTTCACCCGCTGCTCACTTAGGGTTATGAAAAATAGATGTTGGCCGATTCTCAGACCTACCCGATATGTACACAAAATTTCGTTTAAATCGGTCCAGACGTTTCGGAGGAGTATGGGAACGAAAACTGTGACACGAGTATTTTATATATTAGATGATAATTTATTTAATTATTAGCTGGCGCCCGCAGCTTCGCCCGCGTGATATAAAAAAAATTAAACCTATGTCTTACTCCAGACCATACTCTACCTCTGTGCCAAATTCCATCAAGATCAGTTCAGCCATTTTGACGTGAAAGAGTAACATCCATACATCCATACATCCATCCATCCTCACAAACATTCGCATTTATAATATTAAGTAGGATAAAATGCAAAATTTACGCGCTTCCTCGATTTTTAACCTTCGTGTCATCATAATAATTAATTAATAACCGACATACTTTTTGTATACACAGTAATATGTAAATTCGTTTTTATTCTCAACAATGTACTTTTAACTTTTATGCAAATTTATTAATTACAAGATAAGTACTAATAAGACAAACAGTATTGCAGTAAAATAACAATTGTATAAATTACAAAATTATGACTTCCTCACCTCTCACGTTATTTTTGTCAATCATTGTTATTTTTAAAAATTATTAGGACAATAAACGGTTTAAGAGCGGTCAGGTGCCTCTTGTCAAGAAAATGGTTTTGCATTGGTGCAGAATAGGTGACCTGGGGGCCCAAAATGGCCATAGAATAATAATATGAATTACGTTCTAGTTCGACTGTCCTGCAAGTCATATATGGCCTTTGAAGTTTTTAATTGAATATTATACCTATATTTAAAACTAGCTTTTGCCTGCGGCTTCGCTCGCGGTGAATTCGGGGTAAGACAGTTCCCTTTTCGCTGATTTGCAGGTACCTGCTACTTGTAGTTTTTGCCCTAGCGCCTTATTTATTGTAAAAGCAAAGCAAGTTTTCCCTTTCATTCCCTCTTTCTCCCTAATTTCTCTCCATAAAAAAAACAAACTTACTCTCATCAAAATGCACATGTTTCGACAGCTTATGCCAGGTCCTGTAGTAAAAATGGCTGACTTGCGTCTTGGTCTTTAGGTTCACATCAGGCATGCCCTTCTTCTTCATCTTAGCACAAATATAGGCAGTAATGGCGTCGAAATCCTTCCCGTATTCATTGAGGGCTTCAAAGAACAAGTTCTTTTCGTCTGTGGACCAGAGCGCTTTGGGCATTCGTTGCTTCACCGTCGGGAACTTAAGCTCTTTCTCATCGATCTTGCTTGGAGTGTCGCATTCAGGGTTGTCTGTCAATAAGGAAATGACCTGGGTTACTGTGGGTTTAATCAGCTTCACATTTGACATTTGACGACTCGATTGGCGCAGTGGCTGAGACTGCTGCGCTGCGTGTCGCGGGTTCGATCTCCGCACGGAACATTTATTTGTATGGCCTACAAATAGTTGTTCGGGTCTGGCTGTTTGTGTATGTGAGTTTAAATGTTTTTAAACGCACTATCATTGCTGGAAAATAAATTGGTAAGTACCGTTTGTATATACGGTACTTGCCTATTTATTTTCTAGCATAAATCCTAGAATGGATACAAGTGTCTTGAATTGGCTTGGCTTGGCTTGAATTCTTGCAAATGTATTAGGGGATGGCGCTGGATGCCGCGATACAGGATCTGTCCTAGTTTGGTATCAGAGGGTTCCATGTCAAAATGTTGATAATTAAGCCTATTACTTGTGCAATGTGTTTATGTATAATTGTTTTTGGTCAATAAATAACTATTCCACTCTAAAAAAAAAATCCAGTTAAAAACAAGAGCAACCGATTGTTTGACAAACACAAGCAAATTAATATTTACGAAAAAAAATAAACATTTTTTAATTAAACTCTAACAAATAATGCTTATATGTGTACTTATATTTAGGTTAAGACATTCTTATTTTAGTTACTATTCTCTTCCTGTTCTCACACACTATTGTCTACGTTTCTTTCTTCATATTTCCTCTCGCAGGCCTGCTGGTAGAAATTTCTTTAGAAATAAGCTGTGCCTTTGTACTCTTTGTTTTTTATGATGTTTTCCTGTGTTTTCTCTTGTGTGTACATAAATCATTAAATAAATAAAAATATGTTTTTTTTTTAAATATATACGTTATGTGACCTGAGTGAGGAGGGGTAGGTTAAAACGCCGTATCATCATGGGGAGGGGGACTATAAAATGGTGTAAAAAACCTCACTTGATTAAAGAATGGCCCCTAAACTGTAACAGTAATTGTGACTACAACTTACTAATTGTAGATGAAAAATGGAGATGTAATAAGTGAAACAAAGTAAAAACGTAATTAAAATAACCTGCTCACCTGTGGTAATAAGCTTATCTCTATTAAATCGAACTGATAGCATATATTTATTTCTGACCAGGGTTGCGGGTTGTTCGAAAGAGATATCACGGAACACAAAAGGGCAAAAGAAGGAATATGAAAACGTTTTTATCAGTACAAATCTGACTGATACTCCCTTCCGCTCGGAGAGGTGGTAGTAATATAAAGATCTCCCACCCAAAAAGGACATGATCCGACACAAACACTACCATAGTTGAGACATTTGTGTGGGAATGACATTACTCTAAAACGCCAAAATACTAAATGTTAACTACGTCTGCTTGCGCGATGTATTTAGTCTGCCATCAGTTATGAAACATAGCTGTAATAAGCATTGTAGATGCTATAAATATCTTACTAGCTTTTGCCCGCGGCTTTGCTCGCGTTCCCCTTTCCTAGTTTTTGTCCTTGCGCCTTATTTATTGTAATAGCAAAGCTATATTCGCCATTTTCTTCCATCTTTCTCCCCCATATCTCATTTTTTTTTTAAATTAGCCTATGTCCGTCTCCAGGGTCTCAACTATCTCTGTACCAAAATATCAAAATTGGTTTAGCTACTTAGGCGTGAAGACGTAACATACAAACAACAAAAATCACTTTCCGTTTTATAATATTAGTAAGGTTTTAAAAAAAAAAACTTTAATTCAGACATATTTAGCCCATATTATTGTTAGTAGTATGATTGAAAAACTATGTAATTTAAGTACTTGCCAGCCTCTGGTGCCCCGGACACCAGAACCCAGTACCCCAGAAGGGGGCTATTAGTGGATAACTTACCATCACAGCCATCTTTCTTCGCTGATCTCTTGTCCCTTTCCACGGGCGGTTCCAGTCGGAGCTTCTTGATGACCCTGGCGCTAGTCCTCTGCTGCTGCTGCGTGGTCAACGACCCCAGCAGTTCTGTCCGCTCAGCTTCAACGCTGGACGGCGCTCCAGGAGACATGGCCGCGTCTTTCACGACCTAGAACATGGTATAGGGATTTTTTAGAGTCGGTAATTATGGTTACCCTAACAACCAAGTGCGCGTGTATGATAAAAATCATACACGCGCACTTGGTCGGTTTTAGGGTTCCGTACCACTA
The DNA here is from genome assembly GCA_958449745.1 of Ochropleura leucogaster. Lineage (NCBI taxonomy): Eukaryota > Metazoa > Arthropoda > Insecta > Lepidoptera > Noctuidae > Ochropleura > Ochropleura leucogaster. The sequence goes on along the minus strand of OY288215.1, from coordinate 17,307,778 downwards.
AAGATAAAAACAGAATCCTTATAGGTTCACTTAATTGTCAGTCTGTCTGTCAAGACCTTTTGTCTCAGGAACGCGTGCAGTAAGTTGAAAGTAATACCAAATACTGAAGACTGCAGTCCCTTACGGGCTGTGAAAAAATGTCGCATTTCTCATACATTCCCAAAGGGTAGATTGTATTCCTTGATTCTAGTTCAACACCTAGAATCATGAAATTTGGCAAGAAGTAATATCATAAAGTACTTGTAAAGGGAAAAATCCAAAATCCGTACATTTGTAGATATTTCACAAAAAAAAGATTACTAGCTTAGTTGCAGTTAGAAAACTAACCGCGACTAATGTCGTTGTATGGAGACAACAGTTTTCCAATGGCAAATTTAAATTTTTCCTTCAACATAGTCCATCTTTCATAAATAAAAAATGTTCGATACTTTCTTTAGTTACCTAGGAACTTTTGGTGCGCGAATCCGACTCGCACTTGGCCGGTTTTTATTATATTCCGCGTAACACATCTTATTTTCGAACGACCTTTGGCGTAAGATGCATGCAGAGGGCTGAACAATAAAAGCCACTGCATTAACGGCTAAGTTTCGAGTATTCAAATGATGAGGGGCAGGACTGTACGCGATTCGAAAAAAGAAAACGGCTAGGCTAATACAATCTATTTATATATCTATCAAATTTAGTGGAAAGTGTACTAGTTAAGGTTTTGTTCAAAATGAGTTTTCTAAATATATTGTGTTTCATTTTGCTATTCGGTGTCTTCTGCGAGGCACAGTTGCCGACGAGAAAGGAGGCTTTCATGACAGTTGTGAGTACTAACAAAATATATTTCTCAACTAGCTTTTGCCCGCGGCTTCGCTCGCGTTAAATTCGGGGCAACACAGTTCATCTTTCCTGATGCAGGTACCTGCTACCTATAGTTTTGCCCTTGCGCCTTAATTATTGTAATAGTAAAGCTAAGTTTTCCCTTTTCTTCCCTTTTTCTCCTTTATTTCTCACTTTAAAAAAAATATCCTATGTCTGTTCTCCAGGGTCCCAACTACTTATTTCTGTACCAAAAAATCATCAAAATCGGTTTAGCCATTTTTTCACAATTATTGATGATACCGTTAGGTTCCACCAGCAATGCCGATCGTTGTCGAGTCGAGTCGTGACAGCCAATGGCTTGATTGTCAAGAGCCTCAAGCAACACCTGAGGAGGCTCTCGTTAGACAACTGGATCAAGGATTTGATACCGAAAGCGGTACTCCTGGGCACGACTCGTATCGTTAGGAGGTTCCTCTCTCTGGAGCCTTGACTGCCAAAAGCTTGAACCCTGATCCCAATACCGGTGGGCAACTATTTTAATGTTTACTATGTTTTTATTAAGAAATATTTAAAAATGTAATGAATATGTGTTAAAATGAATAAACGAAACAATGGTTCAAATCCCTATAGTCAGCGGTGTTTTTTTGTACACCAAGGAGTCATGTTTTAAAAGCATATTTAAATTGTGTGTCAACAGAATGTCATAAATAAACATTAATGCCTATATCACACCTCCGCTGCGAAACAACAACTACGAAACCGCTGCGTGAGTTTCGCTGTGCAACAGTACTTCACTTACGCGAAACCTAAAACTATAACAATTGAGAAATAAGAATCGAAAGAAAATGTCGTCGCTTTCGGAGTCAGAGGAGGAACTAATCTTACTGTGGTCAACTACTTTAAAAAGGCGTTGTACCTGGGTGCATGATATCAATAAAAAAAGAAAGAAGTTGGGAGAGAATATATTATGTAAAGAGTTACAGTCACATGAAGACTGTTTTTATTCTTACTTCTGAATGACACCAGACAGTTTTCTACTACAGTACAAAACAGGTCTATTTCTCACTGCTTGTATAATTTTTTCAGTAAATTCCAAATCCATTGTTCCTATTTCGCTCATAAAAATTGTCGATTGATACAGTACAGACGCGTCCGAGATACACGCGGAACCGCCCCAAAATGGCGGACAACGGGCGGAGATGTAGACGGCGCCTAAGCAAATGAGCGAAATCATGTTAGAAAGATACAACTTATTAGTCAGTTTTGTACGTTAGAGCAGGGAATTTCGCTATTGTTTCGCCGCCCAAGAACTCACAACTCTCAGCGAAACTATGGCGGTTTCGCCCTTTGAGTTTCGCAGCGGAGGTGTGCTACAGGCATTACTTATTAAATAATTTACTACCAACTACAAATTGTCATTTATTTGAGTTTTAAATTTAAAAAATATTTGAATTTCATATTTTTGATATTAGGTCGTTTAGCGGTTTGATACCTTTGCTTCTACTTAAGCCTAAGAAGACCCTGACCAAATAATAAGACCAGTTAATGTAGGAAATTACATTGTTCATCAGACTATGTTCTTAACCTTTTACCCTACATACAAATTAAACTGACACTAGCTACCATCTCATTCCACTTATAATTACCTACTCTATAATGATGGCATGCCAATCAAAGTCGGTTATTCCCGTTCGCCACCGCCAGTATTGCCCCCTACAGTGGCGACTGGGAATTATTCTAAAAAAATATCCCAGTCGCCACCTCCGGGGGCAAGCGGGATTGTTGGTAGTAAAAATCCCAGTGGCCACCCCTAAATATAATTGCACACCATGTTTTCTTTTAATATAAATTAATGACACTTCACCCGAGGTAGTACACGATGTACTTGACCCTGACATGGTTAGGAATGCACTAATAATGATAAGATTAGAAATGCCACAACGCATTGCCAGCCGATACTTGTTTTACATTTTAGATCTAAATGCATTGTACTTAAAGTTTAGTTTTGCAAGAATCACTCATAAAACCATCCCCATCAAGCCCAATAAAAAGCTGTTTTGTGTTTTTAAAGATTTATGACCTTCTGTCTATTGTGTCTGTTTTGGCTTTTCGGCATGTTTGTTATAGGTAAAACAAAGCACACGGCCTATTTTATGGTTTATTCCGAGACGTGAAATGTAAACAAAGGACATCGGCATCTTCAATTGAGCTACTAGAGTTTAAGTAGCAAAACAAAAGGATTAGTAATCCTTTCTCACGATAGTTTTGGCTTTTCGGCGCTCGTGTCATCGGCGGGTCGCCGCTGGGCAAGGCGCTCGCGCCGCTTCCTATTTTATGGTTTTAAAGACGTGAAATATTAACAAAGGACATCGGCATGAAGATAAAGCACAATAGATAATTAGTACATATTTTGTTACGTTATCCCAAAAAATAAAATGACGACCAGCCTGAGTAATTAGTATGCCAATTGATTTCATACAAAATTATATTTTACGGCTATTTCAGGAAAAATATTATAGTGAACCGTACCTATTGCCTAAATTTCAATGCATATATATCTAGATACATAAAGGTACCTAACTAAACAATAATTCATTTACTTTAAACATTCTGTGACGTCGGTAATTATTTTAAAATCATTCCAAAAAAATATAAAGATATAGCATTTATTTTAACTATTATTAGGGGTGGCCACTGGGATTTTTACTGACCAACATTCCCGTTTGCCACCCGGAGGTGGCGACTGGGATATTTTTTTAGAATAATTCCCAGTCGCCACCGGAGGGGGCAATACTGGCGGTGGCGAACGGGAATAACCGATCAAAGTGATGCGTTAGTTTTTTATATTGACCCTTTATATTATGCAGATGATGATTAACTCTAGATTTTTTTTAATATTACATTGTTTTTGTTTACTTTGCACAGTTCATGCTGGGATTCACTAACTTTTGGATGTAATTTAATAGTCCGATAATAACAATTGCTTGCGGGAAGCTTTTCAGTATGAGCACCTTCGGAAGACTTTGCTACTTCTGCCGTAATCTTACTGCTAAACTTGTAAAACTGCCCTCTTTTCTGTACGAAATTTTCGCTAATAGGCAACTATCATCGATTCTTTCTTTATAAAGTTACTTTTCGAAAATACCTTTGGCCTTATTGAAATACAGTGAAACCTGGTTAAGTGAGACATCAAGGGACCTGCAATGTCGTTTCACTTATAGAGGTATTCCACTAAGCCAGTGTCTCAGATATACAGGTATAAATAAATATCTGTCTCATTTACAGAGGGTTTCATTAATAGATTCATTAGTTCAGGATATTCTGATAAACGTAGGTACACGTTTTAGTTTTCTTTGTCCTTCAGAACATTGTGATTCAATTTTATGTTTACTCTGAATTATTCTACAAAGAGTAGATTTTGGCACATTAAATTCGGCACAAACTTCTTCGCGTGTCTTCCCACTTTCATAAACGGATATTCACTTCAGTTTTTCACGTAATGATAATGATTGTAGCTTTCGTTTTGGCATTTTTCAAATAAACATCTGTATGATAGTAAAGCGAAACTAAAACTGAAGGTAATTGAAGCTCAAAATTACCTTCGACTTGGAATTACATGTGGAATTTGTGGGTAGAATAAGAATGAATAAACAAACAATGTTATCTCAGTTACAGAGGTTTATGCATATAAAATTTACTCGCTGTCTCAGTTATAGAGGTAACTATGATGATAAATCAAAAGAACAAATCCCAGATATAGAGGCTTACCTCGTCCCACTAACAGAGGTAATTCAGTGCCAAAGTGTTGGGACCTCAGCATGAGTTCCAGTTATGGAGGTTTCTCACTTATCCAGGTCCAACTTAACCAAGTTTTACTGTATATGAATGGCATTGACGCACATTGACTTTGACATCATCCATAGCCTAGCCTCGTCAAAGCTGCAGGCTACCCCGTGGAGAAGCACCGCGTCACGACGCCGGATGGCTACATCCTGCTGATGTACAGGATCCCGGCAGGCAGGCGCTCTGCCAAGCGGACCGGAGAACGCAACGCTAAGGGAAAGAAGGCCATATTGATCTTGCACGGTCTCGGTGGCGGCAGTTCGAACTTCGTGCTGTTGGGACCCAAGAGAAGCCTTGGTAAGTTTGGTGCTGGATGCACTACAGAGCCATTAGGATAGGAACTCAAATAAACATACATTCTTCACACCTGTAATCTCCGAAGGCCAAGGCAGAAGCGAACCTAATAGTTCCATCCACACACACATTGATACATTAATCAAGTAATACTTTCATAGGACGCCATTACATAGGACTTAGCGGGCGAACCAAGTCACCGAATAAGTAATAGTACTAATCTAATGGCTTCAAACTGGCACGAAGCTAACATGTCATACGAATTCAACAAACATTTGTTTTTAATTCGGCCGAACCTGGATCCTAGTTTGGATTCAGAATGCAAAGCAGCTCTTGGGCCTGAGAAAATAAGAGTATGCAGAAGTTGGGATACTGGTGTTCACAGAAACCTGCCCTTCAACTAGCGTAAAATATGTGGTAGAAATTCTCAATGAATATTTATGGTCAACTAGCTCGTAGGAGACGGACATAGGCTAATTTTTATTTTAAAAAAGTGGGATGTGAGGGAGAAAGAGGGAAGAAAAGGGAAAACTTAGCGTTGCTATTACAAATCAATAAGGCGCAAAGTGTGTTACCCCAAATTTAACGCGAGCGAACCAGCGGGCGAAAGCTAGTAACTTAATAAAAAAGTAAATACAACAAAAACGTTGATATATTTGTTTTACTTATAATTTTTGTGTATCGGTATAGGAGGCACTTACTGTCTGAATTTCCACTGTGTGGTGTCATACGGACAAACAGACGGACTGAGCGAATATATAACCGTAGCCGAATGGCTAAAATGGAAACCTAAAATTCGTATAAAACGGCCACCATTTTGATTCCAGGGTACTTCTTAGCTGACGCGGGGTACGACGTGTGGCTAGCCAACTTACGAGGCACCCTTAATTCAAGGCATACGAACCTTACAAAAAGTGATAAGAAATTCTGGGAGTTCAGGTGAGCAAGATTTAGTATCCCCATGGAACTAGAATGTTTAGTATTAGGGAAAAACATTTTTTAAAATCGACAATTGTTTCTTCTAAGTTGAAAACTTACCAAATTTGTCTGAATATCACGACGGTAAAAATGGTGCATGTTTTGTATTTCTGGTCTGCCATGTTTTCTCAACCTAGGGATATCTATAGCAGAACTTGATTTCATGAAAGAAAAGTGCCCTAGAGGCATTATTCAATTCTCCGGTTTCTGATAATACATTAGTATGGAAACACATATTTGTACGAGCGAGGTTAAGATGGAGGGGATCTCCTTTGTCATCCTGTAGTACCCATTAACGTTTTATCCACTTCCAGTTTCCACGAACACGGCAAATACGACGTGCCGGTGATGATAGACCGAATACTGGAAGTCACAGGCTTGGAGAAGATCATGTGCCTAGGCCATTCATTGGGCACCACCATCTTCTTCGCCATGATAGGACAGAGACCAGAGTATAATGACAAGCTGATAGCGTTCGTGGGTTTAGCACCAGCTGTGTATTTGGATGGCTATAAAGACTTGATTAATCTGTCGTTCAACACTTTGGCGACAGCGGTAAGCAATGACGTTCAAATAAACTCAAAATAGTCATAATTGTAATTCTATTTGTGGAGCCAACTGGTTGCTCTCCGGTACAATGGTGAGGTGTCTAACATGACAATTTTAAGGTGATTGAGACTAAATGATAAATTTACAAAAACGGATTGTGTAAGAACATACAAATTATGATACAATAACGTAAATGGTTAGACAAAAAGTTACAAATTACTAATTAATCAAATCAAAAATGTTTATTTAAAAAAAACTTCGGAAAAGAAGAATATAAACTCAATCAATCAAAACGACATTCAATTAACATAATAAATAGCCAAGTCATAACTTTCTTGTGCATGGTTCCGCACAAAATTATTTGGTTTAGCTTTATACTAAAACTACTAAAAGTCAAAGAACTTTGTAGTTACTAGCTAATTCTTGTTCCGTTGCCAAATGGCAAAAATTGTGTGTTGTACTTAATTTCGCCCTGTCCGTCTGTCTGGCCATCCGTACGTTATAGCCATTTTACTTCAAGACTGTTGGCCCCACCAAATGTTAATAGCAGAATGGCCGCTTTACCAGAATCATAATATGAATTTATAATCTTAAAATGATCATAGACGCAGTTAATATTATGCATAGTAACTTTGTGCCAGCCAGACCCGGAACAACTACCTGTAGCCATACCGTGCATCTTGCACAGGCACGTACCGATCGAGATAAGTTTGAGTACCTAAAGCTCCCGACAACTGCAGGTTGTTAGTGTCTAGTCTGTCAAGGTCTACCTACACGCGCCTAGACACGTACGACGCGATCACGCGACGCTCCGCCCCGCGCACACCGTTTGCGTTACTCCAGCAGGACGGTGGCTACCAGAGTTGAGTGGTTATAATAATTTGCGTAATCTGCTGTAAATAAATCTGTTGTTGCGCCTCATACAAAATCGTTCGAATTGTTGGTTTGGAAAAAAGCGGTAAAACTATAGCTGCTGGAGTAACTTTTTCAAAATTTTGAGCAAATGATCTAAGAGAGAAATATTGTGCCAGGAAAGGAGCTTATAGTTACGCAAAAATAGAATATGACGTGCGTCTTCAGGTTTTCGAGATACTGCATGTCAAAGTCAAACACAAGGCATTTATTTTAATTAGACCGTTACAGGAACTTTTGAATGTCACAAACAAAGAGATAAAGCTACAGTTCCAGTAACAAAGCATAATCATTTGTGAAAACACCATAGTTGCCCAATCTAAAACGTGGATCTCTATGGAGAAGAATAGGCTTACTGCAGAATTTTTTAGCTAAGCATTTTTATCATCAATATAATGCCCCAATTACATGTAAAATGCTTGCTTTAAAAAAAACGTGTAGGGAGCTATTTTATTGTAACATTTTAATCAGTACGTCATTAAAGATGAGTCACTTAAGCTAGCCGTAAACGATGTTCCAGCAGGAAACTAAATGATAGACAGCAGTGTCAATTCAATGGGTTCAAAAATAACTATAGGTGTACCACAAGGTTCGATTTTGGCACCTTCCCTCTTTTTGTATACATTATTAATCTAATCTCATTAATATTGATAAACAGTCATGCCACAACTCTTGACGACGTAAATAGTACCCTACTACAGGTCGTTAATTGGTTCACATTTACCAAATGTCAAAGTGGTTATTGTGACCATAATTCCCTGCGCTTATCCCAACTTTTCTGGATTGGCACTGCATGTCTTCCTGCCATATTTCTGCATCACTTGTCATCTCAGCTGTGACCTCCTTTCTAATGTCGAAACCTATTTTAAAGATTAATTTTGAATGTTAACAGAAACTGGCCAAAGCCATAGGCATGTGGGCGGTCATGCCGGAATTGGTGCACATCCTCTTGGCGACCATTTGTAATCTGAAGCAACCGGAGACTGATTTCTGCTCGATCTTACTAAACGCTATGTTCGGCGAGGATATAGATCAACATGACGCGGTATGGAACATTTACAATCACAGTAATCTTTACTGTATGTATGTGTCCTTTTTCCTGATTTGAAGGTTAAAGCTAGTTGACACTGAACGTATAACTAGTTCGTCCAGTTAGACTCAAAGCCTGAAAATATAGTTAACAAGAGACTATGCAGATGAAGAAATAATCGTCCTAATATATTTTGGCTTTCAGGACATGGCACCCATATATTTGTATAGAGTCCAGCCGTTTCCTTTGGGCACTATGGAGCATTACGCAAAAGTAGCCTGGACAGGTGCGTATAAACCACCTATATTCGTAAGACCATGAATTGGTGAAGGTTGCAAATGACTCGCTGTTTCCAAAGATTGATTGGGGCTCTGGGTTGGTTCGAAAGAGATACCGCGGCCCCGGCCCGGGCAAAATAAGAAACATGGATGAGATTTAGTCAGTGCAAGCTCTCCCTAGGAAGATGGAGGAGTCGTTAGATGATTTCCAAAACTAAAAAAGAGATTGCTTGCGCCACTGTCTAACAGCTAAGACTGTAGAGCACAAAATAAGTAGAAAGCTAGACGACGGCAAGAGTTTGAACCCAGCTGGAAAGTTGAGCTATATTAACCGGTCGCGCGATTGCTAACAATGTACGTAAAGTGCCCCAAACGTCGAGCTATTTTGAATGTTTTTTTTATTTTGGTTAGACCTTCGGAAAAACGAAGATTTCATAGTTATATCGATAATTATATATTACGAAGTATTATGTTTCCAGAATCCTTATGAGTTTTAAATAAATTTTAAAAATAAATGTCTAAGATATGAAAACCACTCACAGCGGTTCAAACTTTGCACCCGTGTGCAAATGCGACATTTGTGGCACAAGTAAAACTTTGCACCCAGTGTGACACTTTGACGCGCGACGGGTTAATAACAAAGCTAACATTATTAGAACATCCATCGATTTTTGCCGCCTGTGGCCATGTTACATGCAATGTCAACAGTGTATTTTTTTTTGGTGGGTAATCATCAACAAATTTCCCACGCTCTGAGCGGAGCGGGGGAATATCAGACTTGAAATTACTGTGGACTAAAACCCACCCATGTTCCTTCTATTGCCCTTTATGTTCCGGGACCGCGGTATCTATTTCGAACAACCAGCAATTTAGGTAGGCGGTAGCCCTGGCAGGCGCCTCTCCTTTGCTGACATCTCTTTGAGGCGCGCGTGAAACACGAACGCGCCGTCGACACGGCCTGTCGTCAAAAGACGGACGGACGGTGAGCTACCCATTGTTCAACATCCACAGGCCCGAAGTCAACAATGTATCGCGCCCAGACTTGGTCTATACCGTAGCATCTTGACTTAATAAAAAATATTAAAATTCATGTATCTCCACTTTCAGGCGTGTTCACGACATTCAGTGGCGGCTTTTCTGGTCCTGTAATACCGTATAATATCAGTAATATCAAAATTCCTGTGTCACTGTTCTATGGAGACAACGACCGGCTCGGCGATAAGACAGTAAGTTTGCAGTTTTATTAAGCATAGGTACTAATATTATAAATGCGAATGTTTGTAAGGATGGATGGATGTACGGATGTTTGTCAGTTTTTCACGTCAAAACGGCTGAACGGATTTTGATAAAATTTGGCACAGAGGTAGGTTATAGTCTGGAATAACAAATAGGATTTTTTTTTCGATATCACGCGGCGAAACCGCGAGCGCCAGGTAGTTTGGTATAATTTTATGTGTGTATGGTATACAAGGTGTTATGTTATAATCACTAAAAATGTCATGAAAACCGTCGATCGAATCAAGCGATGAATTGAATATATTTCCTTAAATAAGTATACACGAATTTTGCGTACTACTCGCGTATAGTTTGTAACTCTGACGTGCACATGTATCTTTCCAATTTATTTCCACGGCCAAAACGCCACCATAGGAATTTATTAAGGCACTGATTTAAAGAGGCAGTTGTAAATACTGGTTTTGGTAAGTTAAAAATTATAACTAGTTCAGCAAAACTAAGCAGTAAAGTAAACAATAATCCTGGGCATTTACACATTTACAATCCGATTGAGCAAATAATTACACTATTTTACATTATTTAAAGTTTGAAATAATGTCATTAATTTCAATTAATAATTATCATTTTTCTATTAATGAAAGTCGTTTCTGGTGTAGGGGGGTCACAGTTTTAACCTAACCTTACCTACACATTTTTTAGAAGAATTTAACCTAAAGATTTAACAAAAAGCTAGTTACTTTGGCTACTACAAAGTATACGCGAGTATTTGCGTACTGCTGTTGTATACTTTGGAAGACTTTGATAAAAAAGTGATTTCCAATCTATACACGACTAGTTTCTCACCCTTGCGTTCTAGCCATGTCCATACTTTTGATTGAAGAGGTACCACAGGAACTCTTAAAAGATGTCATTTTATTTTTTACAGAACATGCTTCGGTTGGAGGAAGAGTTGAAAGCTTACGGTGTCCTAGAAGACGCAGGACCTGCTACATGGCATATGTTCAACCACATAGACTTTATATTCGCGAAGGACGTCACGACGCTGCTCAATAGACCGCTCGTCAAACACATAGACCATCTGTATAATAAATATGGTCCCGTATGACTTTTTTTTTTTTTTTTTTTCTTTTCCGTTTATCTACAATCAGCCTCGTGTGGCTATAATCAGATTTGTTGATTCATAACATGTTTTGAAGAGTGCACATCCTATGATGTGTCAACCCTAACTTTTCGTATTTTCTTTATATTGAGGCCAATCGCACTCTTTTCAGCCGGTATAAGCAGCCAGTTGTATGCATGAGCTGTGTAGCCAGATGATTGCTGTGTTGTTCTAGGCGTTGTTTGTAGGGTACACAAGACCTTTCTATTTCCTCTTTAACTGTCGGGATTTCCAGATATTCATGCACCTCCGTGTTCCTTGTGTACCATGGCGCATTGACCAAGGTCTTCAATACTTTGTTCTGGTAGCGCTGAAGGATTTCTACATTTGAGTGACTCGCTGATCCCCAGAGTTGGATGCCGTATGTCCATATCGGTTTTAGGATACACTTGTATATGAGGAGTTTGTTTTCCAGACTTAGTGTTGATTGCCTGCCCAATAGCCAATACATATCTCCAAATTTTTTATTAGCTTGTTGTCTTTTGGCTTTTATATGGTCTCGCCAGGTGAGTCTCCTATCTAGGTGCATGCCTAAGTATTTAACTGTTTTGTCAGTTGGTAAGGTGGCACCGTCAAGTGTCACTGGGGAACAATCCCCTCTCTTTAGTGTAAACGTAATGTGCATCGATTTTGCGGGGCTTGCGCGGATTCGCCACTTTTTCAGCCATATTCCAATTTCGTCCAGACATTCTTGAAGTTTCGTGGATGCTGTGTTTGGGTCTTTACTACAAGAGAGGACTGCTGTGTCATCTGCATAAGTCGCAGTCACTACTTCATTTGAGGTGGGTAGGTCAGCGGTGTAGACAGTGTATAAGACAGGACCTAACACAGAACCCTGTGGCACTCCTGCTTCTATTGGGCAAATAGGCGAGAGACTATCTTCACATTTGACTTGGAACACGCGATGTTGCAGGTAAGACTTTAACAGCATGTATATGGTATTTGGTAAATGGAGCTTTATCTTATACAGAAGACCCTTGTGCCACACGCGGTCAAAGGCTTGCTGAATGTCGAGGAACACAGCTGAACAGTATTCCTTTCTTTCCAGTGCTTGTCGTACTGTATGAGCTACTCGGTGCACCTGTTCTGTAGTCCCATGGTTTGCGCGAAAACCGAATTGGTGCTCCGGTATAACTTTCTGTTCTTTTAAAACTGGTAAAAGACGTTTTAGAAACAGTTTTTCAAAAACCTTAGACAGCAAGGGGAGAAGACTTATAGGTCTGTACGATGATACTTCTGTAGGGGGCTTTCCCGGTTTAGCCACCATGTTTATAATTGATACCTTCCATAACACTGGGAAATAATGTAGTCTTAGCATTGCATTGAAAAGTATTGTCAGCAGGACAATGCCTTTTTTTGGTAGTTGTTTGAGAACTTCTGCCGTTATCAGGTCAAATCCTGGTGCCTTTTTTTGTTTCAAATGCATGATAGCCTTTTTGACTTCTGACGGTGTCACTGGTGTTAGTGGTGGAGACATTTGTTGGTCACTGTTCAAGATTTTGTCTATTTCCTCTTCGGTGTGCGCATTGTCAGGTTCATTAGGTTTGAACACGTCCTTTAGGAAACCAGCAAATAACTCTGCTTTATCTTGAGGTTTTCGTGACCAGTCGCCATTTGTTTGTCTAAGTGGAGGCATGTGTTCCTTTGGCCTTTTTAATGTTTTGGTAATTTTCCAAAGTGAGTAGTCCTCTGCTTTGTTCGGAGATAGAGTTTTTAGTTTGTCTTGCAAAGTGATGTTCTCATTTTCTTTCAATATTTCTCTTAGATCTTTTTGCATTTTGTTGAGTGCCTTTTTGTCTTGACGATTCCTGCTGGTGTGCCACCTATGTCTCAGTCTCCTCTTTGCAGCTATCATTTCTCGTATTTCCAGAGTAGTGTCCTGACTTTGTGGCTTTGAAGCTAGGTATGGCGTTGATAGCCAGGCCGCATTCTGTATTAAGCTAGTGGCACACCACGTAGCGTCCTCTATTTCCTCTGTTGATTTCAGAGGTATACACAGATTGAGATTTTCATCTATATAATCTCGAAAGGCCACCCAGTCGGTTTTATGATTATATAAGGTTTCACGTGGTTCTTTACAGATGACTGTGGTACTCAACGTGCATATCACGGGCGTATGGTCTGATGACCCATCTAGGCATGATTCGACTTTTGTATAGAGTCCTGACATCCTTTTGGTAATAAAGAAATCAATAAGATCTGGAGTTTTGTTGGAATCTGATGGCCAGTAGGTTGGTTCTCCTGTTGATATTACGTTCAGCCCATTACTATCAATAGCCTTCTTTAGTTCACGGCCTCTTGTCGTAGTCAGACGGGATCCCCAGAATGATCCCGTATGACTGATTCGTTTTTTTTACCAAACTGAACGGTTACACACATTTAATTAAACTTCCTCGAAAACTGGCTTTTATGTCACTGCAATTAGGACACACAATTTTCACTTGCAATTTATTTCACAAGCGTGCTTTTTTTCATTTATCCTAACGAGGATCTTTGTATTGTATTGTATTGTATTGTATAACGGGCTGGTGTCCGCAACTCCACGTCTAAGGCGCGTATTTTGCGTATGGGTGGGAATATTATTCGATCCACCCCAGCTCCACGAGAAACGTCAGCAGCGCCTTGGTGTTGCTGACGATCTCGCGAAGAGTACCTGGGTTACCGAAGTACTTTGAAACGAGGATCTTATAAACTTCATTTATAAAATAATCTCCTTAAAGCTACAAAATCTGATACTTCAGAAACTTGTCAGTGGCATTAACTCAACCACAACAATATACAGAGCATTTTGATTTTGACAATACAGGGTTCTATCTGTGATAGAAGTGTACCACTGACCTTGACAACTACAGCCTTTGTGATACCCGGTGTTACTTTGACAGCTACCCCTTGCTGCGGTACTGGGGTGGGCACCTTACTGTCCACTGGTTGACTGCGATTCATTTCTAAAAATAGAAAGAAAAATACTTATTCATTTTGCTAAAATTTCACATGAAGAAAAAAGATTGTTGAACTGTAGTATACTGTGTTCTTTGGTGTCTATACCTGATTAATTAACCTAATTTTTATTAATAATAAAGAGTATTCCATTCTATTTCAATATGTCCAGGAGGTTATTATGAGATAAAGAAGTACAATCAAGAGTGTAGGAAAGAAATTATGATAGAAACTATCCACATCAAATGTACAGGAGTATGAAGGAAGTGACAAGGGTTAGCTACCCCTAAGACGACCTGACGTGACCACAACAATGGAATGGCGTTAAAGATTATAATATCTGCTCAAGTTCACTTATAAAAGTGTGAAGGATGTGCAGTGCCACTTGAAATTTATTAAGATTGGGGCAAGAGATGGTCAATAACATGTAAAGTCTGCACAGTGAATACAGGTACAAATCAAGAACTATGAATATCAGTAACATATTTGTAAAAGTTCGTAAGCTGACAATTAGTGTAGGCCTGTAATAAAGGCGCAATTTCGAAAAGGTACTTTTCATAGCGCTCAAAGTAGCATCGAGCCAGTCTTACTGACCTGCAGCCGGATCTAGCTTTCATTACATATTTATATCATGCTGGCTTTCTATTTTACTCAAGAATGACTAAAACTGTTACATTGCCTGCTGGCGTGTTGAGTAACTATCAAGAGGCCAATATTTACCTTTATTCGGCATTGTGCTGAAAGAAATGAGATAGAATCATTTGATTTTGCGATTGCTAGTTATTTAACATATAAACAAAACATTACCCATGGCGAAAATAAAAACATTGCAGTCTGAGTGTCGTTATTTATATTTTTCTTATTTTCCCGTGACTTTTGACGGACCAATCTCGATGACATTTGTCAGGCTTTTTTTCCTGGCTTTGCTTGGCGCTCGGTTTGTACGAAAAGCCAAAAGCCGATGTCTTAAAGATTTCAACGTAGGAGACAAAAATAAAGAAAAGAAATTTTTTAAACGTGCTATAGGGATCAAATACTGAAAACGTTTAAAAAATCCCTACAAGCGACACTAACGAATGAGTTTACACAGTACAGCACTTGAATATAAAATAAAGTTATTAATAAAAGTAATTGCATCAGAAAAAAATCACTTCTGCCGACCGGTGCAGTGGTTGTAACTGTAAGCAGTTGTAAGCGTGACTGCAGATTGAGTTTGTTAATCAGGAATTTCTGAGTAGTAGCCATGGAGTCTGGATTTGCACCCGGTTGATGGTTAGGATGATAAAAAACTTCGACATGGACGCGTCCCTCAAGTTAGAAGTTTCCCGCGCAAAAGTCTAAAATCTTTTTTACCATCGAGTTACAGTTTCTAGAGGTGGCGTAGAGCGATGACACAAATGAAGCTCTTTTCGAGAATTTGGCGAGATTGTCTAAATACGTACCTCTAAGGCAGGTTATAGGAGGCCTACATAAAGAAGTAATCATCACTCATGTAAGGAATTGTTGCAGGGCCAGCTGTGGGCATTACAGGAAAAAAAAAACATTATTAGTAAACGTTTTGTTTGAGCTAAGTACTTGTAGCGTCATTTTTATGGTAAAGATGAAGAAGGTTCAAATATGGGTCATCTTTATGATGGAGCTATCGAGTCAGTGATATAGTATTTTATGAATAAATGCAATAGTTACCGCACATAATGTCGTTAATACTGAGAAAGCAGTTTTACTAGTCACTTATTCTAAGTGCTTTTATTTTTTGTGAAATTAGTCAAATATGGAGAAACATGCTGAAGTTATAATCTTGTAAAGACATGGAAGTAGAGTTAAAAGCCCTGGAAGGACGATAGAGCGAATAACTAAATAAATATTTCTGCCAGTTTTTACGGGGTCTAGGTAAACTCCTATACGGATTCCATACTTTTAGAATATGATATTCACATAGAGGGACATGCATCCTATTGCTACAAACGCACATGAAGCAAAATCAACCACCACACTTTAAAGAAACTCACACACATTGACAAATTAGTGTGTATGTATACAATTGTCCTCCTACAACAAATATAAACCGGTAGTGACCTATGAGTGGTTCTTTATTTGTTACAATAAATAATTAAATAAATGACCAAAATCATAATTTTATTTTGCTGTCTTGTATTTACACTTGACTAATTTTACAAAAAAAAAGACACTATCTAATAAGTTAACAGTGAACCTTCGTAAGCCCATAATATCCACGAGAACGATTGTATTTATTCCATAAAACATTAAGTTTATACATGAGCGTTTTTATAGGAAAACATTCCTATATAGTGGCCAATATTAAACTTACTTTTTTTTTCATATTATCTTACTCTTTGCTACTGTTCTCTACTTACTCGTTAGTCCCTGTACCCTCGGCGACTAATCAAGATATACAAATCCAGTTCATGCGGATCTTAATGTGCGGAAAATGGATAAGGTAAGTTTTATGTATGGCGTTTATGTGCGTTTACTGCGTTTGAGCTATAAACGAACCACAATATTTTCTTATCGTAACAGCGTAAATGTGTCGATGCTGAACTTCAATATTACGAAATAAAACAATGCTTATACCATTTTTTTATAACACTTGTCTGCGACTTAAAAAAATGCACAATTGTGACTTAATATACTCGTATAACGTCTAATGTCTATGGTGATAATATGGTCATTGTGGCATATGGCATATGGCAGAAGTGATAACATCTCAAAGTTTATGGATGACGAATCAAATGCCGCTCATTGGTTGGGCTACATAGCTACTTTTTGTATGAAAAATGCACACATACATCCCAATTTGCCACTGTGTATGAATTTCTTTATTGCGAGGCTGTTTTGGTTCTATTTTATAGCAATAGGATGCATTCTGGTATTGTGCTGCATGTGTTTACCTCACCTACCGTAAAAGAGGCATACAATTTTGTTCGTCTTTACCATCTCCTGGACCATTTATTAAAATAGAAACTAGTCTTACAAACTGTCTAGTATATGGATATATCATATATTGGCCATATGGCCAATGTACTATTTGCAGTGAGTTAAGTCAAGTTCTGCTACCACATTAGTAAAAAAATATTGTTTTGAAACTTTGCCCTAAAAATAAACTAGTGTATAACCACTCAAGCGTCCAGCCCGCGCAGCTAATATCCAGTCAAGCGTCCATGGCTAATAAGGTATCCAAAACCAAGGGAGCGTTGTACGTCCTGGATACTTCATTAGCCATAGCGACTACTTTTATAAAATCGACATCTATGAAAAATGTACGGTACTGCTTGAGAGTTTTGTTATTCGAATCGATAGCTAAAGAAATACTCAAAACAAAAAAACAGATGGCAGTATAATATAGCCTTGACGAATAGTTAAAAAAAATTATTCTTCAGGCGCAGTGTGTTGTTCTGTGGTGTAAGATCAACAAGTGTTTTTAGATTATGTCGTAAGTACTTGAGTTTTATATATTTTTTCTTAAATTATACATCAAAATAAACTAGATGATTTGTGCTATATAATTACGTATACATAGCACAGTTTTAATTGTAAAATTGAGTCATATTTTGAATTCAAAGTATAGGTGTTTTGAAAAAAATGGTCGCTCTTCAGTACTCGATCAAATTTTAGTTCTATTTACGTTGTGTTTCAGTAAAATAATATTTAAAAAACGAGTAATAGTTCGTAATAAACATAATAATGCACTTTAAAAACGTAAATATACTGTATTCGTGGAAGATTCCTTAAAAATATCATTGTGTTCCTCAGGTTTTTTGATGTGGATAGTTCAGTATCCACGGACGGAACTACAATGGTTCAAAATAAGGGTCGATACAAACGACAAAATATGTTTGCAATATTTTTGCTGTTTTGGATGTAATGTTTTATTCGCTTGCTTGGTGGTGTTTCATCATGCTTTTATCTCACACTTTTTGTTCTTGTGATTTAGTAAAGTTGTGTTTTTTTATGATTGTCGGATTTTGCTCTATTTTTTAATTTCACTTTACTAACATGAAGGATATGTTCTAAGATTTCTACTCACTTTATTTTCCTTGTGTGTTTTGACAATTTACTTAATTTTCATATTTAATAAAAATTACTAACTAGCTATCGGTATACGAATTTGCGCTTATTTCCTTAGTTGTTTTTGAAAATATTGATGTCGTAATCGTAATATACCATGCGCATTACAGGCTTTTTGGAAAAACACTAACAACCTTTTCTGAGATATTATTAGCGTTTTATTTAAAACCCCAACCAAAAAGCATTACTACCTTTTTTTAAGTTGCGTAAAAGTGTATGGGAGGCCTTAGGCGGCCATATTGCTTATATTTTGCGTTCGCGAGCGAGTCGAAATCACTCCGACACATCACGTTAAAATTTTAAACAGAGGTGTTTTGTTTTGATTAATTTAAGTACTTAGCGTTAACAAAACATAAACATCCATGCACCAAATGAAAGGACATTACGTCTAGTTTGTTGTGAGATTGTTTTATTGGTAAAATAAACAATATTATTGCGTTGTGGTACGAATTAATAAAATTTATATGTTTATTTTTCTACAAATTCAAGGTTCACACCCGTTTTTAATATCTTAAATTAGATTTTTAGATAATTAAATATACATAGGTTAAATGTGTGTTCTTCTATAAATTTTTCGTTGTTTTTTTCTTTACCCTAGCTATTGTAGTTATGTAGTTATGTAGGTTTTTGTCACAGCATGCGAGCGCGGTAGCGCTTGATTCAGGGCCGCGCGTATCTGGACGTTCAAGGGTATATTGGTTGCGCGGCTTGGACGTACAACGCTCCTTTGATTTTGGATACCTTATTAGCCATGGACGCTTGAGTGGATAAATGTTACATTTGATTATTTTTTTAAATCTCCACATAAAAATGTTATGCAGCTCTACTCTAGAACTGTCACTTTGACAAAATTATCAGCCAAATTCAGGTAACCTGCATAATAATAGCATTTTGAACAGAGAGAAGACTAGCAAAACTACAAAAGTGAAACAGAGATAGCACATTTGAAATGATAACAAGCATACAAATCCTAATATCCTAATTCCTTTGCAATGGAACGTGTCTGTGCTCCGGCATTAGTTTTGTAGCACGGGGTTTTACGATTAATTTAATATTTTAATTGAATTAATTTTGGTATGGTTATTTAATAGAATAGTCTAATTTCTTGATAGTGTTTTGGGTAAAAAATAGCCATGGATCTCCACAGACCAGTTGATCCAAATAAGGTAAAACATATATTGAATTCTAATAAAAGATATTTCCTAATATTTTAACGTGTTCAAATTAATTCAAGTGTGTTTTCTGTGTAGACTTACGAGGAATTGACTTCAGAAGAAAAATTGAGGTAAGATTTTTACTAATCTATTTATTTCGTATTGTATTCATGGTCATTAGCATTTGGTTGGCTCATTCTGTGATAAGCGTATTGACGTATGATTATTGCTTCTTTAGGTATTTCAATGCGCTAGAGGTTATTAATTTATAATGGATACTAAACTCAGATCATTATTCACTTTTATTAGGCACGAATACACTCATAAGCAAAATGAATTTATGATAAAAATAAACATATTATGGTCTAGTAAAAGCCCCCTAGAATGTTCAAATCTACTAAAGGTTTAAAATGTCCTTCCAATAAGTTATTATTTTTAAGTTCTTACTAAGAATTTAAATGAATCTATTATACTAAATACATGGCTGTTGTAATGAAGATAACATCATTCCCTGTTACTTGTTAATTAATTAAATACAATTACTATCTTTTGAAAAAATCTTGATTATCAATTAGCTATTCAGCATTTAAATTCTTGATTGCCATCAGAAACTTATAGATTTGGGTTTGCTGTTATATTTGCTAGTACTAGTAGTAGCAATATGGAAATTAATGTATATTTTATATTGCACTCTTATAATTTCAACCCTAGGTATTAAACCAAGAGTTGAAAATCAAAACTGCAATCTTGAAAGGGGCATTATTCTTTGTAAAATTCCATGGTCTCTCCACATAGGAAACTAACATTAATCTAATATATAAAATTCTCTTGTCGCAGTTTTCGTTCCCATATTCCTCGGAAACGGCTGGACCGATTTAAACGAAATTTTGTGTACATATCGGGTAGGTCTGAGAATCGGCCAACATCTATTTTTCATAGCCCTAAGTGGGCAGCGAGTGAAACCTCTGGGCAAAGCTAGTATTATTCTAAAAATCTTTTCTCACACTCACCATTTGTATTTAATACATAATTAACCTTGTAAACTTGAATTCATTGTCTATTAGAAACACTATAAAGTATACAAGTTTATAAGTTCTCGTAAACAAATAGTTATATTTTTTTAAAACTTTTTTGTACCCTATCACAATGTATATAGTATTTAACCCAAAAGATTGCAAGAATGCCTTATGGCATTAAGTCTGCCTATATAGCACTATTGTAGATGAAGTTTAAATAAATATATAAATACTGCAACTAGGTTTATAGATATCCTTATTGATTATTTTGTTTGACACACAAAAAGTCCGTGCTAATGTTGATAATTTGTACACCTTTGCCTTTCTAAAACAGTAAAAACTCTAATGTCACAAATTGTAATTGATAAACAGGTGTAAAGTAAAAACAGGAGCTTTACAAATCCACATGACATTTTTTGTTCCTGTTTTTGTAATATATAATTTGTACTTCCTGTATTTTATGCAAAATTTGCAACTTCATAGGCAAAATGACTGAATTTTAACCCAATTATTTATTTATCCAATCTCCCCAGATTTCAAGGCAACATTTACTCTTTTCTTTTTCACATTTTTCTTTACACAATTCATCCATCTTTTGTCCCTCCATTAACCTCCATATCAATCACTCTTTTAGTCATGCCTTTCTGTGCTCTTCATCACAGAGCCCTATCAATACAAACACCATCCTTTAATTTTTTCTGTTACAGACTCAACTTTCAAACATCCTATAGTAAACTTGTTCCTTATTTTATCCATTCTTGTAATACGGTATTACACCCATTTTTAAAAAGTATCTCATTTTGATCCTAGGATCCTAGTAAACCACCAATAAAAAACAAAAAAAAATATTCAATCGATAAGTGCCATAAAACTGCATTTCAATTTTACAATTTCTATTTTCGCGCGTAAAATCACAAAAACGCTTGACGCCATGTTACTCTGTGGTCATGACGTCATTTGGTTCTAAGCAAATGCGCTGTTATTAGTCTTTCTGTTTAGTTGTATTTTTCACTATAGTTTATGGTATTATTATAATGGTGGTATTTATTTCTTCCATGGTATTATTACTACTATTTTAATAAAAAATAAAATGTAAAGTTTTATAACACAAAAATAGTAATAGTTGCTCAGTTGACAGTTGTCACTTTTTGTTTCCATGACCATATGACGTAATAATCATGGCGGACACTGTTTCGCTTTAAAACAACAGACTAAAAAAAGTGAAAACTTTGAAATCAATTTTAAAATTAATTCAGTTGTTTTATTAATTAAATTTAACATTTTCTGATTGCTTGTTGCCTAAGCTATCTGAATTGTATATTTTTAGAATTTCTTTCATATAGAGTAAAATACCCTATTCTACACATCCACATCAACATTCTGATATCGGCTACAAGCAATCGTTTTTCATCCATCTTTTTCACAGCCCAGCATTCTGGCTGACAGAAAAATGGAAAGTTCTCACATAAATAACAATAATCATTCCAGATATGACCACCAAAAGCTGCATGAGCTGCACAAGGGGCACGAGTCCATGCACACGACCATGGTCATGATCCTCATTGTGACCCTCATCGTCGCACAAATCATCGTCATGGAGTGGAAGAAGCGGCATTACAGGTCTTATGCTGTGAGTATATCGTTTTACTGTATCTATCTTTAAATAATTGTGGTAAACTAGCTGCGCTGGCTTCGCCCGCGTGAAGATAAAAAAAGTAGGTATGTGTTATTCCAGACTAGAATCTACCTCTGTGCCATATTTCATCAAGATCAGATAGTCAGTTAGATCAGTAGTTTTTTTTGTGAAAGAGGATCAAACACACATAATATTATATTAGAAGGATTGGAATGCATCAATATCAAAATATTTTTATTTTACATAGGCCTACTCATGATATGTCGAGAAAAAGTGCATCTTTGAAATTATTATAAATATAGAATTTATTTATTAAAATATCTAAAAATTGCCACAATAAGTACAATTTAAATCCTAGAAATAGTGTAGGTATATCAAAGTTAGATGCCTGTACTGTACTAGGTTAAATTAACCTGTATTACAAACGGTATTTTCCAATTATTAGTGTCAGGACAACAGATTTCTTAACAATATTTAACATTCGTGAAAAAGATTAGTATGAGTTACATCCTCACTTAATATTATAAAAGCAAAAGTGAGTTTGTTTGTTTGTTTCTTACGTCTTCACGCCGAAATGGCCAAACCAATTTTGATGAATTTCGGTACAGAGATAGTTGGGACCCTGGAGACGGACATAGGATAAAAAAGTGGGAAAAGGGGTAGTCAGAGGGAAGAAAAGGAAAGCTATATTTTTTTCCAGTTAAAGTTAGCGTTAGCCCAAAGTAACTATGCCACGTGGACGAAGTCGCGGGCGGATGCTAGTTATATACCCAAACGCTATGATAAGGGTACAAACAAAAATAAAATAAGGTGACCACGTAATATGTAGATAAAATATAAGGAAAACGTAGTAGCACTTCATTGCAAATATTAATATGCAGTTCCTGAAAGTCAACCAAACTCTTCAGCTTTATAATAATTGTATTAGAAGAAGGAACAGACAGACGCGGAAAGCGACGATCAATCACCTTTCCTTATCCTAAGTTAATTTGGGATATCCTACGCCAGGGGTGGCGAAACTTGATGCACCAACGTGCCATTTTTCCTAAGGAAATTTTGAATGACGCCACAGACGTACCATCTAATAATTTTGACAAAGTGATTGTATAAGGAAAATAATTAATATCAATTCGAAACTTTTTGACTGACTAGTAGAGTCATAGCTAAACGGTTTCTAAGCGAATTTGTTTTATTCATCTCTGAAAATAACGAATCGCTCCGGCGAGTTAAAAATGATAGGAAGATAAAAATATGGTTAAAACTGTGTGCCCAAATCGTTGTGTTGCGTGCCGTCAATGGCACGCGTGCCATTGGTTCGCCATCTTTGTCCTACGCGATTTCATAGCAAGAATTTTTGAAATTTGTCCAGTAGTTCATTTTCATTTGTTAATATTGGTCAACATGACCTGATGAAATACACATTTGACGACACGGTTGCCGAAGTGGTTGAGCGATCGACTGCTGCGCTGCGTGTCGTGGGTTCGATCCCTGCATTTGTATGCCCTACAGGTAGTTGTTTCGAGTCTGGCTGTTGTAAACGCACCCATGATACAGGAGAAATTTCTAGAGATGGGCAAAGTATTAAAAAAAAAGAAAAGACATTATAATGGCTTGAATACCACGATTACTAACTTGCTTTTAACACTTCAGGTACCTAATATTTCAAGTTATGCATAGAATTCGCATATGTAGGGGCGGTTTGAAACTGCCGTGCCCCTAACCACTGTCATACTGTGTAGATATGGATTCTTCAGACTAGTTTTTGAATTTATTCGTTACATACAAAAATACAATGTTTTCCTCTTTAGAATATTGGTGTAGATTGCTCTTCATATCAGCAGTCACTCAATAGTTATCGTAAATAGTATTAAAACGAGGCTAACTGATATTGTTCTTTTTTCTGAATAGCATCTCGCAGTTCAGCCTAAGAGTTTGTCGTCTGCTTAACCGGACGATTCCTGTGGATGCCTTAAAAATAAAACCTCCAGCTAGGGTAAACTCACCCTGGGTAGTTGAGGGAGAACAGCAAAGGGAGGGCCTGATTTGAACTTACTGGTTCAGTAGCGCGGATTGGCTCTAACAAAGGACAGGGGGGAACTGTTATTGAGTTATTCTTTTAGGAATTTCTAAGTAGTAGCCACAGAGGGTGTTCATGTGTCCAGATGATG
Organism: Ochropleura leucogaster; assembly: GCA_958449745.1. Taxonomy (NCBI): domain Eukaryota; kingdom Metazoa; phylum Arthropoda; class Insecta; order Lepidoptera; family Noctuidae; genus Ochropleura; species Ochropleura leucogaster. Next base: position 17,283,695 of record OY288215.1, on the reverse strand, counting down.
ACAATAAGATCGTCCCTATCTTAAAAACTTTTTAGGAACTTTTCCGGAAGTTGATGCCAAAAAAAAACGATGACTCAAACAAGAGTCACCAACTTCCAGAAGTCATTTTAGTGTTATCTTAAGTTTTTTTTTTGCAATAAATGTTTATATCTCAGCCTTTTTAGTTGTAGTATGATGGTATTTCACAGAAATTCTTATCGAGTAGTTATTTTCCATTATACATTAGAAGAAAAAATAATGGATAAGCAATATACCCATTCAAGTATAAAAATCGGCCCATAATTAACAGAGAAATCCTGTAACAAACATACAAAAAAATTGACAGTCGATTTGAGAACCTCCTTCTTTTTTTCAAGTCGGTTAAAAATACACAATACTCAAACATGTCTGAATATGCGTGTAACGTGCCCAACTCTTCGGTGATTTCAAGCATGATGTTCTCAATACTCAATATCTTTATTGCTCTACCATAACGTGTACTTTTCTATGTTTTTTTGAGGTGGGAAATCATCAAATATATAACTTCCCCCGCTCTGGGCGGAGCGAGGGGGAGTGTCAGACTTGTTTTGACTAAAACCCACCCATGTTCCTTCCATTGCCCTATACGTTTCGGGGCGCGGTATCTCTTTCGAACAACCCGCAACCCCGGCAGGGCCATAATGTGTACTTAGGTGCTATCCTTACTAATATTATAAAAGCGAAAGTGAGTTTGTTTGTTTGTTTGTTACCTCTTCACGCTTTAATGGCTAAACCGATTTTGATGAATTTTGGTACAGAGATAGTTGGGAACCAGGAGACGGACATAGGCTATTTATTTTTTAAAAAGAGTGGGATATGAAGGAGAAAGAAGGAAGAAACGGGAAAACTTAGCGTTGCTATTACAAATCAATAAGGCGCTACCGAATTTAACGCGAGCGAAGCCGCGGGCAAAAGCTAGTTTTTTATAATAATGTGATCATTATGGACCCTGTAGGGCACAGCAAAAGGGTAGAGGAAGCTCTGTTTTAGAAGGTAGTTGATATTTTTGTGAAGAAGATTTGTAATTAAATAATTGAGTAGTTGACACGATTAACCAATGGTTTGAAGACACAATTTTTCTGAAAGAACACATTATTCTAGACCTGAGAACTCCATTCATTTCAAAATAACTTTAAAAATGGTTTTTAGTTGCTTTTAAATCAATAAATAGTTGCGTCATTGACTTGCAAACTTAGTGACGTCATCGGTCTCGAGTCTCATACAAAATCTATGGGGGAATCGCGTTTTGACAGCTCATAAAAAGTATGTCAATTGATTGGTGGTGTCAACTACCCTATTCCAATTATTTATTGATTTGTGTTTTCTTTTATATTTAAAAGATGTTCTGCTGTTCTTCTTCCAGTTCTTCACGATGGTGGCGATGTGGTCGATCCCTGTGCTGATGAGCGTCAAGAACCAGTGGTGGAGGTTCATCGTCATCTGGAGCATATTCACCATGCTCACTGCTGTAGTCATAAGGAAATCTACTAATAGGCCCATGTCGGTTACTACTCCTAGGTAAGATGGTTATTAGGGTTTCGTAGCTTAAAAGCGTAAAACAGAACCCTTAAACGATGACTTTGTTGTCCGTCTGTCTGTCTGTCAAGACCCTTCATCTCGGGAACGCGTGGAGGTATCGTGTTGAAATCCGTACTAATCATTACTAATATTATAAAAGCGAAAGTGAGTTTGTTTGTTTGTTACCTCTTCACGCTTTAATGGCTAAACCGATTGTGATGAATTTTGGCACATAGATAGTTGGGAACCAGGAGACGGACATAGGCTAATTATTTGAAAGATGTGGGATGTGAGGGAGAAAGAGGAACGAAAAGGGAAAGTTAGCGTTGCTATTACAAATCAATAAGGCGCAAGGGGAACTGTGTTACCCCAAAAACGCGAGCGAAGCCGCGGGCGAAAGCTAGTTTATTATAAAAGCCAAAGTGAGTTTGTTTGTTACGAGTTATTGACTAAACCGATTTTGATAAATTTTGGTACAGAGGTATAAATACATAAAAAAAGACAGAAATGAGGGAGAAAGAGTGAAGAAACGGAAAACTTAACTTTGCTATTACAATTAATAAGGCGCAAGGGCAAAAACTACAGGTAGCAGGTACCTGCAAATCAGAAACTGTGTTACCCCGAATTTAACGTGGGCAAAAGCTAGTTAAAACCATATACCCAAATCTGTAGAAACTTGGAGGTGTGTAAAAATCAACCGTCTAAATTTCCGCAATCTAAAGATATGGCTGTTTATTTCGCGAGTTTGTACGGAACCCTCGGTGCACAAGTTTTTTATACAGGGTTATTTGTAAAACACCGGCACCCTCTCAGGACCATGTTACCAGCATCATAATCAACAACTTTTGTTCTATGACATTTAAACATTTATCATATTTTAGTTCATCACATTTTCATACAAAAATAAAAATATTTAAATTGAACGCTCTAAATGTTACGAAATCTATGCGAAGCAAACGTACCTACGCGCTACGGGGTAGGTATAGGTATGTAGGTATAGCAAACGGACGGAGTTGAAATGTGTTAGATAGGACAACGAAATCTTGATGATTTGTTTTTGGTTAATGTATAAAATTTTGAAAAAAATCATAGAACAAAAGTTGTTGTTTATGATGATAGTAATACAGTCCTGCGAGGTTGTCGGTGTTTTACAAATAACCCTGTATAAGTGTGCCTACTCGTATTCGGGTTTCTAATTATTTACTTCAAATACATACACAATACTACCTTACTTATTACTTAGACTTGGGTAATTTTTTTTTTTATTTATAATTGGTGTTTGCTAGCTGACAAGTGAATGAATGAATAATTTCTTAATTTTTTTTTATAATTTCTTGTGATAAACGGAATTGTATAAAATCTGGTTCTTCTAACCTGACAGACAGATGTGTTGCTGGGGAGTTTGTTCCGCCACTTGTTCTTCCCAGCTAAAACACTAGGAAGTGGCGAAGGGCAGGGCGTTTTTGTGGGACTGTCTCTTGTAATGTGACGTTCAAAAAGTGCTGATTATCAGAATAATTTGAATAAATGACTTTTGATTTTTTACCATGCAGTTGTCTCTTTAATCGCCTAAGTAGGTTTATATTTTGACTTTTGATTCTTTGACGACACGGTTGGCGCAGTGGTTGAGCGATCGACTGCTGTGCTGCTTGTCGCGGGTTTGATTCCCGCACAGAACAAATATTTGTATGACCTACAGGTAGTTGTTCCGGGTCTGGCTGTTTGTGTATGTGAGTTTTAAATGTTTGTAAACGCACCCACGATACAGGAGAAATTCCTAATGAGGGCCTTAAAAAAAGAACTAAAGAAAGAAGAACTAAAAGCTTTAATTTAAATAATTCCAGATTAGTATATAAATGGTTCTACCTAATATACAAGATGAGCTGCTTCCTCGGCGTGGTGGGGTACATCCTGATGATGCTGACGTTCTTCGGGCTCAACCTGGCCTTCGGGCACAAGCCTCAGCAGTGGATGGACGTGGCTCTCATGCTGCTGTTTTATGGACTGTACTTCGGAGTCCTAGGGAGGGATGTCGCTGAGTACTGTACCGATAAAATGGCGGCATCTATTGGGGTAAGGATCATTTAATTGTTGATTGCTGTTTTAACGTTCACAGATTCTTACAAAGTAATTTCAAACTTCTTATGGTTACTATTATCCCCTTTTTTCTGATGGTTAACTTCCCCCACTCGGGTGGAGCAGAGGGGGGCTGGAATGTCAGACTTTTTCTTTATAAAACCCACCCATGTTTCTTCTTTAAATAAAAAATATCTAAATATCTTGGGACAACTCACACGGCTATCTGATCCCAAGCTAAGCAGAGCTTGTGTTATGGTAACCAGACAACTGATAAACATACTATATATATAATTTATAAATACATACATATTATAGATAAATCACACCCAGACACAGAACAAACAATCATGCTCATCACACAAAGTTTGTCTTGGGTGGGAATCGAACCCACGACCTCCGGCTCAGTAGTCAGGGCCACTAACAACTGGACCAACAGGCCCGGCGTTCTTTTGCCCTTTAATTTCCGGGGTCGTAGCATATCTCTATCGAACAACCCGCAACCCCATTGCCTTCAGTTTTTTTATCTGAAATTTATTGGTAGCACCCATGGAGTCTAAATTTGTGGCCGGTTTAAGGTGATAATCTGGCCGTTTGTCATGAAGAAATATTTTTTTTTTTTTTTTTTTTTTTTTTTTTTCCTTATCTTGCAATCGGTTCGTGAACCATTAGCAGATTTTGTGGGAGTCGGTTAGCGTCAAGGTTCATTCTTCCAGTGAAGAATCTGCCTTCTCAGTACTATTTCCACCTTGCTCTAACTAGCAAAGTCCCAAATGTGGTGGCGTTTTAGTCGTTTGACAGCTGCTGGTTTACTCAGAGCTGTGGCTAAGCTGTTATTATGGGTCATTAGTCGGTCTTTGTAGGACTTTGATCTGCGCTCTATTTCCTCCTTTATGGTTCCAATCTGTAGATGCTCATGTAGTTCAGAGGTTTTGATGAACCATGGAGCATTTGAGATGATTCTGAGAGCCTTATTCTGGAATCGCTGAAGAATCTCCAGATTTGAGTTCTTTGCTGAGCCCCACAGTTCCACACCATATGCCCAGACAGGTTTTAATACAGCTTTGTAGATAAGGATCTTGTTTTCAAGTGATACGTGTGATGTTCCTGCTAAGAGCCAGTTTAAGTGTGATATTCAGCTCATCACGCTTTTTTTCTATGTGGTGTCTCCATGTTTGTTTCCTGTCAAGATGTATGCCGAGGTACTTAGCCGTTACGCCATGTGGAAGTATATCTTCTCCAAGTTTAACAGGTGTGCAATCTTTCTTTCTTAGTGCGAATGTCACGTGAACAGATTTGTTCGCGCTTGCTTTTATTTTCCACTCTGACATCCACTTGTTGATCTTGTCGAGTTGGGCTTGTAGCTTTTGAGATGCAATATGTGGGTTTTTGTCACTGCACAGAACCGCTGTATCATCAGCGAAGGTGGCACTAAGAACATCCTCTGTTGTTGGCAAGTCAGCTGTGTATATAAGGTAGAGCGCAGGACCCAGCACTGAGCCCTGAGGTACGCCAGCTTTTATATCGTGAAATTTCGAGTAAGAATCATTAACTTTTACCCGAAAGATTCTGCCTTCTAGGTATGACTTCAGCAGTACGTACAGGTTATGCGGCATTTGCTTCTTAATTTTGTACAATAGTCCCTGGTGCCAGACCTTGTCAAATGCTTGTTGTACGTCCAGGAATACAGCTGAGCAATACTCCTTCCGCTCTAAGGCTTCTCGGATCTTTTCCACCACTCTATGCACCTGCTCTACCGTTGAATGCCCCTTTCTGAATCCGAATTGGTGTTGGGGGATAAGTTCGCCATTTTTAAGCACTTTGCTGAGCCTACGAGCAGTGACTTTCTCGAACAGTTTGGACATGACAGGCAGAAGACTTATTGGCCTGTATGATGGCACAAGGTGATGTGGTTTTCCTGGCTTCGGAATCATAATGATTTCCGAAACTTTCCATATACTTGGGAAATGTCCAGTCCTCAGAATCCCATTGAAGAGCTGCGTTATGAAGACTATGGCCTTCTTGGGAAGTTGTCTCAGAATTTCAGCAGTTATCAAGCAATATCCTGGAGCTTTGTTTAGTTCTAGTTCTTTCACTAATTTCCAAATTTCACGAGGAGAGCAGCACTGCAGTGGTGGACTAAGTTGGATGTCTGTTTCTAGGTAGTTTTGAATCTCAGAGTCAGTTGCTACACTACCTGTGTTGGGGGTGAATACATTTGCCAAAAAAGTTCCAAAGGCTTCAGCTTTTTCTTCGTCAGATTTTGCCCATTTGTTATTTTCCAGCTTTAGAGGATGGTGTGCGTTTTGTGGAGCAGTTTTGCTGTTTTTTACGGTTTTCCAAAGCGAGTATTGATTTTTTGCTGTGGTGTCCAGATTTTCCAACTTATTTTTTAAGGTCTCATTTTCAATATTTTTCAAATATTGCTTTAAGTCAGCGGCTGCTCTATTAAACTCTCGTTTGTCGGAAGGATGACGACTGTTATGCCATACTCTTCGAAGTCTTCTTTTCTCTAGTACCTTACTTTTTGTCTCTTTAGAGATATTAATATGTGTTGATTTGGTAGGAACTGGTGTGCATTTCCATGCTGCTATCTGGATGAGGTTTGTTATGTATGTTGCAGCTTCATCAATGTCCTCATTTGTTTTTAGTGGTACCTTTAGGTTCACGTTAGCTTCCATGTATTGCCTGAACTCAAACCAATCAGTTTTGTTATTGAATATCTTCTCTTTCTCCTGCTTTTCTATTAAGGTAGTGCTTATAGTGGCTATCAGAGGGGTATGGTCTGAACTGCTGTCCAGGCAACTTTCGACTTTAAGGTACAGGTTGGACAGTCCCTTATATACAAAGAAGTCCAGTAGGTCAGGTATCTTATTGAAATCAGTAGGCCAGTATGAGGGTTCACCTGTACTCAGGACATGTATTTTGTTTATGTCAAGACTCTTTTTCAGTTCTCTTCCTCGGGGTAGTGTTAATCGGGAGCCCCAGAAAACATTTTTAGCGTTCCAATCTCCACCGCATATAAATCTTTGCCCGAGAGTTTTGAAGAAAGCTGTAAATCGGTCTTCCTTTATGGTGTGTTTTGGGGGACAATATATAGCAGTTAAGGTTAGTGAACTATGCTTATCCTGAACCATTACCGAGGTGGCTTGTATGTAATCTGTTTTATATTCCTCCAAAACATTATGTTTGATGTGCTTCTTGATGATTATTGCTGTCCCTGCATGTGCTGTTCCATCCGGGTGGAATGTAGAGTATATACAGTAGTTTCTCAAATTAAATATATGATTGGATGTAAGGTGTGACTCAGAAACTAAAAGTACATCAATATCATGTTGTGTCAGAAGTATATCTACATCATGCCTATGGTTAACCAAACCATTAACGTTCCAGGTTGCAACTCTGAGTGTAGCCATTTTATCGTACAAGTTTAGTGATGATTGTTGTGAGTAAATTCATCATTGCCGACATCTGGTCTATTAGTTTATCTAACTTTACAGTCTGTTGTGAGAGCAATAATTCTAAGTTGGGTTGATTTTTAGTGATATCTGCATACGTCGGTTTATTTTTACTTTTATGATAATCATTTTGATGTTGGTTCTCGATTTGCGGCCCCTCATCTTTTTTGGAAGGGATTTTAGATTGATCTTTCAACGCTGTTCGAGAAGGGAACCTATGGCTGGTTTTTCGATTTAAGATCTCTTTATAAACAGCGCAACCTTTATAGTTAGCCGGGTGTGAGCCTTCACATAGTGCGCACTTTGCCGGGGTGTTGCGATCTTTCTTTGGACACTCGGAAGTTTTGTGGGCTTGTGCACATTTTACGCAGCGATAGGGCATCATACAATAGTTCTTCGAATGCCCATATTGCTGACACCGTTGGCATTGTGGAATCGATGTTTTTCTTTTAGGCTCTTCTATCGAAACTGTTTGGTGATATATTGATTTTATGGTTTTGACTGAACTGTTCTTCTGATGAGGCACTAGGTTGACAAAGAATGTAGAAGTAGGCTTCTTTTCAGGTCCAAACTTTACATTTATAATTTCTCCGAATACTTGAAGATGAAGAAATATGGGTGTATTAAAGTATAAGAAAGGCAGGGTGTTTTTGTGGGACTGTCGTTTCTAATGTGACGTTCAAAAAGTGCTGATTATCAGCCTAATTTGAATAAATGAGTTTTGATTTTGTATGTACCTCTGCCTAACCCTTCATGCGTTACGGGCTTGAAGTTATGTGAGAATGTGTATGTTCCAGTACTACACCCAGGAAGGCATGCCGACCCGCCAGCTGGACAGCAACGTGTGCGCCGTGTGCGGCAACCAGCTGCTCGTGGACGTCAACGTGGAGGGCGTGCTCGGTACGTACGCACACACACACACACGCACGCACGCACGCACACACACACGCGCACACAAACACGCATGCGTTCATGCGGTATCATAATAATACTGTTTTAAGTTTTCACGGTTCCTAACAACTTAATTTACAACGTCTTTACGCCTAAATGGCCCAAACGATTTTGATGAATTTTGGTACAGAGATGTTGGGAGTCTGCCGACGGACATAGGCTATTTAAAAAAAAGTGAGGAAAGAGGGAAGAAAAGGGTAGAGAAAGCTATTATTTTTTCGATCATCACGCAGGTTAACGTTAACGTTAGCCCAAAGTAACTATAAGACGCGGATGAAGTCGCGGGCGGAAGCTAGTTTGTATATAATTCTTTTCTACCTATATGGTTTAACTGTTTTGGGTAGGTTGACATGAAATCTGGAAACCTCCTAGGACACCAGCACGATGCTTAAGACAAAAACAAACTTGCCTCAAAAACAGATCTTTGGTGTATTACTGCATGTGTTTTCTTTCTTTATTACAGAGAACACATACAAACTGACGTGCGGGCACGTGTTCCATGAGTTCTGCATCAGGGGCTGGTGCATCGTGGGCAAGAAGCAGACCTGTCCCTACTGCAAGGAGAAGGTGGACCTCAAGAGGATGTTCACTAACCCGTATCCTTTTACAAATATCATATTAGTTTCGTGTATAATGCGTTTCAAATGAGAATAGGACTGACCTCACGCCTTACCCGTTAAATCGAAAATGTTGGTGTTTTGACAAAAAAAATATTGGTAAGTATACATTTACAAAAAAAAATTAGGTTTCACGAATTTATTACTCCTAAGGTCACTTAATAATGAGCTTAAGATTAAAAAATGATTGACCTCAAACTAGACAAAGGCTGCTTACCAGTTCAAGACATTTGACAGATAAAGTCTCAAAATGGCTCGTAATCAGTCCTATTATCATAACACATTGTTCTGTACTTTGATATCACATCTATAACCAAGAGAAGTCCTTAACTGGTGCTCAGCTGGGACCGGCCCCACATCCTGTACGGCCAGCTGCTGGACTGGATCCGCTGGCTGGTGGCGTGGCAGCCACTCATCCTGTTCCTGGCGCAAGGCATCAACTGGCTGTTCGGCCTCGAATGAGGACACACCCGTCCGCGCCGGACCCACGAGCTTGCCTGACTCTAGTGTACTCTAGTGGAACTGGACTGTTGTTTGTGTGAGAGTGAAGTGATAAGAGTAAATAATACCAACTAGAGAGCTTTGATACAAACGTGAGTGTAGTATCGTATTTAATATCTTTAAGGGGCGCTCGCGCACTACTCGCGGCCTCAACCACAAGTTGTCGCACGACTGGTCGAAAATTGGAAAAAAAAATTGTCTACCGTCCGGTTGTGCAACCAGACTTCTTGCTAGTCTCGTTGGTCGGGGCTCATGAACTGCGCCAGGTCCCTTACAGTCTAGGCAATTTTATCCAGGTATTTCTTTTGAGTCCTCCATTTGTATTATTTTGAATCGTCTGATCATGCAATTTAGGGAATTGTACTTTTGTTCATGCAAGAATAAATCGTGTTATTCTTTTTGTATTGATGCTACAATAATGGTTTCGGGTTATGGAGCAGTAATACTAGCGCATTGTTTTGTAACCAATTCATATACCTAGCTTCTTAACAGCATTTGGTTTAGTTTCCAGTATAAATGGGTGCATCTGATACCAGTATTTTACTGGAGGAACTGCATGTCTGACCTCCACAACCCAGACGCGTCTGTTAGCTTAGGCGCGTCGCCCACACGACATTTGTAAAGACAATCTCGTTGCGGCGTGCCTCTTATGTGCCTGCGCCTCAACTGCACCTCGACTGTTGATCGTGTGGGCGACGCGCCTAATGCGGCCGCGCCTCGACTGCGCCTCGACTGTTGGTCGTTTGGGCGACGCGCCTTAAGATTTGGCACACTGTTGTTATAATAAAAATAAGAAAAGCAACATAATCAAAGTGGCGCTGGCGTACATTTTTGTTTTTCAATGAATTTTAACAAAGTCAAAAACATTTATTACCAGCCAGTTACAGGAACTTTTTAACTGTTGTCCCAGTCACAAGGCATAATAACTGTGAAAGTACTGTAGTTGCCGATTCCAAAGCCTAGATCTCTATGGATAATAATTAAACTCCATAGATACTTTTTTAAATCAAAAATTTGGTTAATGGTATGTCAGTATTATGATCTTGTTGTACCCACCTTTGGTAATGTAGTTTGTTTTAATATGGGTATTTGACAAATACACGCATTTCCTATTACTAAGGCTACATGGAAACTTAAAAGAATCGTCAGTTCTATTAAGTTGTATATATGGGCCTTTATATACCCATATTTGGCCACTTATGTTTAATACCCTTGTATTATGGGCCGAGCCTACAGGCATCACACAAATCGAGCCCCAGTACTGAGAAAAACTGATGGAAAAATTTAAAAATTCAACGAAAGGCTAGTTTCCAAAAAAATACTTCGTCTTTTAGATTATTCAAAAATAAGGGACATGTATTTTTTTATTTATAAATTAGAATAAAAATTAAAAAGATATAGCCCATTAAAGTTACGTGTAACGTCACGCGTTGCTGCATTTTTTCACAACAAGTGACGTTACACGTAAATTTAATGGGCTATATCTTTGTTCCTTATTTTTCAATAATCTAAAAGATGCATCAACTAGAATACTTTTAATGGTTTGACCCTTTTAACTACCCTATTCTATTTTATAATTTGGCATAATAATACTTTTTTCCTACATTTCTAGAAGACTATTAAAAAATAACAAGTCAGATACCGTATTGTAACAAAATACAAGCATTTAGTAAACACATTAAGTAGTTCTGCAGGATTAATCATGTTTTAAACTGATTAGACTATCACACTACATTCTGTTACGTAATAGAAGTGTGTGAGAAACAATAGTTTAGGCGATGGTGGAATTTGAAATGTTGTGGAAGACAGACACTGATGGAATTTCAAGTCTCAGACCTAAGCAGAGTGTTGATAATCCAATAACACGTTCAATGTTTGTCACAGCGTTTCAAATTGCAATCCATGTAGTATTTTTAAGTTACTTCCCACGAATTGGGTATTTTTCCAGTCAAAATATATTTTTTAATAAATAAATAATAATGTGTCGAAATGTACACGTTATTATAGTTATTGAATTTTAAATTACCTCTTAAGTAGTTAGGCCTTGAGTTCAAGTTCTTCAATAGTTATCGATATTATGTATGCTAATCGGAAATAATCTAAAGAAACTATGTCTCACAAAGATATGTTTATATACCTGCTAATATTTCAAATTCAAATAAGTTTATTTAATATAAATATTCATTAACATAGAATGCATAATTATGTAATATAATTTATTTGATCTCTTATCCAAAATTAAGAAAAATGTCTTATTTTGATTATATTTGATTTAAATGAACACAACATAATAATGTAACCTGAGCACTGAATAGCGTAATTCGGTTACAAATACACTTCCTTCTATTTGAAATTCCTCTTGACAACAAAAATAGGGACATTGGAGGAGTGGTTTCCCGATTCTAACGGCTTTACGTGTTGTAGGTCGTTTGTTTGAACCCAGGTATGCACATTACGTTTTGTAAGTTGACTCCACAACTTTTATGAACAGTGGTACTCATAAAAGTCTCAAGTCTCCGGGAAGTGAGTGAGAAGAGATTGTGATTGAATTACGCTTTCAGGTTGCTAAGCGATATAAGTACATACTATTGTATAATATAGAATATCCTTACTAATCTTGTAAAAGTGAAAGTGTATTTGTTTGTTTGTTACGTCTTCACGCCGCAATGGCTGAACCGATTTTGATGAATTTTGGTACAGAGATAGTTGAAACCCAGGAGACGGACATAGGCAATTTTTATTTAAAGATTGAGTTATGAGGGAGAAAGAAGGAAGAAAAGGGAAAACTTAGCATTGCTATTACAATAAATAAGGCGCCAGGGCAAAAACTACAAGTAGCAGGTCCCTAAAAACCAACAAAAGGGGAACCGTGTTACCCCGAACTAAAGGCGAGTGAAGCCGCTGGCAAAAGCTAGTCTTTTATAAAACTCGTTCCTATAAATTCACCTATGTTAACTATAGTACGTCGAATAATTTTTTAAAACTGACAGCTAGCAACTTGGAGTTGAAGGAGTTGATTTTTTGACAGTTCTCACCAGTGGTGTCAACAGTCCGCTATCAATTATTATATATTAAAAGGGTGTCAGAATACCCTTAATGAAGCCAAAAGGCATGTCCCTGTCATTGATATCGGTTTTTTGTTACGGAGATATTAGATGTCAAAGTTCCAACTATATTTAATAACCTGATCCCTACTATTAAATGCATCACTATAGTACGGCCAACGAGAAGCGATACGAAAGGTCATTAACCTAAAGAACAACTCTGGCGTTGACAATCTAATATTTAGCTCTTTCCATCTTGTGCCTTTGTCGTAATGTCTCGTTCTCCCGGCAAAAACATGACAACGTTAAGACGGGTTCGCCAACATTCGGGCGGCCATTTGAGATGGGGTTTTAGCATGGGTTTTGTTTACATTTGATATCGCTTCTCGTTGGCCGTGCTATAGATATATTAACGCAATACCTGTCATGTTGTTAGGCGCATCACAGACTACAGATATAAATAAAACCGGCCAAGAGCGAGTCGAGACTCGGACACCGAGGGGTCCTTACAAACTTGCCATATAAACAGGCCATAGTTTTTGACTATGTAGACTTATAAGGTTGATTTTACACAGCACAAAGGGACCATTTATAGTAAAGTATGTAGTTTTTATATCAACTCGATACCTGTACGCGTTCGTGAGATAGAGGGTCTTGACAGACAGACATAACAAAACGATATACTGTCTAACGACATAATTTGTACACCAGCCATGCTCAAACATGTTGAGCCTGAATATTATTTGTAACACCGGTTTTGCAAATAAATGAATCTTGAATCAAATCTGTGGTCCCTTAGACCTGTGAAAAAGCCCTCTAAGTTTACGCAGTCAAAAGATATGGCTAATTATGTAGCAAGATTGAACGGAACACTCAGTCCTAGTCTGACTCGCTCTTGGCCGTTTTTTTTTTAAATTATCTATGAAACATTTTAAACCGGGTTGAGTGTCCCACCCTGCATATCGTACATTTACTGAGTGTATTGCAGCTTGTGGTTGTCTGATAAATGTGTTGTAATAATGGGGTCTAAAAGGTGCATCAGACCAGGGCATCTAAAATGGCTGTTTTAGCAGAATAATAGGATAATATTATGAACTAGCTGTGCCCGGCATGCGTTGCAATGCAATTTTTCTACCCTACCTACCCTATCAAATTTTTCTCGCCGTAAAAACCATCCTTGGAGTTCAACGAATATTAAAAAAAAAAAGAATTGACAAAATTGGTCCAGGCGTTGTTGAGTGATGTGCTTATTTTGCGATTAATTTTTATATTAAAGAAGACTAGCTGTGCCCAGCGGTTTCACCCGCTGCTCACTTAGGGGTATGAAAAATAGATGTTGGCCGATTCTCAAACCTACCCGATATGTACACAAAATTTCGTTTAAATCGGTCCAGGCGTTTCGGAGGAGTATGCGAACGAAAACTGTGACACGAGAATTTTATATATTAGATAACGTTATAATTTTAGAAATGGTCACAGACACAGTTAATTTTATAAATTGTCAGTTTGTGACAATTTTACGAATCGTAACGTACCTAATTCATATTATTAACCTATTATGATTCTGATTAGGCACCCATTTTAGATGCCCTGAAGGGCTACTATGACATCTTATAGCAATTCTTATTCCACTGAGGGAAAGAGATGGTGCTAGACACCCTGTATAGCTATGTCTCTTCCCCTCAATAAGAATTGCTTTAAGAGGTCATAGTAAGGCTACTGGTCTGATGCACCTTACTACATGTTGCGTGAAGTCTTATTAGGTACCATTTTTGTATGTTTTTTTTGCTGTTCCTCATAGTATTGCATTTTGTTCGTGACTTTGAAACACCTTTTATAAACTTAAAAAAAATAATCGCATATTTATAATAATTTTAAATTGATATTGTGTGCTCCGCTCCCCATGACATGGGATTTCAACATAATTGGTGTAATGTTGTTGGGTAACCTTCTACCCGACTCTGAATATAACAAGCGTAATGTTATTTTTATAATACTGTATGCGTTTTTCCTAATATTTATGCTATGCCATTCCATGTTGAAACAACTATTTATGTGAATTTATTAAAAGTATTTTTGTAAAAAAAACGATCAATTAAGTGATGTATTTATTAAAATAATTCTTATGTTATTTTGTACAAAAATAAATTATGTTTGGAATGTATTGTTGTGTTTGTTTTGCATTTTATTAATGTTACATAAACTATATACAATATACTGTACAAGAATGTGTACGCCTAGTCTATGGTCCCTTGAAACGTCAACAATGAAAAGTCAACCTTCAAAGATATGGCCATTTAAGTCGCAAGTTTGTACGAAGTTACCTTTGATGGTACACTCAGAGCACCAGTCCGACTCGCACTTGACTGGTTTTATTTTAACCTCTAGAGCCCCAGCGGCACAAAAACGTGCCAGTAAATAAGTATTACCGTTGAGCCCCGCTGGCATAAATTTGTGCCACCAAACCCCGACAGATTTAAAACTGTATTTCGCGTATTTTATTAGCGTAATCTAATTTTAAGACTTATCTTCACTACAGATAAATCTTAAAATCACATTACGCTTACGATAAGAGCCCGCCCGGCGGTGCTTGACGGATAGTTAACGTAAATAATGGGGTCCTTGAGAGGTTAATGGATTTGACTAAAACACAGTTAAAAGATAGCGGTCATAAGCAATCCGAAAACATTTCACCTCCTTTACGATTTAGTACAGACTATTTTGACAAAAAACCGGCCACAGTTTTTTTTCTAAAAGCCATAAAAGTAGAAAATTTCATCTCGTTCACTTTTTTCCAAATGCTGTCAGAAAACAATTCTTTCAAAACCTAACACAAACCGTTTTTTTTTTCACAAAAACAATGTAATTTTTAAAATATTAAGTTTAAATTGGGTGTGTTTATATTTTTTTATATCGATGACAAAATTAGTGTCATTAGTCAATATGTTGGGTCCATTCCGTCATTGCCCACACTTTAAACATTTGAACCATGCTGCCCTAGCATTAACCAACACTACTTTCGGGGAAATTATCAACGGAATAGGTAAGTCAAGGTCTTTATAATTCACTTGCACTGTTCGTATGTATGAGAGTTGCCCGTTTAAAAATTCCAAATCATTTTTTGGTCTCTTGTAGCCGATTGAGCTAGGAAAGGTGCACACCTTTAATGCTGGTGTCATTTATTTTTATTACAAACTTGTCTTGATCTTGTAACCAGAATCGCTTCCTTATGAGCGGACTTTTAGTGCGAAAGTAAGGAGTTGGAACTTTGAATACAAAATAAACATCGACTGTTCAATAAAGCCTTAAAACCAAAGATCAAAAGCTATCACTAAACATAGAGTTATGGTACCAAGGTACCAACACATAGCTTAGTTTTTTATTTTTAAATTATAACTTTATTTGTCGTCATTATCATTTTGGCAGAGTAAATTTATTAAATTTAGGTATGTACATACTACAGTTATAAATGATTTTCTGCTTTACGATTATGAAATTAGGGTAGATATCTAAGCTAACATAATTGAGTGATGTCATCATTAATTCTATTGGCAACCGCACCATGCTACAGCAAAAACAGTATAATTCCTGACGGTAGGTTAAGTAAGCTACATTCTTTAATATTTAGTCCATAACAGGTTTCTCTTGGTCTTTTTTCCATGCCGGGAGAGGCGGTATGCCACCGTATATTTTAATTTAGTTCAATCTTACCTGCTGCTGATACATACCTGCCCATTTTCACCTGCTGATCACCGTTATCGTTATGAATAACTTTCCTGTATGGAGAACTTACTAAATGCTGCCCCTTTTGGTTCTAGCATCGACTCGGAACTACTCTAGTGATAAAGGAACAGGTTGCTGTAAAGATGTCGCTCAGACCGCTGGCATGAAAGTAGAACCATGGCCTAAGCCCGACCAGTCACCGCAGGCGTGGCGGCCGGAGTGCCAGCTAGGCCCGCAGCCGCCTAACAACGATCCTTACAGAATAAGAGTTCCAGACACTGCCGTCCCGCCGCTCCCGCCTAGTAATGTCAAGGTAACTACACTTTTTATAAAGGCATTTATCGATACACACATTAATTAAACCTTTGCGACATTCTTGAAACGGTGTTTGAATAGTGCGTTTGACGAAATCAGAGCCCCGCGCCGTGAAATTAAGTATCTAATGAAATCCAGCTTGTGCTTTGTTCATCAGCGGACCCACGTGCTGAACACCTCCACTGACCAGCAAAACCAAGAACAACAAGCCGCCTACCAGCAAGAACAGACCTCCGCAGGATACCACGGCTACCAACACAACCAACAGGTCTACGGGGAACAGGATTCCAAAGAACAAGGCTTCTTAGGACGTATCAAAGGGTTTTTTGGAAGACTGAAAGGCAAAGGGAAGGAAGAAGGAGAAACCATGATCACTGGCAACCGAAATATCAACTGGCTTTACCGTTAACTTAACACGTTGTTGATTCCAATCAAAGCTCTGGCCAACCTGAGACGAACCCCGCACAGCACGCGAGAAGAAATACGCATGCGCCAATTGTGTCAACTTGTAGTGGTGTTAAAACTGGCGCAAAACAAAACAGCGACGGATATCCCGCGTACCGCGTGGTGTTCGCCTAACTTTGAGCAGAGCTTGAGTCAACTAAAGCTAACTGAACTTTATAATTATAATATACACACCCAAAGATCGTTCTGAAATAGATCTTTTGCGATACAATCTCATAGTTTCATTTTTATTATTATACATATAAAGTTACCGAGGGCACTGAATTTCGTCCAACGCACTATAACACCTCCATGCCGATAGTCCTGAAGTGAATAGTAACATTTTTTGACAGGAAATTCCGACCGAGGATTCGACGGAGCTGTTCAAAAATCCGGGATTTAATTTGCAATCAAATTCTAGTGTTCAAGATATGTTTTATAATTCGCCTATCGTGCACCCAGACTACTGGAAAGATAAGCCAGTGAAGAGACTGGCAGAAGTAGTAAAGGAGGTGCTGCCCAACCTGGGGTACCACGGCAAAAACAAGTACAAGTACGCTTTCCATGAGCCGTGGAAACCACTGGACCGCATGACCTTGCTGGAGGAGGCCGAGAAGCTAGAGATGGATTTGATGCACGGGGAAACGTTGGTGAAAGCTGAAACGTGATGCGAAGGGCTCTGATTTCTTATTCGAAAAAAAAATAGAATAAAACTTGAGTTTGGTTTCTTAAATGTCGCAAAGTTTCTAATAAATTAATGTTTGTTGTTTCATTACATGGGGCTTTTACTATTAACGGTTTTTAATTATTATCATGGCAGTGTCACACGTTTATATTGTGTAACGGTGCAATGTGTTTCCGCGCGCCTCACTGACTTTTGTTTGACAATCCTTACTAATATTATAAACTAGCTTTTGCCCGGGGCTTCGCTCGCGTTTAATTCGGGGTAACACAGTTCCCCTTTCCTGATTTGCAGGTACCTGCTACTTGTAGTTTTTGCCCTTGCACCTTATTTATTGTAATAGCAAAGCAAATTTTTCCCTTTTCTTCCCACTTTCTCCCTCATTTCTGACTTTAAAAAAAAAAAGTTTGTCTATTTCCGTCTCCAGGGTTTCAACTATCTCTGCACCAAAATTCATCAAAATCAGTTTAGCCATGTAGGCGTGAAGACGTAACAAACAAACAAACTCACTTTCGCTTTACACATACATGACATAGGCATTTTTTTAAAGTGAGAAATGGGATAGAATGAGAGAAGAAAATGGGAGAGAAAGATATTTTTTTTTCGATCACCACGCTGATTAAACGTAGCGTTAGCCCAAAGTAACTATGCCACGCGGATGAAGTCGCGGGCGGAAGCTTTCATAATAAAAGATGGCATCTGTATTATGAATCCACTGCGACAAACTCTGGATTTTTAGAGCACTACCTACTGCCAGACATAACATTTGTGTCAGTCACTAGAGTCCTCACGTTTAGGCCCGTCACTTGTAAAAAGTATGAAATTTACTTACTGTAACGTGATCACATTTGGCTGTCAGCACTTTTCGGATTCGGGGGTGAAACCTGTGAACAGTGGGTGGATGGGACATGAGAGAGCTGGTGTCGGGCGGTATTTTTAATACAGTAAAAGGATAAAATTGATTAAATCAGATACATGGTTGGAGACTTTTTGGGCCTTTCTGTCCAGTTTAACGTAAATACAAAAAAAGCTATAAAAGGTGAGGGATTTTAATTTTTTTTTGTCAGTCTGTAGTAAAGTAGACGTTCAATTATTTAATAAAATTTTGGTTAATTTGATAATGTGTCTTGGCTTGAACTTCTAGCCGATGATCGACTGCACCAAGCAGCGCGGGCCCTGTTCACTGAAGCCGTTGTTGGATCCCCCGCCACCTCCGCCGCCACCGCCCCCTCCTTTCCCCTGGATCTATGTGGTTGCAGTGCTGTCCTTCTTCGGAACATTTGGTTCGGTCAGTACCTACCTCGTGTACTTTACGCATTTGAGCTAATAAAAAAAGTCTAACGTCAACACTAGTTGCATTTTTGCTAATTATGCCGAATATCCGGCTGCTGGATATCCGTATATTCGACCAAGCCTGTTCGGTTTTTGATCAAACTATTCTGTTGCATTTCTAATTTGTATTTTCTTTCAGATGTATAAGTTCTATTTGTGGGCAGAAATGAAGCATAAATTGAGTGATAAAGTAATCTGTAAGTAAAACATTTTGTATCTCTCTAATCTATCGCTCCTGCCAGATTGGCCAGAGGACGCAAAACACCGAGAGAATTGGAAAGGAGTGGGAAAGGCCTTTGTCCAGCCGTTGGGATAAAATAGGCTAAATAAAAATAAAATCTAGTGTAGGTACTATAATAACTAAGCTAGAATACTTCAAATGCAGCGTATATAATATTTTTAGATAATTCAAATTATCTCCAACATACTCTTATGTTTTTTCTATTCTATTTTTAAAATAAAATTTGAACATTATGGTTAACCAGCCAGCATTGGTTAGGTTATAAAACCTCTTACAGTACTATAAATAGGTACAATATTTGCTGTCCAGGGCAACCTCGAAGGAAAGTCAGACGTCCGAATTCCGAAAGAGATCTACCGGATTGTGTCCAGTACCTCATCATAGGCACCGGCGCCGCGGGCTGGGCTGCGTACCAGGCCATCATGCAGCACGACAAACACGCTAAGGTACGCCACATGACAAAACATCGGGATATCTTATTTTTAACCGACTTCAAAAAAGGAGGAGGTAAAGCCTCCATGCTTTCTTGAGATAAAGGGTCAGACTGCAACAAAGTGATCCTTTAGCTTATAAAATTCTTTAATTTTGAGGTACAAAACTCTAGAAATGAAAATAAATAAGTAATTTTACTAATTATTCAGGTATTTTTCATTACGAAAGAAGACTCGATACCTTATAGAAGACCGCCTCTCAGCAAACACATGTGGTGGAATCATGACCCGCCCGACATCTTGAAACTTAATTATGTAGAAGATTTGAGGAGAAAAACGTGAGTCGTGTTCTCAAAGACTAATACTGCTATTTTCATTTCGACTTCAATATCGTGATCAGCAGATTCAGCACCCGCGAAGCACCAGCACCACATGAAAATCTGGAAAACGAATCATGACCAGATTTGGAGACATTTTCCATTCGTCATCTTGGATTTTCATTTTCACCTTAGTAACGTACCTAATCACAGCTCCGGAAAACTCCAAAAACAACACCAATGACAAAAATTTTAAAACTTTCGATTTTCATTTAGTTAGTCGTCGTAAACAAGTTCCATTTATTTACGTCCACAGGGATTCGTGGCAGTTTGAAAAATGCTCAGAAGTTGTTTGAGTTTAATAAAAAAAAGTTTTGTGCCATCAAGCTTCATATTGTGTGTATCATCATCATCCATTTTTTTCTGACTCCAGGATGTATAATGCAGAATGTATAGACTTCATGGACCCCGTTAAGTTTTACCGAAAAAAGACGGGTCCGGCGGTGTCCATAGCATCCGGTTGGTGCGTCCTAAGGATCGACCCGGATGACCACGTGGCCTGGGTAAAGACATACTGTGGAGTGCGGCCTATCTACTACGAACGGTGTCTCCTCGCGCCCGGTGAGTATACGTAACATAGAGCTATTTGTGTAAAAGTCGAGCTTCCATCACCTAAAAGTTTCAGCCTGACCGTAAAAGACCAAAAAGTTCTGAAGGATACACATCGTTTTCATACACTTAAAATGTTCAAATCCACTTTTTGCGCTGTTTCATTTAAAAAGACAATCGAATCATTATTCAAAACTAGCTTTTGCCCGCGGCATCGCTCGCGTTAAATTCGGAGTAACACAGTTCCCCTTGCGCCTTATTGATTTGTAATAGCAACGCTAAGTTTTCTTCCCTCTTTCTCCTTCACATCATTAGTAAGGATTATGACAAGCCTAATAATGACTGATACCTAATTTGAGAAAAACAACATTTCAAATTTCTAAACTTTTAAAGGGAAGCTCGATATTTAGTCCACAGTGCGGCGTGGGTAGAAGTACTACTAGCATAAATATGTATTAGTACTACCAAAGAGCATGCTCTTTGGTAGTACTAATACATATTTGTGCTAGCTTTGTAACAAGTTTGTGACTGTTGCTAACTTTGCTAAGTCAGTGGTAATGGCTGGGTGTCTGCTTTCTATCAGGTGACGTCAGCGTCTGCTTAGGTGGACTCCCTTCTTAGGCCTGAAGATCCTGACTGACCTAGTTCTAGCTCTATTGATCTTGATTCGGTAATTATTTTCTTGTATTATATTTGCAGGTGCAAGGCCGAGAACTATGTCTATCGTTAAGGCAGCCCCAAAGGCAGTACGGGATAAGATTTGTACACTCCGAACAATAAGGGATTTTGAAATTGCTTTTAGGTACGGAAATACTACACACATCAAATCTGTTTATGGATCAAGTACATTTTTAACTATAGAAAAATATCCAATTAATATTTATCAAATTCCAGACTGACTTCTTACTTTAATTTTATTATAATTTATTTAAGTCAACAACTTATCCCATATTTTGGAAAACTTGACAAAACTGAAAAAATAACCGAAGTAAATGGTAATTGAGCAGGCCACGGCAGAACGGCGCGAACTGTAGCCAGAACTAGCTGGAACCAGCTTGCAAAATTACGTGGACTCTCCTGGGTATCTTCTCGTGTCATATGATGTCGTCGTTGTATATACAAAAACAATTACAATACATAATAATTTAATCTTCAATTCCGGCGATACTCTAAAACACATTGGATGTGTGTATTTGGCAATCTTTTTATGAATCTCCAGTGGGGTTGGTGGCCCAGTGATATTAACGTTGATGTGTTTATTTACAGGAGAGTTAAAGAGGCGAGTCATGTCACAGTGATTGGTGGAGGCACGTTGGGCTGTGAACTAGCGTGGTACCTGGGCAAGATGAGTAAGTTAGCCACTTCAAATGCGCCAACGATACTTGGATAGATAGAATATTCTTTATTATGTACACACAATTTTTTTTGTTATTTGTATGGTGTACATGAAAATGTTACGCCACAGACTACTTACAGTACTGTTTCTCCTCTTTTTAAATCCATCCAAAGGTTGTCTTGAAAAGATTGGCATTTAGCAATAAGACCGCCCATTGTATCACCCTATTTATAAGTTTGTCTAGTGTTATTCTCGTTACTTGTATGGTGTACAATAGTATATCTTGGTCAATGGTTTTTGCAATTGTAATAAAATTATTATGCTGAACCATAGTCATGCACTTCTTCAATTTCCGCTGATTACTGGATATACTAAACAATTTTCTAACCTTTTTTCAGATAGTGTAGTAGAAAGAAAGGAAGAAGAACCTCCTGTGGAGATAGTTCACGTTTACAAAGATAAGGGGGTCCTCTCTAGCATACTGCCAGAGTACCTTGGCGTGTATGCGGCGGAACAAATTAAGTGTGCAGGGATCACGCAGATCCCTAAGGGTACGTGTGTGTCCTCGTGTTTAACACAACCTAAAATTAAGCATCCTAGAAAAGTTAAGCAGACGTGTACCTGATCTTCTTTTCGTGTAGTTAGGGGCCTAACCGAGAAATTTCTCTCAGACATGATGGATTTCTCACGGTACCTAATACGTAGTACGTATGTACCTAATAGGACACTCACATTTCTCTAGTTATGTTGAAAAATTCATGTAATAGGATTAGTATTTAATAAAAACTTACTATAGTTATGTATTCACATTTACAGCTCAAGTGTACGATGTCTTCGAAACGAAAGATGGGAGACTTGAAATGACCTTGTCTAATGGAAAGTCCCTCGTCACAGATTATGTAATTGTTTTTATATTTTTTTTTATTTTTTTACATTTTTTTTTATATATACATATTCCCAAAAATGCTATTCCATAACGCGGCGGGGCACAAAAACGAATTACTCTTACATCACTCATAGGTACATTCCGTCGATCACCGAGAGGACACGGTTGAGCACCGCTGTGTCCTCGTACAGGCGATCGACGGCGGCGACCAATCGCGTCCAGGCCTGGATCAGTCCATGGTGTGGAGCGAGATGGAATGGGAAACGGTCAACTCGTTCTGCGAAGCAGTTATGCTAGCGAAGGAGGTGGCTGGAAGTTTGAGGGAGAGAACCTCAAACCAACCCAGCCGCCGCAGGAGACACTGCGGGCGTTGTGTGTCGCGAAACACAAAATTTATTCTTGCGGCTATTACTTGTGATGTTTGAAGTTTAATTGAAATAAGTGCCTCGAGTTTGCAGTTGCTATTTATAGATCCGCTTAAATTACATATGTATAATTCAGGCGTTTTTGGCGATCGGAGCGGAACCCAATATTGACCTCGCCGAAGATTCAACCTTGGAGAGAGACTATGTAAACGGAGGCTACCTCGTCAACACCGAGCTGGAAGCCAGGACACACCTCTACATTGTAAGTAGTAGACGCTGTTTCTGGGATAATAATAATTGTATTTAAGACTAGCTTTCGCCCGCGGCTTCGCTCGCGTTAAATTCGGTATAACACACCAAGCAGACCTGCAGTTTTTGCTCTTTCGCCTGATGGATTTGTAATAGCAACGCTAAGTTTTCCCTTTTCTTTCCTCGTTCTCCCTTATACCCCACTTTTTAGGGTTCCGTAGTCAACTAGGAACCCTTATAGTTTCGCCATGTCTGTCTGTCCGTCCGTCCGTCCTCGCTTAATCTCTGTGACCGTTAGCACTAGAAAGCTGAAATTTGGTACCAATATGTATATCAATCACGCCGACAAAGTGGTAAAATAAAAATTGGAAAAAAATGTTTTATTAGGGTAGCCACCCTATATGTAAAGTGGATTTTTTTAATTTCAACCTTAACGTATGATATATTGTTAGAAAGGTATTTAAAAATGAATAGGGGTTTACTAAGATCATATTTTGATAATGTTAATAATTTCGGAAATAATGGCTCCAAAAGTAAAAAACAATGTGTCCCCCCCCCTCTAACTTTTGAACCATAAGTTTAGAAAATATGAAAAATATCTGAAAAGTAGAACCTTATAAGGACTTTCTATGAAAATTATTTTGAACTTGATTGACACAACAGTTTTTGTACAAAAAAGTTTTACAAAATAATTTCTGGACTAAGTTTGTAGTATAATCGTATATGCAAGCATTTTTTTTTAACTTCGCTTACATATTTTATTATCCTGAACGTATCTTTTTCAAACAAAAAAGAATTATTGAAATCGGTTCTCGCAATCCAAAATTATTAAAAAAGTATTGGTATTACCGAATTGTTCCGTTGGTCTCTTCTTGACATTGGCGGTATCTTATAACTACATTAAATTTCTATTAGGAACATGCTAAGGCAATTTAGAACAAAACTAAAATTCATTTTTTTAACACCATTAAAATGTTAAGGTACAAACCAGTTCATAAATGGTTCGATAGATGGCGTTGTGTAATGACGTCATTTTTTTTTAAAGTCGATGTTAAGATTTTCCGTGCTTTCCACCTTTAAACTCATAAGTGGGAACATTTACATTTATTGTGACGGACAGGAAACTACGGAACCCTACACTGAGCGTGGTCCGACATGCTCTTGGCCGGTTTTTTAAATAAAAATTAGCCTATGTCCGTCTCCTGGTTCCCAACTATCTCTGAACCAAAATTCATCAAAATCGGTTCAGCCATTAAAGCGTTAAGAGGTAACAAACAAACTCACTTTCGCTTTTATCATATTAGTAAGGATGTCGCCTCTCGAGTGCTAGCGTTTGTAGATCTGCCGATACAAGTAGTCAGTGGAAAGTCTGACTAGGCTAACCAAGGGGTATGGTAATAAAATTAAAAAGCCATTTATTTTACTATCCAATTTTAATATCCAAAAAAATATTCATAAAAAATGGTAAAAAAAAGTGTGTGTGTCAGCTCCGACGTACGACTGGAGTTTACTCCTTAAGTACGAGTATCTAACTATACGCAAAAAGAGTTTATTCAACTGAAAAAAGATTAATATCATATGAAAGGGTAAATTCACAAATTAATGAAAAAAATAGCAATATAAATACATCGACACTGATAGAAACAAACAAGCCCAATAACATATAGTATATAGGTATAGTCGCCTATACAGCATACCATAATATGTACGTCTTAATACACTCACAGCCAAATTAGAAAGTTGCGCACTAAAGGTGCGCACCGAAAACGTGACACATTTTCGTTACTTTTACTTTTTAGTAGGTTTTACCCCTCGGATTTTTCTCATACCGGGCGCCTTATATGAAAATTGATTCTTAAGGAGTAAACTCCAAAAAACATGACTATCTTGACTCGTTTTCTGCCGGATTGGCAAAATAGGCTTATCAAAAAAACCCATTCGTATTTATAAAATTTAATTAGGTATTGATTTTACCTTATTAAATTTTATAAATACGAATGGGTTTTTTTAATAAGCCTGTTTTTTACAAACAATTATTTTGCTTTTTCTTTCGGATATATAAAAAAATAACCTTTTTATTATCTTCTGTCAAACCATTCCCGTCTACCATATACATCATCACTCTGTTCTTTTGTTCTCAAAACCGTGCTGTAACTCTTTCGTCCTAGATTCCGTGTAGCAATAAGTCACTATACTATTTTTTTTAGTTTTTCTTAAGATACTGAACTGGCCGCTGAGTAATGTGTAATGTGTTGGTGCGCCAGGCGGGCGACGCAGCGAGCTACTACCAGCAGTGGCGCGACACGCGGCTGCGGGTGGAACACTATCTCAACGCGGAGCAGCAGGGCTACATTGCCGGCGCCAATATGACCGGGTACTGGCTGCCCTGCAACATGGAGCCCAACTTCTGGGTGCAGCTAGGCGAAACCTTCCAAATGGAGGTAATGAATCTGTGGACAGTGTGACTTAGCTGTTGAATTTAAATGACCATAATGAATGAACGTTAAAAATATTGTTATCATATTTTTTTGTTGCAATTACCCTGTGTATGACTCGTAAAGACTGGTTTTTTGGTATTTTATTGGATAAAAATATTCTAAAAACCTTTTTTGGTGACCCTACCCAACTTCTGAATTTGGACAGCTTTGACGTCATTAATATGGCGTAAGGTCGGTCCTATTCTTATTTGACACGTTTTATAAATTTAAATGTAAATCCTCAGGTGATCGGGGAAGTAGGAGCCTGTATGCCCATCGTGGGTCTGTTTAAGGAGTGCGATGACGAAGAGTCTGAAGAGGACGCGGATAGGCTAATCGCCACAGAAGATGACAAAAGGATGTGCTATAAAGCGGAGTAAGTCACTTCACTATTTCCTTAAATAGGTTGAATTTCAGGAATGCATCTAAGCGTGATCAGCTTTTAAACTGCATTTAGCAACTGTCAGTGTCAGTATTACATTACGGCTCAACTTCATGTTGATCGCAATTACAAAGCGTCTTGTTCTTTTTCGTTCGTGAATTTCTCTTTATAAATATATTATGATTTTAGATCATTTTAAATCCAACATCACATCTAAACGGCTAGTCCGTATGTTTAAAAAAAATGTTAAACTCAACTATATCTTTAACTAGCTGTTCCTCGCGGTTTCACCCACGCTGCTCAGCACCTGTTGGTCGTAGCGTGATGTTATATAGCCTATAGCCTTCCTCAAGAAATGGACTATCAAACACTAAAAGAATTTTCCAATTCCAACGCGCTAATCTCAGGGACTACTGAGTCCCTGAGATTAGCGCGTTCAAACAAACAAACAAACTCTTCAGCTTTATAATATCAGTATAGATTAGGTTTCATTTTTTATTTGATTTTTGTTTATTTTATTTTTTGATTTAATGTGTTTTTAATTGGGACTGTATGGGTCGAGTTATCTGATATAAATGTTTTTTTTTAATAATTTTTTCTTTTCGTCAAACATCGATTGATTTAAAGCAAAAACAGCGAAGATCAGGCAAAAACCATTGGGTGGTGTTTTTATAAAACTTTCACAACCTAAAAGATAATTTAATTGCCAATCTTAAGTAAAATATTAGCTTATTGCTAAAAAAATCTACTAAACCCGTCTAAACTTATGAAAATACATAAAAAAAAAACAAATATACGAAATTAAAACTTCCTTCTATTTTGAAGTCGGTTAATAATAATGAAATGACCAATCATGTTTTTTTACATGTCAATTGAAAGTTTGTTATAAAGATGTAATGTCACAATGTTGGGCCTAAATATTTTTGTTGGGCTGAAAATAGTTTGATTGTTGTGCTTTCAGCCCCACGGGTACGGAGTACTTCAATCGCTACAAGCGGGGGGTGCTGTTCTACCTGCGGGACGAGACCGTGGTGGGCTTTGTGTTCTGGAACCTGCCACCCATCGAAGATCGTACGGAAGTCTGTCATGAGGTCAGTACTCCCACTTAGGCGAGATTCATAAGGTTGTGCCGCAGTTTAGCAGTGGCTGAGCAATCACCTGCTGCGCTCCGTGTCGCGGGTTGGATTCCCGCACGGAAATACCTATTTGTATGACCTGCAGATAGTTGTTTCTGGTCTGGCTGTTTGTGTATGTGAGTACGTTTGTAAAAGCACCTACGATACAGGAGAAATTCCTAGTGTTAGGCAGCGTTTTTTAACCCATTTGACTATTGGGTTATTGACTTTTTCCCAAGTAGAAGATGAGATGCCATTCATTAAAAAAAAACACAGTGTCTCCAATACTATAACCAGTACTGATATTCTTGCATCTGACAGGACAACCTACGAGGTTGTCGTCTGCACGATGGAACATCCTGTCTTATGTGTAAAGGTGCTGATAGACTTGAGCATTCACTTGTAACAGAACATCGAGCATTCGCCGTTTTTATATTTGTCGAACTGAACAACGAGCCGAGTCAAGACTAGAGCCAAACATTGCTATGAACGTTTTCATGAGCACTCTAGTCGATGCGCGTCATTCTTCATGAAGATGTCAGACCGGTTTTTTTTATGAATGGCATCTCGCAGTTCAACCAAGGAGGTTGTCGTCTGCTTAACCGGGCGAATTCTGTGGGTGCCTTAAAAATTAAGACCTCCAGCCAGGGTATTAACTTACGAACTAAGCGACTACACGCTAAGGGCACCCCCTGTGGGGTACGAGCCTTGGCTTAGGGCGTCGCTGAGGGACAGCAAGGGACAGGCTGGATCTGAGTGATAGACTTGACGGTCGCGTGTGCTGCATTTATACTCACTTGTACTCGGTAGAATGCTCGCCAAAACGCTCGATAGAATGCTCGCTAAAATGTTCTCGTATTTTTCTATGATATGATATTCGCACAAATGCTCATTACAAGTGAAAGCTGAAGTCTATCAGCACCTTTAGGCTGCAGGCAGGGGACTGCAGGGTTTCATAACATTTTGATAGTTTACAAGTTTGTTTGGTTTGTTTCCGCAGCTGCTCCGTGCGAAACCGTCGTACAAGGACATCGATCTACTCGCGGAGTTACTTGGCTTCCCTGGCACCAAGTGTGTGTACAAGCCGCCCGAGTATTACAAAGACCCAGGACCATGCATCAATAGGTCAGTCCACACCAGGGTTCACTTAGTCACGATATAATAGGCTGTTGCTTAGCTATTTACAAACAATCTAATCGTAAATCGTAACCGACAATCGATCCTAGTCTATGTTCTCGTAATCCAATCGTCGAACCGGCAAAACGCTATTCACAGATCTGTGTGGAGATTCTTTTTTTAAAACATGGCAAGGCTTATCGGGGTACTTGTAGTATAAAATTTTAACTGATAAATACATTATTTTTATCAGGTATTAATTTTTTGTCGGTATCATATATATGACGTTTTCATATCGTAACACGGTTGTGTAGACATGTCAAAATTGGGCGATTACAGGGACTTTTTCGATTATGCTGACGGCACGATTTCAATCGAGTGGTTGTCAATAGCTATGCTGTGCAGGGCCTATAGACAAACAGCAGACGACAATCGTTATCGCTCAACAGTCACTAATACATTTTCAACTTTATACCCTAGCGCATATAGTTGAAATCTATTGACGTTTACATATCGTTTTTGTTTATTTCGTTCGTTGGGTTGGTCTGTAACAACCCTGACTCCTATACTGGTCACCTGTGTGCCCAGTATTTAGTATTCCAAAAAAACCGTCTGTGAATAATTTCCTCTTAAACTGTTTTTTTTGTTTCAGATTTAAAACATGGTAAAAAAATTTGCAAGCGAAGTTACAAAGAAATTGTCTGTGGAAACATTTTTTTTTATTATTAAACGTTGAGTTGAAACATTGCATTTTATTTAAGACTAGCTTCTGCCCGCGGCTTCGCTCGCGTTAAATTCGGGGTAATATCGTTCCCTCCTGATTTGCAGGTACCTGCTACCTGTAGTTTTTGCCCTTGCGCCTTATTTATTGTAATAGCAAAGCTAAGTTATCCCTTTTCTTCCTTCTTTCTCTATTATGATTCACTTTAAAAAAATATTAGCCTATGTCCGTCTCCATCAACCTAACTCTGTGCCAAAATTCATCAAAATCGGTTAGCCATTTAGGCGTGAAGACCTAACAAACGAACTCTTTTGCTTTTATAATACTAGTAAGGATAGCCTAGCATGGAGTCTAAAGTCTTAGTAGTGATAAACTGAACCTTTAACCGGGACGGGGTTGAAGACTTGGTTCTGGTTTCTGTTGACTAGCTTCAGTCCAACATTAATTACCGTTTTAATAAAAAACAAAGTGTCATACACGACTATATTTATTATACAATTGGTCTATATGTTTGACGAGTGGTCTGTTGAGCAGCGTCCCGACGTCCTTCGCGAACACAAAGTCTAGGTGATTGAACTTGGGCCATGAGCACGGCCTTACGTCTTCTAGGACTCCGTTAGCTCTCAGCTCCTCTGCTAACCGAAGTATGCCCTGGAAACCATAAAATGACCTTTTAAATAAATAAATAATCTTTTATAAGTTCCTGGGGGACTTGCCTATAGCCAGCGATTATATATTTCTCATCTGGGACATACCGTAATTTAATGTCTGTAAGGATTGAGGAGCCCCATCACATTTTTAAAATCTGATCAGCAGCAATTTAGCTTATTTATGTCCGATTTTAAAAATCTGAAGTTGCCCCTCACTCCTTGCGGACACTATTATGTGCGTGTGAACTGAGGGACCACACTTGGAATTGGCGAAATGAAAATCGTAGGATTTAGTAGTAGTCTTAAAACAATTGTAGAACGAATCTGGGAATTTGTAAACAAATATATTAAAAACTACAGCCCATAAAGTGTGGTCCCTCAGTTCTAACAGACGATCAGCCAGATCTCGGAAAGTATCTTAAAAAATAAGGTTTTGTAAATGCAGAAATTTAGTAAATAATTTGTAAAGATATTTACTAAATAACAGACCACAAAGCATCAAAGATTAAAAAAGAAAATACGACTGAACTGTGGTCCCTCAGTCCACATAACAAAGGTAGTGATTGTTACTGAACAAATTAATAAAACCGTTCTTTTTCGACATAAAGATTTAGTAGAAGTCTTAAAACATTTTGTAAAATAAAATGGAGCAAAAATATCGAAGCACTTTGAAGATAGCGATACTTAAAACTGGTCCCTCAGTTTTCTCCTCCACTGACATAATGCATGTGCTAGCTGCTAGACGAGAGGAATATCGCAAACTCTAGTGTACTTAACTTTTAGTAGTAAGTTTCTACTAAATAATAGAAATCTAAAAATGTGTATTTTTTACCTCTTAGCTGAGATAATATTACTTTTTTAATCCTATGAAAATAGATGGAGCAGGGTGACCACACAATAAAACAAAATGTAGACATTCCTATTATACTTTATTTAATATATGATTATTTAGTCGAAACGAAAACAAGGTTGTACGGTTAATTTAATGCTATATTAAATGGCTTATGTCTATTTAGTAAAAAGTAGATTACAAAATTAAAGAATCACATAATAATACAAACATAAAATAAATATATACTTTTAGTGAATTGTCATTTGAATGTAGATAAATGAATGTAATAATATGTAGATATATATTTGTTGGTCAGTACTTTCAATAAGTTTGAGATATTGATCATCATAACAAAAGAAACGCTTATTCATAAAACAGTGACATCAGTAATGGCCAAGCCCACCTGGAATGAATTTAGATGCTCCCATGATTTTATAATTTTTGGTCTTTACTGTTATGGTTACAGGAAAATTAGTAAGAGAATTTTTATCAGTACCATTCAAATTGAATGATATTATTTTTGAAAGCTCTTACTTGAAATTAAGTTGATCATCCCAGTGGTACAGTTCCTGTTTTTTTCATCGATGTTGATTGCCTCTTCTAAAATACCTACGCCAAATATTTCAATAAAATTTATATTTAAGGGTAAAAACACAATGTTTCTTTCGATTAAGTTTGATTGGCAGGATGTATTTAAACCTTTTTTATGAAAGTTGCACTGAAAAAATGTTTAAGAAGAATATTGTGTTCAAATATAAGATATGTGATATTAATGGCAATCATAGCTAATGCCAATAATGTAGCATTAAACTAACCGTCAGTATAGTTTTCATAACACCACGCTAGTAATCCCCAAAAGGTTAGGCAGAGGTGTACTTAATAGAACACCCACATTTCACCAGTTATGTTTAAGTCCCATATAATAGGTGGCGAGCCTATTACCTTCAACTGCGCACAAATCCAGACTCCGTAGCTGCTTCAGAGAAATTCCTAATGGAAAAATGCAATAACATTTTGCCGAGAGCTCATGCTCAGCAGTCGCGCTTACGACCACTAGACCAACGAGGCAGTCTTTCAATCTTTTTTTTCGTTAGTCTAAATAATCATTTCTACACTAATATTATAAAGTGGAAAGATTATTACTCATGGACAACTGTACGTTGGGCTATCACGAGTCGGACGATCGAACTCCTGAGTATAATTTATTTTACTGCCACAAAACAAAACTGCAACAAATATTGTTTACAGGGAAGCAAAATTTTAGATAGTTCGATTTATTTTACCATACTCAACTAACAAAGTCTACGCGGACAAAGTCACGGGCACAGCTATATTTATAAAGATATTGTGTGAATATTCCAAATAACAATATTTCAAGTAATAAAATAACTCCGAGATGGAAGTGTTTTTTCCCTACTATCTTTGGCGAGCGCTACAAAACTTATTAGTAGGTAAACAAATAGTGGATTGTTAATAATAATATTGAAACCTGTGCGTTGTCAAATACACGCGGACGAAGTCGCGGGAAAATTATTAAATAAAGTATAATAGGAATGTCTACATTTTGTTTTATTGTGTGGTCACCCTGCTCCATCTATTTTCATAGGATTAAAAAGTAATATTATCTCAGCTAAGAGGTAAAAAATACACAATTTTAGATTTCTATTATTTAGTAGAAACTTACTACTAAAAGTTAAGTACACTAGAGTTTGCGATATCCCTCTCGTCTAGCAGCTAGCACATGCATTATGTCAGTGGAGGAGAAAACTGAGGGACCAGTTTTAATTATCGCTATCTTCAAAGTGCTTCGATAGTTTTGCTCCATTTTATTTACAAAATGTTTTAAGACTTCTACTAAATCTTTATGTCGAAAAAGAACGGTTTTATAAATTTTTTCAGTCACAATCACTACCTTTGTTATGTGGACTGAGGGACCACAGTTCAGTCGTATTTTCTTTTTTAATCTTTGATGCTTTGTGGTCTGTTATTTAGTAAATATCTTTACAAATTATTTACTAAATTTCTGCATTCACAAAACCTTATTTTTTAAGATACTTTCCGAGATCTGGCTGATCGTCTGTTAGATCTGAGGGACCACACTTTATGGGCTGTAGTTTTTAATATATTTGTTTACAAATTCCCAGATTCGTTCTACAATTGTTTTAAGACTACTACTAAATCCTACGATTTTCATTTCGCCAATTCCAAGTGTGGTCCCTCAGTTCACACGCACATGACACTATTGAGGGACTACAATTGAATAAGGGCCGCGACGCATTTTAAAGCTCAAATTCAGATGTGGTCCTTCAATGGGGATGCACACCCTTCCGATACGTGGTCGCAATGCGCAATCACAATTCAGTCATTGTACGTAAAGGGTCTGCGTCAAGGGCACGTCCGGCCCTGCTTCAGTCCAAGGTCCGGAGCGAGAGGGAATGGGAAGCGGTCACTTGCTGGAGGAGGTAGCCGTGTGTTTGAGGGAAAGAACTTTAAATCCACCCAGCCGCCGCGGGAGACGTTCCTGGCCACCGTAGATGCGGGTCTGTGGACGGTGACCCGTCCGTCCGCCCTGTGACTACAAGCCGTGTAGACGGCGCGTTAGTGTTTAACGCGCTCCTCAAAGAGAGTAAACAGTAGGGC
Source organism: Ochropleura leucogaster (assembly GCA_958449745.1). Lineage (NCBI taxonomy): Eukaryota > Metazoa > Arthropoda > Insecta > Lepidoptera > Noctuidae > Ochropleura > Ochropleura leucogaster. The sequence goes on along the minus strand of OY288215.1, from coordinate 17,250,649 downwards.
TTGCCAGGACCACAGCCTGCCAGGATTGCGGGTTGTTCGAAAGAGATACCGCGGCCACGGAACGTGAAGGGCAATAGAAGGAATATGAATAGATTTTAGTCAGTACAAGTCTGGAATCACTCCCGGATTTCCAATCCGAAAAAAAGGGTTTATTATCATTTATTGTAGGTACGTACAGGATGGAACAAAAGTGAAATGCCGTAAATCGTATGCATTTTACCGATATCATGTTTTTGACTAAGGGCCGATTTTTCAATCGCCAGTTTTATCCGACGTATAAGGGCCTATGCACACCACGGTTTTTAAACGCGCCGTCGCCGGCGCGTTTTTATCCTGCAGAGCAGTTTGTTGTCGTTTGTATCGATACAAACGCGCGGCACCGGCGCGTGTGTATCGATACAAACGCAACGAGGGAAAGGGAAGTGTGAATCTACGCTAGTAGCAATCGAGCGATTTGGTGCACCGCACGTCTTTGGAACAAAAAAATGGAGCCTTTCGACACAGAAAACTTCATAACTGAAATTCAAAACCGGCCAATATTGTGGAATTCACGATTGCCGAATTATTCGTCGTTTGCATCGCGTCTGTATCGCTACACACGCGCGTTTGCATCGCGTCTGTATCGCTACACACGCGCGTCTGTATTTATACAGGTGTGCAAAGGTCTACAGGCTGCGTCTGACTTGCGTGCGTATCGCGTCTGTATCGCTACAAACGCGCGTCGACGGCGCGTTTAAAAAACGTGGTGTGCATAGGCCCTAACTCTGTCATTGTGATAGTTTTTGCACAGTCTGTCAAAACATCACATTTACTCTTTAGATAAAAGTTATATAGTGATTGAAAAATTGGACCTAAGTGTTTTCAATTTTAACTTTTGTTGTAAATAAACTTTTTTATTAATTTTCTACAAAATGTTAGCCAATTTACATTAAAACTCACTTTTTTTGTCCCACCTTCTACACCATACATGCGTTCTATCAAATAAATGAAATTGAAAACTTACAGGCTTATATGTGAGCTGATCATTTTCTCCATATAGTATTGAAACGGGAATTTTGACGTTACTGATATTGTACGGTATTACTGGACCGTTCACACCGCCACTGAATGTCGTGAACACGCCTGAAAGTGGATAAAGGTACATGCATTTTAATAATCTACAGGTTTCAAGATGCAAAAGTTTAGTCTAAGTCTGGGTGCGATGCACTATTAGCCTAGTCATATTAAGGGTTTCAGCTCGGAAAGAAAGATAAAAGGCTGTAAATTGGTTTGAAACTGCTTTGTCGTTCTTAATGTTGTCTCAAAAGTTACAAATGATTTCGTGTCCGCGTCTAATGATATTGAAGGTTTATAATATCTTGCTTTCTTTTGCTTAAATGAGATTTGCAAATATTATACGATCAACCGTTTTTGCGGCAGACCGCGAAGAGTGCGCCGCGTAGTCATAATATATGGCCTAATGCAGGGTCAAGCGAGAGTTACGGTTATCAGCTACCCTACCATGACGTCTTAAAGCAGAACTATTATTCCGCTGAGGGAAAGAGACAGAGCTATACAGGGTGTCTAGCACCATCTCTTTCTCACACAGGAATAAGAACTGCTATAAGATATCATGGTAAGCCAACAATACGTTGTATGAAGTTAATTACTTACAAAAAAAAATATTAAACAATGCCCATTATTTACATTTAATTAAAATAAGATTCAAACATGGTTAGGGAAGGACTTAGAACCTCAAGAATGGGGCTGGATGCTTGAAAATTAAATCCTGGAGCCCATAAGAACGATATGTTGTTGATTAAGGGTTTGTTTCATAAAACTGTTATTCAAAGCCATATCGTAAAAAAAATACCAGCTCGCACCACGCATCACAAGAACTTGCGAATTGATTCGCACATTCATAATAACAATAACAGTAATAACATTCTTATTACAAGCCATGTCACGATCCAGTTTACAAAAAAACGTTCAGTAGGGTTGGCGATCGTCGAAAGAATGCTCACCATAAACGAGAGATAGATACGTACCTGTCAAAGCGATCTTTCCAAAATGCTCTAGGTCGCCCCAAGACAACGGCTGTATTCTGTACAAATATACAGGTGCCATTTCCTGAAAGTCAACACCAAAAATATTAATGAAAAAGTTTAAAGATAGTAGACTATTTAAGGCGCGGCAATAAGCTAATCATTAGGTATTCGCGGAAGTGACGGTAGCTGCATACTAGGCATGGTCTGACACAAGTACACGACAGTAGTGCATCGAAAGAATAGAAATAAGGTCGAAAATATTTCGGTGTTTGATTTTATTTGAATAGCAGTTTCTATTGAATATAAAAAAAATACAGCTTCGTGTTTGAAAAATTTTAGATATCTCTTTAGTCTATACAATTTTCTTGGTCTAGATATAAAAAATATGATGTTTTCCGTACCGCATCATGTTGTTCAAAATCATCTCCAACCAAGGCGTGCACTAAGTTTGTGCAGATGTCTATCTCCGGCTGCATGTGGTTACAAAAATTTGCTTGAATGTTCTGCAGTAATGGCGGCATGACTGCCAACCAGCCACTGGCCTTGAACGCTGCCTGTAAATATACAAAATAAGCATCAAAATTAGAGAGAAACTCATAGCTAAGAATATGAAAAAAAACCGGCCAAGAGCGTGTCGGGACACGCTCAGTGTAGGGTTCCGTAGTTTCCCGTCCGTCACAATAAGTGTTCCCAGTTATGAGGCCAACCGAACAATTCGGTAATACCCGATCCAATGTAATAAGTACCTAAGCGCCATCTCTCGAGGAATTAGGTTACTAATTAATACAAAGACGTGCAATTTTGGTGGTAATTTTGGATTGCGAGAACCGATTTCAATAATTCTTTTTTTGTTTGAAAAAAGATACGTTCAGGATAATAAAATATGTAAACAAAGTTACGCTTGATAATATCAGTTAAAAAGCAAAACCTTATGATTTTGAGCGCAACCATGCCAAACAAAGACTTGACCAAGAACCACTTTTTGCTTTGCTACGTGCGTTTGACGTTCTACTGATAACATTAATTAGCAATTTGTAACTTTTTGTCCACCAATTTATTTTATTTTTGCACAATGTATAATGGCTAAAGTGGTTTGTTAAACGGCAACGATATTTTGGATACTACAAAGTTGCTATCGGAAGCAACGTCATAGAAAATGTGTGACCCCATGTCCCAGTGGCGACTTAAACACAACACATTACATAATTGCCACGTTAGATGTCACACTTGTACCGGAGAGCAACCAGTTGGTTCCACAAGTAGAACAATTCAAAATATTACATTCATACTAGTTTCCGCCCGCGACTTCGTCCGCGTGGCATAGTTACTTTGGGCAAAGATAAGAGAAAAATGTATCTTTTTCTCCCCCTTTTCACTCTTTCGGACCCCTATCTCACTTTAAAAAAATACCTATGTCCGTCTCCAGGGTCCCAACTATCTCTGTACCAAAATTCATCAAAATCGGTTTAGCCATTTAAGCGTGAAGACGTAACAAACAAATTCACTTCCGCTTTTATAATATTAAGTAAGGATTATCGACTATTTTGAGTTTACTTAAATAATGTTGTTTACCGGTAACTCCATGACATTTAACGCTAGATTCACCATCCCTTTAATATTGTCCAAATACACGGCTGGTGCTAAAGCCACGAAGGCTATCAGCTTGTCATTGTACTCTGGTCTCTGAGACATCATGGTGAAGAAGCTGGTGGTACCCATGGAGTAGCCCAGGTACATGATCTTCTCCAGGCCCGTGACGTTCAGGACGTGGTCGATCATCGCTGGCACGTCGTATTTGCCGTGTTCGTGAAAACTGGAAGTGGATAACACTATAATAAGTAAAAGATTGCCTTTCGTTTATTCAATCTAGTATGTCTTTGCTTTGATAATTGAAGATAAGTTTAACGTAACGTACTACCCACTACCCAGCTAGTAGATTGGACGTTTTTTTTGCGGATGGGAAATCATCAAATAACTTCCCCCGCTCTGGGCGGAGCGGGGGGGAGTGACAGACTTGTACTGACAAAAACCCACCCATGTTCCTTCTATTACCCTTTATGTTCCGGGACCGCGGTATCACTTTCGAACAACCCGCAACCCCGGCAGGCCCCTCTGCCTTGCAGACATCTCTTTGAGGCGCGTGTGGGACACTAACGCGCCGTCGACACGGCCTGTCGTCAATAGACGGACGGACGGTGAGCTACCCATTGCTCACCGTCCGCAGGCCCGCATCTACTGTGGCCGGAAGTCGTCTCGCGGCGCCCAACGTCCGGAGAAAAGACTGGACTTTAATCAATAATTCTCAAGGTCAACTTTTGAGGTCAAAATATTGTGCATGTTGGAGGCCTTCTGGGCTCCGTAATTCAAAAGGAAAAACGGAACCCTTATAGAATCACCTTGTTGTCTGTCTGTCTGTTTGACTGTCTGTCAAGACCCTTTATCTCGGGAACGCGTTGAGTTATCGAGTTGAAATTAAACCATGATTGTTATATACGTCAGTAGTCTTTTGTAGGTGTGAAATCAATCCTAAATCGAAGCAGTTAAAATATATGATCGTTTATTTCGCAAGTTCAATACTCAATATCTTTATTTGCTATACCATAATGTGTATTTAGGTAGTTTGTACGGAACCGTAGGTGTTTGAATTCGCTTCGCACATGGCCGGTTTCTTATTTGTACCCATCGCAATGTTGCCTTGTTTAACCCAAAGGTTGACTGGTAGTGAATGTTTTCCACCCATGTAACATTATTGTAAATGAAGTTTAAATAAATAAAGAAAGCCTACAAAGACTTGGCTTTGAGCAGCTAGAAAAAGTATACCTGAATTCCCAAAACTTCTTGTCATTCCTGGTGAGGTTCGTATGCGTTGTGTACATGTTGCCTCGAAGGTTGCCAAGCCACACGTCGTACCCTGCGTCTGCTACGAGGTACGCTGGGAAAATATAGATAACTCTCACTTCCTTTTCCCTCGCATTTGAGATTTTGGAGATAAAACACATTAAAAAAAATACGTTATTTGGAGTGGTTGCTGAACCGATTGCATTTTACAGAATTGATAGGGATGAATGCCAATGCCAACACAACGCTTCTAATGTGACTAAGAAATTCTGTGAATCTGAAATTGCCTCGAGTGTACTATATTCTGATTCGGTGAACTCAATTCCAGACTCTACATCTATCAAAGCCTTTCGAACGCATATTTTTAATTTAAGAAACGTTCAAGCATTTCCTCTAAGCCGGACCATGTCGTCTTGCAATCAATTATTAGTTTTAGTTCTCTGTGGAAGTCTTCCTCCACTTATATAACTTTACTACTTTTCGTACTTTATTGATAATTATTTAAGTCTCGAAAGTCTCGAAAACTGAACTGAAGAACAAATCGTCGAGACTCTCGGAATTTTCGAGACCGAGACTCCCGGGATGAAAGCCCTAGTGCCAACACCAACTTATATACCAAAACTGTCAGAGCGGCCGCGAGCAACGTGGACGCACACTTTACCCTTTTTTTTTTTTTTTCGGGTGGGAAATCATCCAATGACTTCCCCCGCTCTGAGCGGAGCGGGGGGCATGTCAGACTTGTACTGACTAAAACCCACCAATGTTTCTTCTTTTGCCCTTTACGTTCCGAGGCCGCGGTATCTCTTTCGAACAACCCGCAACCCCGGCAGGCGGAGGCTCTGGCATGCCCCTCTGCTTTGCTGACTCTCTTTGGAGCGCGCGTGAAACACGAACGCGCCGTCGACACGGCCTGTCGTCAATCGACGGACGGACGGTGAACTACCCATTGCTCACCGCCCACAGGGCACGCTTCACCCTAAGAGGTATTAGGAAGTAGTCACCTTTTTAAAAAGGTAGCAGGATTTTTGAGGGAGAGATCCTTAAACCAACCCAACCGCCACCGCAGGAGACTGAAATGGAATGCAGCTATGCAGCCTGCCTAATTCCAGGTCACGACAGTTGATGAGACTACACTGATATAGCATACACATTTACCTAACCATTTAGGGATTAGAAGTGGGGTGTTGCGTTTGATCTTCTTCCTTTTGGTTATACTGTTAATATACCAGCACCAGTCTTACCAAGGCTTCTGTCGTGTCCCATAATAACGAAGTCCCCACTGCAGCCGCCGAGACCGTGCACGAAAATGATGGCCTTCTTCCCCTTAGCGTTCAGTTCTTCGGTCCGTCTGGAAGAGCGTCTGCCTGCTGGGATCCTGTGCATCTGCAGCACGTAGCCATCCGGCGTCGTTACGCGGTGCTTCTCAATGGGGTAGCCGGCAGCTCTGATGAGGCTGGGCTGTGGATGAAGATTAGTGATGAGTTTTAGAAGTTAGGAAAGATTTTGTAATACTCAGGTTGTTGTTAGGAAAAATTATACAGGAAAGCTAGATTAAAGTTATTACGTACTTATGTACTAAAATCGCACACACTCTAGATGTATCTTAATCTTATGTGTATGTATCTTCTCTTACTAGCTGGCGCCTGCGGCTTCACCCGCGTGATATCGAAAAAAAAGTATCCTATGTGTTATTGCACACTATAATCTACCTCTGCCAAATTTCATCAAGATCCATTCAGCCGTTTTTACATGAAAGAGTAACAAACATCCTTACATCCATCTATTAGTCCATCCTCACAAACATTCGCATTTATTAATTTTTAGTAGGAAGTAGGATCTTGACTTGAAGTATGGAACTTTTAAGGAACTGCAAAAAGTTGTTTGTTATTAAGACGTTTAACATAAAACCAAGCATATAATGCCTAGCTATAGAAACCGGAAACCCGTAATAGGCGCCCCTATTCCGGCCTTCTGCCACCAACCATGCACAACACAAGACTAAGTACCTATAATAACTCGACTGTGAAAAATATCTACAAATGCCATAACCAACGGCTTAACCTTACGAGAAACAATTATATGTTATAGAAAACCAATTCACGGACCAATCTCGACAATCGTTACTTAACCTTGAAGGTAGTTCCTTGTGGCTGTTAGAATTAAACTATGAGCCCTATTAATGACTAGTAAACAGAGTCTTCCCCTAGCATAATTAAAGTAATTGATACAACAATCTATTTTACACCTATTAATACGATTAATCGATCTTCATGATGGCTAATCATAGCGTTGCACGTGATTCTCCGGTTACCAGCTGGTTTGTGTGATTGTGTCTAAGAAAAAAAATGTTTTATTTAATGGGGACATTTTTTTTTTCTTGGGCGTGGTCATTGAAAGAAGAAAGAAAGAAAACATATTTATTTGGCATTTGCTTCGAGTGCACACAACAAAAATTCACATTAATAGGCACTTAGAACTTTCCTAAACACATATCAATATCCCCATAATTATCCGCCTAAAATGTGTGTCGAGGACTACAAACACTAACTAAATATAATATAAAACCAATAAACATATCCTTACTAATATTATAAAACCGAAAGTAAGTTTGTTTGTTACGTCTTCACGTCTAAATGGCTAAACCGATTTTGATGAATTTTGGCACGGAGATAGTTGGGACTCTGGAGACGGATACAGACTAACACATTTCTCACTATTTTAAAAAATAGTGAGAAATAAGGGAGAAAGAGGGAAGAAAAGGGAAAACTTAGCATTGCTATTATAATAAATAAGGCGCAAGGGCAAAAACTACAGGTAGCAGATACCTGCAAATCAGGAAAAGGCAACTGTGTTTCCCCGAATTTAACGCGAGCAAAGCCGGCGGGCAAAAGCTATTGCTTAAATAAAAGCAAAAACGATTGACTTCGCAATGCAGGGCGTGTAAACATACAAAATGATGCATCTTAATTTCATAGGTATTTTGCACATGCGTTTATTGCGTACTTAAGAACCACTTACGATCAACTAAATGGAAGGAGCTAGTTGTCAGTAATAAGCTCGTAAAGTATTATTTAATAAATGTTAATTTTCCAAAGCGGTTTCGGTCGGTTGTCTTGGTATTAACATGTTATGCTAAGGAATGAGGAAATTGTGGTGAAGAAAATTTTGTGTGTAACGATACTATGTGAAGGATGATTTGGCTAGAAATAACCGGCCAAGTGCGAGTCGAACTCGTGCACCGAGGGTTACGTACACACGACGGCAGGTCAACCTATTCTAAACTGATCCTGATCTGGCTGAGCTCTACTATGGATCGCACACCGTAGTAGAGAGATCAGAAGGGCTACTATGACATCTTATAGCAATTCTTATTCCACTGAGTGAAAGAGATGGTGAGACAGAGCTATACAGGGTGTCTAGCACCCTGTATAGCTCTGTCTCTTTCCCTCAGCGGAATAAGAATTGCTTTAAGAGGTCATAGTAGGGCTACAGGTTAAAATGGTTTTGTGTAGTGTAGGTTGATGTGCCGTCGTGTGTACTTTGTTACAAAAACGACGTCTTTGGCTGCGTACACTCAGAGGGTTGATTTTTTCACAGCTCCAAAGGACAGCAGACTTAAGTAAATAGTTTTAATTTAAACTTGCGACACAGTTGCTGCAGTGACTGAGTGATCGACTGCTGCGCTGTGTGTCGCGTGTTTTGCTGACATCTCTTTGAGGTGCGCGTGGAACACTAACGCGCCGTCGACTCGGCCTGTCGTCAATAGACGGATAGACGGTGAGCTACCCATTGGTCACCGTCCACAGGCTCGCATCTACGATGGCCAGGTATCGTCCTGCGGCCGGGACGTCTCCTAGTTTGAGGTTCTCTCCCTCAAACGCCCAGCCACCTCCTTCGCTAGCATGACTGCTTCACAGAAGGAGGTGACCGCTTCCCATTCCCTCTCGCTCTGGACCATGGACTGAACCAGGGCGGACGCGAGAGATCGCCGCCGCCGATCGCCTCTACGAGGGCACGGCGGTGCTCCGCCCAATCCGAAGAAGAAATTCATAGACATCTATAACGCTGTGGGTTCCGGGTTCAGTCCGCAGTTCATTAACAAAATGTGACACTTACATAACAACGTTCGTAGGCTTCGACGATAAATTATCGACAAACATTTTAATGACTGCCAATAAATGCAAATGGACAACCTTAATGAATATTAATACCTGCGTATCTTTAAAAATACCACCTGCCATCAGCAGTTTAACAGGTTGTATGTGTAACTAGCTGTTCCCCACGGTTTCACCCGCGCTGCTCAGCACCTGTTGGTCGTAGCGTGATGTCATATAGCCTATAGCCTTCCTCAAGAAATGTACTATCCAACACTAAAAGAATTTTCCAATTCCAACCAGTAGTCCCTGAGATTAGCGCGTTCAAACAAACAAACATACAAACAAACAAACTCTTCAGCTTTATAATATTAGTATAGATAACTTTTCAATACACTTCCTCGAAATCTGGCTCCTATTGCAACTTACATTAGGTTCAACATGGAATCACGCGTGCTTTCTTATTTATTGCTTGGAGGGCTTAAATTTTTTCTGATTTTACCTGGGACATCAATAAACAAATCTCTACAGTAGGCGGCAATTTGGTTTTTAGAGCAAAGAGGCGCATTTTTGTAAAGCCTTAATATTTATTTATTTTTTTAAAGTGTTTATCAACAAAATATCACAAATAAACACGATCATTTAAAAAATAATCCTTACTAATATTGAAGTGAGTTAGTTTGTTTGTTTGTTACGTCTTCACGCTTAAATGGCACAGATTTTGATGAATTTCGGTACAGCGATAGTTGGGACCCTGGAGACGGACATAGGCTTAGGAAAAGGGGAGAGAAAGATTTTTTTTTTTTCGATCCCCACGCGGGTTAAAGTTAGCGTTAGCCCAAAGTAACTATGCCACGCGGACGAAGTTGCGGGCGGAAGGTAGTTTGCTTATAACAACAAATTGACATTTACCTCAAACAGTAAATCAAAAAGATATGGAATTTCATATTTTTAATATTGGGCTGTTCATCAGTGTCATACCTTTGTTTGTCTCTCAGTCTGGAAGTCAAAGCGCGGGAAAAAAACAAATCAAATCATAGTTTCATAACAAAATTACTTTGTTCGGTTATTAAATTTCTCCGTAAGTGTATTGGAAAATGTCGTTTGATTCTTCCTTCATCGTTTGAGAATTCGACACTGCTGTTGTCGGCTCTATTACGCTCTCGTCTAGCGGCTCGAGCGTTAAATCTGCTTCGGCCGCAGTGACACAGTTTCCTCCCTTAAATCAAAATGTACTATATCCGTCGTGGCGACAGTTGAGTGTTGCCACGTAGAGTTGTGTTCGATGCAGAATGCAGTACCGTCCTTTAATAAATCTATTGTTTGTGTTTGACTGTAAATCGTTTCATGTAAAGAGATCCAGATTTTTCTGATCAGCTACCCTACCATGACGTATTAAAGCAGAACTTATTCCGCTGAGGGAAAGGGACAGAGCTATACAGGGTGTCTAGCACCATCTCTTTCACTCAGTGGAATAAGTTCTGCTTTAAGATGTCATAGTAGGCCTACAGAGAACAGAGAAGCCAGCAGTGACTGGCGAAGCACGTGATATAAGACATATTTAACAACTGTCATGGAAATACTGAGGAGCAGTGGTGCATTACTTTGAGTATCAGCAATGCTTCCGAAAGATAAAGGAACACATTTTGAGGAAACCGCGCGGTATGTTCTAGAAAACAATTTTTCAAAAGAGGACCACACGGTATTACCCAGTACCAACTGGTTTGTGGAGGTTAGATAAACAGTTGCTCTATGTAAGTAGACGACTTGGTTGGCGAAAAGGCTGAGCGATCCTGCTAGGGTGATTATCTAGAATGCGATTGTGCCCCCGCACCCCAGCCAGAAGTGACGAGAAGGAACACCGTGCGGCTTCAGTCAATAGGAGTCTGACAGACCCCTCCGCCATGGCGGAGGACATCGATCGAAGATTTCCGCACGTAAAAGAAGAGGCTGAGCGATCGACTGCTGCGCTGCGTGCTACGGTTTCGATCCCTTCACGGAACAAATATTTGTAAAGCCTACAGATAGATTTTCCGGGTCTGGCTGTTTGTGTATGTGAGTTTAAATGTTTATAAACACACCCACGATAATGGAGAAATTCCTAGTGTGGGGCAAGATTTTTTTTAAAAAAGAAATAGAGCTGGTATTCAGCTGCATCCGGTTACATCGGAAGCTGACCCCAACATAGTTGGGAAAAGGCACAGCAGATGATGATGGCATGCGTTCTGACCCAATAATAATAATACCTGTTCTATACATAATAATATATGTATAATACCTGCGTATTTTTAACGATATCATGCATTAATTAAAATAATTCATTTGCATTCATTGCTAGACATGATAATGTTGCCGACTATTTATCGTTGAATACTGCTAATATTGTAATGGAAGTGTCACATTTTATTAATGACCTGTGGACTGAACCCAGCGTTACTAACGATGCCTATTAATTATTCAGACTTTGTTGGAATATATCTAGTGCTTATGACTTTAATTTAAGACTTACAGCGTTCGAAGTGGAAGACTGCAATAATGATTTTGGTGATTGTGTTCTACTACGGTTTTTTTTTTCGATAGGAAATCATCAATTGAAAACCTTTGCTCCGGGCGGAAGAGGAAGGGAGCATCAGACTTTTATAGACTAAATACACCGGTATTCCCTCGCATTAATAATAAATATCTTGGGACAAGTCTTACACGGCTATCTGATCCCAAGCTAAGCAGAGCTTGTGTTATGGTAAACAGACAACTGATATACATACTTATATAATTTATAAAAACACACATATTATAGATAAATCACAGCCAGACACAGAACAAACAATCATGCTCATCACACAAAGTTTGTCCTGAGTGGGAATCGAACCCACGACCTCCGGCTCAGCAGTAACCAGGACCACTAACCACTAGACCAACAGGCCCGTCATTACAGGCAGGCAGGCATTACTTCCGTCGGAAAGCAGAGAGATCCGATGTCAACTTAGTAGAGGAACCTCAACCACGGACTATTTACTGTTGTTTTACGTTTTCAAACCCAGCCACTCATATCTTTGTGATATCGTTAATAAACTAAATCTTTATCAGTCCACGTCCAAGGAAACAAAAATATAAACACTCATACATAAAAATGGGTGCGTGATACAAATTTGAATGTGGAATCCGCAGAGGGCCCGCGCGCGCATCTTTATGACATAATCGGCGTAAACGTGACGCGAATCCTGCGCAGGCATTGTTGTCGTTTTTGTTGCGCGCCTTTGTGATATTGGACAATTATATGATTATGATGTGGTGGGCAAACTGCATCCGCACCTTAGCAATAGAAACTTAATTACGAAGTCTTGTTTCTAGCGATAGATCAGAGATAGCTACCTAGTATGAGAAATTCCACTGTTTGATAGTATTCACATACTTACTCTGGACTTTAAAAGAGACTGTGACCTCTGACTTTGTTTCGGTTGTTTCTTCTCAGAGTAGTCGAGTACGAAACACCGGCCTCATCTAGTTTTAAAAAAAGACGTGTAAAAGTGTTTGTGAAAACCTACTTGCAAAATAAACATCATTTATCATTCACTTTTATATCATGTCCGTTTTAATGATTTGGAACTGGAAGTGAAATCACAAAACTTTTATTTAAAAACTTAGTTTTTTTTTGGGGATGGGAATTCATCAAATAACTTCACCCGCTCTGGGCGGAGCGAAGCGGGCTGTTAGACTTTTACTCACTAAAACCCCCCCACATTCCTTCCTTTGCCCTTTATATTCCGGGGTCGCGGTATCTCTTTCAAACGAACCGCATCCCCGGCAAGCAGTGGGTGCCGCAGGCCCCTATGCATTGCTGACATCTCTTTGAGGCGCGTGGAACATGAACACGCCGTCGCCACGGCCTATCGTCGCTAGACGGAAGGACGGAGAGCTGCCCATTGCTCACCGTCCACTGGCCCGGAGACGCCCGACGCCCGGCCGGCTGAGTTGGTTTGAGTTTCGAGAATTAGTGCTTTAGTATGTTTCCTAAACCGTTCTGAAAGCAAGAGTACCTCCTAACTCGTAATTCACGACACTATAAACTACCGACTTTTAATTAAAGTTCGTACCACATAATTTTGCGATAAAATCAGTATTTTCTTTCATGTCTATTGCATGTTTTGACGTACCCTGGTGCAGTAATTGTATTGTATTATGTACATGATACAGCATTTAATGTGTTTATCTTTATGTTTTATTACCTGACTGAGAGTGTAAATAAAATACATAGAATATGAAAATGAAATGTGTATAAATTGCTAGAATTGTAGTGGGAGAATTATAGAAGTTTTTTTTTTGTTTGAAAAAACGTGTAGTCACCGTGAGTGCGCTTACAAACATTTAAACTCACACAAAAATCCAGACCCGGAACAACTATCTGTAGGTATACAAATATTTGTTCCGTGCGGGAACCGAACCCGGGACACGCAGCACAGCAATCGATCGCTCAACCACTGCGCCAACCGTGCCGTCAAAACGTGTTCATCTAGTTTAGGGCCTCATTTGAACCAGAGTTACTTGAATGTGATCGCATGGCTAAATCTTGCAGAATGTAATCAAAATGGATACCTATCTTAATTAAATGTGTTTTAAAAGCTTCAATTATGACATAATAATCAACGAAAGACCACCCGAAAATACTTGTATTCTTTTTATTACCTACTTTGGACCATACTATTACCGGCCCGAAACAACTACCTGTAGGTCATACAAATATTAGTCGGAAAAAAATATTGTGTGGGCATCGAACCCAATTAATCGCTTAGCCACTGAGCCACCGTGCCATCATAATTAATCGCGTCCGGTTGAACTTGATACCGACAATAATGTTGGTTATAACACTTAGTCAAATGTAGGTAGAGGACTACCTACATTATTTTTTTCTGAAACCCTTTGTACTGTATAATTTAATGTAATTTATTTAATTGACATTACCTAATGATCCATTTTTCTTGATTCAATTCATTTTAATTTACTTATCTTATCTATAATTTACTTTTATTAAAATTATATTTAGTACTTTTTAAGTATTTATTATTATTAAATTATTAATGTACACACGAAGGCACATCAACCCTATACAAAACCATTTTAACCTGATCTCTCTACTACGGTGTGTGATCCGTAGTAGAGAGATCAGATTATAATATTTTAGAATAGGTTGACCTGCAGTCGTGTGTACTATACCAACTATTTATTTTTAACATAAACAATTTTTTTTCTCTTTTAATTTTATAACTCATTAGCACTTAAATTTCATCAATATTTGCGTACTTCTTTTTCAATCAAAATCAAATCAAAATATTTTTATTTCACATAGACCTACATGGGCACTTATAAAACGTCGAGAAAAGATGCACTACTATAATACACATTAGGGTTCCATACCTTAAAAGGAATAAACGGAACCCTTAGTAGACTTTGTTGTCTGTCTGTCTATCTGTTAATACGCTTTATCTTAGGAACACGTGGAGTTATCGAGTTCAAATGAAACCCTTTCCGCTGTGAATAAATCAACCCTCTAATAAGTCTACGCAGTCAAAAGATCTGTAGCCCTACTATGACCTCTTAAAGCAATTCTTATTCCACTGAGAGAAAGAGATGGTGCTAGACACCCTGTATAGCTCTGTCTCTTTCCCTCAGTGGAATAAGAATTGCTTTAAGAGGTCATAGTAGGGTAGCTGACCGTTTATGTCGCAAGTTTTTTACGGAACCTTCGGAGCGCGAGGCTGACTTGCTCTTGGACGGTTTTTTTGCGGATGGGAATTCATAAAATAACTTCCTCCGCTCTAGGCGAAGCGTAGTGTCAGACTTTTACTGACGGAAGCACATCCATGTTCCTTCTTTTGCCCTTTGTGTTCCGCGGCCGCGGTATCTCTTCCGAACAACCCGCAACTCCAGATGTTTGCATAACTTATATAAGGTAGTCTGTACACCCAATTATTGTAACAAATTATACCTACCCAAATATTTATTTTTCATTTATTTCCTTATATAACAAACTTGTTATTAATCAAATGGAATGGCTTTGATTAATAACAAGTTTGTTATATATGGCGTATTTACGCCAATAATAAAACAGGTCTAAATCGTATATTGTATAATATTGGTTAAAAAAATATTCTTCAAATTACTTTAATTTTTTTTTTTTGTATATATTAAAAGTATACCAGTTTTTTACGTTCGTCATGACCTTGGTATCTATATTTGTAATAAACACGATTTATCTACGCTTATTTAAGGAAATGGTAATTTCACCAAGCCGTTTTTCGAATTCTTAACAAACTAGCTGGCACCCACGGCTCTTATGTGTTATTCTAGACTATAATCTACCTCTGTGCCAAATTTCATCAAGATCCGTTCATCTGTTTTGACGTGAAAGAGTAACAAACATCCTTACATCCATCCATCCTCACAAACATTCGCATTTATAATATTAGTAGGATTGGCAAAAGGGTCGCCCACTAATACCATGGGGCTTAACCATAACCAACGAAATGTGGGTGTTGTATTAGGAACACCTCTGGCTAACCCTTCAGGGACCTTCCTTCTTCAGGGACGTCAGGCGTGTTGTTATGTTATGGCGTTATCTTATTATAAAGCGCACGTGCTTGTCTATTGTCCCGTCTCTAGTTCATCTTTTGTCTAGGGAAAATATACGCGGAATTAACTACCGCATTGATGTCATGTTCTACGTGATTATTGTTATTTGCGTATGAGTACCAGCAGCCACTGTAGTATAGTAAGGGCAGTAAGTTTATTTAATACTAGCTTCTGCCCGCGTCTTCGTCCACGTCAAAAAAATAGTCTATGGCATTCAGTAATTGTGTAGCATTCTTTCGTGAAATACCTAATTTCGAAATCGCATGACTAGTATCAGAGTTTTTTTTTAATTTATTGCCCCTCTATAGTACTCTATAGTATAATATAGTATATATTTCTCCTGTATCGTGGACGAGACCCGGAACAACTATCTGTAGGCCATACAAATATTTCTTCCGTGCGGGAATCGAACCCGCGACACGTAGCGCGACAGTCGATCGCTCAGGACGCTCAGACACTGCGCCAATCATGTCGTCAAAGATCTCCTACATACAAACTTAAATTCTTTTTCAAAAATTGAGGGAAATTAAGTTAATTTATACGTAGTTACAATTGACACACTTGTTATAGGAAAGTAGCTTATAATTGAATCTTGGTATTTTCGACATGCTTCTTTAAACATAGACATAAATATACAAGGTAGAAAAGAATCGGATGCTAAAACTTATAAAACCACATATTCAGTAGTTAGGTACTGTATAATTCTGAACTCTGTTTCATAAATTTTAAAAAATGTAGCTGTAGGTGTTGTAGGTTTGTAGGTTTTTTATTTATTTATAGACATAATCGTCTACAGTTACAGGTACAGTTATAGGGAGCTCGTGGCTAAATAAAAGCAGCCGCTCGGGTCGATCTTTAGGTGAAGCCGCGCTTGCCTAGGTTGGTCTGTGGATGGGTGACCACCCGTTACATACCGAGTTTCCTCCGTGCCTCGGAAAGCACGTTAAGCCGTTGGTCCCGGCTGTCATTTGTAGATCTTTGACAGTCGTTACAGGTAGTCAGTGTCCCGAAAGTCTGACAACCAGTCTTACCAAGGGGTATCGTATTACTCAGTACTAACTGGGTTGTGGAGGTCAGATAGGCAGTCGCTCCATGTAAAATACTGATATTCAGCTGCATCCGGTTAGACTGGAAGCCGACCCCAACATAGTTGGGAAAAGGCTAGGCAGATGATGATGATAATCGTCTACAGTAGATAAGCGTTTCATCGGATCGTAATCCCAATTAACCCGTGTTTATTACGCAACAAATATCTATCTAATGTTATTCTCAGTCTTTGTCCGTCTGTCACAGTGGATATTATTCTCTGTTTTTTTGCATCCAGCAAGTGTAACTGTATAGGATCCCTAACTTATTTATTATGGACCCCTTTCCGATGGACAAAAATCCCGTGTAATCCAGTTGTTGTTCTGATAATATATAATCACAGCCTGAAAAAATACAAAACAAAACTTGAATTCTTTTTCTTTATTATTATTTCAGTAACTTTACTATGACCTCTTAAAGCAATTCTTATTCCACAGAGGGAAAGAGACAGAGCTATACAGGGTGTCTAGCACCATCTCTTTCCCTCAGTGGAATAAGAATTGCTATAAGATGTCATAGTAGCCCTTCAGTATCCTTACTAATATTATAAAAGCGAAATTGAGTTTGTTTTGCGTCTTCATGCCGAAACGGCTAAACCGATTTTGATGAATATTGGTACAGAGATAGTTGGGACCCTTGAGACGGACATAAGCTATTTTTTCAAATGATTAAGATATTGAGGGAGAAAGAGGGAAGAAAAGGGGAAAACTTAGCTTTGCTATTACAATAAATAAGGCGCAAGGGAAAAAACTACAAGTAGCAGGTACCTGTAAATCAGGAAAGGGGAACTGTGTTACCCCGAATTTAAAGCGAGCGAAGCTGCGGGAAAAAGCTAGTAATAAATAAATTTTATTCATATAATTATTGGTTTGTTACTAACTAGGTTTATTACAAAACCAAGTTGTTTTAAAATAAATACGTAGGGCGTAAACGCGGGTAATGTGTAAATAAGTTGTTTACCCATACAGGTCCTGTCATTTGGAGTGACCGTAGTGACGGGGATATGTTAGCGCATGGCAACGACCCCCGAAAATAATCCCCCACTTTGAAAATCCCTGTTATAGAGGAAAGCTATTACCACTAACAAAAATAAGCTATTACCCTACCATGACGTCTTAAACCAGAACTTATTCCAGTGAGGGAAAGAGACAGAGCTATACAGGGTGTCTAGCACCATCCCTTTCTCACACAGGAATAATTCTGCTTTGCCTCACTTGTGCCTTACTACTTTCTACACTTCTTCAAACATCATATTGACATATTTAAGTACATTATGAGTACATTGTAAGTATTAAATTAATACGAGTTCTTATATCATGTACGTATATCTTGTAAACTATACGACATCATTAACTTGAGATATATCTACTATTATAGAATACTTTGTTGGTGAGTTTAAATGCCCTTGATTTAGAATTATATGTACCTATAGGTATACATACACAGTGTACCTAAGTAAGAATCATAGCAAGTATTAATCTAAACACATTTACATGTTAATCACAGTTATTTGTTACTTAAGCATATTTATTTGTTCGAGTAAACACGCAAAACATTACATTGTCAAACAGAAATCTACCTCTTTACCACAGTATAACAACAAGAACAGTATGGAAACTAGGCCTAGTTGTAGAAATAAATACCTATGCTCCACTGCAGCTTTAGGGTTGTCACTCTAAATGTTTTTGAAACTGAACTGTATTTATTAAAACATCTGATTCTGTGTTCTATAGTGATCAAACAATCGAGTTAAAATAACTAGTTTACTAATGCTGCCAGCCTTCTGGGCACTTTACCTGTTGACTGCGATGCGGACAAAGTTGACGCCTTGTTATTATTAGTTTGTATCTATTTATAGTTTGTATATAGTAATTAATTTAAAAAATAGTTATAAATGTACTAAAAGGATAAAAAAAGTTTATCTGTTTACAAATAAAATTTAAATTGGTAATCTCATGGCTTCGCTTAATACCAGTGAAAGAAGATCATTTATAACACTCAATATTAATACACAACAGCTTGTGAGCTTTTCCAATATGGCGTAAAATTTTACAAGCTGTGGCGTGAGCCGCGGAAAGACGAAAACGTTTCGTTTGGTCCTTGTCGGAAGGGCGCGCGGTGGACGCCGCAAGCGGCGCGCGGCATGGCGCATATGTGGCGCCGAATGCCCCAGGCGGCGGCTGCGCACCGTTCAATGCATTTCAAATAAGAATGAAATGACTTTGATACCATAAAGTGACGACATTTAAGTTTAACAAAAATATATTTTGTGCCAATCACTTTTAATAATCAATAATATTTATCTTGTTCATGTTATTTCAATATGATTATTGTTTATTAAAGAGCGTGTAGGTAAGTATTAGAAAAGCATGCATGAGGCATGAGAGAATACTAAGGTCATCCTTATCTAAGTTGAAACGCATAGTACTGGGTTTTAACCTGGGTTTTTAAAAATGCGTGTAACAGTAATTAAAAAACACTACATTAAGAAAAATATATATATTATATTACTTACGCAGTTACAAATTATTTAGCGAAAATACTTTCGTCTTCATTGACATTTTTGGAATGCTTTATTATAAAATTTTATAGTATAATAAATTCTCATTATAATGAATAGCTTCTTCAAATGAACTATTGGGAAACAAGGACAAGGTACTACCAAACCGATTTTGTCTAATTCGTGCTTTTTGTGGAGATAAAGGCACGGGCCCACCGCGGTGCACGGAGAGGATACGCATGTGTAATAAGCTTCGCTGTGTAAGAAAATGTATGTGGTTGTGTCCATTGCAACCCACGGAGACGCTACGCATGAATTGACGTCATTAATACACGCGTGGCTTGCTCGAATAGGCGGTTACATAGCTCAACTCTGTCAACGTGAGTCTACGTTTCTACTGGAGTACACGAGTATGACCCATGACTATGAATAGCTCACTTATTGCAGAGCAGTTTTCCTCCGTGGATTGCAGTGGCACGTGTGTAGCATCTCCGTGCGCAGTGCCACGCTATACATAGCCGTGGGTTTTCGTGTAGGTACTCCAGTGGAAACGTAGACCCAAGTTGTCAAACAAATTAATACACGCAGTTAAAATGCGCCGCGTGCCCGTGCTCATCATGCACCGCGGTTGGCCCGCGCCTTAAACGCAACCACTCTTCTTGACGCGGCACTCACGACTGACAGCACCGCGATGTCCGCTTAGAGGCCTCGTCGATTGGCGTGTATGTATGAGTGTGCCGTTTCAAACTTTAGTACGTAGTTTCCGTACTGTCCATATGTTTAGTGTATCTTTACTCTGCAAAGTTCGGGCTAGGTGGTACTCCATCCTGAAGACCATAACGGGGAGATACAATTCTTCTGTGTTACACCTAACAAAGAAGAATCGTTTGAGAAGGTTGTTGTTCACGACACATTTATGACAACAACAACATGTATGTGAACAACAACCTTTTTTAAATTAGACAGTAAGATTTTCTAACATAGGTTTAAGTTTTTCCCAATTGTTTACCTACTTATTATCCTTACTAATATTATAAAAGCGAACGTGAGTTTGTTTGTTTGTTACCTCTTCACGCTTTAATGGCTTAACCGATTTTGATGAATTTTAGCACAGAGATAGTTGGGAACCAGGAGACGAATATAATGTTATTAAAGAAAAGTGGGATATGAGGGAGAACGAGGGATGAAAAAGGAAAACTTAGCGTTGCTATTAAAAATCAATAAGGCGCATGGGCAAAAACTGCAGGTAGCAGGTACTGTGTTATACCGAATTTAACGCGGGCGAAGCCGCGGGCAAAAGCTAGTTACCAATAAACTTATGAAATAATCTTTAATATCCGTATTAAAGTTTATTTTCTTAAATATTATTATTTATTTGAGCTGTTGCACATTGCAATGATACCTAAATAAAAACGTACGTATACGTAATGTGGAAACAATCACGATAAATACTTTCGGAAACCAACTTAAAAAAAAACATTTCATTCGATAAGGCTTTAGTCAATATCCTACTTAAAATAATAAAAGTTGTAAGATATAGTAAAAGTTCTATATGTATAACGTCACGCCTGTAAGCCCCGAATGGTTGGGCAGATGTAGGTATACCTAACCTAGTACAACTTTCGCCAGTTATGTTCTACTCCACATGTTTCGTCTACACAAATGTCCTTTTCTTGGTATTGTTCGTCGTGTAGTTGAGCTCAATGGGTTATGAGTCGAGCTACACGATAACTGACAAATGCTTGCACTGACTGGCCAGGTCCACTCAATCTGTGTGGTGCTTTCTTAACAGACCATTTCAGACACACAGTCCTCATGTAAGTTGACCAAGATTTTTTGTCAGGACCTTAAAAGACACCTCTGAGTTTGTTTCGGCTGTTTCTTCTCAGAATAGTCGGGTACGAAACACCGGCCTAATTTCATGCGGGGATCTACTGCTGCGTGTCACGGGTTAGAACCCGTGACACGCAGCGCAGCAGTCGATCGCTCAGCCACTGCGCCAATCGTGCAGTCAAACATTGGACAACGTATATCTTTATGGTTGGACTAGCGTCTGTGGAGCATGAGGTCTTCGGTTCGATTCCGACGGCTATAGGTTATACCTAGTGTAATTAATTTTAATATAAAATATATTTTGTAGTTACTTACAACTGTCATATAAGCTTCCTTTTTCGTCGGCTTCTGTGCATCACAGTAAACACCGAATAACAATATCAAACATAATTTATTAAATAAACTCATTTTTTAACAAATCAATACTAGATCACTTTTCACTAAAATTGATTTAAAAAAATATAAATTAAAATTCCTTAGCCTATTTTATAATTAAAAAAAAACTAAGGTTCTAATTTCAAAGGCCGCGCGATCCCGCCGCGTTGTCATCCGAATACTCGAAACTCGGTTACTATAGCAGGGGCTTTTATCATTCAGCCGTTTGCACGCATGCTACGCCAGAGCTCAGAGGTCGTGTCGAGAATACGATCTGTATCGCGGAAAATAAGTAGCGGCAAATTAATTCATTGATAGTTTAAAAAAATCATTTCCGCATTAAGGGTTCCGTATTAACTAAACCTTTTTTCTTTTATTTCATTGGTTCACTAACAATTTTTTTACAATCTAGTATTGTGCTGAACATACAAAAACATGCAAAAATGATCAATTAGGTATAGAAAAAAAATAGACTCGTACAGGACATCCTTTTCTTATAATATTATAAAAGCGAAAGCGAGTTTGTTTGTTACGTCTTCACGTCTAAATGGCTAAACCGATTTTGATGAATTTTGGTACAGAGGTATTTGAAGCCCTGGAGATGGACATAGGCATTTTTTTTTAAAGAAGTGAGACATGAGGGAGAAAGAGGGAAGAAAAGGGAAAACTTAGCATTGCTATTACAATAAATAAGGCGCAAGGGCAAAAACTACAGGAAGCCGGTACTTGCAAATCAGGAAAGGGGAACTGTGTTACCCCGAATTTAACGCGAATGAAGCCATTACAATAAAACAGAATTCATAACAACAATAAATAATATTAAGAAAAAAAAATGCTATCAACTCTATTCAATTCATTAGCTAGATTACCTATACAAAAATAAATTAAAATAACTTAAAGAAACTAACTTATAAATAAACTAATAAATAGCGTCATCGGCGCTGTAAACTGGTAATGTCGTCAAGAGACTGGCCGTGTTACCATGCTGGTAACGCTGAGCCTCTAGCCAAAGTAAAAGCCAACTCTTGGGCCCCGGGAAGTGTCAACTAAACGTTTTGAAATATCCTTAAAAAGGCGCTGACTACAAGGACCACAGTCCAAGTCCAAAACAAATGTTGCATACCTCACGGTAGAATGTATTGGATCCTTCTCTTACGTCCGGTTCCAATAAACTAAAACGAGTCGTTTTGCTTAGGGATAGTAAGATTTTGACATACGTCTCATAGAAATTATGTCAAAATACTACCGTCCGTAACCAAAACGAATCGTTTTTAGGGTTCCGTAGTCAACTAGGAACCCTTATAGTTTCGCCATGTTTGTCGGTCAGTCCGTCCGTCGGTCCGTCCGTCCGTCCTCGCTTAATCTCTGTGACCGTTAGTAATTTCGGAAATAATCGCTCCAAAAGTAAAAAACAATGTGTCCCCCCCCCCTCTAACTTTTGAACCATAACTTTAGAAAATATGAAAAAAAATCTAAAAAGTAGAACTTTATAAGGACTTTTTATGAAAATCATTTTGAACTTGATTGACACAACAGTTTTTGTACAAAAAAGACAAAAAGTTGTACAAAATAATTTCTGGACTAGGTTTGTAGTATAATCGTATATGCAAGCATTTTTTGTAACTTTGTTTACATATTTTATTATCCTGAACGTATCTTTTTTCAAACAAAAAAAGAATCCAAATCCAATCCAAAATTACCACCGAAATTGCACGTCTTTGTATTAATTAGTAACCCAATTCCCCGAGAGATGGCGCTGTAGGTACTTATTACATTAGATCAGGTATTACCGAATTGTTCGGTTGGCCTCATAACTGGGAACACTTATTGTGACGGACGGGAAACTACGGAACCATACACTGAGCGTGGCCCGACACGCTCTTGGCCGGTTTTTTGTTTATTGGAACGTGGTGTTACTCAACACCATATTTCTGTGCCTACAGGCTACATTCATAGCAAATAAATTTCATTTCATTTCATAATTTCATTTCACTAGAGTTTCAACCGGAAATAGCTCGAATATATAGATACAAATAAGTGTATAATATATTCACGCCGCTTGAAGTTCTCTGGAGCCGCATCAGCAGTGACAGGGCAACACGTAGAGCTAGTAAAATGTATGCACATGTTAAAAACTACATAATTCTACTGTTTTCGCTGTAGCATGCATGGTGCCACAATGAGAACTCCTTTACGATTGTGATATTCAGGGTAAAGCCTTTAATCACGTAAGAATAATCCTATATAATAATAATATTTACCCAATAATAACGTTCCAGATTTAAAGAAAAGGTGCATTTAACTAATATCACCCGCACCATACCTACCACTAACTGGACTGGGAACTGTACCACAATCACTTACATATAAAAACCGTACGTAGGTTCAAGGAGGATGTACTTCATGTACTTAAGTACAAAAATAAATTAAACAAAACTAGGTCTAGTTTAAAAAACAAAAATATTCAGAGGTAAAGCGATAAACTGTAAGAAATTGAGAGAGATCATTGAGAGAATTGTTATCGAAAGAGGTTGTAACAAGTTTCCCTAGATTAAATTTATATATATTTACATCCGAGCCAGATAATCATAATACATATTTCCATAAATGTCATCTGCAACATTTATGAAAATTGGCGTTAAATTTTCCTAAATTGTGAAACTGCAAATCCTTATCTGTCATTAATGACATCATTATATTGTTTCGTTGTAGAGACTATATTGTTGCTGACTTGCTGACAAAACTATAGTCACTAGAACGAAACAAACTCTTTAACCTCAGACTTTGTTTTGCCCTCTTCGCCGCTCCTTCTCCACACGTGAAACACTAAGATAATTATGGTGATGGGCGGGCGTATTCAGGTTCTTGTCTTAACGATCAAAACATGCTGATTCTTGGCCTAAATTGAAATCTAATTAAATCAAAATCAGAAATGTTTATTTGTCAGAATATGGTACCAATAGATGTTAAATTATAACATGTTAAAAGTTAACGTTGTACAGTGATCGTGTCTGTAAGTGTATGACACACTTACAGACATCATCATTATACAGGTTATTATGTCAGCTTAGCGTTTTTTCAATAATTTTTTTTTACAACCTTTGGAGGAATTTAGGAATTTCTACGGTACCGTGGGTGCGTTAACAGCCTTCATCACCAGCCTGGCCTTTTCCCAAATATGTATATTGGGATCGGCTTCCAGTCTAACAGGATGGAGTTGACATAGAGCGACTGTCTATCCGAACTCCACAACCCACTTAGTACTGGGTAACATTTGTTAACTTTCCCGACTATCTGTACCGAATGTCAAAAATGATACAAATGACACAGTCACAGAGGAAACCGGGTGGTCACCAATCCACAGACCAAACAAGGCTAGCACGGCTTTACCTAAAGACCGACCCGAGCGGCTGTTATTATTTAGCCTCGAGATCATTTAAACTATCATACATAAATAACCAGATACGGAACAGTTCTGTAGGCCATACAAATATTAGTACAGTGCGGGGACCGAACCTGCGACACGCAAAGGAGGAGTTAATTGCTTAACTACTGCCGTGCAGTTGACAAAGGATTGGGCCGTTTGTGTGTGAACGGCGACCTCTGACGTCCGGCCCTGATTAGGTCATGTCCCGGAGCGAGAGGGAATGAGAAGCAGTCACCTCTGTCAGTTATGCTAGCGAAGGAGGTGGCTGGACGTTTGAGGGCGAGAACCTGAAAACAACCCGGCCACCGAATATGACAGACTCGCTGTGGACGGTGAGCAAAGGGTAGCTCACCGTCCGCCCGTCTACTGACGACACGACAGCCCGTGTCGACGGCGCGGCGCGTTTGTGACCCGCAGTGAATGAAAGAGATGGCAACAAAGCAGAGGGGCCAGCCAAGGTCACTGCCAGGGTTACAGGTTTATAACAAGAGTTACAGCGGCCCTGGAACACAATGTCAGAATTGTTCTGACTTTGTGTTCCAATGATGCTCCGCCCAGAACGGGAGAACATTTTTGACGATTTCCCATAAAAAAAAAGTCTGCGATAGCGGTCAAATTGTAGTGCTACATTTTAAAAGCCTTTGGTTTTTTACTTAATCCCGAGTCATTTCAAAAATTCTAAGGTCTAAAGCTTTATTCGTAAACTAGCTGGCACCCGCGGTAAAAGTATCCTTTGTGTTATTCCAGACTATTATCTACCTCTGTGCCAAATTTCATCAAGATCCTTTCAGGCGTTTTGACGTGAAAGAGTAACAAACATCCATACATACATCCATCCATCCATCCATCCATCCTCACAAACATTCCCATTTATAATATTAGTAGGAAGGGTGATTTGATTTGATACCATAATACGAATAACACAATAACACTTTACCTGAGCTGGGAATCGAACTACACAGCCCAGGTGACCTTGCGACCAATCTCCCGTGATGGGCACAGATAACGATTGTAACAACATGACAAGTTTTTTTTTTATAAATCTTACTGTGTGTGTAATTGTTAACGTTTTCTTTGTGAGTCAATTTAAACAATTATGTTAATAGGAGTAGCCCTGTGCACATTAAGACGTGTTACGACTGTTAATATGTTGCACGGTTTTTTTTTATATTGTTTTTTGGGTGATTCTTTGAAACCGAGGTAATTCGACTCATTGGTATGGCTTAATCATTTTTGTGCAATATTATCTCAGTTAGGATATTAATTTGTCCGGGTCACTAAATGTAAAAACATATGTCAAAGGCACTCATTTGCACCCAGTAGCTTACGATTTAGAGCGTGCTGATTAATTGATCAGCCAGATTAATTATGAAAAAGGCAGAATAATGAGACTTTGCGCCAGATTAATTTGAATCATGCAGATAAATGATAATATCAATTTTTTTTCAATAGATTTTATTAATTAAACATTCATAATCACAGTTGCAATTTAAAAATAACAGTAAAGTTTTTGGTCCTATTAAACATTAATTAAATTGAGTAAGTATTAAATCACAATTTCGTCAGTTGTTTTACGTTTCAAAGCAAAATCTTACAAACACTTTAAAATATAATCATAAAATCTTAGTCATACTAATCTTAGTCCTGCGGCTGCGCTAATGAGTAGTATGTTCTTAAAAAGATAATAAATGCAATATAATTCACCCTTCATTTTCAATTGAGGAAACTTTAAAATAATCTTCATTTTAAACAAAACTGTTAATAACATACAACAGCAAAGATCTTGATTTTAAACTAAACTCCCTTGTAACTTCTTATAATAAAAACAGTAAAATCTTTGATTTCAACTAAAAACATAATAACACCTAACAGAAACAGTAAAGATCTTGATTTTAAACTGAACCCCGTTGTAACCATTAATAATAAAAACAGTAAAATCTTCGTAGAAAACTAAACACTATGTTCTTAAAAAGATAATAAATGCAATATAAATTCAGCCTTCATTTTCAATTGAGGAAACTTTAAAATAATCTTCATTTTAAACAAAACTCTTAATAACATACAACAGAAAAGATCTTAATTTTAAACTAAACTCCCTTGTAACTTCTTATAATAAAAACAGTAAAATCTTTGATTTCAACTAAAAACATAATAACACCTAACAGAAACAGTAAAGATCTTGATTTTAAACTGAACCCCGTTGTAACCATTTATAATAAAAATAGTAAAATCTTCGTAGAACACTTAATAATAATGATATTCATGAGAATCAAAATCAGTCTTAATTTAAAAGAGATTTCACTAACTTGAGATCAAAGCATCGAATCTAGGAATATTTCTACCTAGATATCAAAAAATATTCAAATCTTCGTCATCAGAGCCCAATAGATCATACGGATTGATATTTTCTAAATCAATACTAAAATGTTGGTTTCCATCCCTTGAAAAAGTTATCTCTGAAATATTATCGAAAACATCTCCTGTAGATTCAATACATCGATCTGCTCTATCGATACCTTCTCCTTTAGCTTCATTTTTTTTCATCACTGTTGATTCTTTTCCAATGGCACCTTGTGTATTACTTTTTCCTAATGATTTACTTTTACTCGAGACCCTTTTATGCGAGCAGTTCCGTATTAAAGTGGTATCATTAATCTCTGACAAACTGGTCCCTTCTTTATTTACTGTTTTGTTAGGTGTTCCGCTAATATCTTGATAATCATTTGTTTTATTACTCACTGTCCAAAAAGATTCACCAATTTCTCTCAGTTGTCTTGTTGAATTAACTAGCGGTGTAACTGGCAAGATATGAGGAACTTCTTCTAAGTGATAAAACCCAAGATGATTCATGTGGTGGCAACGAATGGCTTGATAAAGACATTCTTGGTCAATGCAACTCAATTTTCGAACGGCTATCTCAGGTGATTCCAAGTTCCAAACTATCTGGTGCATTTTCATGCACCCTGAAAAAGCTTTAACTTTTTGTGGAAAAAGTAAGTCCTTCTCATTAACATCATACTCAGAAACAGTTCGCAATATGGTTTTTTTTTAAGTTTTGCTTCATGATATTTAAAAAATCATCAAGATCTTTTATATCTTGGCCTTGAGATACAGCTCGATCTGCAGTTCTTTTAATAATAGCACCTACTCCATCGGGGGCACCTTTTCCATGGCCAGACTCACTGTAGTTCCACGAAATGGTTCTGATTGAGCTTAAGTATATGTGCAAATAAGAAATTAAATGAAAAACTTTTTTATTCCGGTACTGGCTAGATGGAGAATCAGAAATAAAATGTACAGTATGAATGCCTTTCTTTGTTTCACCTATAAACTCAAGGATAGGTACTATGTGGGCCCATACTGCTGATATGTCATGACGAAGGCACTCACTCACCGTACAAAATGATTGTACTTGCTGTATCTTCTCATCGTCTAGGTAATATATAACCGAAGTGTGTAGAGTTAATTGTTTACGGCTACCACCAAAATGGTATGCCTGAATTTCGGCATTACATTTTACTGCGTAATTCTCACTGTAATCAATATGGATAATACACTCACCCTCTTGAAGATGTTCTTTTAAATGTTTAAAAGCCTTTTGTTGAGCAACTATATTTCCACAATGTAGAAGATACTGATCCAGTGTTGATTCCAATTTATCAATACATTTTTTGGGCTCTTCTCGTTTTTTTATTTTTTCTGTTGTCCTTATTTTTCTAGCTGTCCCTTGTATTGTGTGTTCTTTAGTTTCCCACTGCCAGTACGTAATTTCGATTGAATTATCAAATTCCTGATAACATACTGCCTTATTTTTGCATGCTGTACAGGTTCTATGCAAACAATCAACATTGTACACGTCGCAACATATCAAAGATAGAAAATCTTCGGACATCTTAGTTGTTAGTATCTTACGCTGATACAATCCTTGAATGACTAAAGCCATATTAGTGTGCAATTTGCATAAACAAGTGTCTCTTGATCGAATATCAGGTAGCAGTACCCAAAAAGGCCTCATCTTACAGAATGCTGAATAGCTTATAGTATAGGAAGAAGTTTTTAAAAACTTTTTATGCAGGCTAACAAGAGTGTCGCTAATGTACCGCTTTTGCTTCCGAACTTTGTTTCTTGTTATACATTCTTTTTTTCCAGAGCAAAGTCGACTATTTTCGTCGTCTTCAAAAAATACTTCGATTTCTTTTCGCAGAACTTCAGGAAAAGTTTTTAAATTATGGATTTGTGTTTGTTTCACCCTTTGTTTCATTTTACAAATATTTCGAATGGTCAGAGCTGGGGGTCTTTCCTTTATTTTTACTGGAATTATTCTTTGTATTTGTTTTTTATAACGTTCATTTTGTCGTTTCATTTTTAGTATGATTTGTTTGAGGTGATTTATTTCTTTGTCTTTATTGTATCGGATACGTCTCACGGCAGAAGAGACAGGTGAAGAACAGAAAGGAGATTTTCTATCTAATAGTTTATCCTCAAAATTAGAGAATAATCCACTGCTCTGTTCACTATTACTACGCGTAATTCTAGATGGCCCTGGTACTGGTGACTCTAATTCTCTGTTTATTGACTGGTTATGTAAAGGTGATTCATTAATGGGGTTTTGGTTGCCTATCAGTTCAGTATCTGGCATAATGTTGGGACTTTGTGGTGGAGTGTTTTGTTCAAGTAAAGCCGCTGTTCTTTTTTCTTGCTTCTTTTTTAGATAATAAGTCTTAAAATTTGTTCTCCATCTTTTTCTCTGTAGTCGTTGTTCTCTAGGAGGCATTTCATTTATTGGAAGCTGTTTCTTTTGTTCCTTTCTACGTAAGTAGCTTTTCCTATTCTTTTCTTGTTTTCCTGCCCATAACTCTGCATTATTTTTTATGTTTTCGTATCTCTTCTTCTCTGCGAGCCTCTTTTTTCGAAGTCTTTCTTCTCTTGTTTGTTTCTTTGGTTTTGCCATTGTGATTCTTAATATAGATCTGAAACAAAAAATGGGGTTTAATATAAAAATTAAAAGTGGATAGGTAAAATCCAGTCTAACCCAAGATATGAACAAAAATCATAAACTGCCACTTTCACACTCAGTCTAAATCGGTTTGCCACTATTCGAACGTCATTTACCACAGTTCCGTGTAAAAAATTGTAAAAACTGTGGTCTATCACTAAATATACTTCACAAGACCATATATAGTGAGTAATATTAACACAATAAAGTTTATTTTTTTTTATTACTTCATAACTAAACTCGTGTAAGGTTCATCCATTAAAAGAAATATAATTCATCTGGACATCTAAATTCGTCTGGCCTTAAGAGCCAGATAAAACCAGACTAATGCAAGCCAGATAAATGAGGAATTTGAAGATAATTAAACTCTGCTCTTTTATTTATAAACTTACAAAAGTAATAGTGCAATAAATGTAAATAAACAACCTAATAACACACTTTGGTTTTATAACAAAACATAAGGACTTATGCACAATTCATAAATTAAGACAGATTAATTATGCCGCTTACCTTACAATTTCCAGACGACGGGTTTCAATCGCACTTTTTCGCCAAATACACGCGACGCACGACCACTACACGCCACGGATCGGCAATGACTGGCGCAGCCAATCACGAGTCGATTTTATTAAATGAAATACTTAATGTTTACGTTGAATTCATGCGTGGCAAAGATGCGCCAGACGAATTATCATTTTAGTCGGGGACAATTTTTAAAGTATTGTTATTACGAGAATATACAAGTATCTTGAATTTAAGTATGATAATAGTAAGAAATAAACATTCAAATATCGATACAACTTACAAAAATGTTTGTATTTCGACAATTGGTAACAGGAAACAAAATTATTTAACAAAAACCGACGTTGGGACAACGCAGATTAATTAGAATTGACTGTAATCTGCAAACTTATTTAATATTTGTTTAAATAAATCGCATTCGTAATATAAGGCCACGATAGATATTAACTATTTACATAACACCTGCAAAGGATATTTCAATTGGACATTACTTTCTTATGTTCTTCAATGAAAATGTTGTCAAAACGGTAGTTCAAAGAATCACCCTTTTACGGTTTAAATATTTGTGGGTTGCAATATGCATAGAAATAAGCTTGGGTGGTCCTTTACAACTAGAGTTAGTATATTCGGTAGCAAATTTACCTAAAGTTGAGAAGTTCTCTGAGCTATTAAAGAAAGCACTCTTATATCGAAAAATTCTCGGGATCCCGGAAAATTCAATTGAAGTGTCTAATTCGTGAGATATCGTAAACCCAATTTGACACAAATGACTGTTGCCCTGTTACGTATTATGGTTGCTTTTCCCTTCTTTTATAGTCAGTGATTTTTGATTAGTTCTGTAACAAATGTCAAATCGGGCCTATTAAACCTCAGGGAATATAAGTAAATAATTATCCTACACACATCTGATTAGTTTTGCAATCCCGAAATATCGGGATTACATCCATAAATATTATAAAAGCGAAAGTGAGTTTATTTGTTTGTTTGTTACGTCTTCACGCCTAAATGGCTAAACCGATTTTGATGAATTTTGGTACAGAGATAGTTAGGACCCTGGAGACACAACAAAGCATGTCTTTTTAATTAAATCTCTACAAGAAAGATGACTAGTCGGATATGGAGTTAAAGACATCCGCTACTGAACATCAGTTTCCAACATAGATACTTACCTACATAGATATTTAGGGTTCCGTGCCTCAAAAGGAAAAAAAAACAAACCTTATTGGATCAACAAACTTTGTTCGCGTTTCCACTCGCTGGGAACGCTTTTGAGTTCCACGTCATCATTCCCGTCAGAATATAAATTTCTCGAACAGTCACAATTAGTGTGGAATGGATGTGTGTTATTAATGTTATCGTCCCCTTTTGTTTTTTAATACTAAATAGGCTTACGATTGGCTTCAAATTGCCTAAGGGCCTATGCACACCACGTTTTTTAAACGCGCCGTCGACGCGCGTTTGTAGCGATACAGACGCGATACGCACGCAAGTCAGACGCAGCCTGTAGACCTTTGCACACCTGTATAAAAACAGACGCGCGTGTGTAGCGATACAGACGCGCGTGTGTAGCGATACAGACGCGCGTGTGTAGCGATACAGACGCGCGTGTGTAGCGATACAGACGCGATGCCAACGCGCGTGTGTAGCGATACAGACGCGATGCAAACGCGCGTGTGTATCTAATAATCCGGCAATCGTGAATTCCACGATATTGGCCGGTTTTGAATTTCAGTAATGAAGTTTTCTGTGTCGAAAGGCTCCATTTTTTTGTTCCAAAGACGTGCGGTGCACCAAATCGCTCGATTACTACTAGCGTAGTTTCACACTTCCCTTTCCCTCGTTGCGTTTGTATCGATACAGACGCGCCGGTGCCGCACGTTTGTATCGATACACACGCGCCGGTGCCGCGCGTTTGTATCGATACACACGCGCCGGTGCAGCGCGTTTGTATCGATACAAACGACAACAAACTGCTCTGCAGGATAGAAACGCGCCGGCGACGCGCGTTCCCAAAACGCGCGTCGAACGGCGCGTTCGAAAGACGTGGTGTGCATAGGCCCTAATGTGAAGGGGTGGTGCGGCCCTGGGTCGAGAATGCTTGCCTAGATGAAACTGATACAATCTGCAGATTCCTATTAGAATGCAATACCTGGTCAAAATGCATGTACATCTGATATACATATTTATTGCGTCAATTTCCCTTCCATCCTGTATTATCTTTCAGAATCAAAATGCATCTATTGCAATTGCGCTGAGAATCAACGCTTGAACGTCAATAATTTACCGCGGCCCGGAAACATAACTGCAAAAGAAGTAACATGGACGTATTTTAGTCAGCAAAAGTCTGATACTCCCCCCCGCTCCGCCCAGAGCAGGGAAAGTTAAAAGCAAAAAGGACAGCAATTGCACAAGACAGTATTCGAAATTTCGTTTAGGTATGTTTTGTGTTACTGGGGAGTTTGTTCCGCTACTTCTTCATAAGATAAAACACTAGGTACTGGCGAAGGGCGTAGGTACGTTTTGTGGGACTGTCTCTTCAAAAAGTGCTGATTATTTATCAGCCTAATTTGAATAAATTACATTTGTTTTTTTTCGGTTATGGCTGCTCTTCACCGCTTCCTAGGGCATTACGATGATACCTTATAACAGAAGGCTTAATCTTATTCCAGTGTGGGAACGATATGGCTTGTGGAAATCACATTAAATCACTCCTTCTCTTTGTTTCCATCGGCGATCAACATCTTGTCTTTTTTTATACATGGCATTATTGGCATGGCAATGGCAATTGTGCCTGGTATATTAACTTGAGAAAGAAGTTTCGGAACAAACTCCCCAGCTAATCATCTGTCTGTTGAATTCATCGGTAAAGAGCAGTGGCCAATTACTATCACGTGGCAGGTATAACAACAATAATAATCTCATTAGCCTAACTAAAGTGACAGCTATCACGTAAAATGTACAATATCCTGCCTGATCCAGACAGATATATTGACACGTGACCTCTGATATTGTTTT
Organism: Ochropleura leucogaster; assembly: GCA_958449745.1. NCBI lineage: Eukaryota > Metazoa > Arthropoda > Insecta > Lepidoptera > Noctuidae > Ochropleura > Ochropleura leucogaster. The sequence continues at coordinate 17,217,309 of OY288215.1, read as the reverse complement.
CGATTTGACAAGCTCATTCCAATGTCGGGGCTATAATAGAGTACTTTATTTAAATCTGTTATGTTTATATCTGTACGAGTACTTCCGCTGACCGGTGTTCATTGTAATTTGGCTTGTTTGTTTTTCTAGAACAGTACATATGTGATATTATTATGGTACATTAACTAAAGCAATCAAAATTATAATATTTTTATTTCACTAAGGTTCTTATAAAACGTCGAGAAAAGGTGGTACAGTTTGGGTTTGTCGTTTTCTATGGAATAGAACCGGCAAGGTCCTTAAAGGTTACTCTTTTAAAATATGTTTTTTAACATGTTAATAGGTACCCTTTCAATTCATTCATTGAAAAGGGAGAGTTCAAAGACGGATCATGATTATCAATATTTAACGAAGTAAAATGAGGGTAAATTTGATCATACTCTGGAGCAGGAGCTAGCTTATCAAGAAAACTATTAGTAAGAGATAAAGGTAATTGTGTGAAGGAAGCAGTGTCACTCTTCTAATACTGCGCCAAACTTCTGACGTACATGTGCTGGGCGATAAAGATATACAGAATGACCTCCACCCCTGAAGTTTTTTATCTCTGAGAAAAACCGTGTTCCATTAATAATTTCTCTAAGGTTGTCCAAATTTTCATCTGACATGTCTACAGCATATTTTTGTTCAGCTTCCTTTCGCTTCCTTACTGCATCGGAACACGAAGAGTCCCACCATGGAGGCATAGGGATTTTGTCAGAAGGATATGTTTTACAAGAAAAAACTTGGTCTGCTACATCTATTACGCACAGTGCTAAAGCCTTAGAGCAATCTTTTTCTCCAACCTGAGTAATTTGCGGAAGCTCAGAAACTTTAGCATCAATAAGCGGTTTTTTTATTCCAGAATTGCGTTTCCTAGTCTATACTTTATTCTAGGGGGTCTTTTCGGTAGTGTTTTACTGAAGAAGTAATTAACAAAGGAAAATGGTCAGTTCCAAAAGTCGAAGAGAAGCGGGACTAAGATAAAGATGGAGCCAAACTAGGGGAGCATATATATAAATCCACAGCACTAGCAATTCCACCTACATTAGTCCTTCGAGTAGGTTCACCATCACCAGTGTTTTTAATACAAAGACAATGTTCGCCTATAATTTCTAAGAAACGAACCCCCTCCCTTTTTGTCTTACTCTTCCCCAACACTGGTGGTGGCAGTTAAATTCACCCATTACTAAAAATGGTCTATGAAGGGATGACATCATATTGTTAAGTTCTTGTTAGACATTGATATTAGCAGTAGGAATGTAAATGGAAACATAAGTAGTATTACTAACAATTACCCCAACAGTCCTTACTAATATTATAAAAGTGAAAGTGAGTTTGTTTATTTTGTTTGTTACCTCTTCACGCTTTAATGGCTAAAACGATTTTGATGAATTTTGGCACAGAGGGGGTTGGGAACCAGGAGACGGACATAGGCTTTATTTTTTAAAAAGAGCGGAATATGAGGGAGCAACGGGAAAACTTGACGTTGCTATTACAAATCAATAAGGTGCTACCGATTTTTTCGCGAGCAAAGCTGCGGGCAAAAGCTAGTATCAATATAAGAACATGTATGAAGAGAGACACGAGAACATGGGGTATTGTTTTTAATTAATATGGCCACACCGCCATATCCGTCTGCGGCATCAGCTGACAGCTCTGTCAAGTGTCATGTCATGTCATTGCGTAGTTGCGTACACAAACATAACCTGAAAAACTGAATAATTGATAACCCACCTACCTTTTTATCCAGGTTTCAGATAATGCTACAATGTTTGCTTTAAATTTATTTAATAAGTGATTAGGTCAGTTTTTTTAGATATAACTGATCGACAGTGCCATTGAACTATTGTGTTCATATATTTGGGTTTTTGTTTAATAATAAATTAGTTAAGCGCTCCACGTCGTACGGTTCCAAAGATATGTTTTTACATAATAACATTTTTATTAGGTTTATTATCCTTAAATTATTATCCTGAAATCCTTAGTAGCACACCCATTCGCCAAAGATGGGGGTTGAAACTCGATAACAAAGGCGTCATGAGCTGCTCTATAATAAGCCTGTACTGATTTGGGAGGAGCTCGCGGTTTCAGGAAGACTATAATATACATTATTATTATTGGGGACAAGAGAATCATGAGATGTACCTGTAGTGAGAACATCAGCATAGGATTTTGAGGTGTATAATTTGCTTGCTTCTGCATATGAAATACATGAATGAGACAGTATATCTAATGATTTTTTGCCTTTGAAATTCAGGGAAAGTCTTGTCTGTAGCAAAATGGAATACAGAACAATTAATACAAGATGCAGAACCCTCTTCTACTGAACATGTTTCACCTACGTGGTTTTGGCTATAACGGCAGCATCGGAAATGATGAATCGTATGATACACATAAGTCTCTATGGCTAGTGCATTATAAAATATAGAAATTCTTTTAGGTAAGGCTTGACCACCAAATGTAATTACAACAGTTTGGGATGGCTTCCATGTACCCACTTGAGCTTTGTAGTTGAGGCATCTGACTTTCAATATTTTACCAGCGCCCATGGGAGTTGATATATTTTCTTTTACTTCATCCACACTCCATTCAGATGGGATACCTCAGACCAAACCCATCAGTGTGACATTATAGGTAGGTAGAGAAGCTTTTAATTTAATCAGAAGCTACTATTCATAAATGAGTTAGCTGCGATTGGGTTTGTAAAAGCTACAACACACTTATTCGTACCAATTCTTTTAACAATGCCAGGAAATATTTTTTCAAATTTGTTATTTTTAAGAAAATTACCAAATGCAATTGGGTGCAGAATGGTGCCACTGTTTTCAGTGGTGGTAATACGCTGAACATGAACTATGTAAGGCCATGTATCAGAAGCCTGGTACTCCTTCCGAACTTCACCAAATGATTGACATGTTTGTAGTGCTTGTGGTTCTGACTGGATGGTTTGATGACAGAAATATCAAAGGGTTGAGACTGTGAAACTGCTGTATGGTTATTTTTAAGAGTGAGGTCAGATTTAGTATTTAAAATGTTATTAACTTCTAGTTAAACTAGCTTGAATTACAAATGCTATTAGTTTCAACAGAAGAGGTTCCCTAGGGGATCGCCCAATATCTACTCTGTTTTGTTTTATTACAATGCTTACAGATTGATTAATGTTTATGTCAGCGCCTCTTACGAGAAGCACTGACTTTTCCAGAAGTCGACGCATCTGTTTCCCTTCCGCTTGCTGTGGCTACAGATCCATCAATGTCCATACCACTTAAATCTGTGCTTGTAAAATTGGAAATTGTGATACAATTACTTTCAGGGGGACTTAAGCCAAGGCCTATATCCCCACATCTAAAATAAGCGGGTTGTTCATACAACCCGGGATTCGTCTTGGTAATCCAGTACAAAGGGATAGATACAAATATTTACATAAACTTACCAATAATCCAGAAAAATCTTCACATACATTAAATAAACACTACAAAGAAAATATATCTTTACATAAAAATCTAAACTGAACCTATTAGCTAATATATTTTTTTAAAATTGGTGTGAAAAATACTCCCGGTCGAACCAACCGAAATTTCCCGCGTTTTTTTTTTTTAAATATCTTCTGTGATCTTAGTCAAATTCTCATTTGCAGCATTTGTTATCACAAATTTATGGTCACCTTTGTGATAACGCCAGGGCTACTGTCTGCTGGTGTTACGGGTAGTTTAAAAGAAAAACTGCGGCCCCGGAACACAAAGGGCATAAGAATCTATCCTGTGGTTTAACACTCCCCCCGAAAAGGGAAGTTATTTGATGATCTGAAAAAAAGTGTTTGATATGTCAGTGCTACTTGTTCTAGCCAAGAAGAGATTGTTGAAATTACAAAAGGCTATTTCAATTATTTGAAATCTGACCTTTTGTAACAATAAAAGTAGAGTAAAATACTTCTAAGGTAAACGCAGTTTACAACAGTGGTGGCATTTGTTTTATTGCGGAATATGCCTATATGCAATCATTGCGCGCCGCTCTGATGGATCCACCACCACTCAAGCTTGTAAAAGTTACAAATATCGATAATTTGTACTATTTTTCTGTTCCTGTCGACATGATTCGAACTGTTTAAGCGTAAACAAATATACAAAGAAATAGTATTAAGGAACAAAATAATAGCACATTATTGATATAACAATTCCAATGAAAATGCACAGTTTTTCAAAAATTTATATTCGTTTGACATCGTAAACTAGTCGTAAAAATGTAGTAATACAATATGAATTGTATGTTGTAATCCTTACTATAATATTATAAAAGCGAAAGTGAGTTTGTTTGTTTGTTTGTTACCTCTTCACGCTTTAATGGCTACAACGATTTTGATGAATTTTGGTACAGAGATAGTTGGGAACCAGGAGACGGACATAGACTATTTTTTATTTAAAAACTGTGGGATGTGAGGGAGAAAGAGGGAAGAAAAGGGAAAACTTAGCGTTGCTATTACAAATCAATAAGGCGCAAGGGTAACTGTGGTAAAAAGTGGGACAACAAGAAATACGCTCACACGCATCAAGTAGTCAACACTTTGTCATAGAGTACCTACTAATTAGTAATTACTATTATATGCATCACTTTGTAGGTATTTGTAAATGTCAAATCAAAAATGGCCTCCCTATTTTAGGGCAGACTAGCTGTTCCCCGCGGTTTCACCCACGCTGCTCAGCACCTGTTGGTCGTAGCGTGATGTTATATAGCCTATAGCCTTCCTCAAGAAATGGACTATCCAACACTAAAAGAATTTTCCAATTCCAACTAGTAGTCCCTGAGATTAGCGCGTTCAAACAAACAAACAAACTCTTCAGCTTCATAATATTAGTATAGATTACATTATTACCATTAAAAAGTTTGTTCTTAAATTGATATAACTTTTTATCTACAATATAACGATAATTTTCTGATTAATAATTATGTAATCCAGGACTTTTCAGTTTAATTTTTATAATAAAATGCTATTTGAGTGCCATCTATCGACACTTTTATCAAACTTTGACGGAAATGAAACATAGGCAGCACCACTTTCTTTTGAAAATGCGACTGTAGGCAACTGTCCTACGCCTGGTACGACCGCACTTCGAATCGAACGACAAGTAGAGTAAAATAGGTAAACGCAGTTTAAACCATGCAGTGGTGGTATTTGTTTTATTGCGGAGATATTGATTGACACTGACAGTAATGACAGTTCCTCTGTGTCAATTTTGACAAGTTTTTATAAGTCTGTTCAATTTATTAACCGAGATAATTAGTAAGTTTTGTTCGTTTTAGACGTAAATTCTCACTAAAATAAAAAACGAATAACCCGAAAAGCCCTTCGGCTTTAAAAATGTATGATATATGTAATTAGAAGCACTAAGTTTTGAGATGTATATCCGAATGTATTTAACTTACCCTGGTTAGAATTATTATATAATAAAAAAACTGTTCCGGACAATGGACAAAAAGGACATGTTCTTTATAAAACGTAGTAGTAGTTACAGTTTCATGCAAATAAGACAAGAATATTTATTATTGTAAAAATGCAATATCAAAACATGGCGATAGAAAAAATATCGTTCAGAATGTCGATTTGTCTTACAATCGACTTAACGTATGACTTTAAAATAAATCATCGTAAGAAATGCAATATCTTGTTCTTTCAGCTACAAGGCGTAAAGTTCTTCGTTACTCCTTCACCGGCTCAGTGGCTGAAAGGATGTTTATGTACCACATTTCCATACTCTTTATTTGTATGGTAAAATCCAGAGATAAAACAAAAAAAATGCAAAGCAGTTGAGACTGCTACGTATCACAAACCCAAGGCGCGTAGCCGTTACTTTCCCCACTGAATCAAGTTCCGAGTTTTAACTGTGATTAAACTCGTAAAGTTGGTAAAGGCCAGCGGATATTTTGATTACCATGTCGGAAAGTGGTCTATTATGGCTTATGAAATGGCTATCTATAATGTCTATGTAGTACAGTACTTCCACAAAATTTGTCGCCATCATAGAACTTACGTTACTCTATTTTTAAAAGTACCACAGACAGAATGCCACAGATTACAACAAGATGCTCCAAACGTCACGACAATTGACACAGGGTTGCCAATCTTTTAAAATGATATTTGTAGGTAATACAAGCTTATGTTTATCCACTTCACTTTAAAAATAATAGATGCAGTGCAAAATCTTATTTAATGCCACAAAAAATCTAAATAATTACGCTCTCTCAACCTATTTAAGATAGAATTCTGTTTTAAAAATATTTATGTCCAAGCACGATACACTTAACCCTACGGTAGTCGCGTATCTAAAAGTGACGTGTATGGTCGCGTGGTCTACATGGGTATACCATATTTAAAATAAGAAAAAGTACACAAATAAATCAAAAACTCTGTTTATTTATTTTTAAATCTTTATTACTATATATTTTCTATTAAAAATAATCAACAAAACATAACCATATCTTCTATGCTTAGAAAAATCAAATAAAACCAAAAGTACTTCTTTTTCAGTCTTAATATCACATATTTCACATTATATGAGATCAAAAAAAAAACATACATAAAAAAACTAGTCTAATCGGTGTTTTGCAAACAAGATAAACAAACAATCTCAGAATGGTCAGGACATACAAACTTTTTGCACGTACTACACACCTTTCGTGTGCTTTTATTACGGGCTCTACCGCAGTTATGGCACCGACCAACATAATTTCTTCGAATTGGTCCTGCTGTCGATGGCCGGCTTTCTTGGTGTGGGAGACCCAAAAAATCTTTTATTTTGAATGATAGACTTCTTGGCAATGTCTTTTTGTCTGATCTTTGGTGAGCTAGGGGTTTCATCCAAGCCAGGGCCAAGTCTATGAGGAAATCACGACGTCGAACAAATTCAAAATTTTTATTTGCCGAATGTATACATAGCGCGTTGAGGGCACTGAGGTTTATCAGATTATAGAACACGGTTACAGGCCATCTCTTTGAATTCCTGGAGACGTCATACAGTGAACACATTTTATCAACCAGATCAACACCATTTTTAGTGCGATTATAATAAGTTATTATTTCCGGTTTCCGTTTATCTCCGGTATCGGCATCAATTGCTGCGTCGTTGTGCATCGTTGACATTAATATAACTATCTTATTAGGTTTGGCTTTGTATGATACTAATGTGCAAGGTGGGTGGAAACCAAATTTTGATGAATATAGAGGATCCCTTCTTGCCTCTCGAAATGAGAGTGGCACTTCCCTCTTGTCCTTCCGCACAGTTCCAACCATGGTGGCTCCATTTTCGAATAGTTGTAAATAATTATTTTTTTACCTGCAAATATAAATAAATACATTATTAAACATTAAAAAATAAATAATTTATAACTATATAAAAATTACAATAAAATCTCAATATAATATTTGCACGAAATAAAAGCAACAGTCACAACAAAAATACTTACGTAGTTGGTCGCGCGGCATACACACGTAGACCGCGAACTTTGCGGTGCTCCTGTTGCACAACTACGCGCACCCGATGCTCGCGCTGCACTGAGTGCATGCGGCAATTATTCAACTTAGAGTACACGAAGGATGAAATAACAGGCGCTATTAGGTTTTTAGAACTTTGCAATTTTGTGTCAATGGATTACATATGTAGACCACGCGACTACCCTAGGGTTAATAATCGTCTCCATCAAGAATAAAATATGAACCGAATTTCAATGTTATGAGAGTAAACTATCATCATAGTAATCAATTTAAAGAAAATTATGAATAAAGTTTTCTCCACACTAGGATTTTCTCTTGTAATGTGGGGACAAACATTTAAACTCACATACACAAACAACTAGAAACAAATATCTGCAGGTCATGCAAATATTTGGTCCGTGGGATCGAACCCGCGACACGCAGCGCAGCAAAGGATCACTCAGCCACTACGCCAACCGTGCCGTCAAAAATTAATGAATGTTTTTTATATCGCGCTTGCTATAATTTAACACCCTATACCTAACTTAAGCGAGCAATGTTGTATCATGTCCCTCTTCCTCAACTGTTTGACAACTGTCAAATGACGAAAAAGATGTTTTTGTGTTTATTTATTAATGCGGCGGTGGAGTAAATACCACAAGACATTTATAACCAGTGAACTTTTGGTTTAAAAATGACAAAATTGTTATAGGGTACACAAATTATACCTAAAGAAATAGCTACTTGTTCTTAGGAAAAATTTATGTAGTTACTAATTCATAGACAATAAAATAAACTGATAATTAAGTAAAAGATGCAACAGTTCATACTAATAAAATAATAAAATTATTTTATAAAATAGCAACCCTGAAAGCCTGAACGACGCCTGTCTATGGTCAAGCCCAATTTTTTTTAAAAAAAGATGATCAGTTGCCAAATGCCAATGCCATTTCATTTCATTTGCCCCGTTTGCCTGGTTTGTGTTGTGTTGTGACGCGCCAGGCTGCCGGCTTGATCTCACTCGTGCTATTTTCCTGTGGACTGTGCTTCACTAAAATCATCTACTGATTTCTATGTAAGAACGACAGTAATAGATCGGACATTTCGGCTTGTGTTAAATGTGTTGGTTGCTTGATTTCGATCTTTTTAAGTTTTGGAGACGGTCAGAATTTTTTGGTAATGAATGTGGTACCTATCAGATAAGTACTTCTCAGTACTTTGAGAAACGAAAAATGTTCATCTAAGTTTTCTCTTATATCTTAGCAATTGACGTAATGGTTCGGTCAGAATAACAATTGGCTATCCTGCCTGAATTTGCTATTTATTTTCTTGTGGATCTATATGGTTTGGCCTGGTTATACTTCTTTCGTCAAGGCTCGCTTAAGCCGAATGATAATGGTTTAACCCGTGTTGATTTGTAGATATATCGTATTTGGTTGCTGTTCCACTCAGCACTTAATAATGTTGGCTAATAGAATTATGTTATACATGCTGCACATGATCTTAAATATAACCTTGGGTCATTGTTTCCTTAGGATATTTGCTAAAGACTATACTAGACTTCATGCTAACACAATCAATGATTGATATTTTGGTTATAAATTATTTAACGTCTTATTTGTCTGGTTTTTGGAAAAATTGTGTTGTAAAAAAGATGGCTGCTCTTAAAATGTCTTTGATCCAAATGTCACAGAGTCAAATAAAAGTTCAGTGCAAAACACTATTGAATTGTTGATTGTTCTAACATTCATGGTCCAGTTTCAATAAAGCTACTAATTTCATGTATCATTTTGGTGTAATTAAACTTTATTTTCTCTGTCAGTCAGTCCATTTATTTCATGTTGTGAATTAGGTCTCGGAAAATAACTTTTTGGTTTAGTATTTTGTCAACAATTTGATATTTAAGTGCAAGAATGTATTGTTATTTGAAACTAGTCTAACTTATTTATTTATTATATTTATATAAATGTTTTATCAATAAAAAGGATTCAATGAATGATGGATGGAATGGATGTGTATTCTTTTATGTAAACCTCTGCTTAACGGTTTGGGTATTGCAGGCATGATGTTATGAGTTAATATAAAAAAAAATGTACATCACACAAAAGAAACATAATGGAATATTACAATATCTGTAACATAAAAGAATATGTGTCACACAAAGGAACATAAGGGTGCATTTATGCAAAGACACAAGACACATTATCTATGGAGTTTCATTTAATTAACATGTAGAGTACTTCGGGTAGTAAGTATTTATATGGGTAGGTATGTGTTTTAAAAAAAACAGTGAAAAAAATTAGTATCAAATAAAGTATTTTACTCAAATAACAAACTAAGTATTTTGCTAAGTTTAGAGAAATTTCCTACGCTTATGCATATGAAGTTTCTCTAAAATCGGTTCATTCAAATGCCATTGTCATGAACTCTCATAGTACTCATTAAAAATCTATACTAACATTATAAAGCTGAAGAGTTTGTTTGTTTGTTTGAACGCGCTAATCTCAGGGACTACTGGTTGGAATTGGATAATTCTTTTAGTGTTGGATAGTCCATTTCTTGAGGAAGGCTATAGGCTATATGGGCATTTTCACAAAAAGTTATAGGTATAAAAGAAGTAAGATGTAATTTTAACTTCATTTTTTATGCGAAATATTACTTGTTTGTATTGCCTTAAACTCTATATTTTACGATTCCCAGCTTAAAACCAATAATTAATCACGTAATAATGAGAAATTAAATAAAATAGAGGGTAAGTCAGGGATATTTCGTCAGGTTTGTTACTTAAATTAAATGCGATTAAAAAATAAACAATTAAAACAATCAAATTTTCTTTAATATAAAATAAAAGAACACAAGTTGGATTAGCTAAATCGATTTTAGAAAATGCGATATATTATAATTTAGCCAAAAAAAAATGCCTCATAATTACAATTTTGTTACCAGTGATGACATTCGAACATTACAATACTCTATTATTAAGTTAAAAATACGAAAGCATACAGCATGAATATAAAACTTAGCCTGTCATTAATTTTCTTCATTTAGTTTATATATCGGAACTAGCGGCCCGGTACGTGCTTCGCTACGTATAAAGTGAAATAAAATAAACAAATCGGAACATCAAATTCATTTATTTAATCAAAAAAATATTTTATTTAAAATCGAAATCAATTGCTAGCTATTTACAACACACTTAATCCAAAACATTTGGATAAACAATATTTTTTGTTTTTCCATTTTGAGCATAAATAAACAAACGGCTGGGGGTACCGACTCTGGAACAGGCAACATATAACTGGCCATGTGAAAAACAATGTTCCTCCAAATTCACACCACAAACGTGAAGTGTTTGACCTTGGGCCTTGTTGATGGACATCGCAAATGATAAACGCACAGGATATTGTAAACGTTTGAACTCAAAAGGCATATCAGTTGGAATCATAGGTATACGCGGTATCAAAACAACTTCTCCTTTTGATTTACCAGTTAAGATCGTAGCTTCAATCAAATTTGGCAATAACTTTTTCACTGCCAATCTGGTTCCGTTACACAGTTTTGGTGGATTAATATTTCGCAATAATATAATCGAAGAACCAACTTTCAGATTCAAGCAATGCGGTGGCATACCAGCCGGCTCCAATGAATTTAAAAATTCAATTGGATAATTCATTGCCTCATCTTGATTCATAACACTGTCAATTGATTTATATTTCGTGACTACGCCTGGCAGTTTCGCTTGAATTTGAAAATTAATTGCATTGACATGAATGTTTTTCGGTGCTAAAATGGCGCGTTCTGTCAACCAATCATGATTTCTGTAATTCTGAACAATATTCGGAAAAACACATTCAATCAATCCATCTATCGTTTGCGCAATTGTACAAAAATTGTTCGGTACAGCGATCAATCCGTTGGTTCTGTCGATTTGTATTTTGCCGTCACCAATTTCTAACAATTGTTTTGAGAACTCATGGGCAGCTGGATCATTTTGTAGGTGAACACGCATATTAATGTTTAGTGTCAATTTTTGTAGATATCTCCAAAGAACTGATGACTTCAAGCAGGCATTTATTTCATCAGCAGGAGTTGATCGAGGAATGACAGGCAATGTTTGACGAAAATCCCCTGAAAGTAATATCAAAGCACCACCAAAAAGCTGTTGATTACCACGTAAATCTTGCATTGTTCGATTGAATGCTTCTAGTGATTTTTTATTCGCCATTGTACACTCATCCCATAAAATAATTGACGTTAATCGCAGAACTTTTGCCATAGCAGAATTTCTCGATATATTGCAAGTTGGAGTTTCAATCACCTGTACATTCAATGGCAATTTTAATGCAGAGTGTGCGGTCCGACCACCTTCTAATAATGTAGCAGCAATTCCCGAAGATGCAAGTGCTAGTGCAATTTTCTGATCTGATCGAATAGTCGCTAAAATCAATGATATAACGAACGTTTTACCTGTGCCACCAGGTGCATCCAAAAAATATAATCCACCTGCATTATTGGAAACGGCTTGCATGATTGTATCATATACATGTTTTTGCTGAATATTTAATTTGGTTATATTCGATTGTACAAATAAACGCAAATCATTACAGTTGAATTCCTGCTCACGTTGCAATTCACGATCAAACAAATCATGCATGGGACGATTTGGTGCGGTCATACCCAATTGTACTAATGCTTTATTTGCAATCGTTAGACATATATCTTCAATTATTATCAAAGCTTCGTTGCACATTTCCAAGGTAATCAACAAATCAGGATTTCTTGCATGATGACGCATACGAATTAAAATATCTTCTGCCATATAATTTTTATATTTGTTCCATAAATCAAGTGGATTTGATGGCATACATGTCGATAATATAATGGCAAATAGCATTCGTATTTGTTGTGGATGAGCTGACGTAGATGCATCATTAAGTGTTGAATCCCAATGTGCATCATCCTCCAACAAATGCAAGAGTTGACATGCTTCACGATATGTTTGACACAAATGACCGTCGACTGTTCTTAATTCTTGAAATGATTTTGGGCCATTGACGTTAACTAATAGCAATCGCAAATAAAAACACTCAGCATTGTTTGGATGTACTGTATACATTCTCCCAATTGCATCTGTTTTGAAAATGCCTGAATGCCCATCGACTGCTGTTCCTTGTTTACGTCTTTGAAATTTTTTTGAAGACACATTCCATGTATAGTACTGAGGCACTTCGGAATATAACAAATTTCTAGCAAATGTATCAGTTTCGCATAATTTGAAAAAAGCTGTCAACGTAGTCGCTGGTGGGTGTGCTGCTCTTTCCAATGCATTTGCTTCATTAAAATAAATACGTTGGCCATTCTCAAGATGCACAGCTAAGTGAACAACCACAGGATGTCTTTCGTGCATTGGAAACGACAGAATCCTCCAGACAGCTTCATTACTACTAATATAGCGCCCCAGTTGATACTGAGTAATTTCATCATTTCTATTATCACCAGCTACACCGAAAACAGCCATATCGCTCCCTTTATTTACATACTTGCAAATATATTTAATGGATTTGACTGAATTACAATACTCCACATTTATATGAGCCTTGAATATTTTCGATAATAATGGACAATACGGAACCACCCAACGATTATCAACTTCAACGTCCTGGTTACGCATTCTAATGGTTGCCGTTTTGCCATTATCATTAGGTGATCTACGTCTATACAACGGATATCCGTCATTGCCCGTTATTGTGTCTGAAGTCAATTGTCTTGGGTATCGTTTCGAACACTTTCCATCAATCATACATGGCGAATTCATATTTAGTTCACCGCACGGACCATGTATCATGTTTTTAACGACAACATCAAATAACTCAGGATCAACAGTTTGATCAGGAATTTCACCTGATATAACGTTATCGATTTGATCCGGAGTTATTTTATTTACCAGCCAAATTAATATATGTGCGTGCGGCAATCCCCTTTTTTGCCATTCGATGGAGTACATATGGCAACGCACCTCTCCAAATACACGTAATTTCACAATTAAATCCATAAGTGCTTTCAATTTTCGCCGAAAAACACGTGCTGTAATGTCATGACGATCAGTTGTCGACTGGCCTTCAAATAAATTGTTCTTGATGTCATCCCACTGCGGATTACATGTAAATGTAATGAACAGATCCGGTCGACCGTATTTTCGTACATAAGACATTGCGTCTTGTGCATATTCGTTCATATGCCGTGGGCTACCAATATACGAAGATGGCAATATAGTTAAACGTCCGATGTCATTAACATTAGCATCATTCGCTATCGCATCTTGCAAATGAATATATTCTTCGGATCTTAATTTTGCTTGGTTGAAACGAATAAAATTAAGACGTTCAGTCTCTATTTTGGCATACATATCAACGATGTACTGATGATATAGTTTACCACATTTTAAGATATAATTTTGTTCTTGTGGACGAATCATCAATCGATACGAATAAAAATTCATGGCACTAACTTTTTTCTGTATATGTAGACCTGAAAATAATTACAAAATGTGACTTTAGAAAGTTGTAGAAATGAAATGTCAACACACTAAAAATAGGTCAATTATTTACCTGTTCGTGGATCAATCATTGGTATATTGATATGGTAACCATCGTCACCTTTCCAATGCAATATTGGGTACTGTAATGCATCGTAACTACGATGAAGTTCCGAAACACGTTGCAATTGCTCATTTCTACGATGAAGTACAATATCACGGGATTGAAACTGATCACCAAGAATTACAATTGCAACCTCATCAATTGTTGGTGCATTAAATCGCCTTGCATGCTCTCCAAAAGGTGTTCTATCAGCTCTTATTACGATTTTGTGATTATCAGTTGGCATACGATCGAGAGCAATTTTAAACAATTGAACTAATGCGTTATGCTGATGGAAAAACCTTTGTAGCTCACGAATAATTTCTCGTCTTGTATTCGAAACAATTGCACAACGTTGATCCAATTCACGATTTTCATCACCAATAAAATAAATTTGCAAAAATTGATGATCAGCGTCGGGGTATGGCAATAACGAACCAGCTTGATAATAAATCTGGCCCTGAATCTGTAACATGTATACAATTTTAGGTAAATCTTATATCAGTTTTTTTTAAAATATACTTTATGCTTCAGATTGATACAAACATGGAATAATCCTGTTGAAGTATTTACCTTAAACGTCGGCATAAAATTATCTCTAATAATTTTAGTTGCACCAAAAGAAGTCATTTGAAATGCCGAATTGTATTGTTGAATATGACTCAGAAAGTGCTTCGACGCTTGCGATGTCCCAAAAATAAATGAATACAATGGTTCGGGTGGAGTTTCTAATGCTGGCAATCTCACTTTGCCATTAGCACAACACATGCCGGGCGTTTCACCTGGAAAGTTAGCCGCATCACAATGTGGACATATTGCGTCCATCATTCCAATGTATCCATACATACTATAATCAATCTGACTGTTGTAATTAAAAGCAGCACGCATCATTTCAGCCAAAACAGCACGACGTATTCGTGATGGCCGTGCAAGATTCAGTACAGGTACTGGGTTAACAAATCCATTGCGTGCATTACGTTCACGCTGCGATGCATTAGCTTGTGCGCGTTCATCTGCAGTCTGTGATCGTCTTAGTAATGCCACATCATTTGCATTACGCGTTCGCCGACCTATATTTGCTCGTCTGGCTGGTGGCATTTTTCCCGTATGCACATATGTTTTCGCTTAAAAATCGAAAAAAAAAATTAGAACAAAAAAAAAACAAATTCCCAAGAAGCTGTCGCATATGATGCCATGTGAAATCATATACGGCAACTTAGAAAAGTACACATAAATTCAGGACTCACCGTTTGTATGAATGCACTGCAAATGCAATTATGTGAAAAGAAATTTATCGCTGATAATATGCTTTAATCAAACCACGTCCAAAATGAACTGACGGCATGAATGACATAACAACGTGCTTGTCCTGTCAACAAAACTTCAAAAAAGTTTCTGTGAAAAAAGTTTCTATTGAATTCATTTATGACAAAAAATGTGACAAATGAGGAACCGCTCGACTAAAATAATAAACACAAAGAAATTTATCGCTGATAATATGCTTTAATCGAACCACGTCCAAAATGAACTGACGGCATGAATGACATAACAACGTGCTTGTCCTGTCAACAAAACTTCAAAAAAGTTTCTGTGAAAAAAGTTTCTATTGAATTCATTTATTACAAAAAATGTGACAAATGAGGAACCGCTCGACCGATTTTGTGCAAACTTCACATAAACCATCTACTAAATATGCCGACCAAATCCTAAGCATTTGGTTTGGATAGGTGAGCCCGTTCTTGAGTTATGGAATTACAACGAAAAGTGGCATTGATTTTTATATATATAGATAAGTAATTAATGCTTTAAATTATAATTAAAAAAGATTTTGACTTAAAAAATAGGGGGACAGTAACAAAGCTGACGGTAACAAAATTGTTATGAAGCATTTACACTAGGTTATGTTTTGTGGTACAATTTTAGATTTTTTTATCACTTTTTTTAATCAAACACAATTAAAGTAGGTATGGCTTTTTGTTATTATTAACAATGACGAATAGTAACACGCTTACGCCCTACCGAAACATTATCTATAAATCTTATATATTAATATAAATTATTTAACATTTAATTATTTAATCTTATATTTGGTATCATCAAATAATACTACTAATAACGACAGTTAGTTGTATTTTAAGTTTGAGCAATTATTTAATATTATTATTATGTATAAAACTAAATTAGACATTTATGTATTAAATTATATTGTAGGAACTGAGTTAAGTCTTTACGTATAAGTAATTAAGTACTTATCTTAAAAATACCTTGAGATTAAGTTTAAGAACTATACAATTATTTAGTCTTACATTGATTGTACATAACTTAAAAATTATATATAAAAATCGTTTCACAGAAAACATTTTGACCTTTTAGCCACCAGAGTCACAAATAAATGAGAAGACAAATTGTACCCAGACACCATGGCCTTGTCTTTTAGTCAAGAACCCGGTGGGCTGAGCAAAATCGGCATGAATTTGTGGTTGTGGCAGTTAAAAGACTATTGCTTTAGTAAAAAAAAACAAAATCAATTTAGACAATACTGACATTCATCAATAGGGTAATGATCGTAGACACTAAAATCGCAATAAGTACACCAAAAATATGGTGATTTTAACAAAAACTTAAGATCTTGTCTAGTCATAGGTAGAAAGAAGTGTTTTAATCTTGAATTTGTCATAGCCACCGTTTTCTTGCATCCATAGCAATATTTAGATAAAATAAAATGGGTCTCCTTCCATGGCCATCTAAGTCTGTTTTCATAAAATAATATAAAATCGTTTTGAGTCAAAACTTTATCAATATCAATCTTGATTCCCATATCGTATAATCTTCCAGTTGGCAATTATAACAGGATTAGCACTAGTTAATCTGAAAATAAAAGAAAAATATTTAAAATTGACTTTAAATATTAGCGTAGACTGAACTGTCTATTAAAAATATATTCGAGTGAATACCTTCATCTGCAAAGCAAGCGTCACAAATGTAGTCAAAGTAAGTTGGACCCTTGACACAATCGTCACAGTATACATTTTTACAAGCCAAGCATCTTATAATTTTGCCAAGGATCGAACACGAACATTCGTGGCACTGTAGAAAAGTCTTAGTGGAGATACATTTTACACCATCTTTGGTAATATTTAATTTATCTTCTTGATCGGTATTTGGTTCTTTATCAGGTAATGAGATCAGGGGCAGCAATTCAATATTCATCAAATCGGATTCTCTTTCATTTTGGGAACAGTCATTACTAATACTAATGCAGTCACCTTCTGCACTGTACATATCGATGAAATCACGAAGTTGAGTTGTGTCCTGATTATCTGTTGCTACTATTGTTAAGGGCAGTTTATCAGAATTACGTTTGAATAGTCTAGTATTAATTTTTGAAGTTGACGGGATCGCAATATTTTCTTTGTTATCGTTATAATTTGGCTGAAGTAGAATAGTGTGGATTTGGGGAGAAAAGCATTTGCATTCCCCTCGTGCTGGTTCACAGAAACAGCTCACATCTCTGTATTTAATAGTGTTGATCTCAGTTGTGGTTATGACCTGGTGTAAATTCATAGTCCCCTTCAAGGGAATCAAACCATTCGGAAGTATCTCCGCGACTTTGGTAATATTTCCTTCTTCAATCAAAAATACTTTAACGTTTTTGACAGTGGATAATAATATAGTATATGCATCAACGGCATTTGTTACATCAAATCCGTAGCATATTTTTTTGTCCAATATCCTCTTAATACAACCGCCAATACCATCAGCTACGCTTTTACCGTGGCCACTTTCAAAAAATGACCACGAAGATGATTGCAAATTATATAGTTTTGTGAAGTGTGTAAATAAATAGAAATTATTCTTTTGTCTATATTGCGATGTAGGTCCGTCGGAAAAAAAATGTATCACATTGACATCAGGAGAATTTTCTTTTATAAGATCGAGAATTGGGGTTAAATGTGCCCATATGGCTGGAGGCTGGTGATTATTGCTGTCGGAAATGGAACAAAATGATTGGGACATATTTTTCCAATATATCATGCCAGTATGCAGGGTTATTTGGGACTTCGAAGCGCCAAAATGCATGGACTGAATTTCTTCAGATAGTTTTGCTTCATAATTTTCTGAAAAGTCGCAGACAATAAGAGCTTCATTCTCTTTTAGTGTCGCCACGGCATTTTGGTATTCTTTCAACTGTTTTAGCATGTTATAGTGATGTTTTTTGTATAATTTTATTGAGCTTTCAAACGTTTTTAATAATTCTTCAATTGTGCCTGTTTTAGTGGATTTTACAGTTTTTTTCGTCTTAATAAGTTGTTGGTCATTATTATTTGATTTAAAGTAAGTATGGTCTTTTCTTTCCCACTGATACCAAGTGGCCAATTTATTTTTCTCGGCTTCATACGAGCCTGTGATTTCTATTTCTCGTCCTGCACATGATTTACAGTCGCTATACATGCACGAATAATTCCCCGTATTACAAACCAATTGGTTCAAAAATTCTGAATGCTTGGTGCGTTTTAAAATACCACGTTGTTTGAGTGCAACAAACAGAAAATTAAAATTACTATGTTTAATACACGCACATGTTTCTCTACAGTGTATGTGTGGAGATAAAACAAAAAATGGTTTTTGTTTATAAAATGTAGTAAATCCATAACGACCGCCTTCCTTTTTATACTTCTTATATAAATTGACCAAACTATCCAGTAAATATCTGATTTGTTTTTTGTCCTTTTGTTTAGTTTTTGTTTCTTTTTTGCCTGCTGTATTACGGCTTACATCGTCTCTCATGTAAAAAGATCGTATTTCTTGAATTATTTTAATGCCAATTGTCTTCTTTTTTCCTTTAACATATCCGTTTTTCAGTCCTATTAATTTTGCAACGTATGCCTTGTTACTTGAGTTATTGATTAATTGTTTAAATAAGCGTTTATCATAATGTTTTTTACAATTTCTGTATGTATTCTTTAATGTATGCTCTAAAACTTCTTCACGCGCTTTCATCTTGTTTAATGTGTCTTCCATCATGTTTATTTTTTTTGTAGACTCCGCTTTAATTCTTTGGTATCTCTTTTTATATTTCTCTTTTAGTTTATTTACTTTTTGCAAATAATTCAAATGTCTTCTGAATTTATTTTGTAGTATTTTATATTTGATATTAAGTTTTTTTATTATTTTTTCTGAATCATTAGATTGTAATTGATGTCTTTCCATTTTTTCTTCTTCTTTTTGATCATTTAGTTTTTTTTTTCTACATTTGGTTTGGTAACGTCGCCAGTTTTGCCTTTGCACTGCTTTTTCTGTGCTATCCATCTCCGAAACTTTTTTCTTCTTGGATTTTATTCGTTCTAAATTTTTTTTTCTCTGTTCCTCATATTTTTCGGGATTTTCATTTTTAAGGCGCTCCCTATATCTGCGCATTTTTTCCGCTGCGCTTAATGGCATTTAGAACGAGTATCTACAATGAATAAACCAAACAGCGTCAACTCTTGCAGAAGAAAATTCAGTAACAGCAATACACGTACACGCGGCTACACATCAAGCTATACATAACTATACTCCTTTTGAGTAGGCACTTATCTAAACAACAACAATCTTGTTATGACCTTTATTTAAAAACTCAATTTAAAAATAAAAAAAACAGTTAAAAAACAATTTAAATACAATAATAACAATTACTTATATTTAATTGAATCATTATTTTAAGCAGTAGTTTATTTTTGTAATATGCATTCGTATAAAAAGTCCTATCAAGATTGTTTACCTTTAGTTAAGTGAATCCAAATGGAGTATAGTATAAGCTGACCGATAAATTTGTAGAAAGATTATATAAAACGAATCCAAGACAAACTGATTTTGTATAGCTTGATGTGTAGCCGTGTGTATAATTCGGTACATATTTCATAACAAAAACTTATTCTTGTACTAGCATAATAATGCAGGTTAAAAAATATCTGTGTACCAGATTTCAGCCAAATTCGTTTGGTAGGTTTTGCGTGAAAGAGTAACAAACATATTATGTTAGTATTAAATATTAGTAGAATTATTCAAACTATACTAAAACTAAAATGTTAAACTGCTCAGTACAAACTTACATTTAAAATGCAATACGTAGACTCAAAATGCAGATCTGAAATAAATAAAAAACTATTTTAATAGCCCATTAAAAATAAATAATTGTAAGCACTTCTAAAGCATTTTATAGGTACTATGATATCATAACCTCCCTTAGACCAAGTTGGTAAAGCAGCATGTGTAATCTTCTTAACAGTCAGTTTTGTTACTTTGCTTGTCAGGCCTGTATGTTACCACACAAAACTGACGTAACGTTACCTTACCTTTGCACGAATTATAATAAATTGAATTAGGTAGAATTGCAGTGATCCGTCATTAACTATTTATTTATGGAGCTAGATGTTAAAGCTTCTAATAACTAGCACAATCATGTTATTTACATATTAAATTATACAACATTTTGGTAACTTACCTTGACAGAATGTTTTCTACCAAACGATGTGAGCTACTGCACACGCGCACTTCACACAGTGTCTAAGGCAAAACTGACCAAAATGGTGGATGACTTAAAGCTTCCGGTGTTGCAATTATAGATAAATAAAATCTAACAAACGTTTTAAAGTTTCCTGGAAAAAACATGGTAACAAACTTGACGTGTCAGGTTGCTCACAATTTAAATTCTATAATTAAATTTACATAATTTAATTAGTTAAAGATATAATATTTTAATTATGCTTTAAAATTGTCAACTACGATCTCTTGAAGAAATGACATGAAATGACCTGTGGTCAATTCTAAGGATAAAACGCAATAATTGTATGTTCAATATAGCTGTACCGGCCAGGGACAAGTCAAAATGCTATCTCCCTATCACTTAATTAATGATAAAATTAAATAATCGAGTACTTGGGGAATTAAGTGATTAATGGCATAATGACTAGATGTCTTCTAAAACAAACGGTAATCGTTTTTTGTTGAAACTCGTAATATTGAAAAAGAAAAACAACTGTCTTTTCGAGGGACAGGTCTAAATACACACCTATGCATTTTTGTGAAAATGCCCATATAACATCACGCTACAACCAACAGGTGTTGAGCAGCGTGGGTGAAACCGCGAGGAACAGCTAGTATAAGATAAAATTAATCATTTAATGAAAAAAAATACTTATTACTTAAACTAATAAAGATCTGCAGTAAAAAAAAGTACTTGGAATAGTAATTCAAACAGATCTGCAATAAAAAACAAAGCTGTTATTCTTTATAGAAAATAAAACCCACAGTAACATTAAAAAAAAAAACTGAATCACCTTCTTTGCAAAGCACATATTCCTTTGACTCTAACATTAATTCTATTTTTTTTTACCACATTATCGCTAGGAACTATGTCATTGTCATCTTTCTTAGGAAAAAATGTTTGAATGCTCTCTACAAATCCAATTTAATAAATCCACTTATTTTTTTCAAAATACCTTACAAGGACACTTTTTTGGCGTGCCTCAGACATGGAGTTGCGGACATCAGCCTGTTATACAATACAATAAGGACACTCTCATTTACAGTTCGATAAATCTGAATTATCACGACTCTGTGTTTCTGTTTTTCTTAATTTTTTTCCTGTAAATCTGCACTACCATCATTACATTTCTGTTCTTCAACCCCATTACTTCTCTCAGTCTCTATCTCCTGTTTTTTGGTCAAGTTTGGTATCAGTTAAATCCAGGTTATAATTGTATTTTTTTTGTCTTTACCTGCCCGCTTATTGCAATCTTTTCCTCTTTTGTTTCATTTTCTTCTTCTACAGTCTTTTGTTCAAGTTCAATATATCATTAGTTACTTTCTTTTCTCTAACTTTTCTTGTCTCTTCTGTTTTTGTCCCTTCAATTTAAAAATCTTTTGTTTGCTTTCGTTTCCTTCCCGACGTAGATGGTACAGGATCGTCGTAAATATATTTTACATTTTTTTTTAATAAATCAGTGTTTATGTTGATTTTCTTGAATGGACCGTACGCTTGTAAATCTGGAAAGACTTGATTTCCCAATGAAAATGTTATGTCCGATAATAGCGTAACTTTATGGGCTCCCTTTATTTTTGCGTCATCATCTCTGCTTTTACTGTCGACTGTTTTGTCTTCCACTAACATTACTGACTCTTCATTGTCTTCAATATCACTATCTAACTTTTCTATTTCTTACATGCTATCGTCTGATTCGGCATACGTTATGTTAATATCCGTGTCAGTGGTATCACTATCTCCAGACTGTTGCTTTTTTGAGGAATTCAAACGTCTTTTAATAACCTGTGCTTCTCTGTTAATCATTTTTCTTTTCTGTTTTAAATTATATTCAGTCAAATCAAAATTTAATAAATCGATCATAATATACCCATTTCGTTTTTTCATAATATCTTACTAAAACGCTATCATTAATATTATATGTCACTGTTACTTTTTCACTTGTATTTTTTATTTCAAAATTATTTTTACAGCCTCCTCCTCCTCCTCTCTAATACTCTGTGTATTAGAACTGAAATACAAAATGATGGATTAACCTCTTTTATTATAATTCTCCTTGTCTTCCATCACAGCTTCTGCAGTATCAACTTCATTTACATCACATTCACTTCTAAAAAACAAACAAATCAAACAAAACTAAAAATTTGAGAAAAATATTCATTAATTACAAGTTTTTACGAAATATTTCGTAATATACCTCTACGCTAATTACTTATTAATAAACTAGAAGAAATAAGCTTTTTTGATACCAATATATCATTGCTTAGAACAAATAGTATAAAATAAAATAAAAATAAAAAAGCCTTTATTGCTGTTAAATTTCTTATAATAGTTCAATACATGCCTACTAAATTGGTTTCCTTAATTAATTTAAACTATTTATATAATTATCGGCAACTGGTTGTTTTTGTAGAACAGAAGGGCTACTATGACATCTTATAGCAGTTCTTATTCCACTGAGGGAAAGGGACAGAGCTATACAGGGTGTCTAGCACCATCTCTTTCACTCAGTGGAATAAGTTCTGCTTTAAGACGTCATAGTAGGCCTACAGCTTGTCTGTCGACAAAGGCCTCCTCTAAAGATTTCCACGAAAACCTGTCTCTTGCTAACCGGCTCCATACCGGGCCAGCTCTATTCTTTAGGTCATCTTCCCATCTTTTGATTTGTCTGCCTCTATTTCTTTTTCCATCTCTTGGATACCATTCTGTTACTATCTTAGTCCATTTTTCTTTATTTTTTCTCAACATATGTCCCGTCCAACGCCATTTCAACTGTCTGTAGGCTGTGTGTGCATTCTTCAATTTGTTTTTTTTTCTTGATTATTTGTTATTTTACTCTATCACTTCTTTTTGTACCTTCTATACTCCTTTCTATTGAATTTTGGCAGACTTGTAATTTATTTTCTTGTAGCTCTGTTAATGCCCATGTCTGGCACCCGTATAGTAAGCATGGTATAATGCAGATGTCGTATATTTTCTTTTTTGCTGCCATTGGCATATCTTTATCCTTAATTATGTCCTTAAGAGACCAAAACCTCCAAGTATTCGTTATTCTTCGTTCTATTTCTTTATTCATGTAGTCATCTGTACATATAAGTTGGCCTAAATATATATATTCATTTACATATTATATTTGTTCGTTATTTACCATAATCAGTTTGTTGGTTACTGTTTGTTGAGAATTCGTCATAATTTTGGTTTTAAGTTCATTGTCAGGCCGGCCTTAAGGCCGTGCGCTGCGTTAGGCGTGCGCACGGAGCGGGCGCCCGCGTGGCTTGCTGTTTCATGTAATCTCAGGCCGTGCGCTGCGGAGATTATATGAAAAAGCACGCCACGCGGGCGCCCGCGCCGTGCGCACGCCTAACGCAGCGCACGGCCCAACACTTTCGTCGGATAGTTGCTGCAACATTATTTCCAGAGTTATTGCGTCCTCTGAGAACAAAATCAAATCATCCGCGAAGCGTAGATGAACAAACAGTATAACATAATGAATCAAAACAAACTACACATTCCGGTATGAATTTGATATCGCCTCTGATGACAAAATCACGGCAAGGTGCCGACCATCTAAGGCTCCAGACAGTCGGATTGTTTTGTTTTAGGAAAAGTTTTTTTTTTGGTTAGTACATATTCAATAATTAAAACTGGAAAATATCACAAAGCAGTTGAAGATGGCGACATTATACATCCGGCGCAAAAGTTTTTTGTACCAAACCTTGTTCCTCACACGTTCCTTGGGATGAGCTGATAGAAATTGGTCTTTCCATGTAAAGGCTGGAAAAAATATCGTTAAAATAGTCAATCACGGGTCGAATTTTACAAAGTCTAGTCGTGTCCTGGCAAGTCTGGTTGTCTACGAAATGAATAAAGGTTTTTAGCAATAAAAACCGGTTGTACAAAATAATTTTGGCAAAGTACCGAAACCGTTTAAAATATAATATGCCACTTCCTCCGGTAAGGGCTAAAGACCTTGAAAATCATTATTGCTAAAAAAAAATATCATTTTGTCCCTATTTGTAGGAGACCAACGGTTAAATCTAGAAAGCGAAGTTATGTTTTGCTCTCGGAGCAAAGCAATCTTCTGTTCTGCGTACCTGTTGGTTTCCGTACAAAGTTGGTCTATAAAAGCCACGTCAAACATCTTGTCAAATATGTCGATGGGTCGAATCTCTTCTGTCACGTCTAAAGTAGGTCCTGACGTACCTGTGAATTTCTCACGTTCTCCTTGAAAAACTTTCCTGGTCTTACTCCAAGCGAAAGTGTAACAGTCGTCGGGCACAATGTCTCGAATCGCACGGTCAATCGACTCATCCTCCCTCAGTAACACTACCGCTTGGAATAGTGTCATGTCACTGTCACATGCAGGCTCAGTCGTCGCATTACGCTCGTGTTGTACAGTCGGGAGGAGACAATCGTTTTCGTTGTCGTTGTCACTGTCACAAATCTCGTCAGTCAGTCGCAACCATTTATTTATAACGGAGTCGAAGTTTACGTCGCCAACATCTGGAATAAAAAAATACGACACATATTATAAGATAAACAAAACCCGTTCCTGTGTATTATAAAATATGTGTATTGATTATTCTGTCATTCATAACTATTAGTGTAGTTATACAGGGTGGCCAGTTGATATGCGTCCAAAGAAAAAAATTAGATGCCTTATGCTAAGGGAAGGGGTACCCGAAGTACCCCCATGTATGTTCCGCGATTATTTGTAGTTTAGGAGCTAGAATTTTTTTAAGTACTATTTTCAAAATTTTCACCTAACATTGGTTTTTATGTCTTTATTCCTATCATTTTTAGGTATTCTTTTTTGTGGAATTTATTAGCGATAGCAATAGCAATAGTGGCCCAAAATTGCATCTAGCCCTTGTGTAGCTCTTTCTACGAGAATATACAGGGTTACAGGGAAAGTCGTACTGAATATTAAAGGAGGTTATTATTCAGGTCATTTCTGATGATTTTGATTCTGAAATAAAATGTCCGAAACTTAACCGTTATGGAGATATAAAATTTTAAAGATTTTTTTAAAACATCCTTTATTTTTCGGCTTTTAGTCGTTTTCTTTGGGATTAGAGCTCCTAGAGTCGATTTTTTTGATGTACCTAGTTAGAGGACATGTCCATTAATAAAAATGATCAACAGAAACTGAACCTACTACTAACAGCTTAAAAAACTGCTCGACAACGGTTAGCATTATGAATTTTCTAATAGAGTGTTCTTAACTTTAACAGGCTTTTAATAAAAAAAAAATGTATGGAACTTATTCTGCAAATAACTTTATAAAGTTCTACGTCTCTTTAGCTATTCAAAAAGGTATAACACTTGCTATTAAATAGGCAAAACATTGCCCAAATAACAGTTAAGTTAGGAGAGGGTACATTTTTAGTTTGAGGTAAAAGTAGCTAAAATACATAAAAAAAAGACAAAAATTTTAGCAATATTTTTATTATTCATGTTCTACATGGCCGCTGCTATTTCTTATGCTACAGGTAATACATGCTAAGGTATCCTACTCTCCGAGTGCCTGATATTGGCGTATTTGACAGATATTATCGAAGACTACGAGAAACTGGTTCTGTGCTAGTACGTCGGACTGACATGGGACGACCTCGTGTTCTTGATGACGACGACAAAGATAATGAAATACGACGTCTCTTTGAAGCCGACGTCAACAAACGTTGTCGCTCGACGGCTTGGTATTTCCCCGTGGAAAGTCTGGTTCGTAATGCACAGTTCTGGGCAATTATACCCTTACCATTACATGCCAGTGCAAGTAATTGAAGAAGGGGATCCATTGAGACGAATAGACTTCTGCAGATTTATGCTCAATGCCAATAATGAAGATCCGGATTTTTTAAAGAAAATGATGTGGACAGATAAGTCGAAATTTGACAAAGACGGCATCACAAACTATCATAACACCCATTATTGGGCTCCCAAAGCGCAAGTTAACCCCAAGAAAAATAGACCAAAAGGGTTACAAAGGAGATTCAGTCTTAATGTGTGGATGGGTATAATATCAAATAACTTGATAGGGCCATACTTCCTGCCCGATAACTTGAATGGCGAGACATATGAAAACTTTTTGAGGGAGGAGTTACCCTCTTTAATGCAAGACTTGCCTATTGCTAATTTTTTTGTCGTTTTTTACGTATTTAAGCTACTTTTACCTCAAACTAAAAATGTACCCTCTCCTAACTTAACTGTTATTTGGGCAATGTTTTGCCTATTTAATAGCAAGTGTTATACCTTTTTGAATAGCTAAAGAGACGCAAAATTTTCTAAAGTTATTTGCAGAATAAGTTCCATACAATTTTTTTTATTAAAAGCCTGTTAAAGTTAAGAACACTCTATTAGAAAATTCATAATGCTAACCGTTGTCGAGCAGTTTTTTAAGCTGTTAGTAGTAGGTTCAGTTTCTGTTGATCATTTTTATTAATGGACATGTCCTCTAACTAGGTACATAAAAAAATCGACTCTAGGAGCTCTAATCCCAAAGAAAACGACTAAAAGCCAAAAAATAAAGGATTTTTTTAAAAAAATCTTTAAAATTTTATATCTCCATAACGGTTAAGTTTCGGACATTTTATTTCAGAATCAAAATCATCAGAAATGATCTGAATAATAACCTCCTTTAATATTCAGTACGACTTTCCCTGTAACCCTGTATACATAATATATCCGTCTAGATAAATGCCTGGATTGGATTCTGCCTCGTAGAAGCCACGGATCAATCCAATTGAAGGTTCCCCTCGAAAAATCATTAATATTGGGTTCTCTGCATACCTCTATTACATACGAACCGTCGCTTTTTATATATTCTCCGTAGTAACTACGGGCTTGTTGTACTTGGTATGTTCCAAGTGCATAGATAACTAAATCATCAGCACTTAAAATAGGGAAGTCATCCAGTCCAGGAACTTCCGCATTCATATATTCAAAATCAGCCCTTCTTCTATTTAGATGATTTGCAATGTCATACTCGCCTAGTTGATTCCAAGGACTATGGTGAGGTATACGATTTATTATTTGCTCCGTTAGCCTATGATCAGTCAGTGGTACCCCAAAGGCATTTAATAATGCTCCCGCTATTCTTATTTCGTCAAATAGGTGACTAGCAGCTACATTGAAATTCTGGGACCGAAGCTGACGGAATTGATTTTTTAATCTGCCATTAATGGTTTCGACCACCCAACGGCACATGGTTACTTTTCTTGAATCGTTGGCTTGTTGTGTGGTAAGTTGGTATTCATTATCATCTTTAGATAAAGGCATATATGCACTGTATCCACATGTCTCCACGTCTTCGATGCAGTCTCTGAACCCTCTGTCTTAATATAAGGACATCGTTCTCATGAAAGAACCAATGAAACGGATCGCTTGGATTCTTCATGATCTCTGAGAGGATCGTCGCATCGGATTTACTTGCTTCATATAAGCCATATACAGGGTGGCCAGTTGATAGGCGTCCAAAGAAAAAAAATAGATGCCTTATGCTAAAGGGTACCCGAATTACCCCCATGTATGTTCCGCGATTATTTGTAGTTTAAGAGCTTGAATTTTTTTAAGTACTATTTTCGAAATTTTCACCTAACATTGGTTTTTATTTTTTATGTCTTTATTCCTATCATTTGTAGATATTCTTTTTTGTGGAATCTATTAGCGATAGCAATTGCTACCATGCAAAAAAAATCCGTTTGCCTAGGCATTGTAGAACTTACCACAAAGTTAGTCCAAAGTTCAAAATTACCATTAGAGTTCGATAATCAAAAATGTTCAGAGCTTAAAAAAAAATAAGTTAGGGGTGCCAGAGGTTTCTAAATGATCTTAAAAACTTCTATGGACCTTCAACAGACAAAATCGGTAAAAAATATAGAGCTTGATCGGGGATTATTTCCTGTAATTAGCGTTGATAGCAATAAAGGTATTTTTACAGTTATTGTTATAATTTGGGATTTCTTTATTTTTGCCACTTTTATGATAAAAAAATACGGTAAATAGTTTACAAATTTTATTAAAACACGTTAAAAGGTTTTCAAAGTGCCGCCTTACCACAGAAACGCATCCATCCAGAAACCATCTACATCTACGGAGGAAATAGTCTTTTAGTTGTAAACCATGTCTCGTCTCAGTGTTAAGTTAACGTCTGACAGCAAAATTGGTAATTCTTCGTGATCTCTTTGTAGGTGGCTCCATCGAGCTTGGATTTTGTCTGTTGAAGGTCCATAGAAGTTTTTAAGATCATTTAGAAACCTCTGGTACCCCTAACTAATTTTTTTGAAGCTCTGAACATTTTAAATCTATCTAAATCTACGGAGGAAATTGTCTTTTAGTTGTCTAAAGGCTTCTCTGTTACTTCTTACAACATTTCCCGCTTCTTCAATTTTCCGTTTTAGTTCTTCCTCATTGTTAGTGTACCGTGCGTACCATCACGAGCCTGGACGGCAGCTCGAATGGTGGTGGTAAACTAATTGGTAATTCACCGTTGAGAACGCCGGACCACGTGTTCACACTGAAGCGGTGTTGAAAATTTGATGGTCTTACGGAATGAGCATTCTCGATAGCGGACTATGGAGAATCCATAGCCAGACCGCTGTCCAAGCTCAATGGAGCCACCTACAAAGAGTTCACGAAGAATTACCAATTTTGCTGTCAGACGTTAACTTAACACTGAGACGAGACATGGTTTACAACTAAAAGACTATTTCCTCCGTAGATGTAGATTGTGCGTTTCTGTGGTGAGGCGGCACTTTGAAAACCTTTTAACGTGTTTTAATAAAATTTGTAAACTATTTACCGTATTTTTTTATCATAAAAGTGGCAAAAATAAAGAAATCCCAAATTATAACAATAACTGTAAAAATACCTTTATTGCTATCAACGCTAATTACAGGAAATAATCCCTGATCAAGCTCTATATTTTTTTACCGATTTTGTCTGTTGAAGGTCCATAGAAGTTTTTAAGATCATTTAGAAACCTTTGGCACCCCTAACTTATTTTTTTTAAGCTCTGAACATTTTTGATTATCGAACTCTAATGGTAATTTGTCATGTGTACATAGACAATTCTCCCATTTTATCCACCAAAATTCCCTGATCAGTCCACTCCAATCCGGGTTTAGGCCCGGGCACAGTACCACTTCTGCTCTCCTTAAAGTGACTGACGATATAAGGCGGGGAATGGAAGACACTAAAGTCACGGTTTTAGTGTTGATCGATTTCACAAATGCCTTCAATACCGTCAGTCATGATGTCCTTTTATCCATCCTCTCCTATCTTATGGTCTCTCACGAGGTTCTGGATTGGTTTTCTTCCTATCTTCGGGGGCGTCAGCAGGCAGTTCTTGCTAGTGACTCTTCTTCTAGCTGGCGTGAGCTTGAAACTGGCGTCCCTCAAGGCGGTATTTTATCTCCACTTTTGTTCTCTATTTTTATAGATCTCATAACTACCGAACTTCAGTGTGCGTATCATCTTTACGCTGACGACTTACAGCTGTACTGTCAGGCGGGTGTTGACAGCTTATCTGGTGCGATCGAGGAGCTAAACCGGAATTTACGTGTGGTAAAGGACTGGTCTCATCGGTTCGGGGTGGCTGTTAACCCGACCAAGTGTCAGGCTATCATCGTAGGGAGCCCCCATAGCTTGCGTAGGCTCAATGGCGTGCCGCCGCTTACCTTTGACGGCGCGGTCATTCCGTTTAGTTCTGACGTCAAAGACCTCGGTTTGCATGTTGACACTTGCCTTGACTGGCGTAAGCAGATTGCGATTGTGAGCAAGAAGGTCACTGGAACGTTGCGGTCACTCTATCGACTGAAAAATATTCTCCCATCACATATTAAAGCAACGCTTGTACAGTCCCTTATCTTCCCCATAGTTGATTATGCTGATGTGTGTTACTACGACCTGAATGCAGATCTCCTCAATAAATTAGACCGACTTCTGAATAACTGCATTCGATTCGTTTTTAATCTACGCAAATATGATCATGTATCTGCATATCGTTCTCTCTTAAAATGGTTACCTATTCGGGAGCGCAGAGCATTGAGAGCTTTGACGACCCTATTTTCTCTTCTTAACAAACCCACTTCACCTTCTTATCTATCTTCTAATTGTCAATACTTATGCTCTGCACATACCAAGAATCTTCGGTCCGCTAATAATCGTCTTCTTCTATGTCCTTCACACCGCTCTGGTTTTATCAAATCCGCTTTCTTCGTCCAGGCAGTCTTCCTTTGGAATGAGCTCCCTCAGAGTATCAGAATGGTAACTAGTCCTTTTACTTTTAAAAGAAAAGTTCGTGAGCATATTTACAAGAAGTTGGTAGATTCGTCTCGTAATTAAGTTGTGGTTGTTGTCTTCTTACGATCTCTGAACTTTAAATAATGTTGTTTTATGTATGTATAAGTATTTATAGTTATTAATATTTATATATGTATAATATTTGTTGTATATATGTATATATATTTTAATATTCATTACTAATATCCTTTTTTTCTGTTATCGCACCTACTGTTTTTTTGTCTCTGCATCACCCTAAGGTAGACTGGTAGAAAATGCCTAAGGCATTAAGTCCGCCTTTGTACAGTTTTTTACTTGTGCATAAAGTTTTAATAAATAAAATAAATAAATAATTTTGAACTTTGGACTAATTTTGTGGTAAGTTCTACAACGCCTAGGCAAACGGTTTTTTTTTACATAGTAGCTATTGCTATCGCTAATAGATTCCACAAAAAAGAATATCTAAAAATTATAGGAATAAAGACATAAAAAATAAAAACCAATGTTAGGTGAAAATTTTAAAAATAGTACTTAAAAATTCTAGCTCCTAAACTACAAATAATCGCGGAACATACATGGGGGTAATTCGGGTACCCCTTAGCATAAGGCATCTAATTTTTTTCTTTGGACGCCTATCAACTGGCCACTCTGTATATCTATGATATGGCTATCAGGACAAACCATTAAAAAAGGCTTTAATAAATGCCGGAACTTGTGTAAACTATATGACTTCCTCTGAAAGTAATAATTGCTACTTTTTTGCAAATAAATGTATGTGCCATCTAATATGATTATGGCCTTCCTTTGAGTCAAAGAAGCATCAGGATTGCCAAATAACGTGTTAGGGATTGTTAAACATCTCGTGATAACATCTTGACGAGTTAAATCGCCGGAGCGCGCCACTCCATGTGCCCATAGATCACAGTAATCGAGCATTCGGTCCATTCGTTTTCGTCATTATATTATTATTTGATTTATTTTATTTGAAATTCGTGAAACAATACGGCACAAATCTAAAAAAGTGAAGTAGAATATAATCATTTCTTCGATTTTGATGATTAATTCAAAGACAAATATCTCTGTTCCGATATGGTTTAGAGAAATGTATCCATAATAGCTTTTGATCGTTTTGTTCTGTTCTTTAATAATATCCAAGTTTCATTAAAGGCCGCTTAACTTCAAAACGACGCCAACTTTACTCAAACCCCTTTACGAAAATCCTTGTTTCTTGCTTCAGATGCTTCTTCAGACAAAAAATCTATAGGCACTACTGATAAGAGGTCCACTATCTGTGATCCATGAATCAGCAATTTGTGTAAACTTGCTGGCATGTTATACCATGGATATAATTCGACGAATAAATTTGCTGTTTCATCACAATATAATTTGAATTTTTGGACTTGAATTTTTTCGCATTGAAAATAACGGCGAGTCTCCTAATTAAATTAACGTCTAATTTAGTAATTTTCGCAGTCGTTTCAGGGTTTGCAAAAAACCTTCTTGTAGCATTTCCAGTGTTTGTATTGCCACTACCCTGCTTACCAACATCTAAAAGTAAGCCTGTGCTTCTTCGGAAAACCTCTTGAATGGCTTCTTTCTTATCTTTAACTTTTTTTATATTTTCGTCACCTTTTGCTTGCCAGATATGATTGAATGTATCTTACCATCAATCATGTTTAGCCATGTGAGCAACAGTAGCATTGCCGCAATCAGTCGGGTTCAGTTCTCGAATCTCGGTCTCAAATATTTCCATTTCAGCCTTAACATTCACTTCCGTTTCTTTAATAAATGTAAATGAAATCGGGCGACAATATGTGGTTGACGATAGCCGATCATTCTGCCACACTATACTTCCACTAGATGTAACTAACTTAAGCGGTACAAGACTTGCCATGAATACACTGGATAAGTCTTGTTCACTTGTTGTTGTCGTTTGATGGTAAAAGCTTTCACTTGAAGCTCCTTCAAAATCCTATTTACTGTGAAGTACAAGTTGTTCACCAGCATCAAAATTTGATTCAAGTGAATCGATCAGCCTCCTAACTGTGAGATCAAGGAGGGCTTGGATCCGTATCATTGCGGAAGTTTCAGTCACAGTTATGTCTTCTTTTGCCGGGTAGCATTTAAGCTTTTCTTTAACTAACAAGTAGTAGCTTGGGTATTTAGCATGACCTTCTTTTAAACTAAAGTCCCGAAGTGTGATGTAACGCCATTTGGATAACTGCAAGTAAACGTAAAGAGCAAGTGCCTTGTGAGTAGGAACCTCACGAAGCGTAGGATTCTTCTGCTTAGTTTCCGGGACATTTAAAACTGTTGACACGTGTTCAGGATTTTCCAGCAAATTTTTCATTATTCTGGCCATATCATTTTTTCCGGCAGACTTAAGTATACTTTCAACAGTATGCACAAGGTCATCCGGGCACTAGGACTGCAACTAGCAACATTTTCATTAACACGTCTTCTTTTGTGTCTAGATAAATCTTCAAAGCGTTTGCGAGGCGATGTATATGTTGAAGTTGATGCATCTGATTTCGATGGACTGACTACCTCTTCTGCCTCATTTTCATTTGCTTCTTCAGTGTAAACAACAAATCGTTTTGCAGAAACTCTAGGTAATTGTTGCCATTTAAGTTTTCAGGCAGCTCAAACGGTCCGATAACTTGCCCATTTAAAATTCCGGTCCACATATTGACTTTGAATTGATATTGGGAGCGATCTTCCCGCATTCAATGTAGGTTTTCTATGTGCCAACCATGTAGGTTGTGTGAGTTTAAATAACCGTTTTTTATAAAGGTCGATTCGTCCGTCCATAAAATTTTGTACATCTACGAATAAATGATCTTCTGAGCAGTCTCGTATACCGTCGATCACTTATTTTTGATGCGGCTGCTCTGACACAGCTACGTAATTCTTCTATCGATCTTATAGACTTACGGTACCCTTCTTCCTAGAGGCAACCCAAATAAAAAAAATCCAATGGATTAAGGTCTGGTGAACGTGGTGGCCACAAAATTGGTCCTAGACGCCCGATCCATCTGTTAGGGTAAGTATTATTTAAATATGCACGAACAGGTACAGCGTAATGCGCAGGACAGCCGTCATTTTAAAACCAATAAGACTCCCTCAGCTCGTGTGTCTAATGTAGTCATTTCGCGAATCAGTCATTCTTAGACTAAACCCTGTATCCCCGGCGTCCGGTTCTGCAGTACTGTACCCATCTTCTGCTGCTGTACTGTTACCAGCTGTAAAATAATGCACATAAGCCCAACATCTACTAAAATATAAATTATCCTAATTTATTTAATAAAATGAATACCAACCTAGAACAAGAGTCCCATCTGAATCAAATTGATTCACAAAGTCACTCATGACTGAATTAAATCCAAAACACGTTCAGTAGCCGGATCTTCAACATTTTTTTTTGGAGGACCTTCACCTATAACATAAAAATAAAGTTAATATCTACCTCAAAGTTTCTAAATACATATATATGGATATCAAGTAATTTGTATGCACTCACCTGTTCCCAAATTATGTTGGTAACGCATGGTGTTGACTTGCTTCGCCCTTTTTTTCATATTTTCCCAGCATGTTTTGAGGGCTCCGGACTCTCTGGGATGGAGATTTGAAGTGGCGTTAAATTCAGTAGCAATGTTTTGCCACTGTTGATTTTTCATGCTCATTGTTATATTGTCCGTTTTTTTATTTTCAACTTCGTTGAAATATTTCTCCACCAACTCTATTAATGTGTGTTTTTCACTCGCGGCGAAAGTGGGGTCTCGCTTCCGTTTTGATGCCATTATAAATTTGCACCAGTAGCAATAGCGCAAAAGTACAAAAATCCTCAAATTCCGAATTAAATTCAAATTACAACTTGAATTTAATTCGGAACACGAAAGTATCACCAGTCGGTCGTAACCTATGACAGAATTTAAAATCTGTCCCCTGAATCCCCAGTCTTTAATTTACACTATAAGGCTGTTAATGCAAAACTACCCCGATGAATATTCCTAAGCCTCAGTGTAACATCCAATATATGTTGATGTTGTTGTTTATTTATGCCTATAAAG
Source organism: Ochropleura leucogaster (assembly GCA_958449745.1). Classification (NCBI taxonomy): domain Eukaryota; kingdom Metazoa; phylum Arthropoda; class Insecta; order Lepidoptera; family Noctuidae; genus Ochropleura; species Ochropleura leucogaster. Next base: position 17,182,314 of record OY288215.1, on the reverse strand, counting down.
TACTGTACTTGGTTATCGGAGTAGTTTTGAATATTCTCATAAGAGATGTTTCTTAACCCTTCCATTAATATAAAAATGATCTCCTCTATGTGTGTGAAAGTAAATCTATAAATGCTATAGTCAGCAGTATACAGGTTTTCATAATTACGGTCCTGTCTATGTAAGGAGCAAATACGAGCTCCTCTTGGTATAAAATATTGAAACTTAACTAATACGGCTTGCCTGGTTTCTTCAGGCACAATATTTCGCTCTGGTTCCATGGACTCTTGGAAAATGCAGTGTCTTGGTGTTTCAGCCGCTCTTCTTATATTGGGCAACACAATATGTTGGGGTCTTTCTTCTGGTCCTTCTGGAACTGGAACATAGAAGCTCAAATCTCGAGCTTGGCCCCAGCAAACTCCACAAACTTCATTCATGGATGACATCTGTAAATGAATAACATCAGCTACAGAATAGTTCTTGACATACAATGATTGGTTTTCACCTCACAGAAAACCTTTACCAAAAATATCTATGTTGTGTTAATATGTGAGAGAGATTTTTCCATTGCCACATAGCCCTAAGTGACAATAGAAAAACCAGTATCCTTTTATTTTGAGGTTTGAAAGCACTAATTATGCTATTTAAATCGAAATAAATTAGAAAAAGTGAAATGTCTCAGACGGTAGACGGAAAAAAAAAAAAAATTGGAATGTCTCAGACGGTGTCTTGGTAGCTTAGTGGTCAAAGCATTCTCCCTGTAAGAGAAAGATCGCGGGTTCAAGTCCCGCCTGAGACATTTCACTTTTTCTAATTTATTTCAGTATCCTTTTGTTAATAGTAGAGCCAACATCGTGACTGTCCCAGATTTAGCAACATAAAATAGTAATTGTTATTTGCATGACACATTTTTATAAGCTAATTACTATAAATATAATTATTATTTCATATATACCTGCTGGTGCTCCAACAATCGAGCAGTGTGGTCGCGATTCCACTCTTGATCTGATGTTGGGGTGGTTAGACTCTGACCACATACTGCACACATCAAATCAGAATGATCACCCTCCAGATGATCAGGCACAATGGGTATAATATCTTCATTTGATGAAACAACCCTTGTTCTTCTAGCTCTTAGCCATCACGGCACACAAGCTTCATCTTCAGAACGAAACTAATATAAAAAAATATTATTAATAAAAAACTTGCATTTTAGAAATGCATGGAAAACATGCATGCATGGAACAATGTAAATTAACACATAAATAAATAATATTGTTTTAACTCATGTATACATCAAATCAAGATACCTAATTGATAAAAGTTATAATAGGCACATGTGGTTTTACCTCTCGTGGTTGGATCCAAGTAGCAACTGTGTTAGCCATTCTTTGTTGTTCTTCATTTGCATCTTCAATCAAAATCCTGCGTCGACTGATCCGTAGTATGGATCGTCCGCATACAACACAAACACTTGGATGGCCCATGCTTCTCCTTGGCATATTATCAGAAGAATGTGAATGAGTAGCTAGCTGCCAGCATGCATGGCAAACATGGTCAGCAGATGTTATCTGAAAATAATTAAGTGATTTTGAGTACGCACAACATTGCTTTATATGACTATGACACTCATACTTACAGAGTAATAACTATTATAACAGGCAAGTAAACAATGTATGTAAGCGATCACTTAAGTGTTTGTACATTATATAGGACAAATTGTAAATATTTATACAACCACAACAGTGTTTGTTATTTTTTCAAATACTGTTTAGATTAGTTTTAGTACACAAATTTTATTTTAGTATGATATCGGGTAGTTTAAATGGTAAGGACTACTTTTTAACACTCGTAACTGACACACTCGTGAGCAAAATGTTATTTGGAAACTACTTACATCTCTAGGATATGTCCACAGCGGAATAGTATTGACGATATCTTCACTCTCATCAGATAAAGCGTGCTTTCTTATCCGGAACAAGCGAACGCTGCAATTAATGCATTGCAAACTCGACATTTTAATTAAAGCACGAACACACACAGTACAATTAATAAAGCGTCCTTTCGCGAAATTACTATCAACAGATAGAGGAGCAGTAGCTCAACTCAACGTAAAAATGGCCAGATAATTTGCTATATTGCTCAGATGCAGTTACAAATTACAATCAAATTACAATACAGAACTGAACAGAGACTCTGCAAGATTTTCGTTTGGGATTTTCCTATCCTGTCAAAAAAATTATTGCCAATACAAAAAAACTTTGACGGCGAAAATAATTCTTATAATTAAATAGTTAATTATTAAGTTTGAATGCAATAATTATTCATTGTAAGGTGTAATGTGTAATAGGTTAATTATATTTACTGTTATTTCTATTTTTAAATAATATTTATCATTTCGAGCCTCGTGATATTTTACAAATGGCAACTTCTAACAACATATTTACGTTTAGTTGCGTTCAGTTTAAGATTATATTACATTTAATTACTTAAATCTTTTACTTTATATAATTCATTAATCCGGAGTGCTAAAAATACTAACGTTACATGAAAATGCATGGTTTAGTTGCCTTAATAAGTGGTACAAATTCTATCACAAAACAACAAAAAAAGTATGTGGTACGAATTCTGCCGTTCGCCTTTAAAATCAACCAAAATTAAAAAACAAAACAAAATCATTTATGTTAACCCTTTAACGCGCAACATAGTTTTGGTTAAAAAATAATAATTTTGATAATTAATAATTATGTTTAAGATGACTCAAATGTGTCAAAAAAAATAATAAAAAAAATATATTTATATTAGTTTTTGAGAAAATATATGTTAAGTATACTCAACATTGCGATACACTCAGGAATCAATAGGCAGAAATAGTCGTTGAGTATTTTCAACATCGTCCATCAAGGAATAATGTACTTTTGTAATAAAACCAAACAAAAAATCAATCAAATGTTTTTATTGTTCTACATGAAAATTATAAAAACAATTCCTCTTGCTAACTAGACACAGCCTCATTGAGCATTTGGTGCAATTAACATTTGTGTATCCGTTTTTGCAATATTTGCACCTACCGTAAGGTACAAAAACGGGTAAATGTCCGGTATTATCATATCTTATTGCATCGGGGGGTCGAGGTGTTGCAGGTGTTTTTATGACCTCTTGAGGTGTTTTTATGTTGCTTATTTTTTCCTTGTTAACTCTATTTTTCTTCAATAATTCGTTGAATATGTTAATTCGGAATGTCTTCAATGGCAAGCACTTACTTCCTGATTGTTTTTGATCCCTCTTATACAGTAACCAGCTATTATTTACGCAAATATCTAAAGCTTGTGAGAAAATAGCCATGTACCATCGCTTAGTCTTGAACGTGCTGCGATAAATCGCAATTAACATGTCTGCTAAGTCGACGCCTCCCATATGCATGTTATATTGCTTAATGATTTGGGGACAGTCGACTTCTACCCTGGATTTTGATTCCTTAGAGTAACGCTTTATCTTTTCTACAGGGTAGGAGTCCACGAACGAACTGGCTATAGTTACGCATTTGTTGTCGCACCATTTGACAACAGATATTTTATTAGAATTGCAAACGGCTTGTTTACTTGCGCCACGACCTTTTTTCGATAATTGTTTATCGGTGGGCAACTTGTGTGCGCATCCTCTCAGCCTATTATTTTTGATAGTCCCTAAACTAAATATCCCATATTCATCGCGCAAGAAATGGATGAGCTCAAGTGAGGTGAAAAAATTGTCGAAGTACAAAATCGACGGCCTTTTCTTAATTGTCTTCGCCAGGGCTAGCACAACTTTAGCACCTAAACCAAGGCTGTTTTCTAGATTGGTGAACGATATTCCGCCTTTGTACAATGTTTTTGTTACTTGTGCATAAAGTTTTAATAAATAAATAAATAAATATTCCTCTAAACGTGTCTTCTCCCCCATAAGGAAGAAAATCGTACACCAATCCAGAAACTCCAGCTCTCACAAATATCTTAAACCCCCATTTCTTCGGTTTTTTTGGAAGATATTGTCGTCGACTTCCAGCACGAGTACCCTTGTAAGGGACCATCATCTCATCAATGCTATAGCGTCCTTCTTCTTCTACTGATAAACAATTGCGTCTAATTTTCTCAAGAAGTGGACGGATCTTAAAATAACGGTCATCATTGGCGTCATTATTATCAGCAAAATGGAGGTACTTTCTAATTTGCTCATACTTCTTCAGAGGCATTATATCCGCTATAGGAGCATACCTTAGAGTTTTACTCCAATAGTCCCTGTATGACGGCATTGGCACTACCCCCATTAGGATCGTAATAGCCAAAAAGTCACAGATGTCATATCTTGTCGTGTTTATGCATTTTGAAAGGCCACACTGAACGGAATATAAATTTGTTTGTTCTATTATGAGATCAATAATATCTTCAGAAAAAAATGAAAAGAAGTAATCAAGGGGGGATTTAGCATCAGTTGGTGTGGTGAAATTAAATTCTTCTATAGTCGCTATGTGTTGAAATTTACCTAACTTCCACTTAAAATCAAGTGGCTTTCTCACATATTTTCTCGCCCTTTTCGATGCGATAACATTTTTATTGACAGCTTTTCTCTTGGAACGAGTATTTGGTTCTAACGGCGAAGATATAAATGGTGAATTTAAAATTGGTAGTTCTGTACTGCCACCTGACGGAAACATCTGATTAATGAGGGGAGTCAGAGGGACTGTATCTTCTTCATATGGGAGTATTGGTGAATCTGGCGAAGTGGTTACCCCATCGTTGTCGTCTAAAATATTCAATCTCTCCAAAGACGAATCTACTGACCTCGGCTCTGAACTAAAATCGGATTCTTCATTCGCCGCATGTATGTTTTGAGGCTCCGGAATTAGATCTTCATCTTCTGATGTATCGCTACTGTCTGAAGGAGCACGCTGTGGGGGCACTAGTGCCATGATGCGCTTGGTTCGCTCCCATCGTGGCTTCATCTAAGAAAAGCAAATAACAAGCTTGCAAAACCCATTCCGACACCAAAAGCTAACTAACAACATGCATCCATAAATAAAAAAAATATACTTGAACATAACAAATGCCAATAAAAATATTATATTATAAATATATCATAAAAATAGTTTTTATCCAATAATTACTAGTGTACTAAATGTCGTGCAATGTTGAATATACTCAACATAGATATACACATCAACTTTGTTCATGGTTGATCAATGTTGAGAATACTCAACGTTCATAAAAAAGTCGTTATAACTTGCTAAGCATAACAGTTCAGTATCCAATAAATAGCAATACATAAAGAGTGGTTATCTTGGAACATAATAACTATTAGTTAGTAATACAAATCTATTACAAAACGGTATTAATTAAAATATCTTACCGCACGTCCGCGAGTAGCTGCATTACCCGGCGCCATTTTGTCGCTAAATGTCAAATGTGCTACATAAAACTGTCACTTGTCTAATGTCACTTGTTGCGTTTCGATTATACCATAATTAAATGTAAAAACAACAATCCAAAACAAAATACTTACGTCAAAAAAAAATTTTTTTTGGAACGTTGAGTATAATCAACATTGCGAATTAAAGGGTTAAATAAAACGAAGCGCGTTGGACCGAATTTACCTACAATGCACTATTATTATTACAGGCGAGCCGGAGCACGCGCTCCATGTAATAAAAAGCCTACAGTGAGTGAACCTGGTTTTTATTAGAGATCTAAGTTTACCGATTTTAGGATTGTCCGTTTATAGCAGGACTGCAATAAAACGTAATTTTAGGCAAAACTAACATTTTATTAATCAGCTGATGCGGCGGGTCAACGCACGCCGCACGCTGCGTGTGTTTAGTAGGTAACTAAGTACACGGAGCCTCGCATACCTGTGTGCGCGCATGCCGCTGTATGATACGAATGCGCCGACGCTCACGCACACTGTTCAGTTTGTTCTGTAGGTGATTCTCTACCTTGAAGTGGAGATGTTCTATAATACTGTTAAATTAAAACAGACTGAGACATATCATAAAAGCGCCGTATATTATTATTGATCAGGTACCGTAATTTTCATTGATTATTTATGACTTTTATTAGCACCTCCTAAATTTTGGCGAGAATGCAAATCAACATCCTTACTATACTTACTAATATTATAAAAGCGAAAGTGAGTTGGTTTGTTTGTTACCTCTTCACGCTTTAACGGCTAAACCGATTTTGATGAATTTTGGTACATAGTTGGGAACCAGGAGACGGACATAGGCTAATATTTTTTTGAAAAAAGTGGGATGTGAGGGAGAAAGAGGGAAAAAAAGGGAAAACTTAGCGTTGCTATTACAAATCAATAAGGCGCAAGGGGAAATGTGTTACCCCAACTTTAACGCGAGCGAAGCTGCGGGCGAAAGCTAGTATTGTATAATAATTAATGCAAATAATAATAAAACTTTGAGCATATTGAGATACTACTTGACAATTTAACCGTTACTTCAACGAATTATAATATAAATATAGCATGTGGGTGACAAAACCGTGTTCTTTTCTTTTCAGTTGGAGTTAATTTATAACATCTCGAAATACTCTATCAAGAATAAAAATATCACCTCTTCTAAAAAGTGATCTTATACAAGATCCCTCATTATTTAAGTTTAAACTTGTGATTGTAGCATCATTTAGCGTGACTTTGTATGGACCAAGACATTCCATAATGTGGCCATCGCAAAACACAATCAAAAAGGATTTAGGCATGTTGTCTAGTTTTTGTAAACTGTAGGTTTGTTTTTGAAACAAATAATTTGAACTACTTTGCACAAAAATACAATAGGATCACATATAACTATTGCAGGTTAAACATCTGGTGGCAAATAAGGATTAATAAACAGTCCTTCTGGTATAATCTTATTTCGAGAAGCAACATCTTGTACAAAAAGATATACGACGCTTCAAATACCCCGTGGGGTTAGAGATTATTATACATAGAATTTTTTGGATGCAGTTACTTTATCAATAAAAAAGAAGTGCTAACAAAGATACTTATTTATATTATGCTTTAATGAGATTTTGAGTCGTTGCGCCGGTTGGCGGCCTTTTAGTCGCCTTCCCAAGTTTGTTCTTTGAAATTATTATGATATGTCCATAATTCAAGTTCTGATTGTTTCAGCAGGTGTAACAGATACTGAGACAACATTTCAAGCGATTTGGCATACCTAGTAACATTTTCCATTGTGCCGGTGTGTGTATTTAGGTTCTCTGGGTTCTGATCTTCTCAGCTTTTTTATTTCCTTTAGGATCAATTTTGTGTCATTTTTTTTCTCTTTTAGGACTGTCTCAAATGTCGAATTACCTTGCGGGTAGCGATAAGGTCTTCATTCGTTATTCCCGAGTTCTCACGCGAACGGTTCGCTTGACCAAATTGTTCCAAAGTGTTTTGGACACATTTTGTGTAGTCGACTGCTTTCGGATCAAACGGAAAAGTCCACATGACCTGAATCCATTGACAATATTAATTTTATTTTGTGCATTTTCGATAATGTCTTTAAAAAGATGACAAAAATTTGTTTTTGTTACAGCTTTGTTCAAATTGGTTTTGAATGGAATTTTCTTATATGATTCTTCCACTGGGATTTTAATGGAGCAAACACGCTGACATCGGCAGGCTGCAGCATGTGCGTAGTGTTCGGGGGAAGAGCATATAAAATGATACCGAGCTCTTCACAGCCAGAGCTCAACATTAAAGACATATCGAGGGTATAATGCTCAAACCCAATAAGTACGAAATTGACACTTTTGAGATATTCAATATTTTAGTTTTAAGGACAAAAATACCTATGTTATTCAAATAATGGCGTTATAATGAGTATTTGTGGTAAAAGTGGATACGTTGAATTAGTGTAAAACAGTATTTTTTAGTTTCTGAGGTAGTTCAGTTTGTCATAATAAAAATATAAATTACTAAGGGCACTGACTTATTGGGTTTTAGATCTAGAGAAATTAAATATATTATGTACTTTAAGTAAAGGTATATTTAAAGAATCATAAAAAAGCAAGATAAATCACTCTTCGTCACTTTCGAAAGCTGTAGGTTTGGTGTACGTCTTCATACCACGTATCCATGCATGAAGTTCCTCTGGTATGATAAGTTTTTCGCATATATTGAAGAAATCCTTTTTTTAGCAAAGCTAATTGGTAATTGAGTGGAATATAAGTTCTCTGTTTCGTTTGGTTATTGAACATTAACTGAAGGTGGGTTCGAATTTCTTTTAACTCTAGTTTTTGGTGTATTAATATAATCTCATTTGTAAGCTTTCTTTGCATTATATTGTCGAAAACCAGATGTTTTGGCTTTTGTGGGCATCATTTGCTCATCTATTGCTAGGTACTCTTCTTTAGGGATAGTTAATAATTGTGCTCTCAGAATGTCCAGAAGCGGTCTTAATTTCTGCAGTCGATCGCAATTTGGGTCAGTTTTAGGAAGTTCTTTGGTTTTATTAAAAAAGTTCGATTTCTTCAAACTTGTTACAAGTAAGGAGAGAAGCTACTTTTTCGATATATGTTCCTTCACTCCAGTAGTGTCGCGTAGATGGCAAATGTACAACTGACATGTACATGATAACTCCTATAAATTTTGATATATTGTCACTAGTTATAGAATTTGATTTATCTGGTTGCAACTGCTCTGCATATAGATTGCTCTGTTCATATATGAGATGAATAACACAGTTGGAAAAAGATACTTGAAAAAAGCTATAAGCGTCTCCAGGCCCATTTTGTTATCAGGTAGATCAGTGCAGCCCATAAATGCAACATCCTCGCTGTTATAAGTAATTGTATTGTTGGTCCCAGTCAATGTAACCATTTTTGCCATTTTTTTTATATGTCCCTTTGTTTTTGTCGGGTCCACCCTTTATAGCAGAACTTTTTATGTCATAATTTTATTTTGCATAACAACGGATGGTGTAAACTTCACTTCGCAGAAAATAGTTTAGCAGACACTCATTTATCGTACATTCTAAACTCATAATTTTGTAAGTCAGAATCATCTCTAGGCATAAACTTCATATGCATAATATTTAAAAAGTAGAAACATCATATCGCAGAAAGTTCACAGTCAGAATCGTCTTTTGGCATAATATATTTTATATCGATGATCATTAAACGGCAGAATTGTCATATCGTAGAAAGTTTATAGTTAGGGTCATCTTTGTCATTATGTTTTCATTTATTTTGATAAATTATTTCTTTAAAATAATGTCATTGAAGTCAATAAGTAATTAGGTATACTAATCTAAATTGTTCAGTTCCGGGTAACCTACTTAAAACAATCTCTTTTTTCTATTACCGCAACTCGTTTCTGGCACTCGCTGGCCGCTGCCGCGGCACCGATCGCTTCGCTCGCTCGGCTCGTGCGTAGGAGGTCACAATTTTAACCTAACCTAACCTAGCCATTACTGCCGTCTGCATAGTATGCCAAGTGAAATTATACCAAATAATATTTTACGCGAAATTAAAACTCTGCGAATCGTAATTATACTAAATGTAATTCTTCCATCTTTACTAGAGTCTTAAAAGTAAAGTAGTGGTGTGCGTTCTATGTGACTGTCACAACCGGAATGATGCTTGACGGCTTTGTGCGGCTTGTGCCGGCGGCTTGTATTGCCGGCGGCATAGCCGGTCGGCATGAACCCGGCGGCATTGCCGCCGGCATGTGTGTAGTAGCCTTAAGACTCCCTTTATCTTCACTATAAGAAAAATCGTACCCCGAATCTGTTTCTTTGATGGTTACGCCTTTGGGAGGTAAAAAATAATCTTCATCATCGGTCAGGTCTTCATCATCGCTATCTAAAGGAATATCACGCCCGCTTGCGCGTCGAGTCCCTAAAATAAATAAAACACAAAATACCTTCATAAGCCCCAAACGTTTATAGCAACACAGTTTATAGTATAACGTTTATAGTAAAAAATATTTTTTTTTGTTTGTTCTTATTTACTGGTGTAAATAAGAACAAACAAAAAAAAATATTTTTTATAACATTAGATGAACCCACGGTGTAAAATTTCCCAAATATACAAACACGTTCGCTTGTTCTCACAATCAATTATTAAAAAAAAAATCCCTGTACGATGTACTTATAGGCAGTCTCATATCTGACCGAGCACTGGCACAGACTCTAATGAGTATAATTTCAGATACAAAGTTCTAGTCCGTTTTTCGTCAAAAAGTATTGGATATTACTTACATGTTTTTCCGCAAAACTTCTTGGAATCCATTTTATTCACTAACAAATAACAAAAATAATTTTAGCTAGAAGAAAAAGTAGCCAAAATCGACTTTTACAATCCACAAACCGCGCTCACTGTTTGGATTGGCAGTTTGAAATATTCGGTCACAGAAATAATATACCACAGACAAGGTAGAAATCTGCATATTTTCATGTTTGGATACAACCATTGTCTAGATATCAGTCATCAACACGTGGTATAGGTGGCCCATAAGTTATTTATCTGTGAAAACTCGTAGTTTATCAAAGGACCATGCAAAAAAATGTATGGGCAGTGTCCCATCCCATCAACAGACATGGGACAAGTTTCAATATCATTATTACGTCCCATGAAAAGTCAGTACCAATTTTTAGTTCGGAATTCGACGGGTTTTTTTTTTAAAAAGACTTTTGACAAAAATAAAGTATTTTTATTTTAAAATAAAAAATTACATTTTAGACGATAATTACAAAAAGCAATTGTTCAACTAGACATTTTAAGTATTAATAACACAAAAACAATTGTGCAAGTAGACACTTAATAACAACAGAACTATTATCCAGACAAAAATAACGTTATATTATTCATCTATTATAATAGTCGATAACATTGCCGCTGGTAGATTAAAGTCGATATGTCGACCTTTGCCCATATACCATATAATTGATATTATATGGGCACAACTTCCAACCGTACGCGCCCCTGTTAGGCATGTGCAATACCACTGTTCAATAGCACGTCTGCCAGTTTCACTTCGGTTTATTAATATGTAACAATAATAAACGCGCGATCTAACGTGTCGAGATTGTATTCGTCCTCTAATTAACCAGACATTATCTTCTCGAATATTATACCTTGGCAAATCAGTTAGCTGGTTTTCTCGAAATAATTCAATATAATAAATTCCATTCCGAATATGTTCCGCACAGTAGGATTTTGCAAGTTTTATATGGTAGGTCCCCAAGGCGAATAAAATGATATCATCATCAGTCAGTTCTGGAAAGTCCTCAAGATGTGGCATGGTGGCCTCCATCGTCACAAAGTTAACTCTTTGTCTGTTAAGATTTTTGCCTTCGACATAATTTTTCAAAAGGTTAGGTTGATGAACCTTAGTTTGAATTATTTCAAAGAATTCTGGCGCAAGCCTGTGGTCTGTAGCAACACGGTAATTAGCATTTATTAATGATGCTGCTATGCGGAAATCGACAAACATGTTTGGCAAAGCTCGGTTAAAATAAGTTTGTTTTAATAACTTAAAACGGTTTATGAATTTGCCGTTAACCGCCTCCACAATCCATCTACACACAGTCACCAACCGAGAATCATTTGCCTTTTCTGTTGATAGCTGGGTCGCGTTCCTGTCCTTGGTAGGTGGCATGTGAGGTTCATAGCCAAGGGACTCAATATCATTAATACTGTCCCTGAAGCCCCTGTCCAAAATAAAGACGTCCTCTCTGTGTAGTAACCAATGTAGTAAGTGCTCCTCGTCATTCATTATGTTCTGCATAATAGTTGCATCTGATGTTGTTGCAGGAAAAGGGCCTATGACATCTATGATATATCCATCGCTGCTTACTAAAATAAATGGTTTCAATAAATTGCGAAACTTGTGGAGGCTATAAGTTTTTCTTTGAAATAAATAATTAGTGCTTTTTTCAATATATACTGGGTGGCGCAAAAGTAAAGACCCTATTTGGTTCAGCTATAACATTTTTTCTAAATTAGAAAACTAGATTTAGGTTTTTTTAAATGTATATTTGTGCCATTAAATTTCGTACCATTAGGATTTAAAGATGATGTCTTTTAAATGGTGACCTCCAGAGTTGATACACATTTGAGCCCTATTTATGACATTTTGCATAACTTGCCGTAACACTTCCTGCGATATGTTCGTTATTTCTTGACGAATGTTTTCTTTTAGAGCTGCGAGAGTCTGTGGCTTGTTCACATACACCCGAGATTTCAAAAAACCCCAAAGAAAGAAGTCTGGACTGGTCAGATCGGGTGATCTTGCAGGCCAAGGCAAATCGCCAAAACGAGAGATAACTCGGCCTGGAAAAGCGTCCCTCACTAAGTCCATAGTGTCGCGCGCTGTGTGTGCCGTAGCGCCGTCTTGTTGAAACCAGATGTGCTCCAGCCCCAATTCGTCCAAACTGGGTATCAAAAACTCACGTAACATGGTTCTGTAGCGTTCTCCAGTGACAGTTATCGCATTGCCTCCAGCGTCTTCGAAAAAATAGGGTCCGATCACTCTGTCAACACAGATGCCACACCATACAGTAACTTTTAGTGGGTGTAGAGGTGTTTCTTGAATAATGCGCGGGTTATCAGTGCCCCAGAACCGAGTATTCTGCTTATTGACATGCCCTGAGAGATGGAAATGCGCTTCGTCACTCATAACCAATTTTGAAGGAAAATCATCCTCTTCAAGGTTGAGGTTTATGACGCGCTGGCAGTAATCTAGACGAGCTCGGTGGTCAGCAGGCAGCAGCTGATGAGTCATTTGAGTTTTATACGGGAACATCTTTAAGTCTTTCACCAAAATACGCTGCAGGGTCCGTCTGGAAATGCCCAATTGCGTGGCACGTCGCCTCGTTGATGTTTCTGGACACTCTTCCACATCTTCGCGCACAGCATCGATATTTTCAGCTGAACGGCCTGTTCTTGGTCTCCCAGACTTAGGTCTATCCAATGTTGAGCCAGTTGCTTCAAGGCGTGTGGCAAAGCGTCGAATTGTGCGACCAATCGGTGCCGGACGGTGGGGAAATCGTCGACGAAATTCACGTTGTGTTCTTATCACTGATGAATTATTCCGTAAGAACATTGACACAATTATTCCACGTTCTTGGGGAGTAAAACGGTCCATGTTTATTTTCAGTGTATTTTACATTTGTTCACTACACAATTTTCAACAACAGAATGACAGAAAATGTCATATAAAAAAAATAAAAGTATTTTCTTTAGTGCCAGTACTTTTGCGCCACCCAGTACATATGTGCCATCTGCGATAATAATTAACTTGGTGTTGTTTTCATTTCCAAAAATATGTTTGGGCAAAAATAGATTTCTCTCTAGAAGCTCATCTCTAGAAATATGACCTATACCAAGATGTCTTGGTACATATTGACCTGTCAAGCATTGTCGCGCTATTTTTAGGCGATATTCAAACACTTGACGTGTTACGCCGAAAAGCGTAGCTAGTCGCTCGTTAGGTTCTCCAGTTCGTATTTTCGTTAAATAAGCTCCGGGAACTGATCGGGGATGTCTGCATTTTTCTGCGAGCGATGGCGTTTCTTCCAAAATGACGTTGAACTGCTCTAAAGTGAATCCAGTCCAAAACATAAGTTCACTATTATTCAGTGAAGATAATGTTTCAAAATCGAATCTTGTCCTATTGTTGATTGCTTCAATTAACATGTTTGTCATGTTACTAAAAAATGAAGCATTAAAATAATGTGTAACATTTACATTATCCAGTAACTCTTCAAAATCATAGTTATTTAAATGTTCTTCACATATTCGCGAACTCGGTGGAATATATAATCGATAATGACATACCAAATGTAGCTTGATAGACACAGGAACTCGTCGTAGATTTTCATGTCTACATTGCCTATACATACAGAGCCGTGAAGTGTTCGGTGCACGTACGTAATCGCGAACATAGAAACGAGCATCATCCTCTGGATTGTCCTGAGGATCATTGGGGGCTTCAGCAACATTGGGGGCTTCAGCAACATTGGGGGCTTCAGCAACATTGGGGGCTTCAGCAACATTGGGGGCTTCAGCAACATTGGGGGCTTCAGCAACATTGGGGGCTTCAGCAACATTGGGGGCTTCAGCAACATTGGGGGGTTCTTGATTGTCAGCATCTAAAATTATTTATTACTAGCTGTCCCGGCGAAGCTAGACTGTACTTAGTGATGAAATAATTTATTTTGATAAGGATTAATAGCACAGATGTAATTACCTTCTACAATGGGAGCGTTCTCAAGACGTAGTTGTCCACCGTCATTATTATTGGCTCTCTGCCAGCATCTATGGCATACTGCCATTACGTTATTGAATACTACCTGAAAAGGGAAAAAATGAAGATATCAGCATATGTGTGTTTTTGTAATAAGCAGAAGTATTTTTTCTGTGTTATATTGATTATATCGGTGTTATATGTGTGCTTGTCAGTTGTCTAGAACTCGGAACACAATCTACACTCACTTTTGGACTAGACTATAAAAATATTAAGGTGAGATTAAATAATTATGCAGGTAAAAATATCTCATTCCTCATAGGAATTATGGCCGGACGATTGAGTCGTTCCTAACGTAAGCTATACTTTAATTGCTATATTTCTATTCAAGCAATTCTAAAATGTATCATATAGTATCGTAGCAATGTTCTATCTGCTTATATATTCTAACTACATGACACTTATTCTTATTCATTATACGTATTCTACATAATATCTAAAAGTTATCGATATATGTATAATAAATCAGTAAATAAATACAATGACTGTGACTTACTTGTGTCAATCCATTTTGCAAAATGTAGGCCGCTAACTCAGGACTACTATGAAGCAATGTTTATTGTAATATATGTCGTCTCTGTCTTAAAACAGATCTAGGACACATTACACATTGGCGTCCAGTCTCCATATTTATAAATCACAGTCCATTAAACGTGCCGGGGTCATCGAGTAGCAATCAAAAGGTCCAATAAACAAGCAGAGGTTAGTAATAGTCGCAAACAAGCCGATAACGCACAAATAAACAACGCGAACACAGCAGAACGTACTAGCCACGACTGAGGGAGGTGCGCGGGGGGCGTAGGCGTCGAAAGGGTGCGGTCGGGGTAACGGAGCAAGGAGGGAGGGTAAAGTACGTCTTACGGCTGTTCTCTCTCGAGTTTTTTTTAGTTAAATAGTACATTTTTAATTCGATTCTTAATACTTAATAAAACTGTATAAGTATAACAATTTTTTTTTTATTTCACGATAACCCCATATCCTACAGTGATGTCGCCATAGTAAAAAATAATCATAATGTCGAGATGTATTTAATGAGATATGTTTGGCATCTGTTGATGATATGGGACGATTTTTTGCATAGTCCTTTGGTACAGTATGCGGTAAAGGGTCAAGGGAAATGATGAATAAAATCTGAGAAAAACAAGATAATGAAAAAAAAACGACAGCCATTTATTAGTCTCCTGGACGTCTGGACAAGCTGGCTTTGGCTGCCAAAACCATGTGATAAGTCTAAAGAGACATTAAAATCTCTCTTAGAATCCAGGCTTTGAACAATCTGCTTATAAATGCGGTAGTCAGCGTCAGTCCAACGGATTGAATCTTGATTGAGCCAGAACTCTGTGGATGCACGAGTCATCCTCACCATATGTGGTGGTGCTTCAGCGGGAGGGCCTGGTCCAATGTATTCCTCCAATGCGAAACCAGGTAGTCCATTCAATTGAGCAGCAACGGCATGGGCGGCTCCATTAATTGGAACGCCATCACGAAAGAGTCGAAGTAGCGGCAATAATTGCCGAGGGAACTATTATTAGTCTCATTATTACTTATTATCGTTAATTATTAAAAAATAACTTAGACTACCAGTCTTTGGTGCTAATATAACAAAAAAAAAACTGCCTGTTTTGCCCAGTGTAAAATGATCATATGCATGCATGTGGAGCACAAATTATGCATAGCACAAAAATTACTAATGTGAAGGGATTCGTCATCATTATCCTCTTCACCGGCGTAAGAACAGTGGGCCCATCTCTGGCATGCAAGGCAAGTGACCCAGCCCTCAGTAGATTCTGAGTACAAATTTCCACAGTACAAACATTCTGCATCTTCTTCCTCCGATTCGTTTTCTTTATTTTTTTCAATTTTCTGTGTCTTTTTCTTCCTGCCTTTCTTCTCATTAGCCACTGGTTTCCATATCTGGGCTTCTTGTATATCCTTCTTATATGGTGAACTGGTTATTATGCCGTTTTTCCGCGTTTCCTAGTGACTCGTTTTTGGACACGTGCTTTGGGTTTTGGCATGATATCTAAAGGCCGCATGACATGAAAAGATGTTCCAGGCAGTGGAGTCGCATATAGCTGTAGCTTTGTTGATAGACCCGAAGAAGGTGATACAGGAGGCTGCTCGATATTTGGCTGTGTCAGGGAACCAGTTGAACTTTGTGACCGTTGACTGGAACGCGATCCGACTAGTTCCGAGAGTCGGTTTATTATCCGGGGAAGAGGGGATGCCCGTCTTACCCCCGGGGCCTGTAATGCCCCAGCTTCCCCTCGGGGCCTGTAATGCCCCGGCTTCCCATTCATCTGGAGTACTAAATTTACGTGATGCTTCTCTGATTGGGATTTGTTCTTCGCAAATTTTTCATGTGTTAGTTTGCGGCCACATGATAGCTGAGATCCTCTATAATAGCCGGATTTTAAATAATCAATCTGAAGCAACGTGGTCATATGGTAACATTTTACTATAATCATTGAAGTGTAACATCTGCCTAAATAATTCGAATCGTTTCGAAGGCATGGTCTTGAATGATGGTAAAAGTAAAGAACATTTTAAAATACATACCAAGCAGATACACTGTTTCTCCTGTATTATTCAGTATACTTCAAATGCGTTTTTATTACTGAATTATTAAATATAAATTTGTCGTGTGTTGCTCCTCCAAAGTTACATCCACATGCATTATATTTAAGTTTGGATAATTAATCTTAAAAGCCAAAAGATAAAAATATGGTTTGAATCAGATAGATTCCTATTCGTACCTTAAGTTGAATTAAATAATAAAAATAACTTACAATAACAGCATCTCGAGCATGATATCCTTTTCTACAATAGTACCTCTCTTCATGTTCTTTGGGTCGAGCCATTGATACCATCAAAACAACCAATGGTTCCAGGCATTTTGAACTTTTCACAAAATCGAAATAAAAGATAAACAAATTTAAAAATATAATAGATAGCCACTTAGTAAAAATTACAAACTAAGTGTGAAATTTACTTTTCTTTGAGAATTAGCTTTTCGTTTGTATTTTGAGGAAATCTAATGTACTTCTTAACAGTAAATGGGTTGTTAATGGCATCTACTACGTTTCTTATAGCTCTCGAGGCAGATGCTTGCGAAATGTAAGTTCTTGCATTCTCACATAATATTTTTTGGTAACTCCCACTAGCTAAAAATGCGAGAGTGCATAAAACCTGGAATAAGAACAAGTTTTAGGTATTTATCCACGTATCTACGGTGATTGTTATTGTATTGATTTAGTGTAATACTTTGGTTCCTTTGCTGATTCTTCCTCGACGTTTCGCCTTTGCTATGAATGGGGAAATCTTCTTCCAATTGTTTTATTAGTTCTTCAGTCAACCTGAATACCTTAATATAATTTGTGTCAGTAGTAAGCAGATCCATATTATTCTTCCTCTTGCCCGATTTGGGGCATTCACCTTTGAGGCATTCACCTCTATTGCGCCATAATAGTTTTCATCCATCCATATCCGACCGGAAGCTTTTTTCGTCAACAAAAATGACGATATTGTCTTCCCAGTCAAAATTATAATACTCTAGGCAAAAACTCACTCTTGCCTCCTATGAGCCTGGGTCATTGCAATCTTCTTGGCAGAGCGGCAACATTTCTTTCCAGCTTCTATTAGACGCCTCCTGACTGTGTCCATTAAAATCTAAAACAAAGGAAATATTGTCAATAACACAACATTCTTAACTATGATAAATAGTATGGGCTAACTTACTGCATCCGCGATTTATTTGCCAAATGTGTAAACAAATATGAGTTTATGGAAAATTAACTTTAATTCCTATACAAAAAAATCAGTTTACCCTACAGCTTTAAAAAAAATTATAACTGCTAGTTTAGTAGTGCTAGTCATTCTAAAATCGAACTAATTTTGATTTTGTTGCAGGAGAAGGCAATGGAGTTGGTCCTATATGTAGTAAATACTCTTCCTCATCAGACACTAGGTTAAATATTTGTCTTTTTAATTTATGTTGACCTAATGCAGGCCTTTTTTTTATTATTGCATACATTGTAAATTTAATTTAAAAAGTGTTGCAATTCGTCCCCTTCATCACGATGACATTTTTTTTTATTTTTTTTTACTAGATCGACAGATTTTGAGCTAAGCTACAATTCAACATAAAAGGCCTTTTGTGCGTGCGCATACGCTATGTTCAAACAACAATAACTCATCAAGTATTCGACATACAGTTGTGAATTTTATGTTGTATTGTAGCTTTGCTCAAAATCTGTCGATCGAGTACAAAAAATAAAAAAGTTGTCGGGTATGTTTTTGTAGTAATTAACAGTTATTGGTTGAATTGCATAATTTTTGTTTTTTTTTCAACAGTTATGGAATTGTGAACACATTGTTTTGTATTGCAGATGGTTGACAATATTACTGCCTTTCGCATAAGCCTATTTTTATCTCAGTCTGACTAAAACTTTGAGATTTATGATATTTTTTGTATTCGCATAGAGCATATTTCAACAAAAAAAAAACGAAATGGCTGCCACATAGCGGGGAAGTGTATTGGACCCAAGCCTAGAGTGTAATTGTACTTTAAAATAGTTTATATTTAATTATTTAGAATATCGCTAGTCCATGTCCGGACACACTGTATATTAATTACTCTTATCAGTGCAGACAAAAGAATCTTGTTTCCCAAGCCTAGAGTGTAATTGTACTTTAAAATAGTTTATATTTAATTATTTAGAATATCGCTAGTCCATGTCCGGACACACTGTATATTAATTACTCTTATCAGTGCAGACAAAAGAATCTTGTTTTTGTTTTGCGCATTACAGTTATCTAAGAAAAATGTTACCGACTTCAGGTCTCTGCAATATTTTATTAAGAAACTGGGTATACGTACAAGCAATATTATGAGCTTTTCTACCACTTTCTCCCTCATGCCAAATGGCACAAACAACAGTTTTTTCCCGGGGGCACAAATGATTCGTTGAGAAGCACGAGTTTTCTTGAGAAAAAGTATTCTTTTGTAGTCAACAGTGGCATACAAATAACTTTTTGCCTTCAGAATTTTCACAATTTTCTTTTTTGCTTGATTTACTTAAATGACGTTAGGATCTCGGCTTCTTTTGACTGGTGGTGAATAAGTTTCTTCTAGTGTTTCACACGCGAATACAGCACTTGACGTATCGAGACATTCTACGTTGGAAGTAGAAGAGGACGCCGGGTCTACATTAACAGGTGGTGCGTTGGTTTGTAGTGTTAGCTCCGTAAACGTCGTTGATGTTGCGTGCCGCTTATCTCGTGTTGCTTCCACGACGGTTCTCATATTACATAATTAGTAGAATTTTTAACAAAAGATTGAAATGCGATGAAAATGTAACACTAATCAATAAACAAATGACTACCTACTTTTGGAAAAAGAAAACCATGTTTTTAAAATAAAATTAATTTGAAATTAGAATTCTTAGCCAAACAAACATTATTTTGATTTGAAATGACCAGTACTGCAGAACGGAAATTTCATAGGTAAAGACCTAATATTACATGATTATGTACTTAAATACTTGATCATGAGTTTTACAATAGAATATCTAAAACTAGCTTCCCCCTCGTAGTTTAACAGTTGGTTACTGCTTTGCACCCGTGGGTCTTAGTGTGATTTTATTTAGCCTGTGACACTCGCTAATGTGATTTTCTATTGGTAAAAGAGTTTTCAAAATCAGTACCTACAGATTATCCCCTCAAAAACCTCACAAACTTTACCTCTTTATAATTTAAATATCTAAAATATAGACTTTAAATGATGCTACTTACTCTCTTTTAACTTGTTTCCTCTCACATTGTTTGAATGGAAAAGCTATATATTATTCAATACTGCCGGATTGATCAAGGCTGTTGTTACTTGCTGGAAATTAAATACTGGCCTGGGAAATAAAATGGTACCTGCTGTCTCCAACTATGGTCTGATAGGACCCAGGAGCATAAAAGGCCAATGCAACCAAAACCTAAAACAAATTCAGGTTTTCTATTGATGCACACACATTGAACTTTATTATTTATTTAATTTGTGGTTATTGTTATAGAACAAAGAAGGTTTTTGTACAAGTGATAATGCTGTTTATCACTTTAATGAGGACACTCCACCTTGTTTTCAACATCCAATGCATCAGAACGTAGGACGGGTGCCATATGAGAAGTCAGCTTGGAAATTAATTCACGGGTTAATTCTTTCGTGAGTCTATATCTCTTCACAAACCTGGCGATCACTGTATGAATCACAACTAAGTCTAGTTTTTATGTTTTTCCTTTTGGTTTCGGCTCGAGTCACCGCTACATCGTATTCATGAGATTTCTTCAATAAATCTATATAGGCGTACATGGCAATGTTGTTATTTTTTGCAAGATTTTCACTCAGAATCACTTCACAATAAAGACAAAACACTCCGACGATACATTAACGATCCTAAAAAAGTAGCGCCCCATCAACTTTACGTTTGACAGTGGTTACGTTCCAGCTACGATCGCGGTGCGTCTCAACTTGCTGTCAAAATTTTAGCGCGATAGTTCTTAGTAGTAACTGTGAAAGCAATTAATAAATATATATCTTACCTGGTCCTGTAAAACGACCTTTCTTTTCTCGTGATTTTTCCCGCCGGAAGGATCCCATTAATGACTCCATTTTCTTTTTAAATCAGGAACCGGTACATTCATCTCGCGGCTAATATTTAACCAGGCGTCTTCCCTAAGTCCCCTATTTGTATAATTAGGATAGCCAGGTGTTTACACCATAGAGAGATATTAATTTCAAACACTGATCTTTATTCGTATTTTACTCGAGCGAGGCACGAAACAATATACGCGAGCGTCCAGAGTGCGTGCGGCAAACGCCTGAGTCGCCTTTGATCAAAACAAAAAGCCGACACTGAATGGCTCGGACGCTCGCCCGAGCAGCGCGCACTTTTGCCTCGGCCGAGGCACGTCCACGTGAGTGATGTGATTTTTTTTATTTATTGTTCCAAGAACTGGTTTATTATTTCAGCCGGTCTCAGATTATCGTTGAGTTTTGGGACGCCCTGTTTATGTATATCACAGGTATGCGAAATTGTACAGACATACCGATTCAGGAAATGGATTGACTGCCAATCCCGAATTGCCCGTCGCAAACACTTGTCCACCCATAACTGCCACTAATCTTTCATCTAGACGTTACAACGTTGGCAAGTAGTCTGCTGTCCCACCACCAGTGCGCCTCATCGATAATGCGTGTTCTGCACACTGCTTTTTAAGTGCACATTTTTTCTCAGCCCAATACTAGAAACATGCATTAATGTTAGTGAAATTACTTGCTATATAATTACTGCATGATCATAGTGATTCCTAATGCCAATTTTAGTATTTTTCATTACCTTAGCCCAGCCTTGACCATATTTAAAAACTCCTCCAAGGGAATTCAATGATGTGGCCAAGCTAGCCCATTTTCGTTTGGTCTCTAGTTTAGCTTGCGTGGTCCGAAGCAAGCCTTTGGCTATATCTGGATTTTGCTCCAGGAATGATAAGTCGTGGTTTATTCTATAATTTTAATGGTTTGATTTGGTTAAAAAACTCTTCAGTATTCCTTTTCTCATATCCACAATAGCTATATGTTTGTCAGTGACGGTTTAAGACAAAACTTAAGCATTCATCATGGCGACATAAAAAATCAGATCGAAGTTTTTCTTAATGCTGTCTGCTATGCTGCCATTTGATCAGACAGATCCACTGCTCCCTTTGCCTTGTTATAATCTACGACTATAGCCGGTTTAATTGTACTTTTATTATGTTTGGTAACGGGAACAAAACGTGTTGAATGTTTTGTGGAAAGTACCAAAACATCTCGTTTGTCTTTCCACCTTAAAACCGTTATCCCATCATCACTTTCTTTTGCTATGTACTGGCCTTTTTAGCTTAATGGAAACAATTTATTTTATTATGTAAAAAATGTTTTATTCACATCAGTGTACATTATTTACTAACAACAAAATGACATAAACTAATTATGAATATTATATTATAAATATAACTGTATATTTATAACTATAGAAATACAATTTGGTTTATTAAACATGTAAAATAAAATATAATCTTAGTAAATAGCAGGCTCTAAAGTATAAATAATAAATTATTTTAAATTTCAGATGACTAGGAATTAACTATATTTATTTACTTATAAAAATATACACATCATTCCTTATATCTCTAATTATGTCAACCAGCGCTGCCTTTGCAGCTGCATGTGGCTCTTCAGCTGCAATGCGCCTAGATTCGATTTCGTAAGCCTAGCGCGGCGTCCTCTCATCTCTATGAACTGTATTTTTTTTTTAAATTATTTCTAGTTTTATAATGAAAGCTTATAGAAGACTATAATACACTCACGTCAAACATGATGAGATTGATTCGTTTTGATGAAATAAACGTATATTTAATTGTGGATTCAGGTTGCAGTCTTAATGGAAATGGAATCTCTTAATCAAGCCATTCCACCTCCATTTGAGGCTCTGAGGATGTTACACTAGGAGGATCTGTACGATAGGATAAGACAAGATCAACTGATATACTGGGATATGATATTAGAATCCCAGAATCAGAAGTGTTTCGGCTTTCATCTTGTGATGTTATCTGTAAAATATTTTCTAAAAATATATATTAACTGAACTTTTGTCTAACTATCCACAACTAAGTAAACAACAGTGACAACCATATACGAGATAAGACAAAAATTGAGTACTAATTATTACCTTACAGTAAAGACGTTTTTAACTGCGTAAAATTAAATCGACGAGACACACAACGTGATTTTCGTTTGTAAACAAAAACGCGCGTACTCCCACTAACTGTTTCTGTCGCACTGATGATTTATCGAGTATATGGCTTCCTATTGGCTTATTGCTTTCTGTTCGCGAAAGTCTAGTTTCTTGTATGTGTGCGTGAGTCCACAATATCTTTTGTAAAAAAAATCGGTCCTGGCTCACACTTCGATTAATCCACCCACGAAGAAAATATCGATCTTGTGGCATTATCAGTTCCGAGTAAGTCTTGGACTCGTCGAAAATGTATTGGGTGTACGCCTTCTCTTTTTAAATTCTCCACACATGCCACTTAGACAGTTGTAGTTGCATTGCAATCCGTCTAACACCTAGTCTAGGATCACGGTTTATTAGCCTAAGCACTTCTTATTTATCTTCGGGCGGATGCGTTCACAGCTTGTTAAATGTCCTTTTCCACTAGTCTTGTGTGCACGTCGATAATATTTTGGCGACTCGGTGTAGGTCTATTGGGGTACCTTCGTCGATACTCTTGTATAGCCATATAGTGATGATAGTCTCAACTGTGGTAATATTTCTATCAAATTGTCTACAGTACCAGCCAAACGACTTAAAATTATATTTTGGTTTTCTTGTATTTCAATTCTTCTTGATTCCAAACGCAATCTTTCCGTCTCCTGTCGTGATATTTTTTCCCCGGTCTGCCTTTATTTGTAACCGACGATGTTCGACAGCCACGAACTCACTCGTGGCTCGTTTGAAGGGCCTTTGTACACGGCGCACACAAGGCCAGATTACCAATTTACGATGCCAAAAATAAAATGTAACTTTTTTACGACGTAGTCCACGAACAGCACCCGTCCGAATAGCACCGGCGCGAATAGCACCGAGCCTAGTCCACGAACAGCACCTATCAATATTTTTGGCAGGTGCTATTCGTGGATACAAATCTATTTTATTATTTGTGTCCACGAACAGCACCTACGGCTCGGCAGCCTAGTGCTGGGATGCATTTGTTTAACAGGACATTATTAAATGAAACATATCGATAAAAATCACTAGAACGTTTATTAAGAAATATGTCTAGGCGACATTTAAATATAAGAAAAAACAATAAAAAGCCTTATGATAATAATTATTAATCTTACAAAATAATAAATCTGTAACACTTTCTTAATTTTTAATGTATCACAATCAGTCTTTTCAGATCACCTCACCTTTATTGCAAAATTAGACTTAGTTTAATCTTACTAAATAATATCACATTGAAAAATCAGCAAATACAAATATTTCGGTCTAGGCGACATTTAAATATAAGAAAAAACAATAAAAAGCCTTATGATAATAATTATTAATCTTACAAAATAATAAATCTGTAACACTTTCTTAATTTTTAATGTATCACAATCAGTCTTTTCAGATCACCTCACCTTTATTGCAAAATTAGACTTAGTTTAATCTTACTAAATAATATCACATTGAAAAATCAGCAAATACAAATATTTCGGTCTAGGCGACATTTAAATATAAGAAAAAACAATAAAAAGTCTTATGATAATAATTACTAATCTTACAAAATTATAAATCTGTAACACTTTCTTAATTTTTAATGTATCACAATCAGTCTATTCACATCAAAGGTGATGAGAGTATAAAAATAGAAAGCCTTAAAATCGCAGCTTTTCCATGCAGTGGCCAAGAGAAATAAATCCACTTTTATATTCTTTTATAATATTGTCTATTAGTTGGTTTCTTTTTGCGGCATTTTTTGTGAATTAGAAGTAGCAAATTTTTTTCGTATTTCAGTGAAATTCTTACAATTTTCCTGTAAGACTCTTAAAACATTAAGTAAGTTCTTATTATTTTTATTAATTGATTTGTTAATGACCGAATAATGAGTCTCAGTATAATTGCTCGTTTTGTGAGTCTGGCCATAACAACACCATTTGTTTGACCAAAATTTGTGGTCAATCCATTGTGTGATCATGTAGTCGTTAAATTTTGTTATATTACTATCTTGAGGACTCTCACTCATAATGTAAAGCCAAGCGTCATCTAAATCATTCGGTGGCAAATAAGGGAGCACTGTACATAGAGCAACGTGCTTTCTATATATACTATTGTCGTTAAGACCTAGCTCCTTCTGTTTTTTTTAACGCCTTCTTAAAGTGAAAGTAACATCCCTTTACTGCTACGTTGGGAAATACAGACAGTATTCCTCTCACTGCGGCTTCTTCAAAGTCACTCGTGAAAAAATCTACAGTCATTGCTGGTATCGAAGATTTTAATAATTGAAATAATGTTTTATATGTAGTCATTTTTTTATTTAGAAGCATAGCATATGCTAACGGCTTAACGAAACCATCGATATCACCATGGATACTATAAATCTGCAGAAAAGGTTTCGGCGCAGATTTAAAAGTTCCATCACAATACAGATGACGTGTTTTGGCAAGTTCTTCTTTGCTTCTTGACGTGGCGAATAGTAGAATTCGATTTTTCCCATCGTAGTAATCCGCTAACAAGAAGTCCAAATATTGTTTGGGTACCTTAAAATAAATAGATTAGCTTAGTTTAGGATTAAATGGTGCTGTATATAGATGTCCAAACATTATTACTATTATACTCCTATAATCCATAAGCAATATCATAAAATTACATTTTTAATAAATCCTACTAATATTATAAATGCGAAAGTTTGTAAGGATGGATGGATGTTTGTTACTCTTTCACGCAAAAACTACCGGACGGATTTTGATGAAACTTTGCAGTTATATAGCTTATATATCAGAATAACACATAGACTACAATTTATTAAGATTTTGTGTAATTTGGCCATAATATAACGATAAGTATCAAGTAAGTTGGGAAAAATTTTGTTCTCTGGGAGCTATCTTGGCGTGCGCTGCCTAAACCGTTGAATGTACACGAAAAAAATGTATTATGGGATTGTTTGCCTTAAATAGCTCTAAATAAAAGTCCGCGATAGCATATGTCCACCTTCTTTGTGGAAGCCACTATATCCAATTTAATGAGCCATAAATACAATTAAAAACCAATTAATACGCGGGCGAAGCCGCGGGCAACAGCTAGTATAATTATAAAAAACAAATAATATTTAAAAAAAAAATTAATAATATGGGGAAAGTACCTAGAAAAGGTGTTCATAAATAGACAAATTAGGTAGATATATCATTGTGTGTAACAAAATCACGGATCTAGAAAAAAATTAAAACACTAACTTTCAACGTACAGTTTTAGCAAAATAAAAAAATAGTTGTTTTAATTTTTTTACTTCATAGTCTATGTGAACTACTACCTACTGATTAAATTTATATATTTCAAATTGCAATTTTTTATATTGTAAATAAAAAAATAAAAGAATAATAATATAATATAATAATATTAATAGGATGGCGGCTAGAAGATTACTTACTTGTACCTCGCCCGCGGTTTTTGCATTTAGTCGGCTAACTCCACAAGCCCTATTTCTTATGTTATAAAGACTAGACTTAATGTTTTTATAATTTGGGCAATCGGCTACTAAGTTGAGACCTTCATCGAGTAGTTTATTTATTTTTCTCTTGTATAACGTAGGAATAGGACCATCGGTGGCTGCAGCTTCTTGTCGAAGTTCATCCATACTTTTCTTTATTTCTGTCTGGGCACTGCTCATGGGTTCAGGTGTGTTCTGTAATTTTTATTACATCTTTATTGCCATCAAGCGTCAGGAACCCTCTACACTACACGATATTTTTATGCACCGCCATAACACATTAGCATTATTTTTATATGTTTTGAATTTTCTGTACTGTCTATCACTATGTATTAGTAATGGCGCTCCTTTTCTACTGGAAATGTAGCTAATGTTACTATTTTTATCACTTCTACCGGCAACAGGCTCCATTATTGTGTTTTATAGATACTCACTAATAAATCTACTACACCTTTTGTTAGCACGGAACATACAGATACAAACTATTATAAACTATTCTTGTGACGTCCCTTTGTGCCCTGCCGAGCTATCCGAACTAATAATATTATTTGCAATTTTACGTAAACAAGCTCCGGAAGCGTTCGGTTAAATTCGTCATACTTTCGTGTGCTCCGGCGCATTGTCGCGTCGCTAGAACAGTGACAAGAAATCACGGCTACACGATAAACAGTCTTAACGCACTATCAGCCAAAGGTCCAATGTATGGCGTCCGATGGGTGGAATCGGTCGAAAATAGCTTGCTCGCAATGCGCAAGGGTACGACAAGCTGCACCCTATTATAAGGTGTTTTACGTCTATTGTAACCGGACGGGTATAAGTTTTCCTTCTGGAGTTTTATGCCAACTGTGGCAGGTTTATAGTTTTCCTTCTAAACACACTGATTACTGGTTTTAGGTGTGAAACGTGCAGCTAGCACCTGAGATGGCGTGCCAGAGGGAGTTGCCAACGACGCGAACAAATCTACGTGGGTCGGGAACAGCACGGCTGCAATTGAACACTACATCTTGGTCGTGAACTTGAACATGGTCGTTCAGAGAGATAGGACCATTGACCGAGAAGACAACAGACTCGATGTGGTTGTCAAGGAGGATCTTAATCTTGAAAATCCTAATGTCGTCGGTCTTCCTAACTTCGTAGCCAAGTATAGGTGATAAACCAGAATCGTCACAAATCCAGTTATAGCCAGCTTTTGTCAGTAACGCCCCAAGGGGGGCAGGTGATGGCAGTTGAAGCGCCTGACGCTTTGGAGACATGCCATGTCTAACAGCAACGGATGGCATGATTCTTTTCCTGACCTTAGAGTCAGGTCGAGGTGTAGGTGGAGTATCAGTAGATCTCTCGTCAGGTGGATCTTCGATGGGACTAAACGGGGCACAGCATGGGCCCTGGTTCCGCTTCTTGCCTAGAAAAGCGTGGTAGCAATGATCATCACAGGGGATCTTGCTAGTGGTGTGTCCTGCATCGTCATCTGCAACATGTTCCGCGTTGGTGTCTTCTTCTGAGGCTTGATCGACATCAATGGGAGGGACGGAGTATTCATCTTCATCTTCAGCTACATCGCAATACTCGTCTTCAGTGACATCTTCCACATCCATGTCAGTCTCTCCATTAATGTAGGTTACTCCGGGAACGAAGTATTCAAAATCACACTCGTATGGACAAGCGTATTCGTGGTCCCATACTATTTCAAGCTTCTTAGGCTGAGCATCAGCCAAAACAACGTAAGAACCGTCGTCAACATCCAATGGTAAGGGATTACCAAGATAGAGCTCATAAAATTTTGAAAATTCCTTGTTATAGCGTTGATGGTAAGAATCCCTGATGAACTGACGGTCTTGGACAGTGCATGATTCGTAGATATCGGCAGCATAAGTCGTATCATAGATGTCCTCCGGTGCGATCTCATGGTGGCATGGAGAGAGCGACTGTCGCAACCCCGTGCAGGGCACGCTACAATAGTGGCGGTAAGTCCCCTCTTTGAGGAGTGGCTGGAGAGGCGTCATGGCGTCCTCACCTACCGCCTGAGAGCCAGTCCACACGGCGCGTTGCGTCGTCGCAACGCAAATATTTTGACGCATAGCCGGCCACACGGGCGCTGCGCCATCGCAGCGTTACTATGACGCAGTCTTAACGTTCCGTCGGCGCAGCGGCGACGCACAGTTGCGGCAAGCATTTTGAAAAAATTTCGCAGTCAGTCCATAGCAAATCATGGATCGGAAAAGACGTCTAGCATTGCTCCTATTACTACGTCACCGCCGAAATCGACGCAAGATCACAAGACGGTACTGGATCAGTCCTTTCATTTCATTAAGAAATCGTGATGGACAGTTTTTTTTTTAGAATATCGGGAGTTGCTATTAGACGAAAAGAAGTTTTATAATTTTTTTAGAATGAGTGTATCCAGCTTCGAATGTTTATTGAAGTCCTTAGAACCACATATACGAAAAAACTATACTAATATGAGGAATCCAGTGGAACCAGTAGAAATGCTGGGAATTACTTTAAGGTAACTATATAAATATATTTAAGTAATAAAAATATAACAGTTTTTTTGGTTTGTTTAATTAGTAATCAACTCACAAATAATCAGCAATTGTCATAATTTTAAGTTTCGACATTAATAAGAGAGATATCATCCAGTAATTACAAATTAGAAAAATCGTATTCAGTTTCTTCACTTGCTTGAGATGTTTCTGGAGATGTAATTGAATTATTATAATCAGAAATGTATGTACTTTGAAAATTTGCTGTTTGATACCCATATGATGGTTGGTGAGACGTTGATGGGCCACTCACATATGATGATGTTTGTCCATACCGCATTTCATCTATAATTTGTATAACTTTACTTTGGAAACGGAGAGTTTCTCGGTCGGAAAATTCTTCAATAGATGGCAATATACCTCTGAAAAAAGACATATGGCGATTTTCCGGCTCCTTGAGAAGTTTTAGTCCTTCTCTTTCAAACTCATCCATTTGCATTGCCCTTTTGCGCGCGACTGGAACATAGCGCGGAGTGTTGTCTGTGGTAATGTCATCATTTGTAGACGTAGATTCATTGTTGATTTCTCTAGGCGAGTCTAAGCTAGATTCGGTGGCATTTTGTTCCACTTTTCTCAAAAAAAGAAGTTGATTATATAAATGATACTTCTTCAGTTTCGTAGCGCCCGAGCCCGATTTTGATGCTTCTTTTAATTTTTTTGAATATCTGAAGTAATTATCTTTTACACTTCTCCATTTCTTTATTAAATCATTACCTGCAAAACCAATAGTAAACATGATTTAATAATTTATACATAGTGAATTACTCGATAAAATTTAATGATATATTCAGATATCGTTAACAAACACTATGTGACCAACTCTGGAATCATGAAAATATAACAGCTGTTACATACAAAAAGCAATACCTACTGAATCAAAATGTATGCAACAGCTGTTATTTTTTTCGCGATTCCAGAATTAATTGGTTACATAGAGAAAGTTATTTGCTATCGATGTCTGAATATGTCAGTATTTTTTTTCGGGTATCTATCTATCTCATAAATGCATATTATAATAATTATTTTCGTTTCAGATACCTAGGAAGTGGAAATTCAATAACTGATTTACATTTCAAATTCAAACGGGGGAAATCTACTATTGCATATATGATACAAAGAGTTTGTCGTGCTATATGGACCAATCTTCTTCGAGACAACATCCCTGAACTGACAACTGAAAGTTTCCAAACAATAGCGAGGGGTTTTGATGTAAAGGCAAATTTTCCTTACTGTGTTGGTGCCATCGACGGCAAACACATCCGCGTGTGTAATCCTGCAAATAGTGGCTCACTTTTTTTTAATTATAAAGCCTTTTTTTCGATTGTGTTGCTAGCTATTGTGGATTCAAATTACAAATTCGTATTTGTCGACATCGGTGCATACGGAAAAGAATGCGATTCAACCATATTACAAAATTCTAAACTGTACGAGCTAATGATTAACAACAACTTACCATTACCTCAACCCCAGCCACTCTCTGGTAGCAATATACCAACCCCGTATGTATTTGTGGGTGACGAAGCTTTTGGACTGAGCAAACATATTATGCGTCCATATGGCGGTCAAAATCTCGACTTACAACAAAAGGTTTTCAATTACCGTCTAAGCAGAGCCAGAAGATATGTCGAATGCGCTTTTGGGATTATGGCTAACAAATGGCGCATTTTTCACAGACCGATAGACGTGTCCTATGACTGCGCTACTGACATTATAAAAGCATGTTGTGTATTACACAATTTTGTCGCTGATCGAGATGGTTTTAGACAAAGAGATAAATTTGCTATAAGTGTTGATGAATTTCTCCCAATACAACCCGCACATGAAGAACAGACAGCACCGAATGTCATAAGACAGCAATATGCGACCTATTTTATGACTAGAGGAACTCTGCCTTGGCAGCTAAATAAGGTATAATTGTATTATGAGGGTTTTCAAGATTTTCTTGCACCGCCAATTCCGCGATCAGTAAAAAATTAATATTTTATACCTACTCAGCGTAGTCTAGGTTAGTTTTGAGCTAAGTAATAAAATAGTACTCACGCTAATCTAGATTCCCTTAGTTTTAAAATTTTAGAGTGTCAAGATATTAATTTTGTACTGATCGCGGAATTGGCGGTGCAAGAAAATCTTGAAAGCCTTCTTAAATAAAAAAAAAAACATAAATATCTGTACTGTGGACTCACCAACTTTGTTTTTTCGTTCAGCTGTAAAATTCTCGAAATCAGGAAATAAAACTTTTGATATGTCTTCCCAGGCTTTTGTTTTTAAATTTTTATTTTTAAAATCTACGTTTGACTTGTCCCATATAATTTCCCTTTCCTGTATCAATGTAATCAAGTAATCTATGTCAAGTTCTTCAATGGTATTCATTTTACCCTGCACATAAAACTAAATACAAAAACGTAAACGTAAAACGAAATGAGCTTCCGTGTATCCTCTCTGTCAACGCACAAGCAACTGAGCGCTGCCGCTCCGACGTCGCACGAGTACACCCCCTCTCGCTTCGTCTCGGGGGCTGCTGTCCGTCATGTGTGCGTTGCGACGACGCAACGCGCCGTGTGAACACCTTGGTTATTTGTATGTAAAACAACGCAAGGACAGTGCTGCGACGACGCAACGCAGACGTAACGCGCCGTGTGGACCGGCTCTGTGGAGGTCCTCACCGGACACGGAAGTTTCGGGAGGTTCCTGCACATCATCGGGCGGGAGGAAGCGCCCGGGTGTCACCATTGTGACGATCGCCCGGAGGACACGGTGGAGCACACAAAAATATTGATAGGTGCTGTTCGTGGACTAGGCTCGGTGCTATTCGCGCCGGTGCTATTCGGACGGGTGCTGTTCGTGGACTACGTCTTTTTTACGATCTAACTTGGTAATTATGTTTTATAATAACTATTAGAAGGTATCATAGTTAATTAATTGGTTAATTAATAATTATTTTATTATTGGTTTATTAATTAGTTAATTGTTTTATCAAAGTTTCAGAAGGATCAACTATGTTGCACTTGTCCATTTTGTATTGTAATAATCGTTCATTATACTTGAATGACGAAAATTCAAAAAAACGTTCATCTCTTAACAATATAAATAGTTCATTTCTATAGATCTTCCTCTGCTGTGAAACGGGCTCAACACGACTACCTGAAAACAAAGAGTCAGATTTAAAAAAGGGACAAATAAGGGGACGTGGGTCATAGTTTATGAGAAATAACAAAATGTAATGGAACTATGCGGAACTTTTTTTCAAATTAATGCAAACTCATGTGAATCTAAATATTTTTGAATAAAATTAGTGTTTGATGCAAAATTATATTACTGCTCAATACTTAAAGTAATTGACAATTAAACAATAAGAACTAAAGGAACATACCTGATGCTTCACTCTCCATTTTAAAACACAAAATTAATACGCACTGCAGCGCGACACAAGCGTGGTTACTTATCACGGTTTCGGACGCAACTGACTCACATTTGTACCGTTCGAAAAAAGGGATACAAAGGGCGCTCGCACCGCCTTTAGTGTTGCTTCCGTGGGCTTTATTAACTAATACGAATTACAAAATATTAAAACAATCAACAATCATAAAAATAGTCATTTTTTTAGCAAGAATCAGTCTTTGTTTAAAAATTTACTGTCTGACAGGCAGACGGCATAATAGACCACTAATACGCATTATAAAACAATTAACAATCATAAAAAATAAACATTTGTTTGGCAAGTTACAATAAAATAATAATCATGAACATATAGGTAGGTACCTAAAAAATCAACTTTTTTTGAGATCGAAGTTCTTGGTAATAAGTTTTAAGAAACGATAAGGCATTTAAAGAGGCGTCAGAAAGAGAACTTCTAAGTTTCGTGCAGAAAAAGCCTGCTGCCGAGAATGCTCATTCGTATGCTTCTGAAAGGTATTTTCCTCTTCATCCGCCATTGTCATAAATTACTTTTTCTACTCTTACAAATCCATCCAGATCCAAATTAGCAAATGAGGTACTTTGTTTTTTATTTTTTAATTTGGTTAACTCCTGCTTACTTGTGACCGGCGAAAGCGGTCGGCGCTTCGGCGGCGCGGTCGACGGGCCGACGCAAGCCGAGCACTACCGAATAATTCCGAAGTGTTGTGCTAAGGACTTAGACAGGAATCAAACAACCGGTTACGTTACGCCCAAGAATTAAGATGCGTTTTTCGTCGTTTTGTAAATAATGTTTACGTGGTTTTTCAAAAAACCGGTGTCAACTCCGGTGTTCTATTTCAACTCCGGATTTGAAAAATGCTTAAAATCGCTTCGAAACTCCGGAGTTACGAAACTCCGGAACTCCGGATTACATAAAACGCCCGCAATATCTATCGAGTTATCCACGCTTTCTGGATTCAACTCTTAATTCTTCCATGGCGCGTCGATAAAATTACAGGGTCATTGGGGTAGGTTTAGGCCTAACATGGCATCTTCTATAAAACCTAGTCCGAGAAGCGTTCTGTTATCCCTTGCGTCAGGAAATATTACAAACGAGGTGGTTATGTCACGTCCGTAGATATTAACAGTGGTCCTCACTGTCAGAACGTGCTGCTTCCTTGCGTCTCCATCAGCGAGGGCAATATACATGACCTTCTCAAAGTTTAAGCCCTTCTGTTCCAAACGTTTGTAAAGCTGCTAGGAGGCAACACTTGATTTAGCGCACGTATCTATGTACGCTATCCCCTCCAAAACTTGTATGGTAATGGGGACTGTGGGGCGCGGTTGAACATCAGCAGTCATGTTTGCGGAGCACAAACAAAAATCAACTGATGTTGTAGACAGTGGTAATTTAATTCCCTCTTGTCTTCTCTCTAATTCCAATATTTCTAATTTTTCGCTGTTATGGCATCTTCATCACTTTGTTTCTGATTTTTTCTTTTTAATATTGATGCACTGAGGTAATTAAAGCTCCTTTTTTATTTCAGTTAGGCAATTCTTTTTATTTTTTGGAGTGTCTACTGGTGAAAGAGGCCTTTTCGCATGTTCCACTGGTTCGGATGTTGATGGCACACAATCGTTGTCCTGCTCCCGCACTAATTATTACTCCTCGTGTTTTTCAGTAAGGAGCAGGTCTGAACTTGGTTTAAAATCTGTAATGAACAAATTAATATAAATTAAAATATATGAGGACAATGTGTTTTTAATATACCAACATCTGCTCTTCAATTTCAATTCAGGGAATGAAATTATTGTTGTTACAAACACTCAATACAATTTAACTTTAAACTAAACATTTCATTTATACATTATTTTACTAATTGAAATTGTATAAACTGAAAATTATATTTATTAGCATTATTATCCACAGTATCTCTGAAGAATGTTATCCTACGTCAAAAAAGTTAGTGATCTACAAAGTTTATATCCAAAAGAAACATGAACAAAAAGCTAAACCACCTTACCTTATCATCATTTTATGGTTTCTAGCTTTTTTCTTCAAATTATCATACAAGGCATGTAATTGTTTTTCAGTCCTGACTCCAATGTCCGACACGGCATTATATTTACTAGTCAGAGCACTCCAAGCTTGTTTCTTGGGCCCTACAATAGTCCTATTTGTCTTTTTATTATCAATTATAGAAACAAATTCTTCCGCTAACATCTTCCCCCTCTTGGTAAAATGTTTGCTGCGTTTTCCAGCTTCCATTGTAAGATAACCAAAATAATACCACACACCAAAACAGCAACAACAACAAACATCTGCCGGGACGCCGCAGTCGTATCATTTTTTTTTCGGCTTGCATGTTGACAACGGCAACGTTCACACAGCCACTAAATACATATATTTATTATAACATTTTTTTTTTTTACTAAAACAGTGCATAATTGTTTATTAACACGTTAACTGCCAACCTACGAGTATGCTCATAGTACAAGATCTGGGACCCACCGCTAACTACGAGTTTTCTCGTAGTTTATTGTATGCGATTTCTAACGAATTCTACACAAGTGGCAGTGAAGGCGGGGTTAAATTTTTTGGCCCATTTGAAGTAACTGTTTTACTTCAAATAGGCCAAAAAATTTAATCCTGCCCCGCTTAATTAATCAAAAAAAAAAATCAATAGTATGTTTTAGGGTACATCACTGTGAAATCAGAAAGGAGTGACATATTTTAAAACAATTTTCTACGCATAAGGCAGGTTTTTCAGGAAATGGGTTTCCTTGCGTTTTTTTTTTCTTTTGTGCAGACATGACACGGTTTCGTTGGTTTCTGTTTTTTTTTGTGTGGGTGGTAAACGCTCTAAATTGAACTGAGTTGAAGAAGTTATCGGTGTAAAGTTTGTACCCTTGGTCAAGGTAGCCCTGTAAAAGATCCATCACTATTTGTGTGGCACTCCACAACGAATATAACCACTGTTATATTCGGTTCTGGTATTTGTAAGATTAGTTTTGTTGTTCTTACCAGTGTATATGCGAATTTTCATGACGATTCCATTCGACTCACATAGTTTATGAGCTCATAAAGCCACTCTACATTCATCTGTCCACAGAACTTTGCTCCACTGCTCGTGAGTCCAATTGGAGTGTTCGCGAGCAAATCGAAGTCGAGCTACAGCCACAGCAGTTCTGGACCTCGAGCTAGTCTTCGAGCGCGCAGATTCTGTGCCTACAGTATGCTGCCGTATTTCAACCGCAGTTAGGAACCGATTACTCAAAATTGCGAGAACGATAAATCGGTCGTCTCGTGCTGATGTACACCTCATACCGCCACTTCTTGGTTACCTTGTGTACAGCGGGCTTACTCTTCAAACTAATTTCAATCCCAATCTAAATCCAATCCGATTCCAATGTCAATTTTGCAGTCACGTGATACGGTACTCTTGAATACAATACTGTCAACATTGGATTAGAATCGGGATTGCCCCGAAATTGTTTTGATAGATGTGAAGTTAGCTATGTTACGGGCCGCAATAGTGTTGTTCAACTTGTTACTATTAACCGGTAATAGGTCTTTAAAACGCTATAGCTTTTTAATAACAAAACTGATTAATATTTATGATATAAATTGTCGTTCAATTGAATAATTGTAATGTTTCAAATGCGTTTGGGTGTGAAAACAATTAAAATAATAAAATAAACCACGACTTAGGCTGTATGCGGAAGAATCGTTGCCTACACACTTTAAAAATGGCGACTTTATACTACATTATAATTCTAAACATCCAGTGAAAAAGTTTTTCCTGGTGTGCTAGTTAAATACATATACCAAATCTTGCATTCAACTGCTTTAAGCTATAAGCTTTTCAAGTAGAAAAAAGCTATGTCGAAAAATGGTCTTCTTATTAGAGTTAATTGTTATCATAGTTATACAGCTAGATAGTAAAAGTAATTAAAATGTTTATTTTATAAATTATGTTTTTATTATGTCCACATTTATTGCTAGGTAAAAAGTTGTGTTAGGATGTTGGATGGAATACTACATGTAAAATATCTAGATAATTTGATAATTATACCTTTATACCTAAACACAACTTTTGAAGTAAATAACAAGTAACCATTCTGACATTCACACCTATCTGATATGTGTGAATGTCAGAATGGTTACTTGTTATTTAGTGTTTATGAAAATTACTAGTGAGATGTTTAGGGAAAGGGTTTTCTTAAGAAAAGCACAGACAGTCAAGTCTAAGCATTTATTTCGATTAGACTTGTCAACTATTTGTTAGTAACATCAATTACTTATTAAACTACGTCCATTCGCAAAACTAAGTCTTCATGGAGAAGAATGGACAAGAAACTCCATGGTAACAGAAGACACAAGATACAGTCTGTCAAGTGTTTGTTCAAATTAGCCTTTATTTAGTACTTTTTAAAGGCCATATTACATAGCACCCTAAACTGCCCACCCTTCATCACACTCGTTTTTGTTAGGAAAAAGACACAGTGCAACACAAACTCTCCAGCAACATAGCTGTACCAATACCTGTAACCAGTCATTGAAAAATACATTCAATCTCAATAGTAGCAGCTTATTAATATAAACAGTAAAATATTATATTGTCACAAATAACATAATAGGTACTGTTGGGAGACAAAACATGGCACCACGACGAAAGGAGGGCGACAGCAGCTTGCGGGGAGCGGGGGACGAGGTGCTGAGAGCCGCCACCGCCGCTGCTAACACGCTCTGCCATTCACTAAAACGACACGGACCATAGGCGCGCGTTTTTATAATCGAATACAAGAACCTTACTATATTTACAGTCTAGTCCAGTCATTTTAGGCATTTTATACCCCAATCTGGGGAAAAATTCCTAGTGAGCTGAATTTTTGTATACACCTTTATTACGGCGTTATTATGAAGTAGTGAAAAATCGATATCGTGTCGGCTAAAAAAATTACAGAGGTCAAAAGGTCACGAAAATCAGGTTTTTGCAAATATTTCGCGACCTATTGCTCGGACGTCAATAGAGGTCATTATAAAAATTGTTCCTCATAAAATTGTCTACAAAAAATGTCTCTTATAGTTTTTCTGTAAAATTAACGGTTTTCGGATCATAGCGCTGAGAAAGCGGCAAGAATGCACTCACATACGGTATTGTATACCGTACACCAAGACGTAAACTCTATTGCTTTTTAGTAATGTTTGTAAATGTCTCTAAATCTTTTATATTACATTTAGATGTTTCCAGAAAGATATATTTATCGTATAGGGGTTTAGGTTTTTAGTAAGACGTACTATATCTCATTCTAATGACCTTCAATGGCAGATGTTTCGTATTTCATTGTTCCGAGACCCGTCCCTTTATACCTGCTACTGCCAGTCAGACTGAGTATAGTTCAGTTGGGAATTATTTCTTGAATGTTCAACACGTTTATTTAGTTATTTTATGCTCTTAAATAGTTATCATAATGAGTGATAAATGTTTTATATGTGATCAATTATTATCGGATGATGATGTTGTAGAAGTTAAGCGTGGTCTACAAACATTAAAAAATGCTAGTGTCTCTAGAAGTGATGGTAATATTGAATATTTAAATACTGTAAATTCCGTGAATGTACATAGTAATTGCCGTAGAAATTATACAAACAATTTGAGTATTGCGGCTCATCAACGACGCCAAGAAGAATCACCGCGCGCCTCTGCAGCTTTTAGTACAGTGTCTTTGAATGTAACAGTACTCACTTCTCTAATAACGCGTCTGTATTTTTTTTCTTTTTTTTTTCAATCACTTCATTCGCTTCCTCTCCACAAAACAAACATAATTTTTTGAAATCGAAAGCGCTGATTCTTTTTTTACGCGGAGATATTGATGTACTCGGTTCTTCTTGGCGTTATTTATGAGCCGCTTTCTCAGCGCTATGATCCGAAAACCGTTAATTTTACAGAAAAACTATAAGAGACATTTTTTGTAGACAATTGTATGAGGAACAATTTTTATAATGACCTCTATTGACGTCCGAGCAATAGATCGCGAAATATTTGCAAAAATCTGATTTTCGTGACCTTTTGACTTCTGTAATTTTTTTAGCCGACACGATATCGATGTCGATTTTTCACAACTTCATAATAACGCCGTAATAAAGGTGTATACAAAAATTCAGCTCACTAGGAATTTTTCCCCAGATGAAACCTAAAATGACTGGACTAGTCCGCTATTTTATTTCTACCATCTGAGTCTCACCAACATATGATCCGGTTCGAAGGACCATAAAAAAACTTGTTCTCTTACCATACACCTTTTAATCGACCCTCTGCTTGCCCACAACTGCTGAACTAAAGCATTTCGTTTTTCAATGCCTAGTCTTAGCTCAGCAGCTGTGCTGCTGCTAATTGACTCTTGAGAAGTGACAGCTGTATAATCATTTGCAAACTCTGCTGTATTCTCATCAAGATCAATCACATAGGTTATTAATACACATATTGTGCAAGACACAACAAGCATTAATTATTCTGGCTGCTACATCAGGATGATAATGTAAAACCCTATGCCCCAGTAAGCACCGCCATCGGTTTTTGAGTACACCAATGGTAAGTTCCACTGTATTTCGTGCAGAGCAGTGCAGCTTGGTGTAATATTCTTCTGGAGAGCCTTGTTGAGCATCCACTATAGGTGTCATCATATACACTCTCTGGGCATACCCAGAATCACCTGAAAAGTATAAATTTAAATGTATTCACAATAAAAAAAAACTACAATCTCTGATTTGACTATTTACATTGTTTAATTGCCTAGTAAAAATACATTTTCCCCGTTATTGTTTAAATCAATTAAATGTTGTTTCACAGGATGCTAATTCCAGACAAAACTCATGAGATGCTCCTCCAAATGAAGCATCTACTGTCAGAATTCTTAAATCTGCATCAGCTATCTGAAATATTAAAACAAAGATTTTCAACTAATTTCTTGTACAGAGAATTACAATTCAGTAATAATCATAAGTATTGTCTTACAATGATAACATTTCTTGAATGAAAATGGTTGCGATTAAAAAATCTCTCTTCATTTTCAACTGGTCTAATTATGGCTACATGAGTGCCATCAATAGATCCTATAACAGATGGTATGCTGAACTTATCAAAAAATGTAAAACAAGGCGTGTTATATAGTTAATATTTTGAAATCAATGCATTTTAGACAACTTAGATATAAATGATCTAAGTTTAATAAATGAATATTAGGTATTTCTCATAAACATTACCTCAATTTGAGAGCATCTCTTTCATGACGAGTTCGAGGAAACTTAATCCATTTACTTTGTACTATAGGATGGTTAAGAGCTGCTGTTACCTCTCGAATAGCACGAGAAACAGATTGACTCATTAGGGTTCCATATGTGCCTCCAACTAGCTTTTGGTAACTCCCAGTAGCATAAAAGGATAGTGCCACCTTTGAGAAAGAAGTATTATGCAATTGATCTCCAAAAAAAAATGGCTGATATCATTGCTAGGTCATGCATCAAATACAACTTAAGTACTTGCCTTATATTTTGGTAATATATCACTTCTTCTCTTAGGGGATTGTATAAAAAAAGGCTTTATGTTGTCAAATATACTTGCTCACCCTATAATTTGCTTTAAATTCGTTTTCATTCATGGAAAACGCTTTGTCCGTATAACGCATGATTCGGCGCTCATCTCTTCTTTATTTAAGTTGTTTTTTATGGGAATTGCACTCAACATTATGCATTGTTATTGTTACTAATCGTGCCATATTAAGCACTTTCTACTCAAACAAAACCACAAAAAAACGCATAACAATTCCTAAAAAGTTTCTTCGTTATTGGAAAAATCGCAATCAACACTCAATCCCACCGTAATATTGGCGCAATACGTAGCTGTCATAGATTTCTTGGAAAAACTATCTTAGTTTTTCCAAAAAATGTCCAACCGTAATGGCGCCGTTTATGAGCTCCATTTGGGCATCTTGTATATTCTGATCGTTTTGTATATATTTATCAAGGCGTAGCTTGGAAGGTTGGTTCTGCATAGATTTAACTATTGAAAGCGTTATGTCTTCGTATAAGACATTAAGAAGTCTTAATAAACTGGGGCTTTTTTTAAGAATTTTTTTGTTAAGTTTATTATGCCAACTTTCGAGGGCATTAGTTGTGCGGTGTTTTGCCCCAAATACGCACCACACTTTTAAAAAGTTATCTTTCAGCCAATTGCGCAGCATATATTTTCTAAATTCTTTACTTTTTTCGTCATCTGGGCTTTGTGCGGCTATGTAAAACCAACCTTCAAAAATCTTTTCTTCTGGTAATAAGGGTAAGACTGCGCTAAGCGCTACTTGTTTTCGCAAATATTTAGATTTTGTCAACCCTAACCCTTTCCCCTTTTTCCAAATTGCTTTACAAAAATGAAAAAAGCACCCTTTGATTGATGCTGATTTAAAGACATTTTTAAAACCAGTCATAGCCGCTGCCTCAAAATCCGACTGAAAACTATGTGGTTGCCAATCCCGAATCTGTGATTTTATTACAGAAAAGAGAGCGGTGTAAGCTTTGGTTGATTTAGTACTCATAAGAGCATATACTAATGGCACAATATTTGTTGTTTGTTGGGAGCTACCCAAATCAGCATGCAACGAATACAATTGTATGAACGGTTGTGGGCAACTTTTAAAAGTGCCATCGCCAAAAAAATGTTTGCAGGTTTTCATCAAATTCTTAGCATGCTCTGAACAAAATATTAAAATAGAAATATCTTCGTCAATATACTTGGCAAGTAAAAAAGAATGAAATTTTTCAGGAACTTCTATTTCTGATAATGTATTGTATTGTATATTTTTTTTACATTAGCATTTTTGTTTCTGTATTTATACAATGCAGACTTTACTTTACAAAATGGAGGAATTTTACTCACAATATTGCTGTTGCTACTTTCTAAATGTAAGGAAGCTACATTTTTGTCGTATGTTGCTGGAATGCTTGGTACGTCTGCTGAAGTGATTTCTCTCTTTATTTTCTGCATTAATTTTGTCACTTTGTTTCGGTCAAAATCAGGTTGACATTGGTGAGGTTTTTCGTTTAAAAGTATATTTCCCTGAAAACAAAAAAATGTAGGTATTAGAAAATATTTATAACATAGCACAACTTCAAGTATTATTATATGTATATGTATTATTATTATTTTAAATTGTATTAGACCCGTATTACTAAAAGTGAGTCAGTAAAAAGAATTACTATAATAAGTAGGGACTTACTTTCACTACAATCGACCCATTGCACTTTTGTCTCCTTCTGTTTTTGCATTCCCAAATTTCAGATGCATTTTTGTACTTTCTTTTTAAATAGTATTGATGCCCAGCTCTAATAATACATTTTCCATCATTTATAAATTCAAGGCCAGTTTGCCCACTAGAACTTCCTGCTACAGAGTCTTCTGCCATTTTTGTAAAGCTGAAAAACACAAAAAATATCTTATTAAAAAAAATCTACACAAATCATCAGCATCCATGAAAAATAAATACGAAAATACAATAAACTCAATACCACTCACCAC
This sequence comes from Ochropleura leucogaster, assembly GCA_958449745.1. Lineage (NCBI taxonomy): Eukaryota > Metazoa > Arthropoda > Insecta > Lepidoptera > Noctuidae > Ochropleura > Ochropleura leucogaster. Next base: position 17,140,271 of record OY288215.1, on the reverse strand, counting down.
CACTCCACAAATGCAAATGTCCGTCTATTTTGTAAACAAACAGAATGAAACAAAAAATGTCAGACAAGGACAACCGATAAGTCGCGGTGGGCGAGGCAGTGGTGAACCATAACCGGTTTAGTCATTTTTACTCCAACAGCATGTTTTAATCTCAGATTAAATAAAAAAATACTAACAAACAAATGAAGCCATGATGTTTGTACGTAAAGGACCTCAAAATAATAGACCTATTTTGACATTTGTGTTCGCGGCGTAATTAGTGATGTAACCATACGACTCGTAGCTAATTTTATGAGCTTATAATTACAAGTATTTATTTACTTTTTCGAAGCCGGGATAAAATGATATAGATTTTTTTTTAAACTTAAATCCTTCCGATATTTTTATTACTTTCGAATGCATTTCAACGCATTTTTTTATTATTTAATAAGTATTTGATTTATTTAAAGATAAAAAATAATAATATGACAATAATACAAGTACATATCACAAGACTTAATAACTAGACTTAATAACTAGACTTAATAAATTAACATAAAACTATAACTCTCATAAAGCGTTTCTGAACGCATTCTTTCACAATCTGTGGTTACGTTACGTTTCGATACTAGTAATATAGTATTTACGATTTCTTTTAATAATTATTATTTAAATTATCCCTTTAGTAATAGTGTTCTCGTACATTATTCTTCGTTTTTTGTTATTTAATAGTTATCAACAGTGATAATGTATCAATTTCTGGGCAAACATCTAAATATATTTTTAAATCATTTAATGTTTGCAACGGATGGATCGGAACGTAAATGGAATACAAATAGCAAATGTCACAGCTATGTCAGACTAAATTGAATAAATACAGCAAAACTATATAATGTATTTAATTAAATCCAGGAAGATTTAATATGTGACAGTTTTTTACAAAAGTAGAACCTTAATACACTGTTTAAATAACCATTTTGATGCATTTAGATTTACGTTTGCTTGTCTCAGACTTGTCAAATCCTAACGTCAGTGGTTACATTTATTTTTTTTACAAACAAATGTAAAAATACATGTTAACCTTCATACACAAATCCTGAGGTGCCAACCCTAGTGGGGCAGAATCCACAAAGTGTTTATGCTAGTGTTATCCGCCCCATCAAATCAGAATAGTGGGGCATATTCCACTGCAAAATTTTAGGCAGTCCACTTTGCCACACCAGGGTGGCGGGCTTGGTGGGGCAAAGTGGAACTACCCAAAATGAACTCAAGAGTAGCGTTTAGCGCCAATTCCAATAAGTTCCCAAAATATCTTAGTATTGTACGCGGTACATTTAAAATTTCAGCAATCTCTCGCTGCGTTCGCCCTTGGCTCTGTAGCAACGCAGCTTGAATAACTTGAGTTGAAGTTATGGGGCATTGTGTTCCAGTACTGGAATCATTAATTACTGCAGATTTGGTGTAAGAGTTACTTAAAAGAACGAAAATACAATGTCAAGATCAGTGACAAAATCAGCGACGCCATTGAAGTCACAGAAGGAACGGCACAAGGTTCAGTACTTGGACCTTTACACTACCTTGCATATGTCAACGACATGGAACATGTGGTCAACCACTGTTCTGTTTACCAATATGCAGACGACACATGCCTTGTAGCGGCCTACAAAGATGTAAAAATAGCAGCTCAGTGGCTGCAGCAAGATTTTACCCGAGTATCTAAGTGGGCACACGATGCTGGACTGGTTCTGAATGCAAATAAAACCAAAATCATTCATGTACACTCTAACCATCTAAAAAATAATAGTTGTTTTAAGGTAATTGCGCACAGTCATAGCTGTCTCCACTTTACTGTTTCAGGGTCATACAAATGTGAAGCAATTGATCAAGTGACGCATCATACCTATCTGGGACTTGTGGTGGATAGTAGATTTTGTTGGAGCTTTCACGTGAATACAGTCTGTGATAAACTGCGAGCTATTATGGCAAAATTTTATATTCTCAAACCTAAAGTTCCTTTCAAAGTTCTTCTGAATATGTTTGTTGCTCTGGCAGAATCGATTATAGCATACGGAATTACAAGCTATGGGCGAACATTTAAAACATACATTAAACGAATTTACACACTGCAAGTTAGGTTATTAAAGCTCATTGTACCAAGAAAAATAAAAATCCAACACAAGGATAACGTGATATAATTATTTAAATATTGTAATATATTGCCCATACAAATTAGAATCCATATGGCCCTCCTAATTGAACAATTTAATAATAAAAGCTGTCAAATACACATAACTCACAAAATAAGTACTATAGTCTCCGCCAGATAAGAAAAAAATAAAAGTCGTTAAACCCCCGTGTACCAATGTATTCAAACGATACGAAAAATGTTAAAGGAAGTGTCGCTACACGATGTACACAAACGTATCGCGGTACGGGGCGTCCTTGATGTGTTCACTGGGCATGAGTTACAAACCTTTTGGCCAAAACCATAATTATTCAATCGTATTTATTTTGGAAGGTACCTAATATGTAGTACTTAATGAAACCCTTAAACCAAATTCAAATCATTTATTTCAAATAAAAAACAAAAATAGGCACATAGTGTCGTAACGAATTGCATATTTTTTTATAATATTGGAACACACAACAGTCACTCTAGCACACACGACCCAGTCCTTTCAATGACCTGTGGCTATCCTCGGTGCACCTTGGCGCACCTAGACGTTTTAGTTTTTGAAACTAGACGAACAAGAGATTATTTTGATATAAGTTTCATCTTTGGGGATTCGTTCCTTCATTAGTACAAGTCTAATTGAATATGGGAAAGCGGCAATAAGGAAACAAATCGGAAGTCCCTCTTTGACGGTTCTGGTTACCCATAATGACAGGGTTAAACTACACACAATAAGTTTTAAAATATCGTACATACCTTCTTTCTGAATATCCATGGCACAACAATATCACAAACAATGAATTTTCAAGTAAGACAACAATTTGATAATAACAGAAATTTCCGCGAATAGATAACGCTAACGAGCACTAATAAGGTGTTACTACTTCGGGTGCACAAAATTAAATGTTCCATGTATGTTATTGCAATTTCATTTATACCTGGGGGTAGAAGGGTTATCTGTGTAACCTGTGACGATAAATGACGTCATAATTTGACCATTGACTTTTAGCCCTATGACCTACGGCGGGACCACTGTGCAATGGTGACACCCGGGCATTTCCTCCCGCCCGATTATGTGCAGGAACCTCCCGAAACTTCCGTGTCCGGTGAGGACCTGCGTCAGGCGATAGGTGAGGACGCCATGACGCCTCTCTAGCCACTCCTCGAAGAGGGGTCTTACCGCCACTATTGTGGCGTGCGCTGTGACTCATAGTATTACAATTGATTACGAGTGTGATAAGTATGAATGTCGATGGATGTGGAAGAAGAGAAAGACCAAAGATGGATGGATTGTGTGAGGAACTGAAAGAAAAAGGAGTAAATGATGCCGTGACGTCTGACAGGGGAGAATAGAAGAAAAACCTGCTGCGGTCGCGGGACTGTCTAAACAGGATACCGTGGCACCAAAACGTAAAGGACATCCGAAGGATTACGAGTGGATTTTAGTCAGTAAAAGTCTAACAGTCCCTTCCGCCCCACCCTGGACTCATTGGATGATTTAACCACCCCAAAAAAAAAATAGAATGGGAAGAAAGATAATGATGAGTATAACAATTTTTTTATTTTTACCTCCGTTGACCTAAGTTTCATCCAGGTAATAGATATTACGGTTTTCATTTCGGTACCTTCCATTTCTTTTAAATATCCATTCGTCCAGAAATAATTCTGTGGCGAACCTATCGCCACAGAATTATTTCTGGACGTTCTATTAGGGCACTTTTCCTGTTCTTTTTTTGGAATTTATATTTCAAATGTTTAAGAACACGTCTTAAGGTAGTTTTACTAAAGTTGGGCAGAGTGTCATCTTCATTTATTTTCTGTTGTATTTTATCTATTGTAGGCAGAGCTCACCTTCCATGAAAAATCTATGCACTTTTTGCCTTATAGCTGTTTTGTCAAAACTATCCTGTTTTTGGATTATGCCTAATTTGTTCTTTGTAGTTCCTTTGGGTTTCAGTTCATGGGTATCTTTATATTCCCTCAAAATTCCGTAAATAGCACTTTTACTTACTCCAGTGATTTCTACAGTTTTATTAACTATAGCCATATTAGAGCGGTATTCATTCTCAGGCCATGTATTTTTAATGTGTTTGAATACATTTAATACTATGGTTTTCTCGCCAACAGACAAAATTGTACTTTTTCTCTTTTTGATTGGAGAATGTAATGGTTGCGACGATGATGGACCTATAATCAAAGATTTTAAAAATGCAGTGTAAACTCTAGCGGCACTTAGGTGGACCGTTTAAGTTTGTGAGCAACGTGATAACGTTTATACAATACATAACAATATGACGAAATCATCGACGTCATCAGCCGAAACACGTCCACTGCTAAACAAAGGCCTCCCCCTAAAGGGAGGAAGGGGGGAGGTAAACACGTGCATGATAATAACACCAAACAATTGAATGTATTTTTTTTAAATCGAGTGGCATTAAATGGATTTTGCATTGTACTTTACAATCAACTGTTAAAAAAGAAGAAATATTATATTTTTATTAATGTTACAATGGGTTTCAATTACTGTCGAGGGCCAGGTTCAATTGTGTAAAAACAGAAAAGGTACGGAAAAAATTTCGCGAGCGAACAGTAGTTACAGTGAGAAATGTGTGTTGGGAACAGTCGTGTTGTGAGTGACATAAGTGACAATGGTAGCTTCATTGATCGCAAAAAACGAACAAGAAAGAGGGTAGACCGTTTCGCCTGCACATAAACATCCACCCGCAATTACTTCAGTTCATCCGTGATAGTATAAGAATGTATATAGTTATAGAATTATAATCATCCAAAGCATCAATACAATCCTCCCAGTTCACAAGGGTCTAGCAATAACTTTGACCTTGAAAAAAAATCGTTCCTCGACCTTTAGTAACTCAATTACTTAACTTACCCCCGAATACTGAAACGTCACTCAAAATGTGAGGGCTGCTTAACATTTGAGCAGCTCTTAAACTTTAGATTTTGTATGGTGAAACGTCACTTCTGAGTCTCTGTTAAACTGAAGTGGGACTTAAATTTTGAGCGACGTTTCAGTATTCGGGGGTAAATCATTTCATAGGTAAATTGCATAGGTACATTAAAAATAAATTAACCAACCTGCTTGAGGTTCAGCGATTCTCTGTCGTCGCCTTTTTTGGGTTGTTCGTGGAGCCATTCTCACTTCCTCACTGATAAACAATGATAACAAAAATAAAACAAAACAGTATCAAACAAAACAAAACACTAGAAAAATTAACAGCAAGATAACAAAAGCAAAGTTTTCGTGTATGAGATCGCTCAGTCAATCCCATGCGCAAACCAATTTGGAATGACACTCGAGACGAAGGATGCGATAGGTACTTAATTACAAAATGGTGGATAGGTAATGTACCCCTGACTTGCTCTGATGTCACACTCAGTGCGAGTATGAGGGCATAAAATAAAAAATAAGATTTTTTGGTGTGAACTTTAAAATTCGGTTATTTAAATTCATTGTATACTATGAATATGAGTTAAAGCTGGATAAATAAATCCAATTATTGCATGGCTCCTGTCGCTGCCATGGAGACATCCTCTTCACATCAGTGAATAGGACTGACTGCCATTGCTTTATGCTCCAATCCAAGTTCTCGGGCAAAGTGATGACGTGCTTGACGGTGAGCTGTGGTCAACTTCGGGCCTGTAGCGGGTCGTTTTGGAGTAAGTTTGGCTTCCTTCAACCTTCCTCTAACTGTCCATTGACTGACAGACACCCCGCGAACTTGCTTGCTCCTGCTGCACATCTACACCGGATTTCGAAAAGAGTTCGAGACCAAAAACCGCTCGTCACGCTCCGAGGTGCACCGATGTCGGCTGGTATTAGGCCTCCGAGTGAAGCCACTAGTCTCTTGAAACCTTCTGTACACTCTCGAGACTGACTGAAACTTGTACTTAAAATATTAATTTTCTTTTTATTAACTTCATCCTCTGTAATGTTTTGCCGACACATCTTCAGTAAATTTGTCATTTTATTTATTGCAGCGCTTCTCTTGTTTTTGTCCATGTAATCCTTAGATTTTATTTTCCACAAAACCGGTAAATTGATATAAAATGTAGCGTAAATTCTTTATCTGACATTATATCCATGCTGCCGAGATTCGCGATGCTGCCACTCGAACTCGACGTAGCCGTAACGTCCTCCATGGTTTCTGATCAACGATTAAGATCTTGTTTGACAAATACAGCGGAACACGTTCAAACACGTTTGTCAAACGCTGCGTCAATATAAATTTTCTTCAAACAGGTCAAACACGTAATTGTTTGACAAACACGTAAAATTTGGGTGCTTTACGTATCATACAGCGACATGCACGCACACAGATATGCGAGACTCCGTTTACTTATTTACCTACGAAACACACGCAAGGCAAGCAGCGTACGTTGACCAGTGCATCAGCTGATTAATAAAATGTTTTAGCCGCAGTTAATTTGTTTGAAGGACGTATTTTTTCAGGATTTATCATAGCGCTTTTTTTCCAGGTTTACAAACATTTTTGCTAACTCCATCATCGGATTTATAATGTAAATGCCCTTGTATCAAAATATTTCCGGGTCTCTTCGAACGTTTTAAAATGAATGCAGACATGGTGGTCCGCGCTCTTTTTCGCAGTTTTTCATTGTTTACAAATGTTTAATTTTTTTTACAGTATTCGTGCTCCTCTTTTGGACACGTTAATGCTTGTATTTACTTATACAATAACTTAACCCTTACACGTTTATAAGTAATCTAACGAAAAGGAATATATTTTTTTTAGTTATATTTATTGATATTGGTCTAGTAAAATAAAAGTAATCCAAAAAATATCAATTATATATATTTATGTGTTTTTTGGATGGGGACACATATGTCCCTATATGCGTTAAGGTATACATTTTCTTTATGTATGCCCTAAATATTGTATTGTAAATAAAACACAAATTTTAGTATTAAAAATAATAATTTAATAAAAAACGACGTTTAAAATATTTAATATAACATTTAATGGTACTCTGTGAAACAATTACGTTCTGATGTATAACATAAGTGTACATTACATGTACTGCAAGTGTTATTTGTACGGTTTTCAATGCGATGTTTTGCACATTGTACGCATCTTTTTCTGTTGCCCACTTTTATCATGACGTGGGATGGAGCTCCACGTTTTTGAGCGAGAGTGATTCGCTTCTTCGTCATCACCATCGAGCACAAAGCTCTTTGCCGAGATGAAAAACGAACAATTTCAGGGCAGGTGACATTTATTTTGTCACCACTACCTTGTACACGTCTCTTGACTGTCGTCGTTGGTATGGGTGACAAGAAGTTAGTCAAAAGAAACACAGCTTTGTTGTCCATCCATTTGATAAATGATATACCATTGCTGCTGGTCGCAAATATGTCGCCACGGCTCATAGTTTTGTCAGTTGGAATGTTTTTCGGAATATTTTTCCTATTGGACCGTACCGTTCCACAGGCCTTTATGTTTATGTTTGCTAAAGTATATTGAAGGTTAGGAGAATTAAAAAAATTGTCAAAATATATTTCACATCCTATACCCTGTAAATCCTTTGTCAGTTGTAATACTACTGATTCGCCCAATCCAGTTTCTGTGCCCCCTTTTTTTCTGCCGGTATACAGGGTTACAGGGAAAGTCGTACTGAATATTAAAGGAGGTTATTATTCAGGTCATTTCTGATGATTTTGATTCTGAAATAAAATGTCCGAAACTTAACCGTTATGGAGATATTAAATTTTAAAGATTATTTTTAAAAATCCTTTATTTTTTGGCTTTTAGTCGTTTTTTTTGGGGTTAGAGCTCCTAGAGTCGGTTTTTTTTATGTATCTAGTTAGAGGACATGTCCATTAATAAAAAAATATCAACAGAAACTGAACCTACTACTAACAGCTTAAAAATCTGCTCGACAACGGTTAGCATTATGAATTTTCTAATAGAGTGTTCTTAACTTTAACAGGCTTTTAATAATAAAAATTGTATGGAACTTATTCTGCAAATAACTTTATAAAGTTCTACGTCTCTTTAGCTATTCAAAAAGGTATAACACTTGCTATTAAATAGGCAAAACATTGCCCAAATAACAGTCAAGTTAGGAGAGGGTACATTTTTAGTTTGAGGTAAAAGTAGCTAAAATACGTAAAAAAAAGACAAAAATTTTAGCAATATTTTTATAATTCATGTTCTACATGGCCGCTGCTATTTCTTATGCTACAGGCAATACATGCTAAGGTATCCTACTCTCCGAGTACCTGATATTGGCATATTTGACAGAATTTATCGAAGACTACGAGAAACTGGTTCTGTGCTAGTACGTCGGACTGACATGGGACGACCTCGTGTTCTTGATGACGACGACGAAGATAATGAAATACGACGTCTCTTTGAAGCCGATCCAACCACGTCAACAAACGTTGTCGCTCGACGGCTTGGTATTTCCCAGTGGAAAGTCTGGTTCGTAATGCACAGTTCTGCGCAATACCCTTACCATTACACGCCAGTGCAAGTAATTGAAGAAGGGGATCCATTGAGACGACTAGACTTCTGCAGATTTATGCTCAATGCCGATAAAGAAGATCCGGATTTTTTTAAAGAAAATTATGTGGACAGATGAGTCGAAATTTGACAAAGACGGCATCACAAACTATCATAACACCCATTATTGGGCTCCCAAAGCGCAAGTTAACCCCAAGAAAAAAGACCAAAAGGGTCACAAAGGAGATTCAGTCTTAATGTGTGGATGGGTATAATATCAAATAACTTGATAGGGCCATAGGTACTTCCTGCCCGATAACTTGAATGGCGAGACATATGAAAACTTTTTGAGGGAGTAGTTACCCTCTTTAATGCAAGACTTCCCTATTGCAATTTTTTTTGTCTTTTTTTACGTATTTTAGCTACTTTTACCTCAAACTAAAAATGTACCCTCTCCTAACTTAACTGTTATTTGGGCAATGTTTTGCCTATTTAATAGCAAGTGTTATACCTTTTTGAATAGCTAAAGAGATGTAGAACTTAATTAAATTAATTGCAGAATAAGTTCCATACAATTTTTTTTATTAAAAGCCTGTTAAAGTTAAGAACACTCTATTAGAAAATTCATAATGCTAACCGTTGTCGAGCAGTTTTTTAAGCTGTTAGTAGTAGGTTCAGTTTCTGTTGATCATTTTTATTAATGGACATGTCCTCTTACTAGATACATAAAAAAAACCGACTCTAGGAGCTCTAATCCCAAAGAAAACGACTAAAAGCCAAAAAATAAAGGATTTTTAAAAATAATCTTTAAAATTTAATATCTCCATAACGGTTAAGTTTCGGACATTTTATTTCAGAATGAAATTCATCGGAATTTACCTGAATAATAACATCCTTTGATATTCAGTACGACTTTCCCTGTAACCCTGTATATGTCGAACTGAAATAAATAGCCAGTAGTAGAGTCTGCCCTACACCACATTTTGAAGCCCCACTTTATCGGCTTGTTTTTGACATATTGTCTCATTATATTGTGACCCTTGAACTTGATCATATGTTCATCTATTGCTTGTGTTTTGGTATTGGTCATAGCGTTTTGAAAAGCTTGGTTGAAGTGATAAATAATAGATCGAATTTTGAATGCCCTATCATAAGAAGGATCGGATCTATTAGGTTCCTTTGTATTGTCACTAAAATGTAAGTTTCTTCGGATATCTTCAAAGCGGTTTATAGGCATCACATTAGCAATGTAAGGAACCCCCATGTCTGGATCTGTAGACCAATAACTCCTAAATGTCGGTAAGCAATGGTAACCCATCACATAGTTCATGCCGAGAAACGCTTTGGCTTCCTCATTGGTCACGGTAAAACATCGCCCATTTTGTTCAGCATAACGTATAGATTCAGGTACAATAATGTCATCTAACAATTTTTCGAAACCGGAAACTGCAGTATATCCTTACTAATATTATAAAAGCGAAAGTGAGTTTGTTTGTTTGTTTGTTTGTTTGTTTGTTTGTTTGTTTGTTACCTCTTCACGCTTTAATGGCTGAACCGATTTAGATGAATTTTGGTACAGAGAAAGTAGGGAACCAGGAGACGGACATAGGCTAATATTTTTTTGAAAAAAGTGGGATGTGTGGGAGAAAGAGGGAAGAGAAGGGAAAACTTAGCGTTGCTATTACAAATCAATAAGGCGCAAGGGAAACTGTGTTATCCCAAATTTAACGCGGGCGAAGCCGCGGGCGAAAGCTAGTATTGTTATAGGAGTCAGTTCCGTATCGGGCATGGAATCAAAAATTTTCACCTCACCAAAATTGTACCCTGGGATCTCATGAAAATTACGTGACGAGTATGAATTTTTTCGCCAGTCGAATGTAGGAACATTGCTAGTATTTCGATCTACAGCCGAGTTCTCTTCTAAAGACATAGAGTTCGGTTCTATTTCCACAGTCGACACACCTGCATCCATATCTTGCGCTATAAAAGTTAGGTCTTCTTCATCGAGGAGCAGGCCATCCTCGTTGTCACTGTTGTCAGCCATCAACACTTGGAAAATATCTTCTTGCCGCAGTGAAAACTCTCGATACCGATTTGACGACATTTTCTACAATGAAATATATAAAGAAAATAATTATAAACTGAAAATAATAACAAAGCAAATAATATCAATAGTTATGGCAAAATGTTTCCTTTGATGCATACTGGGACAGCCGCGTCCCATTCATGTTTTTCAAATAAAATATTTCAGATTTACAAATAAAACGCAAAATTTATAACAAATACGTAATTGTACTTACCGCCAAATATAATTCACAAGAAAAACAGTCGAGAAAGGTTTTTATTTTATTACTATAATATTTATAACTTCGATGAGACTCAAAAATAGTTTTGACTTTTCCCGCCGTATTTTTTTCTGACAACTGATGTTTTTTTTTAGTGTTGCCAACGCACAAACATGAAAACGTACTATAAATATTAAAATCGAAAAAAGTATCAACTTGCCTAGTTTATCTGTAAATCGTAAAAAATATGCGGGGACAAGTTTGTCCCATATGCGTGAAAGGGTTAAATCTATGTGAGTCCATAACATACATTCCCGGACTCCTAAATCGAGCCACCTAGCATAATGATTTAGTAACGTCCATAACTTTAGAAAATTGTATGAATGATCAAAAAGTTTGATGTCTAGTGCCAGGTGGTGAGTGACAGAGGGACTCCTTAGCAGGTCAAGTGACGATCGTGAGTAGCTTAAGATACCAATGGAGGCCACTCCGGATTCTCTTGCCATCTTGACAGCTCTGAAGAGAGCGTACATTTCCGATTGGAAAACCGTGTTGTGAGCCTTTAAGCCAAAAGAACTAGACATAGACTCTTTGCCGTTTTCCCACCAAGTTAGAGCAGCTCCCACTTTCCCCTCTAGCTTGCTGCCGTCGGTGCATATTTGGGGACCGATTATTTGGTGGGATTCTAGGGTTTCGGGAGTCAAGTCGTAAGACGAAGAAGTTATAAGACTTCTTTCTACCCGCCACTCCTCGACCTTGCCGAACAACGACAGGCTGCAAACAGTCACGTCAAAGTGGCTTGTGCACCACCTGTCTCCTCTGTAAGTTTCAAACGTCGGTGTTTGGCCTACGTTTAGGACCTGGAGATCACACTCGTTAAGGAATGTGTTGTACGCTGCCCCGCGATGGTTTTCGGAGACAATCTCCCACCACTGGCTCCAAGCTTTTATGTCACCTCCCACTATGATGTTGTTTGTGTGTAGTTTTCCTATTTTTGAGTTTGTTTTACAAAGGTAGGGTTCTATTTCTTGGTCACCCGCAAAGTAAACCGATAGCACCCCAAGACAGCTGGCCCGCCTTCAGCAAAACATCGGTGATGTTCTCGGTAACAAGCTGGGGGTCGTGAATGACCTCCAGGTTATCACCGAACACAACGATCGCCGCCTTTACTGGTTTTTGGCCATTGAGACTGCACTGGATAACATGCGTGCCAGGATTTTGCACTTTGAGCACTACACCAACGGGGACTGGTCTTCAATCGAGCATCGCTTGATTCCTACATGCACTTCTCGCGCCTGCGTGTAGCATTTCCACAGTTCCGGAGAGAGCTCCAGAACAGGGTGACACTCGTGGGGATTTCTCGCGCGTTTCCTATACCGCATCTTAACGGTGAGTCCATCTACAGCGACGTCCTGCAAGAGGTGTTTATTTTGCGCTTTAAGGAGATCGACTATCTCCCCGTCGCTGTAGCTAGCCAGCACTCCTTTGATGCAGACGAGGGGGTTTTGGGGTTTTGGCTCCTGGACGTTCGCTTTAATTGGTCCCTTATCGCGTTTAAGTCCAACTTACTGGCGCACCTGAGGACTACTTTCTGTTTCCTTGCCTTCCGAACAGCGTCAACACGGGCACCGCTTGTTTTGAGGTCCAGGGCGGTCCTGATCCTCTCGATCACATTATATCCAGTGTGCTGGGGGTTCGTTGACGAGACGATCAGGGTGTGATTAGGTAGAGTGTTTAGTTTTGGTGGCTTGGGCGTGTTGGCAACCTGGGCAAAGGTTCGGGGATTCTGCTGTTGCTGAGGCAGTTTATCCACTTTGCCCAGTTCCGCTACCCCTTTTCTCTATGTTCTGGAGGGTCTTTTTTACTTCCCCAACTGCGAGTTCTGCTCTCAGATTAGGCGCCGGGGGCGATTGCTTAAACCTGCTCTTTATCGCGTAATACTCGCACGTCTGCTGAGACCATCTCCAGCCTTTCTGAGATTGGATTTAGGTGTTGTGTTATGTTAAGTGGTGGGTGTGGTGGTGGGGGTAACGCGACATGCCTATTGATGATGGCTTGCAGTTGGATGTGCAATTTTTCCATTTCCTCTTCAAACGTTTTCGTCGAGAGCAGGCCTGGTTCTGTCTCGCGGCTACTCGGGTCCGGCTGCGAGGTCTTGGGCTAGGTTAGATCTTCCTTTAGCCTTTCTAAGGTCTTTCGGAGCACGTCCAGCTGATTGGAGACGCTGGTTACGGTTGTGTCAAGGCGTGCTAGGCTGGCCCCCATTGTATCCTACTTAGGATCCCCCGGGGCTTTAGCACATTCTTGCCTGGTCTTTTCGTGTTCTGTCCGACTTTTAATGCTTGCTGTTACGATCTCTTTCCGTACCTCCTTGATGCCGTTGAAGGCTTCAAGGGTCTCGTGTCCCAGCCATTCCCGGATCCCTTTTGCCTCCTTTTTTGTGTCGGAGACGTCCGTCTTTATGAGGGAGAGCTAAACTTTCGTTGACATAAGTTCCCGACTGTGTGACAAGGCCGTCTTATAAAAGCCCTGTAGGCACTTGTGAGCCGTCACCTTGCATTCTCTTTTCACATTCCCTGCCGCTTCCAGGGCGTCTTTCCCTTTTTGGAGGAGATCGTTGGCTTCCCTCGTGTCCAGATCCATTTCCACCCCTATACCCCTTCTCGGCGTTTTGTAAAGGAGGCTAGGCCGTCCACTCGTAGGGGCTCCGCTCGTAGAGGAGGTCACAGAGCTTTCATCGTCTGAAATGATCGGGTGGGGGCGGGGGAAATACCGCACTGTTCCCATTGGATGACTTTCTCCAATAATGCACGATCTTCTTGTGTCTCTGGCACTGTTAATGGTGGTGGTGTCCTGTTGGTGATGTCTGGTTCCGACGCCGCTTTTGGCACCTGCGGGGCTATTGGCTATCTTCCTGATTGTCAGTGACTATCAGGCTTCGGTTGGTATTGCGTATCATTTATAGTGACTATCAAGTTACGGTGACTAACAGATGGGGTACGGTGGTCTTCAGCTGACACTTGACTACTCTATTTTTATCGACTATTATGCGACTAAATTGAGTAACACATTTTGAGCGTTATAATAGTAGTATTATAACGCTCAAAATGTGTTGTGTTAGTTTAGGGAACATTTAATTCTAGCGGCTTTTATTATGGCCTTGAAACTTAACGCGTTAAACTCGAACAAACGGCGGTAAATAAATTCATTTCAAATTCTTTCGCCGCAGCGAGCGTAGCTTGTGGGTAGTTAAATAGAGTATTTGCTTGTGTTTAGTGAAAAGAAACTTAATTTAAAGGTAGTCACAAAATATAACTGATAGAATAAGTAAGTTTAAATATCAGGATGAAACTTGTTTGTAATACTTATTATTATTTTTTGTTTGTTTGTACTAAATATTCTCTAAAATGGACAGACCGCTTTTAACCATTTCTTCGTCAATAGATAGCTTAATTATGGAAGTAAAATATCCTACCTATATATCATCACGCTGCGACACTTTGGGGCTGGCCAGCGGTTGAAACCGCTCTCTCGCCAAACTACAACTCTACTTTAGGACAACCAGTAAGACAATCTTTGGACTAGTATATCTCTAGAATGATGTTACTGATGCAGTTGGGACAACTCTTGCCACCTCACCAGAGATTTGCCTTTGTTGGTCATTGTCAACATCATCACTGGGGTCAGGCATTGGCACATTTCGTGCATTAGCTATGTTGTGTATTATAACACATGCATTGACTATTTTGGCTGCTGTAACCGGGTCATAGTGAAGTACCCTATGAGTCAACAAACACCGCCAACGTGCTTTCAGTACTTCAATGCAACGCTCAACTGTGTTTCTGACCTTACAATGACGGTCAGTATAATACTCTTGTGGTGAACCCGGAGCCGCTCCTAATATAGGTGTCATCATCCATAGGCGCTGTGCGTATCCAGAATCACCTAAAATAATAATATGAATATAAATATTTCCATATCACGTAACAGTCATACCAGTATATCATCTCACTTTAAATTTCCACTAATTACAATAGTCTTACACCCACCATGGACAATGTGTGATGTGCCTGTATTGTTACCAAGGAGAAAGTCCCCAGTTATTGTTTCATCTCAATTTACATAAGAAACTTTTATTAATGTAGAATCCATTGTCAACAATTAGTCAAAATAAACATCATACCTAATAGCCAACAGCAATCTCTATTCTGTTCCAGTCTTGCCAAAAAAGACTTTAAGGGGCATTGATTCCACACAAATGAATCATGTGAAGCTCCACCAAATGATGCATCAACATGCAGTATATTTAGATTGGCATCACAAATCTGAAACAAAGAGTTTTAGGTTCTCAATAGTAATTTAATTGATATTTTAAATGTGGTAGTTTTAATACTACTTACTATTAGAACATTCAAGGAATGATAATTTTTCCTATTGAAATATGCTTCCTCATGTTCTATTGGTCGAATCAAAGCCACATGTGTGCCATCAATGCACCCAATAATGTCTGGAAATCCAAATTTTTCCATAAACCTGAAAGCATTAAGAAAAAATAAAATTATTTATTTTCTATTATTTATATCAGTAAGTATTATAACTATGGTCTAGTGGTCTAGACATACAAAACTTACCCTTTCATAATAATTTCTCTATCTTGTTGAGAGAAAGGGAATTTTATGTACTTGACGAGTACTTCCCGCTTATTCAGTGCATCAGTCACTTCATGTAAGCACTTGCTAAATGTGGGTTGTGACATGTTACACAGATATGAGGCACCTACATTGCGTTGATATGACCCATTAGCAAGAAAATTTAAGGCAGCCAAGATCTGCAACAGAAAAAACACATTGGATATAATAAGTTTGTACTCAAATATTCTTATTTTATACAAAAAAGAAATACATAAAGATAGAGAAGACGAAGAGCAGTGGGGTAAAAATTTAGTATCGTTTGGCAGGAAAAGAGGGGGGAGGGGGTTATACCCCTCCCCCCTGGCACCACTTCCGTTACAAGGTAACTCACCGTTTCCGAGAAAAACGATTTTTTGTAACCTAACCTCAAAACACTCAAAACTTGCTTAAAAGGCGATCGTTTGGCAGGAGGAGGGCGGGTACGAGCTGGGGGGAAAGGGGGGGTTGATCTTCCACCCTGGGCACCACTACCATGAAAAAATAACTCACCGTTTTCGACAAAAATCGTTTTTTTTGTAACTTAACCTCAAAACACTCAAAAGTTGCTTAAAAGGCGTAGTCGGAGCCCCGCTTCGCGGGGCTCAAGGGTTTAAAAGAAAAAAAAAAAAGACCACGAAGGGGATGGCGGGGTCTGTGTTCGCTCGCTTCGCTCGCTCACTAGACCCCGCCATCCCCTTCTAACCTAACCTGTCCGAGTCGGGGTGCCCCAAGTCCCGAGCTCGCTTCGCTCGCTCTTGCATCCTACATTTTCCCAGTCACAGTAGTGGGAGTACACTAACTTTCTAATAAACAGAATTTCTACAATGTTATATAAAAATAAAACAACAATACATTCATTAAAATCTATTTATTAAAACGATAGTTAATTACTTTTATAAGTTCCTCAAAAGGATCTCGTTTATGTCTTTCTACATCTCTTCTCCACAAATACTCATATATTAAATCATTCATGTTTACTCGGATTATTATAATTGTCTTTATAAAAAAATCGTTTGACGACACGCCACTGTGATTCTATCCTTTGTGTGTAGGTGCCGTCCTCGGCCACAAATGGGTTTCCTGGATCACTATGGTTCACCTTTCTATGGATATAGCCGTGCTCCCCCAGACAATCATAGGCCCGCCAGAAATCAGTATGTATGGTGGTGCCCTCAGACACATGTTTCTTAATTAAGGGCACCAAAACTTCAGCGGACCGGACATTGTCTGGGCAGACTTCCAGGCGAAGGTCTTCGCTTCCATCCTCGATCATCCCAAGAATCCAGTGTCCTTCAATTCGACGTCCTTTATTATATTTTCTTTTGCCAAATTTGCTTTCATCTAATTGAACCACTTTGCCGGGACCTCCAATCTTTCCTTTTACTTCTTGTTTATTTTTTTGATATACAACAACTGCCTCTCTACAATAATTAAACCAGTCATTTATTGTTGCCGAGAGAGGCAGTGTTCTCCTTCCGAAAAATCTTCTTTTATAGTCCTGTCGTAACTGAACTTTTCAGCAAAAGCGTACATGAGGTAAAACACCTGCGGCATTAATATTTTTATGTTGTCGAACCAGGTCCCTTTGCCTCAGGACCGGCTAACTTTTTTATTCAGTAATTTATTAGATTACATTCCAATCAGATATTTTCAAGATCTGTGATTACAAATCACAAAATATGACTTACGTTTGTGTCCAACGTATCCAAGCTTCCAAAAGTTGTAGCTCTCTTTTGCAAAAATTTCATTGCATCGTATGCAAACCAGGACTTCACGTCATCTCTTCCGGTACCAGTAGTTTTTGATGCTGTCACTTTCTTCCTTTCCTCGGACAAATTGCGAACGCAGGGTATGAACTTTGGTTTTTATATCTTTTCTAGACAATTTAAGCTCCTTGGAAATCGTCACTCCATGCGTCATTTTTTTCATTTTATTTCTAAAATCACGGTGAGACGTACCCCACAACAATTCACGACTTTCGTAAAGCTCCAAAAGTGAAAGAACGGTACCATTTCCCCACACTAAAGCCATATTAAGAGGCACGTTGCGTACGCGACTACACTTGGTGACAAATGGCGCGACACTGATGCGAGACACGTGCGCTCGCTCTCGAGGCGGGAGCAAGCAACATGCCTCGCATCACGTACAATATTTTGGGTCATGTTGCGGCACACTATGCAACGTTTCAGCGTCACGTATGCTACGGGGCATTTGACCTCAACGATGGCATTTTCTTTAACGATGCCGTTCGGTGTGGCACCAATGTTAGGAAATCCCCTTTTCCAAAAAAGTCCGCAATCCTCAATCGATAAGTTTTATTGGCTGCTCAGTTGTTGAAGAGCAAATATTTCATTTTTGAACCCATGAGCCACTGAAGCCGATGAAATAATTGATTTATAAATAAAATATTATTCACCAGGGCAGCAAAATTTTTTTGCCGCTTTTTTATGACTTCAGTTTGAAGCCGTTATCGTCAACCTTCTGATTTGTAACCATTCAGTGCTTTCGCGTTGCTGTGTGGTCTGTTTTTGTATACTGTCCTGGTTATTTACCAATATTTTATTTGTAAGACCTACAAGCTGTTGTTTCGGGTCTGGTTGTTTGAGTATGTGAGTTTAAAGGTCACAGCTCATTAGAGCCACCCGGCACCCACCCCGCACCGCCTCGTCGTACAGCGTCCACTCGTTGTCGACAGGTGGTTCACGGGTGGACGCCACGTTATCACCAAAACGTTGCACGATCAACGAGTGAACCCCGCGCGGTCAACGAGTGAACACTGCGTGGTCAACGAGTGAACGCCGCGTGGTCAACGAGTGGACGTCGCTTAGTCCACGAATTTTCGAGTAGTCTGTTAAAAATTGGCATTAGGTCTACACGTGTGTTTCGTAATGTCAAATTTTACAAACCTTGAATTGGCACTCATAGCAGTCGCGCTTGATGAAGAAGAAAATGAAAGACGCAACAAAAAAAAGAAAGCTTATTGAGTGCACGAAATGTTTAAACAAAGAAAAAAAGAGGGCGAATATTGGACCGTTCGTACTATCAATGCCGCAATGTGTGTTTTATAACATCCTGTCTCATATTGAAGACTCGATAACAAAGAAAAACACAAAGTTCAGAGAAGCGATCACACCCGAAGAGAGATTGGCTGTGACTTTAAAGTAAGTAAAATTTATACATTTACTGCCTCGCGACACATTCATAAGTAAACCTACTGTGGATGTGTTATTATGTTAGTCTTAGAAAGTATTTTCATCGAAATTAATTAGTCTCCTCTGCACCATTGATGGCGCAAGTAAAAGGTGCACACAGGAAAAGTATGGTGAAGTAGTTGTATTAATATTAATGGTGCAAACGAAAGTAATTAGTCTCCTCTGCACCGTTAATGGTGCAGATCAATGGTGCATAAGGTACAACGGGCAATTGTCTAAGAGCCTTCTATTTTTACCCGACTACGGCGAAACAAAAGGAGGGTTATGTTTTTGATCGGTATGTCTGTATGTATGTGGATATTTCTCTACTAACTGGGCAACTTTGAACAGTCCTCTGCCAAGTTCGATGTCGAATTACTAACAATATAAAAATTAAATTCTTTTTTCATATTAATATTGATATAGTTTGCGATTATTAACATACGTGCAATCATTTTTTTCTTTAAAAGCATGGTTATTTTGTCTTTAAATCGGCTACAGAGGACTGTTTTTTTAACCCTAAGGACACTTTTAGTGTATTAAAATAAATATGAAATTCAATGAAATAGTAACTTTTGTTTTAAGAATATTTGCAAAATCCTAGTCATTTATCAGAAATATTAGTTATTTAAACTCATTTCAATTTAAATCTGGGTTTGGGACACTCCAGGGGACTGTTTTTAGACATATTTAAAAAACCATAACAAACAAATTAAATGCTTTTTAAAATAAAAAAGATAGGTTCCTAAAAACTATGTTCATCTTTTATAGAAATTGCATTGTTGGGCATGATTTACTATTAAAGAAGTAGTTAAAATTGACTGAGACAGTAAGTTGCCCAGTTTGTAGAGAAATGCCCATGTATGTATGTATGTCTGTCTGTCTGTATGTGTTTAGTCTCTCTAAATGTATGTATGTAAAAGTAAAAAAAGTAAGAGCATACTAAATCAACCTTTATTTTTGTAACTTCGACATGAATTTGCCATTCATTAAGTACTAATCATAAAATAATTAGAGAGTAATTTCAAAGTATAGGAGTAGAAATACTTTTAAAAATCCGTTAAAACTTTTTCAGTATCACTCAATACTGGTGTGTTCAGCTGTCTGGCATTCCTTTCTGGATCATAGTTCGGTGTAGTACTGTATCCTGCAGTTGAATAATTTCCAGAAGATCCTGGAGTTGAATAATTTCCAGAAGGTCCTGCAGTTGCATGTATTGCATTACTGCCGTAGTAATTATTTCCTTTTTCATTGATTTCTCGGAGTTCCATTTGTGAAACAATATTAAAAATTTCAGATTTGATCATTGCTTTGTTGTATTCATTAAATTTCTTCACCGTTGCAGCTATACCATAAAAAAAATTGTCAATATCATCTTCCTCCTTTTTTTTTTCCTTTAGTATATATTTCATTAACAATGACGATGCAGTAGATCCATCTTCCACTTCCACCCTTGACGTTTTTATATTTGGAAACTTGGATGTCGTTGTAGACAAGCCAGATGTTGGACGATCATCTATTATTGAAATATCTGATTGGTAATCCGGAGCAGACAATTGAGAATCTTCATTGGCAGTACTTTCCTGATCACTATCTCTGAGTAGTGAAGATACAGTTGCTCTTTCTTTATAATACGGTATCAAAAAACTCATTTCATCCTCGTATTGCCATTTTTTATCACTCATTGCAGCTTGACCACTTTTGGTACTTTTTTTCTTAATAGCCCTACGATGAGCTTCCCTTAAATTGGACCACGTTTTCTTGCACATTGATACTGAAAAAATGAAACAGTAATTGTAAAGAATGATACATAAAAAAGTTAGGGAATTTGTTTAGTATCGAGTCAGATTCCAGCCCTAACATATTAACTAAGTACAACACATTCTTGTTACACCCTATTTTGCTTAATACAATCTCAAAAAACTTTTATATTTCAGATATTTGACAAGCGGCGCTTGTGTCAGAAATTTATCTACAAGCTTTAGATTAGGCAAAACGACTATTAGGTCAATAATTAAGGAGGTGTGCAAAGCTATTATTGACAAAATGATGGGTGTTTTTATGCCAACGCCTACAGCTGAAGATTGGGAAAAAATTGCGGAAGGGTTTAATGACAGGTGGAATTTCCCAAACTGCATTGGTGCCATAGATGGCAAGCATATAAATATAATAGCTCCATCCAACAGCGGATCGCTCTACTACAACTATAAAAAACATTTTTCGATAGTTCTCTTGGCTATTGTTGATGATAAATACAGATTTACAGTTGTTGACATCGGTGCTTATGGCAAAAACAGCGATGGTGGTATTTTTGCATCTTCGAAAATTGGAAAACGAATTCAAAATACTAGGTTCAATATTCCAAATGACAAAGCATTGCCCGGGACAAACGTAGCACTTCCACATGTTTTTGTGGGGGATGAGGCTTTTCCATTACAAAAGAACTTAATGAGGCCATATTCTCGTTCTCAAAACCCGTCTCAGGACCAAAAAGAATTTAACAATCGCCTGTCACGCGCACGCAAAGTAGTCGAAGATGCATTCGGAATGTTATACCAAAAATTTGAAATATACAACAAACATATTCGTTTATGTCCAGACATTGTTGATAATGTTGTTTTGACAACATGTATATTGCATAATGTAATGCGAACTTATAATATCGAATGCAACGAACAGTATTGCCCCAGTCGCAGGTCAGCGCATCAAAACTTACATCAGGAGGCATTCAGTGATCTACGATTCGTTTGCTGCTTATTTCAAATCATCGGTTGGGCAGCTACCATGGAATACTTAATTTAGTATTTTTTTTGATTATGCACTAATCATCACGTACCTACATATGTGTAAATGTCTAATTAATAACGAATTATGTGGAAGTACCTTGTTTCGCATTATACCGTTTTGAAAAAATATCAATTTGGCTCTTGTTCATTTGATATACATTGTAGGTTAGATTTTTTTTTGTCCATTACTAGCTCGCAATGCAAATCGAATTAACATTAGACTATATTAATATTTTGCGAAACAAGGGAAAACCGAATTATGTAACAAGTACCAATCTATTGTACTATCTTTCTTTAAATATTTGTAATAAATAAATATTACCTGGTATCGCTAAGGTGTTGCTTATTTCCATCCATGCTTCTTCCTTTTTTACAGTGTCACTGGACTTTGAGTCACTTAGATCATACAATCCTTACTTCCTTACTAATATTATAAAAGCGAAAGTGAGTTTGTTTGTTTGTTTATTTGTTTGTTTGTTTGTTTGTTACCTCTTCACGCTTTAATGGCTAAACCGATTTTGATGAATTTTGGTACAGACATAGTTGGGAACCAGGAGACGGACATAGGCTAATATTTTTTTGAAAAAAGTGGGATGTGAGGGAGAAAGAGGGAAGAAAAGGGAAAACTTAGCGTTGCTATTACAAATCAATAAGGCGCAAGGGGAACTGTATTACCTCTAAATTTAACGCGGGCGAAGCCGCGGGCGAAAGCTAGTAAATTATATTTACGAACTTCTTCGATAAGTTTTTCTTTATTCATTTTAAAAACAAAAACGATACGTCCGACTCGTTTAAAAGAAATGCTGGGAATGAAGGGAGGGTGGGGAGCGGCGCATTGCCAACGTATCGTCCTCGCGTGAATCACTCGCGGGCAGCGCGCGGTCCGCTTCGGACCCGCGCGTTGGCGATGCGCAGTCAACGCAGGGCAGCGAGTTGTCACCGAGTGGTCCACCCGCCGTCCGCGCGTGGACGGCTTACGATAGAGGCGATCCGGTGACGCTACGGAGTTGATGTAGTGAGCGCATACCCATTAGGGCTTGCAAATATTCGTCAATTTTGCAATTCGAATATTCGATATTTTTTTGGGCTATTTTCGAATAATTCGAATATTATTCGAATAATAAATAAAAAAATAAGTTTTATAGAAATCTTGTAGTTTAATTTCTAAATAGTCTTTATTCAATCCAAACAGTGTTAAAAAATCAATTAAAATAAAATAACATTATTTTTTCTTATAAAAGAACACAAAGGATTAAAATAGGTGTGAGCTATTCTAATCCGTCGTGTTGAACTGCAAAAAATCAACTACTTTCTTCAATTAAAATAGCTAACACAATCAATAACAAAATCAACGTATATTTTTGGAAGAATAAATAATGGTCAACTTAATATTGTACTGATGATATCAAAACACCACACAAAGCAAAAATTTGAAACAAATGCTTAAAATGTTTTAAAATAAACAAATTTTCTCAAAATAAACTATTCTTCTGGACATAAACAAAACGCAGTCTTATAAAATCAGTTAAGTATGAGTATTGTAATCCTATCCTACTAATATTATAAATGTGAAAGTGAGTATGTATGGATGTATGTTTGTTATTCTTTCACGCAAAAACGACTGGGCCGATTTGGTTGAAATTTGGTAAGTATGTAGATAGGTAATACCCTGGATTAACACATAGCCTACCTTCTGCGGGCGAAGCCGCGGGCGGAAGCTAGTAATATAATAAAATCAAACAAAAAATAACAAGTAACGCAATTAAAGCTTCGATGCAAAATCGGTTTCTTTCATAATGTTAAATTAGAAATTGTCATTAACAATGTGTGAATTTAGTAATTTAACATTAAATCTTAGTTTTATAACAAAAATAATAAATCACGAGATCAGATCTAAGTAGCACGTAAGTAAAGGCACTAATTTTTTGTACATGTAGTGTAAAAAATTACAATACCGTTTTAATCCTATCCGTATCATATACTTTTGGCGTGTTCTTCAACGTTTTCCCTGGAAGTAGGACCTAAGGAAACTTAGAGCATCCATGGATTTATCGTTTAAGGCACATCTTATATGGTTGCAAATGTATTTGCTGGAAGAAAACACCCTTTCACACTACACTTGTAGGTGGTATGCATAGCAGAAAGTCGTATGCTTGGCTCAAATTTATTTGTCTAGGACCTCCTCTATCAAATAGCGCCATTTGCATTAGGATTGACGTTTCCAACTCTTCTCTGCATGTTAAATTTGCTGTAGATGTACAAGAAGTTGCTAAAACGGTTTCATCGATCGTTTGTTGTAGTTCATCCTTGAAGCTTATTGTAGTTTCTTGAATAGCTTCATTTGGTCGCTGTCGCTGCTGCTGGTGATCAATTAAGGATCTGTCTTCATTGCCATCAAAGTCTTGTATTTGACTAAAGTATCTGTCGTTAATCACAGTTATAACTTTAGCAATCGTGTCGTTTCCTGGAGACGGGAAAATATCCGAAGGTGTCTCTGCGTAATATGTTCTGGGATTGTGTAGATATTTTAAAGTACACACTAGATCTATTAAGCGTCTCTCAGTTATTCTGCCTGCCTGGAGTAGCTGATCACTTATAAAACTGTTTGTCGCTTGAAGCTTCACAACCATGAATTGTAGAGCTGTCTCTGCAGTAAGCAGATTAGCATTTTCTTGGCACAACGCTTCTACTGTTACTTTTACAATATTGAGAGCAGTGGACAATTCTTGCAGTAAACCCAGCTCAGCGGAACTAAATGTTATTTCGTTCTTTAAATCGATAAGAGTCTTCATGATAGGCTCTTTTAGTATCAAAAACCTTGTGATCATATCAGCTAAGCTACTCCACCTGGTTTTACAGTCTAGGATCAAGCCCATTTTTTTCTGTTCTTCTGGAAGGTAGTTATAGAAACACTCAATCTTGGTGGGTGATTTCCTAAAAAATTTAACTATTTTTCTCACTTTTTCTATAACATTTTAAACAATTTACATCCCCATATACATATTGGTACCTGTTCAGTAGTCTTCCAGTCTCAACTACAAATCCACCTTCTTCGTCTTCATCACTGTCAGAGTAATCATCCTGTCCTGTCGCCACTGTGTCTTCTGTAGATTCTTCCCATTCTTTTTCTTCTTGGGCATTTTGTGTTCTTTTGTAAATTACATCCAACACTGCACATTGGATGCCGTGTGCAAAACATTATTGATGGTACGAAGGCAATTGTCGACCCATAGCACACATCACACTTGCTCCGTCAGTCACCACACATGCTATGTCTACTTCTAGAGAAAAATTGTAGGATACTAGTTTGTCCTTCAAGATATTGGCACATCGTTCTGCTGTTCCCCGGCCAGTTATTCTTGATAGTCCTAGATTCCTGAAGCTCTTGCCTGCAAAGTTTGGACAATGAATGTTTACATTCATGTACCGTCGGTTACGGGCTGAAGTCCATTCGTCTAAAGAAACGGAAAACTTCTGTCCTTTGGCTTTCAATTTCTGTCATGTTTCCTTAAGTTCGCCTTTTAATTCCTCACTCTTTTCTATCACGATCTTTTTAATTGTATTTGATGACTTCGGTAAGTCTTCATAACCACTTTTTTTTAAAAAGATTTCGCAAGGAATCAGATGTACAAAACAAACTAAATGGAAGACCATCACAAGCAGTCATTTTTGCAACTATATTTTCCATATTGTCAGTTTTTTCAAAAGAAGTCGTCAATCAATTTAACTTTCTTCTTCTTTGGCTCATTTTCCAGTAGATTCGTGTGTGTGCTCGATGTCCCTGGCGCCGAAAGTTCATCAACAGTAACCCTAGTACTCTCAACAGGGTGAAGTTTCATGTGATTATGCATACAAGTAGTTGTGTTTCGGCATTTAATCACTTTCTTGCACTTTTTACATTGCGCATGAACTCCATCTGAAGTTCTCAAGAAAAAGTTCCATACTGACGACTTATCTCGCGTACCTATGGTGTACTCTTTAAATTCTAATTGATTTTGTGGTTGCTCCATTGTTAAACCTAATACCTGCAAAGTTGAAAAATTAACCGTCAACACACTTCATAGTGTTTTAAAAATCTTAAAAAATTAAAAGTAAACCAGTTCACAAAATAAAAGCTTTAGCTAAGTTAACTAGTAAAAATAATAATAATTAAATAATCAAAAACCCAACTGAAATTTCGGAAGTTGGTGGCAATTACATAAAACAGAAACAAAGTCACTGATTTAATTATTATTATTTTTATTTCTCCTTTTCTTCAAATGAATATACCCTATGTCACTTCCACAATTGAGACGAATTCAATGACGCCTCATATTATGTCGAAATCCGTTATACGATTTAGGCTGTAGAGCGAGCCGAAGAATGAGACTTACATACATATACAATATATAGTTGGCACCAAGAAAGACAGACATACAAATACAAAAATATTTATTTTAACTTAAGCAGCCCCAGTAAGTTACAATAGTACTTGTGTCGGAGCTGTCTCACTCTTCCCTTAAGTGGTATCTTAATTAGACATACAATATATAGTTGGATCAAGAAAGAGTGGACATCGCTTTGCGGCAAAGCGATGTCCACTCTTTCAAGATCCGTGGTGCCAATCATACAAATTATACATACATAAAAATATAATAATTAATAATAATTATGCGTATGTATGCTCGAAAAACGTAACTCTCCTTTCGACAGCCGAATAAACTTTTTGATGTAAAATTAGTATTATAATAATAAAATCATTATGATTATTATGATTCAAAGGTCGCACGCTCGTTTGGCGACCCTTTTCCAGACAACCTTAGAGTCAGGATCGCTACCCAAGTTCTTGACAACTGGAATAACCCACCTGCTCCATAAATCGGGTAGTACGGCGGAACCCAAAAACTATAGACCAACAACGTGTCTTCCTACAATGTATAAAGTTCTTACATCCATTTTGAGGGCTAAAATCTCTAAACACATTGATGACAATTCTATCATGTCTGCTTCTCAGAATGGATGTAGGAACGGGTCCCGTGGTACTAAGGAGCTGCTCCTCATTGATATGGCCATTAGCCAACAGGTTCGCCGTTCCCGAAGGCATCTATCGACATGTTGGATAGACTATAAGAAGGCCTATGACTCCGTGCCACATACATGGCTCATGAGGGTGCTAGAATTGTATAAAGTTGATGCAACTCTACGCACCTTCCTGAACTCGTGTATGAGGCAATGGAATACGGTCCTTCGCTATCCAGGATCTCGGCAGATCCAGAGGAATAGTGAGCCGATAAGGATAGAGCGAGGTATATTCCAGGGCGATAGTTTGAGTCCACTTTGGTTCTGCTTAGCCTTGAATCCTCTAAGCACGTTGCTGGAGCGTTCAGGTCTGGGCTATCGATTGAGGAGAGGTGGTCAGGTTATATCTCACCTCCTTTACATGGATGACCTGAAACTCTTTGCCCCCAACGATTCGCAACTGATGGAACCACTGAAGGTAACTGAAACCTTTAGTAGTGCCATCAGTATGGAATTTGGTGTGGACAAATGTGCGGTCATGCATGTAAAGCGAGGGGAAATTGTGGAATCTGTGGGAACCCAACTCTCGGATTCCATACACCTTAGATCCCTCTCAGCAAACGAAACCTACAAGTATTTGGGTATGTCGGAAGCGTTGGGTATCAATGTTGCTGACATGAAGCAATCGTTGAAGGAGCGCTTCTTTGGCCGCCTGAGAAAAGTATTTAATAGTCTTTTATCAGGTGGAAACAAGGTGCGTGCTTTCAACGGTTGGGTCATGCCGGTTTTGATGTACTCTTTCGGCATACTCAAATGGACTCAAACAGAACTGGACGCCCTAGATAGGAAGGTCCGTACATTGTTAACGGCATTTCGTATGCATCACCCACGTTCTTCGGTTATGAGACTGTATATCCCGCGGAGTTGTGGAGGTCGAGGTTTTTTAAACGCCAAGACTCTCCACAATCGCGAGATATGCAGTCTCAGGGAATATTTCCTAGAAACCGACGTGGGAATGCATCGGGATGTGGTTGCAGTGGACAAAGGCCTCACCCCGCTCTCCTTGGCTAAAGAGAACTGGTGCAAACCTGTAGTGCTTGACACTAACGACCGCAGGGAGGTATGGCAGAGTAAGGAGCTTCACGGACGCTTTTTCCGGGCCCTACATGGACCTGATGTAGATCATTCAGCGTCCGTAGCCTGGCTACGTTCTGGGGATCTCTTTGGAGAAACTGAAGGTTTTGTCTGTGCAATTATGGATGAAGTTATGATGACAAATAACTACCGGAGATTTATTGTGAAGGACGGCACGGTTGACATATGTCGGGCATGCCACCGTCCGGGTGAATCAATTCGACACATTATCTCCGGTTGTTCTCGTCTAGCTAACGGAGAGTACTTGCATAGACACAACCTTGTAGCCAGGATTATCCATCAGCAACTTGCTCTAAAATACAATCTTGTGGAATCGGAAGTGCCGTACTACAGGTATGAGCCCGACCCAGTTCTTGAACATGGCAATATCACATTGTACTGGGACCGATCCATCATCACCGACAGGACTATTGTTGCTAACAAGCCTGATATAGTGGTGGTGGATCGATCAGAGCGGCGCGCAATGATTGTTGACATAACAGTCCCGCATGATGAGAACCTCGTGAAAGCCGAGAAAGATAAGCAAATTAAGTATATTGACTTGGCTCGCGAGGTTGTCGACATGTGGGATGTGGACTCAGCGATCATTGTGCCGATAGTCGTATCTGCCAATGGCTTAATTGCCAAGAGCCTCGACCAATACCTGAGGAGGCTCTCGTTAGGCAGCTGGATCAAGGGCTTGATACAGAAAGCGGTACTCCTGGACACGGCTCGTATTGTTAGGAGGTTCCTTTCTCTGGAGCCCTGACCGCCGGTAGCTTGGACCCTGTTCCCGATATCGGTGGGCTACTATTTTTATATTTTTAAATGTTTTTTTTTATGATTTTTAGAAATATTTAAAAATGTAATTATGTGTATGTAAAAATAAATAAATCATTATCAAAAGTCAGAAATACATTTATAATAGCTACTTACCTTAACTTATTCACTGGATCGTTGTGGGTATACATTAAAGAAAACAACGAGCACACTAAACAAAATAAAAATCTCTATAACAATTATTAAAACCTAACACGTGACACGCGTACAAATGGCGGACAAATGCACTAAGGCGAACCACCCCCACACGCCGCATTGCGCGCCGGCCGCATCTTCCGAATGTTCCCGATCGTTTCCGAATGCTGTCGTAACACTCGCGCGTCGAACGACGTAACATTGTTTGGACGGCGTGCATGAAAGTTTAATTTTATATGCACGTCTGATTGCTGTTTAGTTTTTGGTCGAATATTCGAATATCATAAATTTTCTATTCGAATATTTGAAACTGTTGATTATTCGAATAATTCGAATATTCGAATGCAAGCCCTAATACTAAGGCTAATACCCATACAAGTCCATATCAAGAATACTAACTACGAGGCGAGGCGGTGCGGAGTGGGTGCCGGGTGGCCCTAATGAGCTGTGACCTTAAATGTTTGTAAACGCACCCACGATACAGGAGAAATTCCTTGTGTGGGGCAAGGTTTTAAAAAAAAGAATTTTCAATTTTCCATAAAATCTGCAGACGCTGAGCTGTATTCTTCGGCAAACATCTGGCGCAGCTACTTGTTTACCGTATTAATTTTGTTTCTCGATTAACTTTACTCATTTTTTTTGTTTTTACAGCATTGGCTCGCTTATTTTGTTGCTCTTTCCTTTCTTCTAGTTTTGATAAGCTGCCTATAGGGCTTATCAAATATTTTTTTGTGAAGAGTGTAATGGAGTCTTTTGGAATTATAGTAAATAATAGCAGCCGAGCATCTCGCTTGATATGATCGTTAAGAACTAAAATTTATTATTTTGCCTCCCAAGAATTTGGCAACTACGCTGTTGAATCTCTCAACAGCATTGGTATCAACGTCTTCTAAATGACTTAGCAATTTGCTGCCACCGATTTTAAAATAACTTTTAGCCGACCGCGACACCACAAAGTTGAGTTTTCAAGCTCAGCCACAGTTGAAGACAAAATAACTTTATCTTTATTGCAGCAATAATCTTTGCTACGTTTGTGGTCCCCCCGTATGCGTGGTTCAAAGAATTGGTGATGTCATTGTGAATTTGCTTTATAGCGTTATGCTTTAAATTATTTTTATTGTCTTTGATTGAAGTCGTGTTGGTGATAATGTTTCCTCTGCACTGTTTGGGAATTTGTGTCTTTACCTAGTGAATGCAGCTTGTTGCACATATTTCGCAGAATGTAGTTCCAACATTCAATTCGGAACTACATAGCCTGAATAAGGATTTGATGCCAACATTTTGGCATACGTTGCAGAATCATCTACTATGTTGCCATAAATAAACCCACATATATTGACGGATAAATCCTTCGCATACGATTGTCGCTTCCATTTTGCTGGACAAGCCTTCATTAACTTAACTTAACCGATTCGTTGCGACGCCCATTTTGGTGCACTTTTATGCGTGGCGACGAACAAATATTTCGTGACACGACAGTCGTGTCAAGCGCCATATCAGTTGATGACACGCCTATTGTGCCATCAGCCATGTACAGAAAAAAATGCTCTTTTTTTTTGTTTACCCTTGAATTGTATTCAGTCGACTTCCAAAATCGAAAGTAAACGGTCAGTTACTTTGTGTTAAGTGGTTTTGAACTGATTATATATGTGTTTCACTGAAAATGGATGGAAAGTGACTTTTTTATTCAGATGTTATAAACCTTTTGTATTGTTTTATGATTTACATACATATCATACTGGGATTGTAGGTTATAATAAAGATTCTAATTTCAGTTTTTATTATTTGATGTCATTTGTTGTGTTTCATCGATGTGTAGTAGGCAAGTGCCCTAATGATAGCAGAATATGGATACAGATATTTTCCTGCAAAAAAATCTACTTATGTTTTGTTGTCTTTACAGGCGAAAGAGTTATAGAAGAGTCATCTGAGAGCTCAGATCTAATATCTGAGCACTCCGATATCACAACCCATTTAGATTATGCATTTCATTAATACGTACCTAATCGCAGTAATCGTAATGCAACTTATCGAGGTTGTCAACCCCTGGAATTATCTGATTTGCATTATTTCCAGAAACGAAGTCTATAATAATGATCTGCATTCAAAAAGATTAATGTTTAGTTCAAGAAGCACCTCAAGAAATTTCGATTTGAGCGAGTTATAAGACATTTAAAAATGACACGAAACGCGTGTCATACGCCATATGTAAAAAAATTGGATGGCACATCTGTCGTGCCATCCGCAACGAATCGGTTAACTGTTAAAAAAATGTGTTATTTTTCGGGATTTCCTGACGCTTCTAAACAATATTTTTTTATGACAATGTAAAGAACTTCTCCAAATTTTCGTCCCAAAATTGCAGCAACACCAGACTGCGTTATACTTATTCCCATAAAGACGTTTGCACCATGCACCATCCGCAAACACGTCATTTACAAGTATGCCATTAACCTCTCGCCCTTCTTAACCCTTTAGTTCGCAGAAAAAGTTATGATCAAAAATGATTATTTTTTTTTAGTAATTCTGATTAAATAATATTGCTATTTACCTAAAAAAAATTGAAAAAAAAATCTGTAAAAAACAGATTTTTGGGAATTGTATGTTAAAAATACGTAACATTGCGAAGTAGACAGGGTTCAAGTGTACAAAAGGCATGTTATGTATTTTTAACGTTGCGAAATGTACAGGGAATTAAAAATAAAATTTAATGCTGTTTATTTATAATATTTATTTACTAAAATAAAATCAAATGTTTAAGGAAATTACAGACAAGATACAACGTTCAATGATCATGAAATTGTTTAAAACAATTACGTTTTTTCACAAAACATAATCTTAAATTACACTTGCAACAAATTAGGTTAGTCATCCCTTTCTTACAGAACTTACATCTACCCGGCGCTGTTGTGTAGTCATGCATATGACCTATATTATCACGGCGGATAGCGTCAGTAGGCCTTGGCCCAGAGGGCTTTTGAATTTTTTCAAATTTAGCCTGTTGAGTTTTTTCTAAAGACATACTCGTACCAGCAGACGTTCGTTGTTTAGAGAGAAGTTCATAGTAAATCATAATTCTAAATATTTTTAGTGAGTTAGGAACTTTATTATAATGAGCACAATCTTTTCTATACATAATCCATGCATTATTTCCGCAAATATCTAATATTTGAGAGAATAACGCCATGTACCATCTCTTCGTTTTATAATTAGTGCGGTATAGGGAGATCAGCATATCACACAAATCCACACCGCCCATATGGGAGTTATAATGTTTAACTATTTGAGGACATGGAACATCAATCTTGGACTTGGTTTCTTTAGAAAATCGCTTTATATTCTCCATAGGAAACGAATCTACATAAGAGCTTGCTAATATAACAGTTTTGTTATCATGCCATTTTACAACACTTAGTTTATTTTCATTGCAAACTACTTGTTTACTGGAACCTCTACCTTTTTTTAACAAGTCTTTATCGCTAGGCAGTTTTTCCTGACACCCTCTTAAACGATTAGCTCTGATCGTGCCCAGGGAAAAGATACCATACTCATTGCGTAACACATGAATCAATTCTAGCGATGAAAAGAAGTTATCGAAGTACACAATCGCCGGTTTATGTTTAATACTCTGGCAGAGAGCTTTTACAACTTTGGCGCCAACCCCTAACGAGTTTTCATATTCCGTGAAAGAATGGTATCTAAATTTATCTTCTCCAGCATAAGGAACAAAATCGTAGACACAGCCAGATACCCCAGCCCTAACAAACATTTTAAAACCCCACTTCTTTGGTTTCTTTGCCAAATATTGCCGCCTGTTGCCAGCTCTTGTACCCTTATAGGGCACCATCATTTCGTCGATACTATAGCGATGTTCCTCTTCTATTTTAAGGCAGTTTCTACGTACTGCTTCTAAAATCGGCCGGACTTTGAAGTAACGATCACTATTTTGTTGAGAATTATCAACGAAATGCAAAAACTGGCGTATTTGTTCATAACGCTTTAAGCTCATAATATCGGCAATAAGATTATACCTAAGGTCCTTCTTCCAGTAATCGCGATAGGACGGCCGGCATCTTAACAACACCCATTAACAGATTGATAGCAATAAAATCCAACAACTCGTCATGAGTAACATTTACAGATTTGAGATTTCGTTGCACTGCGTATAAATTTGTATTTTGAATAATTATTTCAATAACATCTTCACTAAAAAAATCGGCAAAATAATCTGATGGAGACTTTGATTCCGAACCAAATTGCGTAAAGGTTATTTCCTCCAACTTTGCACTATGTTTGAATTTACCACCTTCCCATTTAAATTCAAGTGGCTTTCTTACAAATGCTTTCTTTTTTTTTGTCAGTAGATGAGGTAAATTAGTCTTTTTTTTTGAACGAGTCTGTTTGACTATTGTAGAAGCAACAGGGCATGGCGATGGCGACATGGATAAAACTGAAGAAATGGATTGCAGTGCAGACAAATGTTGTGGTGGGTTGTGTGTGGCGAGTACTTCACTTATAGCGGGTGTGGATGGTATCACATCTTCTGGCAAAAAATCATCATTCTCTAGTATATTAAGCCGCTCAAACGAGGAATCTAATGAGCGGGGATCGGAACTGTATTCGGTATCGTCAGCTAGTACATCAACCTCATTATCCTCTTCTAATGTGCTACTATCGCTGGAAGAAGCATCTTGTGTTGGGACAAGTGCTAGTATTCTCTGCACACGCTCTAATCGCGGGTTACGCTAAAAAAAAATAAAGCACATGTATGCATGCGAACACCCTCAAACACCAATAATAAAAGCAATTATGTATATCCTCCACCATTTCGCAATGTTAGCTATTTTTTACATTCTTAAATCTATGTCAACCACCGGTATCTTCGCAATGTTAACCATAGCTAACATGCAACTTGAACAAGTTATTACGTATACTCACTTGTATTATTTGTAACAAGGCTATTGTAAAGTCGTAGAATGCAATCTTATAAACATAAGTAATATATTATTTTTACATGAAATACGAAATTTAATTAAAAAAACAATATTTCTTACCCTGTGCGCGGGAGCAACTCGTGATCGGAACGCCATTTTGCACAATACTGTCAAAATTGACGTTAGAATGACGTATTTTATTTTGCTAGGGACGCATAGTGATGTCCTTTACTTACTAATTAGAAAAAATCGTAAGATAAACCAATAATGTTGTCAGTGGATTTTTCGAATTGTGAATGTTAAGTATAGCTAACGTTACGAATTAAAGGGTTAAGTTTGCTGCTTCACGGTCAATAGCAGCAGCTCGTTCCATTATGTGAAGGTCATGGTAAATAGGGATACCCATGGCACTCATACTTTCTTCGAATTGAAAGTATCCAATACCTGAAAATAGTATACCCGAGACTGCCGTAGTATTTTTTTATCTACTCTATTAAATTCTCAGTACACACCTTGAAAATTTAAAACGTTTTACCGACCTCATCCAGTAAGACGATGGGCCCGTATGCCGATGGGGAGTCCACCGGCCGCCCTTCTTTCCGAAGAAGGCACAACCGACCCTCCTTCCATGGCTTCGGCAACCTCTCACACGCAACACACGCACTGAAGAGGTCCCGAAACCTGTCTCCCATCTGCGGGGACGCCATCCGGACCTGGGGCGGTGTTTTTGCCCCGGAGGCAGAAGACCGCCTTCTTCATCTCGTCCTCCGTGACTGGGGGGACCGCCTCATCGGCCGATGGTGATGAGCGGGTCGCTCATCACTGGTGGAGTGAAGTTGTCACTGCGCGGAAACAGGGACTGGACCACCCCATCCAGCAACGTCGGCTCGAGGGTCTCGGCAACTGGGAGACCGTAAGGGCGCAGTTTGTTACGTGCCGCCTTATACGGCCTCCCGAAAGGGTCAGCATCTGGACCCTCCGCCATTTCCGCCCTCGCGCGGTCCTGGGCTGCGCCCATTCGCGCCGTCAGGATCGCTTTGGCCTCCATGTAGGCTACATAGAGGCGGTCGTTGTAGTCGCGGTCGCGATGGCGCCGCCGTCTGCTCCTAGTGTAGGCGCGCCGGACCACCACACAGGCAGCCCGCAGTCCCACCAACTCCTCCGACCACTACTAGACGGCGCGTCGAGGAGGCGGACGGTGAGATCGAGGCGTGCTCGAGTTGCACTTCTCGGTCAGGGAGTCCCTCAACTGGGCTGCAGTGGCGTCCACGTCCTGGACATCGACAGGAGGCGACAGCCAGTCCTGGACAAACACCGCCTCCGTGGCTGCCTCCCGGTCTTGGCGGGAGAGCGCTCTCCCGCCAAGACCGGGAAGCCGCTATCGCGGGAAATGACTGATTGAGTCCGACAGCGTCTCCACCAGCTCTACCCGCCAGTCCACCACACAGGCAGCCAAAGACGGGGAGGCAAAGGCGAGGTCCACAATGGAGCCCCCCTCCCGCCGCACGCAGGTGTGAACACTGCCACTGTTGAGGAGGGACAGACCGGACGCCACGGACCAGGTCTCCACCTCGCGTCCTCGGGCGTCGGGTTGCCCCATAATACCGACTTGGCAAAGTCGCCCACGACCAACATCCTGCGCTGCGCCACCCTACCTGCCACCCTGGCAAGGACCTCGAGGAAGTTCTCGAAGCCCGTGATTGGGCGATTTGGGGAGATATACACCCCTATAAGGGCTATGTCCCCCCCACGCGGCGTATCCCGGTCCCCTCTCTAAGAGCGAGAGGGAAGGGAAGTCCGTGGAAAACCGCGACACCAATGCAACCGAACCGTTGTCGTCTCCTAGCCAGCTGCCAGACACAGAATACGGCTCGGCTACAACCGCCACGTCCACCAACCACTCTCCTGGGCCGCTCTGCAGTGGTTGGTGTTGGCCTGAAGAATTCTTCTTCGAAGCCCAGCCATCAGTTCGTGTTCATGGCACTTCCCTCGGTGGCCGGCACTGAAACTGGGGTTCCAGTGGCGGCGGCAGCAGCAGGACGCAAAGGCGCCTGCACATTTCCTTTCATTTTTTGTGGACAGCACTTCTTGCTCGTCATGGTGTGGTCAGCTGGACGACCACTGGCAGCACAGACTGCACAGTGCGGGGCTGTAGCCTCGCACGTGGCCGACCTGTGTCCCTCCTTTCCGCAGCGGAAGCACAATTCCTCGCGCTCGGCAGTGGACGGACAGAGAGGCCGGGTGTGGCCGATGCCGAAGCACTTGTAACAGCGCATCGGCTCATCCTCCAGCACCCGGACCCCACCCGAGCTATATCCGACCGGGAGGCGACCCTTGGCTAGAACTGCCTTGGCCACCACGATAGGGCACTCTAGGCGCATGGTGCCCATACCCCGACGACCCTGTCTAATGGCGCGGCCCTTGACAGCTGCGACGTCGCAGCCCCCCGCCGCCGCAACCACGGCCACCACCTCCTCTTGCGTAACTGTGTCGTCGAGGTCAGTCACCTCACGCCACACACTTAACGGGCCTCGCGACCTTAGCCGTGTCCGCGACGTCCTCCTTGTGCTTTGCCGCAAAGAGGTCCGCCTTGGTGCCACCCTGAGTCCCCGAGAACTCGAAAAGACGAGCCCCCGTTTGGGTCTTCCGGCAGGTAACTCTGCCGGCCCCAAGTTGCGCCGGCTCGACATTTGTACGGGGCCCACCGTAACACGGACTCGTACGTCTTCCCTCGCTCCGCTGCCTCTGGGGTCAGCGTGACCACCACGGCTGCCGTTTTTGGAATAGGAGGGAGCTTCCTCCTCTTATCCACGATAGCTGCATCTGCAGGCTTGGCTGCAGGGGCCTTAGGGGCCGTCTTCTTCACCTTCTTCCCCACTACCTTAATCCATGGCTGGTTGGAAGGGGTGGTGGAGGGTAGGAGAGGGTCTTGGTCTTCCCTCTCTGGTTCCGACTGGGCAGTCGGCGCAGAAGCGGTCTTCTTGCCCTTGCCCTTGGTGGTCTTGGGCACCTGGGGCTGCTCCCGCTAGACTGGGGCCCTTGAGGGTCCTGGTGCGCTGGACACCCTTTCGGGAAGCGGCTTATCCGCTGCAAGCGGAGGACGGAGCCGCTTTTCCGGCAGAAGCCGGTCCTCAATGTTGGCCAAACAGGCCCTGGTGAAGGCCCTCTCCTCCATGACGACTTTGCGGATGATATCCTCAAGGTTGGAGGGTGAGGGCATCGTCGCTGGACCTGCGTCGGACGACACCTCAGGCCGAGTAACCAGCTCGGCAACGCGCGTGTATAACGCGGACACCTCTTTCTGCAGGCGATAGACTTTCGCCTGCAGTTGCCGAGTCTCGTCAGAAGTTGTGCGCTCCGCCAACCCCTTGACAATGCCGAGCAGGCTCTTTGCCCGGCATTTCGGGGCCTTCTGGAAGGTAACCTTCAAGTTGGAAGACTTGGCGGCCACCTCCAAGATCTCCTGCTGGTCCTCAAAAGCCAATCGCTCCATTTCCTCTACGGAGTGATCCGCGTAGAGGACACTGGAGGCGCCGTAGCCAGCCTTGGGTCTGGTGTTTCGCGCCTGCTGCTCTTTGGAGGCGATCCTCTCCTCCAAGTCGGCTTGTATGACAGCCCGCTTCGCGGGTTTCTCCGCTGCGTCCGGAGAGCCCCCAGAGCCGTGTCTGAAGAAAGCCCTCTTCCTCGATTGGTGGCTTGAACCGCAGTTCGACCCACTCATAATCGACTCGGTGTTGTAGAAATCCGTCACGACGTCGCTCCCTCTAACAATGCTCGCCACGGATAGCGCGCGTTCGTATGCAGCAGGCCGCCAAAGTTGAAGCTGCTGTTCGAAACCAAACCGGTCAGTCGACAAATGTTGTAATGACATTCGACTAGACTGTTCATGATCATTGTCTTGTCGGTCGATGGTGGTCCGAGGAAAAATAAATTGTTTCTTTTCTTACTCTGTCTCGTAGAGTGATGAAATGTTTCTCTGAAGAATGTTTCCTCGTCGATCTTGTTAATATTTAAAATTTCTTTTAACTTTAATTTAGTTTCCTCTTGATTGGCTTCGTTCAGCTCTCCGTTGTCAATTACAAAATTTGCTTTGGCCCTTTCGAATCGTTGTTTTATCAACTCCGAAAATACCAAAACTCTTGCGATGTGGAGGTATGTCCGAATTTTCTCGGCATAGTGCTTTGAGCAGACAAAGTTAATCCCTTCACTTGACTTAGCAAATAATCCCATTGCTTCCGCTTCTGTGAAAGCACCGTGTCGACATAAAAGAATAATAACATCTGTGTTTCGGTAACTGTCCGGGCTATCAGCTCCGCCGTTTGAGTTTGTACCATCTTGCTGTCAATCCAAAATGTTCTTGATTTTGCTTGGTTTCTCCATCTTGATCGTCATCGGCTTGAAGAGCTGCATGATCCACTCCATTGTTCCTATTTTCAGATGTTCCGATTTTTGGATAAAATATTGAATTTCCCTCCTCGGTACAATCAGCTTCGTACTGTGATGTTCGGCGCACTGACAAGTTGTAAGATGGTTTGTGCATTTACATTGTACAGGGTGTCTCACGGCAGAGTTAGGATTTTGAAATGAAATAAAAGTCAATTTGCATATTTTTGTGAAAAGATTTTTATTGAAAACTATTGAACTATAATGCGCATTTTATTTTTTAAAGATTACATCTTCCAGATGTCTTCCATTTCGTAGCACGCACTCACGGAATCGATTCATCACATTTTGCATAACGCGCCTAAGCATAGCCGGCTCGATGTCGCGTATTTCTTGTTGGATATTTTGTTTTAGCCCAGCGATATTCCTCGGAGTATTGACGTAAACTTTACTCTTAAGGTAGGAAAAAGTCCATGGGTGTAAAATCTGGTGATCGCGGAGGCCACGCAATATAACCAAAGCGGGATATCAATTTTTGAGGAAACAATTCACGAAGTTAGTCCATAGTGGCTCTTGCAGTGTGGCAAGTGGCTCCATCCTGCTGAAACCACGTTCTTGAGCTGTAGGCTGGATGCTCTCGAAGTTGGGCTATAAAATAATTGGATATCATTTGCCGATAAGCCTCACCAGAAACAGTTATCGCAGCACCTGTCGCATTTTCAAAAAAATACGGCCCGATTATTCCATTGACCGAAAGAGCACACCACACTGTCACTTTTGGGCTATGCAGCGGTCTTTGATGTTTTTGTCTGGGATTGACTTCTGATCAAAAGCGACAATTTTGTTTGTTAACATATCCATTCAAATGGAAATGTGCTTCATCACTCCAAAACAAAGTATTCAAAGTGCGAAATCTCTCAATGATTGCGGCTGTCCAATTTCAAAACCTAGCAAGTGGTTCAAAGCAAATTTTACAGGAGAGCCAAAAAACGACTTGTCGACTTTAAGGGCATGCCATTTCAAAATCACTTATCTTAACAAGATGGGAGTAACATCAAAATTAGCGGTATATTGTTGACTTTAAGATACAGTAATCATATTGTGTCTATACTGTTTATTGTGTGTACAAGAGCAGTTACTAATGAATAAATTGTTTTATGAAGTCATATTACGTTATTGAAACAATTTCAAAACCTAGCAACGTACTTTACTCAAAAATGCATGTAATGTTGTCATTATTTTGACAACCTTGTTTGAGCAAAGTCGACCTTGCCGTTCTGTTTCAAGGAGCGGCCGGCAATGTTTTGCTGGCCGCTCTAACAGGCCGGCAATGTTTTGCCGGCCGCTCTAACAAGCCGGCAATGTTTTGCCGACCGCTATTGGGAAAGTCGGTGTTGAATTTTAGTAACTGTACTTTTCATAATTGTCATTTTAATTAAAATTTTAGTTAATTAATATATTTTTTAATTTAAATTACTTGCTGGTTTTATTTAGATTAGGTACTTGCATTTTTGAGTAAAGCACTATACAAACCTTGGCCCACAATGACTGCTTCGCTGGTCACGCTATGATTGCCTCGAGCTAGCCTAGCTACGCTCTAGGCCTTTCAGCTTGGCCATCATTGCAGCCCTTGCTGTCCTCGCTGTAAAGGCCTCGACCTACGGTCTCGGCCTTTATCTCAGCTCGTCCATCAAGTGTTGCACGCTGACCGCGCTGTGTCGGCCTGGAGCTGCGCTACGCTGCGCTGTCGGCCATCATCAGCGCGACCAGCAAAGTAGTCATTATAGACCGCGGCAGTAATGTACTATAACTAGGTTTTTATCTGGTCAAAAATCACAATGAATTATTAAACAAATACAACTACCATTTCATAAACCTAGTAAGAGTCATAATTAAAATCAAACAAACCATCAAAATAATAAAGAATTTATTCATAATCAAATTTTAAACCTCTTCAATAATTTGTCTATCGGTTACTAAATCTACAGAACTGTTATTGGTAGGTTAGACGTTCCCAAAATTCTCTTCGGTTTATCGGCATTAGAGGAACTAATTTTGAGAGAATGCCTTCTGTTTTTCCTTCTTTTATGCCTCTCTCAGAATTACTAATTGAAGGCAATAATCGATGATTAATTTTTTTCATTAAAAAGTCGAGCTCCTTAAAAGATTCTTCAAAATCATTTTTATAAAATAAATTGCGGCACCCATTTATAAATTTTACTTCTACTACCGAATTCAGTAAAAAGTTTTATAGAGGATCGCACTCTTCATTACGTCGTGGTGCACGTTTTTTTTTTAACCAACGGTAAGATTTAGTTACCTCTACAACTTCAATATTTGATCTACAACTTAAAATAACATTTTTGTAGTCCTCGAAGTCATAAACAGCATCTTGTTTTTTTATCTGCGTCTCTATGTTTCCATGGACTCCATCAGCAGACATATGGGTATGGCCTTTGGTCAAGTACTTAATAGTTAAGCTTTCTAAATTTGAGAACCCACAGTTCACAATGGTGATGAGTGCTGTATAAATGATCCAGTTTTTGTTTTGACTGGTGCAATTATCACACCAAAGTATTAAGTGCTGAACATCCCTTTCTTTTTCTATAAATGTTGCAATTGCATCCACGATGTTATTGGCATCTCTACCAGCATATGCTTCATGCCACAAAACGCATGTACTGTTAAATTTGCTTTTTTTTCTTATGGGTGCAAATGTTAAATTAACCTTTCGTGTGTCTATGACGTGGATCCGCGCGAGACACAATGCGTAATTAATTGTGTCTGTAATTCCGGCATACGAAAGGTTAAATGCAATCAATCTACTCAAGAAAAAGGAATCCTTAACTTTAGGCATATCAGGTAATAGCATTACTTTTTGCAGATCCATAGAGTAATATCTCACATTCGCAGTATTTTCAAATGATGCGTCTAATTGATATTTTTGGATGGCTTTATTGGCCTTTGTTTTGTGGTTCATGTACGTGTTTTTTTACATTTTCTGGAACATCACCATTATATGTTTTAATTTTTTCTTCATATATCCCACAATCTACGCATTTGTCTCCTTTTGGAACTTTGAATGAAATATTCATACTCGTAATCGTTTGCCGATATAATTCTTTAGAACAGATATAATTAGGGTGTTTGCTTTTAAAATCACTAAACATCTTATTGACCGTTAATGTTCTCGGTTTAGTATTAACTCAAATATACTCACAGTTCAATGTTATGATCCTTTAAAGCACTCATAATTAACTTCGATCTATAAAACTGTCGGTTATTCATTTTAAAATATGCGTTTTCGATTACTAGCAAACCAAATCACAGCGTGCGCGGTGACCGCTCGACGCTCGAAGGGTTGCGCGGGAGTTTTGAAATGAACGTTACCATTTTAAAAACCTAGCAAGTACAAGAACAATTTCTTAACCTAGCAACTGCAGTCACTGGCTAGGTTATGAACTGGTCGGTGTTAGATGCTAGGTTTTAAACTGGTTTTTCTACGCTTATTTCAAAATGTTTGTGTAGTTGCTAGGTTTTTGATTATTGCTAACTTTGTTTGTGAATGAATTTTAGATATTTTGACAAGCTTAAAACGTAGTAATATTGCTATAAAGTCTAATTAGCAAAAACACCCATTTTTAAAAAAAATGTCAGTTGCTAGGTTTTGAAATTGCACAGCCGATTGTCTGGCAAAAACTTTTACGTAAATTGTAGTCGTTTTCATTTATTTCCTGCACTATCTGTATTTTATAGGGATGGAATTTCAAATCACGTTTTAAAATCCGCTCTACGGTTGATTTGGTGACGTTTAAAGCCACCGCTCTTTTGCGTATTGACAAGCGTGGATTACGTCGAACGCTAGCTGCAACTTCGTTTATTGTTTCTTCCGTTCTTGAAGTTCTGCTTGGGCCCGGACGCGGTTGATTTATAGCGGAACCGGTAGCTCGAAACTTGATAACCCATTTACGAATGATATACAAAATTTCGCTTGGTCCATCGCGTAAACGTCTGATATTGTAGTGAGAACAAAACTGTCTTCGAGCCACGACGT
The DNA here is from genome assembly GCA_958449745.1 of Ochropleura leucogaster. Classification (NCBI taxonomy): domain Eukaryota; kingdom Metazoa; phylum Arthropoda; class Insecta; order Lepidoptera; family Noctuidae; genus Ochropleura; species Ochropleura leucogaster. The sequence continues at coordinate 17,098,227 of OY288215.1, read as the reverse complement.
ACGACTCTCCACCTTTCAAAAACGCTTCGATAGCGAACGCGCGGTGCTCGACCACTGCGACATCGTGACTAACGAATCCGCACGAATGACGAAGCTACTGCGTTCCTCCCCCCGCGCTTACTTGCAACGGTTTTTAAAATATTCAAATTTAAAATCCTAACTCTGCCGTGAGACACCCTGTACTATAGGATGGTTAAGAGCTGCTGTTACCTCTCGAATAGTACGAGAAACAGATAGCTGACTCATTAGGGTTCCATATGTGCCTCCAACTAGCAGGGTAACTCCCAGTAGCATAAAATAATAATGCCACTAAAACCTATGAGAAAGAAGTATAAAGCTATATATATATATGATCTTAAAAAAAAAACTACTTGACATCGTTGCTAGGTCATGCATCAAATCCAACTACCTTATGTTTTGGTAATATATCACTTCTCTTAAGGGATTGCATAAAAGGCTTTATGTTGTCAAATATTTCTTCAAACAAACTCTTGCTCACCCTATAATTTGCTTTAAATTAGTCTTCATTCATGGAAAACGCTTTGTCCGTATAACGCATCACCGGCGCTCATCTCGTCTTTGTTTTAGTTGTTTTTTTATGGGGATTGCACAAATTATTATGAATTATTGCGCTAATTGTGCCATATTAAACACTTGCTACTCAAAGAAAACCACATAAAACGCAAAACAATTTCTAAAAAATTACTCAGTTGTTGGAAAAATCGCAATCAACATTCAACCCCTCCGTAATATTGGCGCAATACGCAGGTGACAAAATGAAGTCAAGGCTGGTTGTATTCGTAGATCGCTGAAGTTTGAAGCTTTTATACTCTTGAAGGCAACATTTATGAGGTGCATCACATGAAGATTGGTTACTCGTGAAAGCGCCACGTAGGTTTGGCCACAACAAAATATGGAGGTGCCATTGTCCATGAGGGCATTTTTTAGACTTAGACCGTGGCTCTTGTATTGTACACAACCTGCGTTTCGTCCCAATGTTCAGTAATGTATGCAACTATAGTATATCTAATACTGCAAGTTGAGTCAGTTCTTCCATACACCAAGACAGATATTGAATGGAAGAGACAATACCCGTCTTTGGGCATACCAACTACTTGGTAGCCACTAGGTTCATCGTCGTCTTATAGTATTATCTTGCTCCACTCTTCACTTATGCCTATTCGCTAGAATAATTTGTTTCACAAAATATACAGCTCGTACCTATATTGGCAGTTATCCTATCTGGATCGAGTTGCTCGTCATATTCAGAGTCAGATTCAATAATTGCGTCACTTTCAGAGCTACTGCTGGGTGTATCAAATCTGACGTCGAGCCCTGTTGCCGCTGCCCATTCCGCTTTGGTTTTCATGATCGCGACCGTGCCCTCCACCACGTCCATCGCCACGGGCCCGTCCACGAGTCTCTGCTAAACTCAAAGATTCTGTTAATTGTTTTTTAAGACTTGCTTACTGGTGAATTATAACTAGCAAGCTGTTCAATTTTACCTTGTTAAAGTCCATGATCATTTGCGGTTTCATAATTGTTCTGAAACCTTTTGTCATTTCCATCTCCTTACCATGGCAAGTCGAGAGCACGACAACGTCTTTTTATCATGCCACTTTAGAACAGTCATACAGTCATTTTGCATTACGGCAATTTCACGCGTTGTATAGCTTGTGCAAACTCTTTTGGCAGATGTCGTCTGTTCCTGCGAAAGGTGCCACAAAAATCCGTGCATCGCTCTTTAAGATAATATCTTGCTAATGATACACTGGTGTAATAATTGTCAGTTATAAAAATACTCCCTTTATTTTGTAAATCCTGTCCTAATTGTGCTACTAACGAACCAGGTTTGTCAAGACAAGCTGTGACGTCATTATCTCCTGCAAAAACTTTACAATTCTATGTGTACCCTTTGTCTGTACAACTGTAACAACACAACAGTAGCAATAAATAAAGACCACGCAACTTTGAACAAGAAAATTACATACCACAATTTAAACATGAACCTTGTACGTGCTCTTGCGTGCTAATACATGTGATAAGTTTAGATGGAAGACAAAATATTCTTGCTGATTTCTTGGTAAAATATTTATTGATTGTAAAAGGTGTTTACAATAAAACGGTCGAAAGTGTACTCTATTATAATTCAATTGTCACTTAACAATAAGGTTTAAACGCTAACTTAATAAATGTGCGATGTAATCGTACATATTCCCAAGCGAGATAAAGAGGATAACGAGAAACTAGAGTTGCAAAAATGAAGTTTAAGATTACTTCATAATGCAAACGGCTTATAAAATTAGTTATTTAGGGGAAGTTCCTATATTTACGCGATGGTTGTGAGGAGAATGGACGCGCGCGCTGTTGAGGTTTCCATTTGTTTCACTGCTTCGAGGTAGCGGAACTCACCATCTACATCAGGTACGGCGAGTTAAAATGATTACGAAAGCGATGCAAATTATCCCATTTAAAGTGTACATCATCACAACAGCCTTTTTCATAGACTGTATTCTTTTGTCTACTTCGTCGATTGCTTGTTCTAAATCTTCAGTTTTGTTCTTCATAACTAGTTAAGGTACGCTGATATTGATGATGTGGTTGATAGGGGTAATCACTGGTGCATACAAATCTGGTTTGGTTTTCATTTCGCTTAAGTAAGGTTTGTGTGAATATAGGGTAATGTTGTTTGTTTTGACAATGTATCCCTGACGTATATTCAATATTTCTGCTTGTGTCAGCTGATGTGCGGTTACTTGACCGACGCATATTGTTAAGACTTGACACCTATCACAACAAAAGTCAAAATAACTAATGTGTCAGTTTCTTGCCAATTGTTTTTACAGGGACTTGATATGGTTTTACAGTCCAAATATTCTGTTTCACAAAAGTTATTGTCTCCTTTTATTTGGTAAAAAGGTCTGAGGATGTGGCAGTAATAAACTTCTTGGTTGCTTCTTCATAACAGTTAATGGAGCGATTGCATTTCCGGCTCACTTCAAGTTAACAATACGCATAACCAACATTAAAGAAGGTAGATAACCCTGACGAGTTTATGTGTGAATTGTAAGAGGAGCCTTATAATTCACACATACTCATCAGGGTTATTTTGATCTTCATGATCGGTATATACTACCGAAATGTCTTATGGTTGGTTGGTACTAGGCATTTCGGTAAAAATAAATATTCCAAAATATCTCTATGGGCGTTGAGTAATTTGTTGACGTCTCTCAACTTCAAAGGTTTTACTTGTATTCCCTGTAAGGGCGCATTCACACGGGATACGTCTTTGACGATTCGGTATAAAACACGATTCGCCTTGACGGATAGATTCATATTGAATACGGAATCGTGTTTTTTCACGATTCGTCAAAATATCCGAATTGATGTTCACATGTTGTTTCGTGATTGTGTTCAGTTGAGAGTAACTACCAAAGACAATGGACGTGAATACTTTAATTTTGTACTGGTATTATCGTCGATCTAAAAAAAGAAAAACAAGAAGAATACACTGGGTGCATCCAATTTTAAGGCAAAGACAAAGTGTTGGGGATTTTTATACTTTGATGAGCTCGTTACGAGAAGATGATACCAAATTTTACACTTATTTTAGAATGTCTAAAGATACCTTTGACTTCCTTCTCCAAAGGTTGGATACGGATTTGAGAAAACAGGATACATGTATGAGAAAGGCCATTAGCCCTGAAGAAAAGTTGGCGATAACTATAAGGCAAGAAAAACTAATTATATTATTTATTATTCTTATTTATTGGTTATATTTATGATAATTTAGAACATGTTTTTAGAAATTTGATAGATCCAGATAATCACTTAATTGACTTAGAGCTGTAGATAGTGCCGGTGATGCACTTGGATCATCGCGATGGATCAGCGATGTTCCAGGTTGTAGAGGGGTGGGCGTTTCTGCAGACACTTCTGCATTTACTATCGATGAACTTTCAGGAAGAGGCCGAGTATTATTATTATTAGACGTTCCTCCCGGTGATTCTTGAGGCTTAGTATAATAACCACCACTATTATAGTTGTGATGATGTGAATTGTAATAATTTTGATGCCAATTCGAATAGTTTCGTCCAGTTTTAATACTCTGTATTAGGTTAATGACCCCAGATTGGAATTCCAGTATTTGATCATCATCAAAATGCCGAAGGGATGGCAGAACCCCCTTAAAAAAATTCATGTTACGGTCATCACTTCCAATTGTGTTTAATTGATGATCAACAAGTTTCATCATTTTATCATCCAATACGCTGCCACTATCCATTCTTTTCTTTTTTGATGATGATTCTAAGTGTTTCTCTTTCTGATTTTCTTGTTGATCTGCATTTTCTCTTTGGGCTTCATCTCTTGTATTTGGATTATTGTCATATGTTTCACCTGGCTTAATAATTGGCTTCAAAAAGCTCATCTCTTGATTATATTTGTAGGGCTTAGATTTTGTACCAGACCCAGATTTTTTTGTTTCTTTGTTTTCATCTAATGATTTCCTCCAAGTGTCTCTCAATTGTGTCCACCTTTTCATCACTGAACTTCCTGAAACAATAATTCATAAAACTGTATGAACGGTTTTATAAGAAGATTTTTATTTACATCGCATTATTCCCAATATTACAAAACAACCACAGATGAATATATATATACTAGAAAACAACTGTAATAATAAGGACACGGTTTCGAAACACGTCACGACAAGACGAGCGGTCTGTTGTCGGGCGAATATCTATTCACAAACGCCGTTCGCTGTCCGTCTGTGTATTTATGAATTATTATACATAAATAAAATATACAGGGACCTGATCTGTGGTTGTTTTGTACGGGCTACGCCCCATACGTTTTATAACGGTTTTTGCTTTCGTAAAAAGAGGATGCTTAGTAAGCTGAATTTGTATAATTGAAGAAGCGCTTGAAGAAGTTGTATTTTCATTTAGACTAATCTATCCCACTAGGCAGCCAGTCAAACATATGAAATCGTTTGGGTGCCTAGTGGGAACGCTTATTCTGAATGAAAATACGACTTCTTCATCCCACTAATTTGGTTTTAATAAAATATTTTTTTAGGTATTTGACGTCAGGACTTTCCTATGAAGATCTTCATTTTAGTTATCGAATTGGCAAATCAACCATTTCCACCATCGTAGTAGAAGTGACGCAAAGTATATGGAATAATTTATATGAAGAATTTATGCCACTTACTAATAAGGAAGAAGAGTGGTTAAAGATAGCAAGTGGATTTAATGGAAAGGCCAATTTCCCTCACTGCCTTGGAGCAGTTGACGGGAAGCATATTAGGCTTCGAAAGCCATCAAATAGTGGTTCAGTATATATGAACTACAAAGATTTCTTTTCAATAGTGTTATTAGCAGTCGTAGATTCAGATTATCGATTCGTTTACGTCAGTGTAGGTTCCTATGGAAAAGAATGCGACTCATCAATATTTAAAGAGTCAAGTTTTTGGAAAATGTTGACAGAAGGCCGTTTGAATATACCCGAACCAAGGCCTTTATTTACAGAATCAGAAGTTCAAGTTCCTTACGTAATTATTGGCGACGAGGGATTTGGTTTACACACACATTTATTAAGACCTTTTGGTGGAACGCATCTTGACAGAGGTAAACGAATATTTAATCATCGTTTAACCAGAGCGAGAAGATACGTTGAATGTGCGTTTGGCATTCTAGCAAATAAGTGGAGAATTTTACATAGACCCATAGACCTTAAACGAGAAACAGCTATTTCAGTAGTGAAAGCTTGTACTGTCCTCCACAATTTGATTATAAAAAAGGAGGGAATTGAATTAGAAAAAGAATTTAATTTTGAAAATTTACTACCCCAGGAAGTATCACCGAGTGTCGGAACTGGCAATTCAATGAGAAATGAATTTATGACCTACTTTCTATCAGAAACTGGATCAGTACCATGGCAAGACAACAAAATATAGGCAGTATAGATTTGTATTTAAAATTTTCTCAATAAAAACTTACCAAACAACTGTCGGTCCTTTTGATCCATTTCTTCAAAATCTTCTTTCAAAATTATGCATATTTCCCGCCATGCTGCTGTTTTAGCGGTTTTGTCCTTATAAATTTCCAAAAATTTATTCCATAAAACTGGCCTGTCTTTGATTGCAGCAATCAAAACTTCGCGATTTATTTGTTGGTCATACAATTTTTCTTTTTCTTTTTTCGACATGATTTTATTGAAGCGCAGCGCTACACGTCTTAACAAGTCAAAGGAATGTACTGAATTGAGCGGGCGCGCGGCGGGTGGGGCAGACAGGCGGGCGGAGCAGGCAGGCTCGCGGGGCGCGAGCGGGCGCGCGGCGGGTGGGGCAGACAGGCGGGCGGAGCAGGCAGGCACGCGGGGCGCGAGCGCCATAAGCATGAATCACGATTCGAGATTTTTAACGAATCGTCATTCTAATGACCGTAGTGACCGACGTATCCGTCTACGTCGTAATCGTGAAAAAACACGATTCGTGAAAAATCACGATTCGTCTTCGTGTGAATGAGCTCTGACATGACAGTTAGAGGAATCATTGTGGTATTTTTACCCTTTTTGCAAATATTACTTATAATTACCTACATCTAAGCTTGTAATGAAGTTCTCCTCTTAGGCCAACTATTTCGCTAGATCAGTTTAATAAACAAACATAATTATGGAGGTTTTGTTTTTTATTTTAGCAGTGTGATGTTGGGGGTCCGATGAGATCGTAAAACAACCACCTTGATTGAACTCCATATAATAAGTACCACACTAATTATATAGAAATGCGCAGTACAGTAAAGTACAGGTTGAGTCTACTTTTCAATATAAATGTAATTAATAAAGCCTTACCTTTATCATCAATCATATCCGCGTACATCTCAGTGGAGTCTATTAACCGCTTGGTTGTATTTTCAACACCGTCCATAACTGGCATGAGACTACACGCCACTTTAAGGTTAAACTCCATCTTTCTTAAATCTGACTGAATGGGAAAAATACACAATTTATTTATCTCTTCGTGTACCTCCTTAATATTTTGAAAAATATTGATTGCGGATGACAGCTTTACATCCTTACCCTTTTCTAACAATTAAAATATTTGAATACATTTATCAAAAGTATCTTTTGCTTCGCCTAATTTTGTCTCAATAACTTTGCCTTTACACCTAGCTTGGCCCTTTTTTTATCAAATACTTACGTATATCTACCAAAACCTCATAATGAGTTAACAAACTATCAACCATACTCTAATTTTAACATTGTTTCATTATAATATAAAACATATCCATTAATTCATTATTCCATGTAAAAAAATCATGGTAAGCACTTAAAATTATTGCGAAACACTAGAAATAATGTCCGACGCTGCAGTTTTACCCAAACGGTATCAAATTCGCTGAGTGTTCGTGCACGATTCTAGGGCATTTAAGTTTTTGCGTTATGAAATTTGACACTTCACTCACTATGAATTAATTATAATCAATACGAAACTGATTGATTTTAACTAAAAAAAACACTCACTGACTTACGCCATTATTGATGCTGGATTGTCTAATTGTCTGGTGTACCTCCGACTTGTCCACGTATCGAAGCTCTTTAACGCTGCATGGCGTTGAGACCTATCTCCTCCTGCATCCATCGGCGATGACAATTCCTGTAGATCTTCAGCACGAAGAAAATAGCTATCACGGCGGTCACAGCGAGGATGATAAAAGTCATGATGCTGAGGCGCTCCACGTGTCCTCCGATTTCCTTTATAGCAGCATCATTGCTTCCACCGGCCGCGTTCTGGCTTAGAAAGACCTCTTCCTTCTCAACAGTTGACCGACACCTACTTTTACTTGCTTAATGTTGCGATCAGACGAAAAAAAAATACATATACAAAACTTTTCTTATAGCCCCTTGGCAGACCTTTTAGGCAGGGTCGCCATGTGATGTTGGGGGTCCGATGGGATCGCAAAGAAGTACACGACAATCTTGATTGAACTCCATTTAATAAGTACCACACTAATTATATAGAAATTCGCATTACAGGTAAAGTACATCGTAAGCATAATATTCAATATCTCTATTAAGTAGTGCACACAATGGGTTAAGGCTACCTATGGAGCATACATACATACTACTACACTTCAACAGCTTATGAAACTCACTCCTGAATTAAGAGGAATTTGATAGTAACATGTAACTTTTTAGTGGATTTTGCAACTGAAAAAAATCTTAGTAATAGATGGTGTTACAAAATATCATCAACCAGCAAGATAGTAAATGTCGCTTTCACTATAATTTTATAAAAATCCAGAATCAAGTAATTTCTTTTGATAGATAATACATATTTATAAATACGATAAATCTGTAATAGGCATGAAATAAAAGGTTTTATTGTGTTTTTATAATTAAATTTACGTATTTATTAAAAATATAATAAAGTAAAAAAAATACTTAAAAAAGAATTATAAAAGTTTTATGCACTGCGCAACTTTTCACAGGTTGAACAAATTCAATATGAGAAAAAGTGTGAAAATTTGGGTACTTCTTAAAATATTTTCCTGTATAAAACAGATCAGTTTACCTATATGATTTGAACCAGTAAGATACACATTTTAATTTTGAAAAAACGTATCACTTATTTTTAATTGTAATCACAATCTGAACCTTACGCGAAATGAAAATATAAAAAGAAATATTTGATGAATAATTAAATATAATTATACAATTACTCAAAATAAGTGCACAATCATCTTTTAACATAAACTCGTTTGAAACAAGTTTTTACCACACAGTCAGTGAGAACAGTGTCTCCATCATTTTTTTTTGGAGTTTTTAATTTGAACAAGGGCTTTTTAACAGTTTTTAAAAATCTAACAGTATAAAAAGTCCATAATAAATCCATGACTTTCTTTCATTTTTTGTGTTCTGAGTTTGGATCTTCAGTCTCATTGTTTCTTTCAATAGTGGTAGAATAGTCTTTATTTTCTGTTTCAGATTCGCCACCTTATTTGTGTTTTGTTGTAGACACTCTTCTCTTTTTCTATCACAATCTTTTTTTCTACTATCATAGCCCTCTTAATAATATTTTCTTGTTTTATACCTGCTGTAGATGGATAAGATAATATGTTTATTTGTCCAAAACACATAGCATGCAGGATGTTACATCTGATTAAAATTATGTCAGTCATGTTTTGCCTGAACGGCGTACAAATAGAAGGAATGCATCGGACGCTACACAGCATCAATAAATTTTAAATTTGTTCATTAATACAGCAAATATTTAAACAACTAAAAATCCAATTTAAAACATACTTAAAACTAAATGGTAGAATTAGTAGAATACAATGATAATAATACTATTTTTATATTTTTAAATGTTTTTTTATGCTTTTTTGAAATATTTAAAAATGTAATTATATGTTGAAAAATAAATAAATGTACGAAAATACCCATGTCAAAATATAAAAATAGAAATGAGAAAATAAAGATGTCGAAGCCACTATTAATAAAGTTAGGATGTTTATATAAAATTTAAATTAATTTATTGGTTAGAAAGTCGTCACTGCTGTTATATGCTTTCTCAAACAAGGTTTTTAATACATTTCTTAATTTTTCAGTCGGCAATTCCCTCCAATGTTTTGGCAACTTATTATAAAGAATTGGCGCCATACAGACACTTTTACGCTTTACAGTTGTCTTGGATCTCGGAATACATAGCTTGCTATTGTCACGTCTATTTCTAATTACTTGACCTGACACCAAGGGGAATGGACGTGATGGAGTTGGGTTATCATTAATATTTCTCATATTATGTTCTTCAATCTGAATTTGATTTACTTTATGCAGCTTAAATGGACCGTAGTTTTTAAACCAAAATGTCTGTAATTTTCTGGGGTATTTTTTTTAAATCAGATAAAATTGTTATTTTCCTTTGTTATTTTCATTTAAATCTTCATCGGCTTCATTCTCATTATTTAAGTCATATCCATCATCAGCCTCCAAAATACTGTCATCTGATTCGGTGTATGTCACTTCCGAGTCTACGCTACCATCACCTGTCATCTGTTAATAATATCTTCCTAAAGTTTTTAAAACGTGTTCTCTTAGTCTTCCTTCTTGTGATCTTTGTTACATTTTCGCTTTTGTTTTTTAGCTTTAAGTTATGCTGTTCCAGATTAAAATAATCACTGGAAAGCTTTGTACAGAAACAAGCTAATATTCTACATTTTATAACATTCGCTTGATCTGTAGTAATAACTTGATGGATGTCCATAGTATGTGGTATAGGAATCAACCCCGTCAAGTCCAGTTCTTGCTCTATAGTTTTTACATTTTCATCCGAGATACAAAAGAACATAATTTTAGATTGACATTGTATTAGGAGATCATATTATGCAGTTCGAGCATCGACGTTGTCTTCTCCGTAAGCAACTTTTTCGTCTAACGTTCTTTTTACCGCACCACCTATTCCATCTGCAGCCCCTTTGTCATGAGCGCCGGCTTACTGCTGTTAGAACTGTTATATGTTCTTTTCCTGTGCCTAAGTGTGTTGAAGGCTCATCAAGGTTCCAGATGAGTTCTGGCCTTTGTTCAAGACCTAACGTCTTTAGCCTGCAATATATTAAAATATTCACCCACGATGAACGGATCTGTATTCTTTCGTCTGACATGCTCAATAGGTTGAGCCCTTTTTAATGATAATCTATGTCGTTTTCTAAAATTTGTAAACCAATCTGGTCCTGAAACTCCACTATTTGATGGTGTTGATATCCCATTCAAATGTATGAATTCCTTTACAAGTTAAAACACTTTCTCTCTGGACAATCCAAATCCCCATTTTTCTAATACTGCAAGTCCGTACGCCCACCGGGTTTCTATTTCAAGAGGCAAAACCGGTGGACGCTCTAGAGTACTGCTTTTTATTCCAGGTTTTTTATGAAAGCGATTGTGCAGGCAGCGTAGCGACAGGAATGTTATACATTCAGTCAAAAAAGTATCGGGAATGGATGATTTGTTTATGGTTCCAAATTTTTTTTTTGTAGTTGTTAGATTGGCACAACTGTTTTCCATTTTGGCGCGGAGTTTGAGTTGCATCTGTTATTTGTATTAAATACAATGCTGGTTTAAGTAATATCATATATAGTGTGTATTGCGAATTTCATAATGGACAAAAATATCGAACAAAGAATTTGTCTTAAATTTTGCATCGCCAATGGAATTTCGTGTTCGGAGTCACTGAAAATGTTACAGAAGGCTTACGGTGAATCGACTTTATCAAAAACTCGTGCTTATGAGTGGTTCAAAGCGTTCAAAAGCGGTCGAGATGTGATGGAAGATTTGCCTCGCTCTGGTAGGCCGTCAACGTCTGCAACTGAAGTTAACATCGCAAAAGTGAAGAAAATAGTGACTGAAAATCCCCATTCAACTCAGAGAGATTAGCCGCCGAACTTTCTGTATCTCACGAGTCGACCATTGTAACTAATCATTTGGGTATGTAACATGTTGCTGCTCGGCTAGTCCCAAAAGATCTGAATTTTCTCCAAAAACTCAATCGCATGAAAGTCGCTGAGGACATGCTAGAACGAGTCAGTTCGGACCCAACATTCATGAAACGCATTGTGACTGGTGACGTTTTAATTAATTCTTCGAAAACATCTTTATGTGCTATTTTTATTTTTCTTCGCCAAGAATACTCGATAAGCCAGTCCGTAAAGTTTCCTTTGTAGCTATCCCTACCAAACATCACTTTTAAATCTCGCCAGTGGCTTTCTATTCTTTGTGTGTGTGTCCCGTCTGGTGCCACAAATTTATTTATAGGTTCGCTGTGATTTACCTTCTTATGAATGTATCCATATTAAGGTAGGCAATCATAGGCTCTCCAAAAATCGGTATGGATTTCAGTGCCTACCTCCACATGCTTTTGTATTAGTGGCACCAACATTTTCGCAGATCTATCATTATCGGGACACACTTCTAATCTTAAATCATCTTTCCCATTTTCTATCATGCCCAGCATCCAGTGGCCTTCAATATGTCTCCCTCTATTGTACTTTCTTTTTCCAAATTTTGATTCACCAATTTGTACAATTTTGCCTGGACCACCAATCTTGCTGTAAACTTCTTGGTGCTCAAGCTCAAAAACAACTACTGTTTTCCGACAGTAAGAAAACCAATCAGCTATTGTCCTTGTTGATAAAATTGTTTCTCTATCTTCACGGGCTGTCTCTAATTGTACTTGATGGTAGCTGTACTTTTGACTGAACATATACATTAATAAAAATTGTAGTTCAATAGACAGCCGCGCATTCTCGAACCATGTTCCCGCTGCACGACTCACCGTCCTAGAGAGACAGTTGCTCTTCCTGCATCGGAAGATCGGTATGTGCACATTTTTTCTGTAGGAAGGAGCCTATGCTCTTCAGCAAATGCAATACACTGAGTTGGAGTGTTGAGCCGGGTGACTATTTTATATATGTTCCAGTGGCACCTAAAACAAGCAAAATGTTCCTATTAGAAATCTAATTTCTGCTTTACTAGTCGGCTTTTTCTGAGAAGTTTACATATGTGGCTATATAAGAAAACACAGTGAACCCACCTTATTTCCTCGGCATGGTAATGGACTCTTCGGCCAGACGATCCAGAAGCTCGAGGTTCCGCATCACCCACGCTGCTCTCAGACGACATCGGAGACGCAGGCGGCAGTGCGGACACGGTACTGGGAACGGTGGCGCGAGAACTACCAGCTACTGGTTCCGATGGCACAGTCATGGGCACAAGTGGCTCACTAGAGTCCAACACTTGCACACACGGGGGGTCTGCAGAAGAGCTCGCGACAAGTGGCTCACTAGAGTCCAACACTTGCACTACACTCAATTCTACAGACGGCACAGCAGAACACGAAACCTGGGGCTTCGAGGACACCATGGTGGTAGTCAAACGTTGTTTTCCCCGACAGGAGTACGTAAACGCTTTCAACTGCTAGGGACACATTGATAATGAGAGCCGTCATTTTGATTTGCTTCGATTAGTGATGTTCATATCAATTAGATAAAGTAAACACAACAATATTTTGACACATTCTTAATAAATTATTAAAATAATCAGCATAACTAGGTAGTTATGTAGGTACATAACTAGGTACCTACTATTATTTTCATTATACCACAGATTAGTTACTACTAACTTACTAGTTAGTACTACTATATTCTTAATTGTGGTGATTTTTCTGCTATTCCTTCGCAGGAACTTTCCTCTAAATCTCGATTTTCTTTCGAAGTTGGCCCAGTAATAATACCTAAATAAAATTTTAAATCGTCTCTTTCTTTCCAGCTCAATCCAAAATGCTTTTGTAACAATTTGTCAACGTCGTTTACTTTCGCGTCACACGTCACAGGCGCTTCCAATGAAATGGTGGTAGGTCGAAGCATGCTTGTTATTTGACCGGTTTTACAAACATTTGAAGACTTACTTAAATAAAACAGTTCGCCGCGGAAAAGCGTATATTTTGATTTTTTATAACAAATCTCTTGCATTGCGTTATTTTGAATGGTTATTTTGCTTTGGTTAGTTGGTCCGCTATGGTGTGGCGAGAGCGCTGATAAGAGTTCAGTGGCTTCTTGTTCTGTTGTCGAACAATCTAACATTTCTGTCAACGGCTTGTCAACAATTTCGTACGACACAATTTTGTTCTTTTTAACAACGCAGTTTATTTTAATCGAGTTTGGTTGTGGAGTTGAATCTTGTGTTTTATATAATTTCTTACTTTTTTTGTTCGGCCAGTGTAACACTCCGTGTTTTTCCCACTTAAATGGACAGATGCAAAGTTCTTGTTCGTTTTGTAGTTCATTATAACTTTGAATAATCTTGAAAGGCATTCTAAAAACATGGTAAGACACGGTTGTTAAACAATTAAAAGAGTGAAAAATATAGAATGTTTTCAACGAGTTCTACGGATCTCTAAACAAATAACCATTAGAGTGGTTCGATCTACATTAAGTGCGAAATAAAAAAGATTGCAAAGACTTGATCTGCATTAGTGGTCCAGGTATTACTTGGACCTTCAGAAGAGTGAAACATAGCGCTATGATGCGCAGAGAGAAAGTTTTATGGTTGAAGTTGCAAGTTAAAGCTGCTTCTGATTTTTTACATATTCGTTGAAGCCGAAGGATGATTTTAACGGCGAGAAAAAAAGCTAAAGGCAGTATAGGTTTTTCTGTAGGTAGGTAGAAAATTGCATTGCAACGCATGCCGGGGGCACAGCTAGTATTAGAATAATTATGAGTACCTACTCATGTAACTTGCCTTTAAAATTTTTGCACGACAACAAAACAATACACACCTGCCACACGTGAAGACGTATTTGATGCAGGAGTTTCGGTCTGTGGCATCGATGACGCTCTGGAAGTTGTTGGTCGTGTAGAGTAGCCTGAATAACTGTAGCTGTTCATTCCATTTCCAACATAGTCATACTCTCCGCGATCAGCACTGAACAATATATTTGATATATAATGCTGCACATGTATTTTTGTTGTCTTTGAATAAGATCGTAATTTATTTGCCAAAAACATACCATAGGCTTCACATTCGTCAGGTCTGTGCGAAGTTGCCTCCGTTTGCTCGGTTCTCTTTTTTAATATATTTAAAGTAGATACCATTATCTCTTCTGGGCTTGGGGCTACTGATTTCTTCCTTTTTGGAGGAGGAGGGCAATCATTGTCGCTTTTTTTGGCAGACGGAGGGCAATCATCAGGCAGTTGTTCTGAAGCACCTTCATGTCCACGTAGCTGAAAATAAATATTAATTATTATTTCAGACGCCAGAAACACCGGAGCAATGGCTGGTTGTAGCAAATGACTATGATACTTTGTGGAATTTTCCACATTGTTTAGGTGCAATCGACGGTAAACATATTTTACTGCAATCACCGATCAACAGTGGCAGTGAATTTTATAATTACAAGGGTTTCTTCAGCATCGTATTACTGGCAGTTGTTAACGCGAAATATAATTTTGTGTATGTAAATATTGGGTGTCAAGGAAGAATATCTGATGGAGGAGTTTTGAACAACTGTGTTTTAAACGAAAAACTAAAAAATAATGCACTAAACCTCCCTCAGCCCACTGCGTTGCCAGCAAGAACAGAAGAAATTCAATTTTACTTCGTTGGCGATGAAGCTTTTGCTCTTTCCCAAAATATGATGAAAGTATATGCAGGATATCATGAACGTGGTTGTAAAGAAAGAATATATAACTACCGACTTTGCAAAGCTCGAAGAGTAGTGGAAAATGTGTTCGGCATATTGTCAGCAGTGTTTAGAGTTTTGCGGAAACCAATGTTGTTAGAACCGAAAACCGCGACATCTGTCGTAACAGCAATAACATCTCTCCACATTTTTTTAAGAAAAGGTAATAATGCTCATGTATATACCCCTGCAGGTAGTTTTGACGAAGAATTGAACGGCCAGGTCAGATTAGGAAACTGGAGAGAAGGTAACAATGATATGACTAGTATGTTACCCTTGCAAATAAGACCGCGAAGGGCTACAACATCTGCTCACAATATTCGTAATGAAGTTGCTGAATACTGTATTCAGCAAGGGTCTGTAAGTTGGCAAGAAAATTATGCTTAAAATGGACTTACAGTATCTGTTGTGTCACGAGTTGTATTTCTATCCAGTAGAAATAACATGGATTTGTAAGCGAACCAAGTGCTGTGGTAAACTTAATCTGCACCTGAAATTTAATTTGTATTTAATATTGAATTATTTTAAATAAAAAGAAGCACTATACAGATTAATACCGAGTTTACATTGTTTTCCCCACACTAGCTTGGAAACACCTACTTCCCTCACTAATTTCCCCCCCCCCCTACTATAACCCGCGTTAAACTTAAAAAAATCAAAATCAAAAGTCATTTATTCAAATTAGGCTGATAATCAGCACTTTTTGAACGTCAGATTACAAGAGACAGTCCCACAAAAACGCCCTGCCCTTCGCCACTTCCTAGTGTTTTAGCTGGGAAGAAGAAGTGGCGGAACAAACTCCCCAGCAACACATCTGTCTGTCAGGTTAGAAGAACCAGATTTTATACAATTCCGTTTATCACAAGAAATTATAAAAAATAAAGATAAGAAATTATTCATTCATTGTCACTTGTCAGCTAGCAAACACCCATTATATATTAAAAAAAAAAAAAACCCAAGTCTAAATAATTAATTCACAAGTCTAATGGGTGTGCCCGCTTACATGTGCAGTGAAGAAGTGTCAGGTGATAAACTAGGACCATAGTGCAAAAGAAATAAGCTAAGCATAAAAAAGATTTACCAATAACAGTAACAAAAAAAATATATATATATTCAGTCAATGCTCGAGGTCACTAGTTAACCACATGTCAATAAATAAAAACACACAATATGAAACAAGTATATAAAGAAAAAAAAGTCAAAATATAAAATTACATGACGAAGACATGTAACGTATCAATAAGCTAATTTGGTGAAAGAACATGAAGAGAAAAAAATAATAATAATAATCGTCTTGAGTTCAACACAGTGACCAACTATGCTTATCGTCTAAATAGTCGTTAATAGAATAGTATGCTTTTAAACAAAGGTTAGATTTTACTTTAGCTTTAAATGCATTAAATGGCTAATTTAGCAAAGAAGAAGGTAGCTTGTTATAAAAAGTTATACCAAGCCCTACAAATGAATTATGAACCTTATGAAGCCGGTGGAAGGGAGCACGTAGTTTATGCTTATTTCATGTGTTAATGTTGTGAATATCACTGTTTTTACTATATAGATGGATATTTTGCCTAATATATAAAATGTTGGCCAAGATGAATTGAGAAGCCACAGTGAGAATACCAATCTCTTTAAAAAAATCTCTCAGAGAAACCCGGGCACCTAGCTGGTGAATTGCACGAACCGCTCGCTTCTGCAGAACAAATACATTCTGGATATCAGCGGCTTTGCCCCACAGCAGAATACCATAGGACATGACGCTATGGAAATAACTAAAATAGACCAATCGTGCCATGTCAACGTCAGTGTATTGTCTAACTTTTCTGACGGCGTATGCGGCCGAACTAAGCCTTCCCGCTAGGCTTGATATGTGTGGACCCCATTGTAATTTTGAATCTACTGTTATACCCAGGAACACTGCCGAGTCTACAGTTTTAAGCTTCTCATTGCCAAGGACAATGTTGGGACCAAGATTTCTAACATTGGGTAGAGCGAATATAATACATTTAGTTTTATTGGCATTAAGAACAAGGTTATTTGACGTGAACCAATCCGTGACCATTGATAGCGCGCTATTTACATCGTTAAAATCTTGTCTATTTCTATCTACTTTAAAAATAAGAGAAGTATCATCAGCAAACAGAACAACGTCACAAATACCCTTTAAATTATATGGTAGGTCGTTAATATAAACCAAGAATAAAAATGGACCCAGTATGGAGCCTTGAGGTACACCTAGCAGAACAGGTAGTCCAGAAGATTTCGCGCCGTTAACATCTACACATTGAAATCTGTTTTGTAAGTATGAGTCTATTACATTTAAGGCCTCATTTTGAACTCCGTAATGATGTAATTTCCGTAAAAGCGTGTCATGGTGAACGCAATCAAAAGCTTTTGAGAGATCGCAGAAAATACCGATTGCATTTTGAGCGTTCTCCCACGCATTAAATATGTGATTCAGCAAAGCAACACCCGCATCTGTTGTCGAACGACCTTTTGTAAAGCCATATTGATCGTTGTGAAGAAGGTTGTTTAAATTAAAATGTCTCAACAACTGCTTGAGTATTAACTTGCCAAAAATCTTACTAAAGGCAGGTAAAATAGAAATTTGTCTGAAGTTACCCATATCATTTTTATTGCCAGATTTAAAAAGAGGGATAACTTTACTGCTCTTCATAAGGTCAGGGAAAGTACCTAAATCAACGCATTTATTAAAAGTAATAGCTAGATGTGGGGCAACAATGTCGATAATATTACTCAAAAGTTTGATGGAAATGCCCCAATAATCACCTGTGTTTTTTGACTTAAGATAATTAAAAACATTAACTACATCACGAGGTGTTACATGATCAAAACTAAATACGTGATCACATTTAGGCACGCTAGTTTGCAAAAGATTTTGAGCTTTAGACGGTGATGAATTTAAGGAGCGAGTCGTAGTTATCGGTATACTGGCAAAATAATTATTAAATGACTCTGCTATGTCCGCTGCTTTGTTAACTAATTTGCTATCAACCATTATTTCAACTTGATTTTCTCGTTGAACCGATTTACCCGTTTCATTGTTTATAATTTTCCAAGTGGCTTTTACTTTATTATTAGAATTTTTAATAGTATCGCTTAAAAATTTAGATTTTGCAATGACACAAATCTTTTTAAATAATTTTGAATATTTTTTAACATACTCTAGAAAAGTAGTATCAAACCTGTATCGTTTCATTCCATACAACTCATATAGTCTAGCTCGACTTTTATAAATTCCTGGCGTAACCCATTGGTTGAAGCCAACGGAAGGTCCACTAAAGTTAACAGTTTTACTCTTAAAAACAGATTGGTACTCATTTTGCATAACATTAAAAAGGGCTTCATAGATATCATTAGGACTCCCGTGTTCTACTAATGACGGTGTAACTTTAAGAGCTATATTATTTTTAAACTTATTGCAACGACTAGCTGTATAAGGCCTGCACTCTATTTTACGAGACTTTTTACATAATGATGGCATAGGAAAGCTAGCTATTAATCCACAGTGATCTGATGACAAATCATTTAACACTAATTTATTTTCAGCATCACAATCACTAAACATGTTATCAAGACAAGTCGATGACGATGCCGTGATTCTAGTTGGCTCAAAACACAAATTAACTAGATTGAAAGATCTAAACAGGTTAAGAAGCCTAATACTTAGTGGAGTAACATCTAAAATATAAACATTGAAATCTCCACATAAAATTATATTTTTATTACTTGCTTTTAATTTATTAAGTGAATCCTCCATTACAGACTCAAAACAAGTAAAATCACCAGAAGGGGGTCTATAAACACAAATTATAATGTATCGGTCAAGTTCAACACAAGACAACTCAACAGTGCGCTCAATGGAAAGATTTACTAAATCTAAACGTTGTTTACATTTTAACTTATTTGACACAAGAACTAAGGATCCTCCGCGAATAGCATTTCTTCTCACAAATGCACTCTGTACTGTATGGAATTCATCATTGATAAACGCTACTTCATGTTCCTTCAACCAATGTTCAGTTAGACACAATACCTGAACATCATAGTTCTCTAAGAACAAACTTAACTCTAATTCCTTGCCGGACAATCCCTGCATATTTTGATGCACAACATTCAACATATGCGGTCTACCCTTTGTCGCACCTAACAGTTTAAAGTACCTGGTGTATCATTACTAACAGAAATTGTTGGTGCAACAAAAGTGGGGCCGTCGCTGTGTATATTATATGCTAAAAGATTAGCAATATGTCGCTTACAACTAGGTGGTAAAAACATAGTAGAACTAGTGAGTCTGTAATCAGAGATAAACTGATTACAGTCAAAAAATAAAATAGCGTCGCTGTGACGACATGTCCTATTATAAATACGCAAATTGATATCGTATATGTGCCTATTCTGATCAACAGACAAATATTGTGAATAAGGCAAGGCACAGAAAATGAATTTACAATTAATTGACTCATTGAGATGTAACATCAAGTGGACACATTCAACTATGTCCTTTTTTCCTACATTTAAACTATTCCCATATAATAATATAACAGTAGAATTGGGATTTATGTTAGTTGATCTAATATTGCAAATTATTTGGCTAACCCTGGCACCGGGTAAACAATTATTTATGACATAATGGTGAGAACATTGATTAAATAAAGTCCCGAAACCTTGACCAAACTTGTCAGAAAATAAATATGTAGTATTTGTACAATTATTTTTATCTTTACCAATACAGGGCTGAGACACTAAAGGTGTAGGTGTATCCAGCAAAGGTTGTGGTATCCGTGAGCAGGCACAGCTACAAGACAGATTATTAGTCAGAGACTCATATCTCTCTGCATTGTACGTGACCAGGTCAACCAGCTCATTGGCCTCCTGCATGCGCTTGCTCAGGTCTTGTTGAGAAGCCTCATATTTACTAAAAATATCCCTTAGGACATATTCCTTAACAAACAGCTGATCCTAAAGGTTTTGAATGTCAGTTTCATACATTGTCCTACATAGTTGTAATTCACTATCACTTTCCTTTAAATCTTTAATTAAATTAAGTTTTCTTTGCCTTAGTTGTGTGTTCAGTTTATTTACTTTTTGGCGTTTTAATAATTTTTGAAGTTTATGAATTTGTTTATTAATTTTTATGTACTTTTTAATATTATTATGGGTATTGAATATATTATTCTTAGTGATCGTTTCATCAGTTAGGTCTATGGTTACAATTGGTTCAACGTTTACAGATTCAGACCGGCTACCAACCAACTCATCGTAAAGACTGTAGGTGTTCGCAGACTCTTCACGGGCTCTAAGGGATTCAAAGTGAGCTATTGAGTTTTATTATATTTTAAAAAATAATTACGTACCTTATCAAGTACCAGTTGATTGTTAAGTTTTCTGTTTTTCCCTCCTCAATGATGCCAGTAAACTTGTCATTTTCTTTTTACAGGCTTCTCTTTCGCTGTCGAGTAACGAAGCCAATCTATCCCAAGCGTCTTCTTTCTTTAATTTGTTATAATGCTCTGGGTGAGCTGGGTTCCACAACAGTGTTTCTTCTTTGTATTTTTCAATAAAATATAAAGTTTTTTCTTTATTCCACTCCATGCTTCTTGAAACTTGATATAATTACGAGAGGAATAACGGGTGATCACTTGCGATATCCACGTGCGCGCGTGACGACTCGCAACGGCGTACTGACTGAACCGCGTAACAGTCAAAGGATTCGTCAAAAAACCGACAGGTGGGTGGAGCACTCGAGGCGAGCAACGAGCGGCTCGTCGCTCGCTGGTTTCTCCGAAACACGACGTACCGACTGCACGAATGCTCGCTGTGTAACTTGTTACATTACACCTTGTAACGTTGGTCAGTACCCACCTTTAGACTTCCTAGAGAAATGAAGGTATTCCGTATTAGGATACTATTTTATATTTGGTGACTTTCCTCTAATACAATTTTATTTCTCTGTCGTCCAAGTTTAACTTTCTCCTCAGACATACTAATCAATAGGCGCCTTACTGTATCTTCAGACATAGGTAAAAACACGGCGCTGCCGCTGCCCCCGTCGCGGGGTATGGCGCGGAGTAGATAAGGAACGTGATGCCGATGGTGGCGGGGGTGGGGTCGTCGCTAGTTCCTGCCTGGGCGGTGCAGGCGCTGTCACTATCGGCTCAGCAGGAACCACTATAAGATTATCGAGCTCTTTGTTGGAATGATGAGCCAGTATGCTCTCTGACTCCTCACTTTGAGCAGATAATTGTGGAGTAGTCTCTGCCTCAGTCCGATCTCCTGTTTGCTGTTAATAATTGAAAGATGTAAAACAATGTCTATCGGGTAGGTACTGTATTGTGTGTACTTACAGGCCCGAAATGCAGTATTCTCTACATGTTTTGAATAGAAAATTGACACAATCAGGTAAGAGTTGCATTGCAATCTTTTTACAATTTTCTGAGCAATTGTTTGTTTTATTAAGGTTTTTATTTTTTTTTATCAGTGTATTATTTTTATTTTGTTAATTTTAGTATTTTAATGTGTAAGCGGACATGTAATACTTCAATGTCTTTTTTCTCTCTTAATTTACAGTATTGTTATTTTGGATGTTATTGTATAAAGTCTGGTTCTAACCTAACAGACAGATTTACACTGGGGAGTTTGTTCCGCCACTTCTTCTTCCCAGCTAAAGCACTAGGAAGTTGCGAGAGACGGGTCTTTTGCGGGACTGTATTTTGTAAATTTCACCTTCGAAAAGTGCTACTTATCTGTCTAATTTGAATAAATGACTTGAATTTTCAAATATATTTTTTCTTTGTTTGACACACATACTTACATTATAAAATGGTTCCACTCTAATTCCACGAAAACCTGTAGCCCTACTATGACCTCTTAAAGCAATTCTTATTCTAGCCCTTCTGACCCAAAATCCTCGCCCAAAATCTGTAGATATTTTTTTTCAAGATCGGACGAATCGGATCGGTCTTCCTTTACTAGAAGGCCCACCTCCAGTCCTGTGTAGAGAGGCACGTGCACTGGCAACTTTACTTTTAAGCTTGCATTTATAATCATTCCAGTACTGAAAAGATGTTGCCCTCACAGGACAATAATCTCTAATAACAGTTAACAATCTGTCCAGCTATTCGGAGTTAAGGCAACAAACACGTAGACAGAGCTGCACTTGTGTAATACCACCATATAATATTTGTTCAGGTCCGACGTTTTTTGTGGTGCTAATATTGCTTCTACTTGCATAAACCAAAGACGTGGGTTTTCCGGCCAAAAGTTCGGTATTTTGTCTGATACTGACACTGTGGACACTATCACTGGTTGTTCTTCATATTTTAGAGTTTTCGGTTGAGTTGGCGCGTACTGCGACGTCTATAGATCGTATTCGTGCGTGCGCTTACGTCGAGATCGGGGTCACCACTGTTGGTGTACGGGTCAGCCTATTGGGATAGTAATGAAAGGCTCGTGAGTCAAATGCCAACTGAACTGTATTTCATGACAACCTTATTATTATACATTGTTACGTGTGGGTGTGTGTGTGTCCCCGGTTGTGTCCGGGGCTCCATAATACTTCTTCTTCCTGGTAATATTCCAGGAACGTCAAAATTGTCTCGTTTGACCTTTCCGCCATGTTGCAATCTCCGATCGTAGCGACTTTCTTAGCAACGTTGAATGAAGATCCACTCGTCGAGAAAGCGCGGGAGAGACTGACTGCCCGCGCGCGTGTAAACAGTCACCGGGCGCCCGCACATTCATCCTTTGAACTTTGCCAAAAAACCGACACTTGCCCGATTCGCGGCATTCACGTTCACAGGCGCGTTCACGGGCTCGGGCGTACCGTTTACACGCTCGTGAATGTGAATGTGCACGTTGAATGTAGAGTTGAATGCGCGCGTGTGAAGCTACCATAACTTTTAGACTGTTAGAGTCTTCAAAAGCGTGTTGAATCAGCGACGGTATTAGTCTATAGTAGTAAGATTAACTCAATATGATTTCAATGAAACATTACAATAAAATTAATGAAACATTTATTATCAGCACAAAAATAATAAAACAACAACGATAAAGCAACTATTTAGCGGAACGCTCCTTTTGGTCTATTTTCATAGTGATATTGTGTGCACGTTTCTTCTTAACAGGACGACCGGACTGTATTCTACACTGCTGGACAATTGTTTTTGATGCCGTCTCGGAATAGATGTTTGTTGGACCTTTATTTTTCGTGAACGTCGTATTTTCTTATCATGCATGTATGAAATAATAATGGAAGGAGTCTGCAATCGAGATAGTTCAGATGAATATTTTATAAGTATTTAGGTATTTACTGGATTTGGTTCTTCTTTAAGTACTTTGATTATTCTCATAGACTCAGACTCAATTGCGTCTACAGAAATCATATTCTCTTGAATTGAAAGATCTGTGGAAATATTACTTTCTGTGTTAGCAGGTTCATTAATCCTTATCGGCAAAACTGTTGCTGTGAGGTGCCTTGACTTTTTTCGATCATCTCCACGTTATTTGAATCCAGGGTTATATTTTGGAAGAAATGGGGGTTATATTTAGGCTTGCCAACTCCAAAAAAAGCATTTCCGGGATTACCCAGCTCGACATCCGGGACTTGGGTATATTACGCGGGACCCATAGGACGTAGCAATGCATTTTTGCATGGGGACCAAAAGAGATGAAAAACTTGGGAGGGATACGATAGGTTTGCCAACACTCCCCGTGTTGGCAAACCTATTGTAGAAAGTAGAGTGATTCTTGTCCAGCAAAAGTACAAGCAGTGAACAGAGAATAAAACACTATAGGACAATTGCTTAGTCATTTAATTAAAAAAAAACAATACAAATGTTGTAGTTCTGCCTTTACGTGTTCCACAGACAGCTTATTTCTGCTGTCTGTCCATGCATTTCCGCAGAGAGAAAATACTCTCTCTGCGGTTGAATTTAAAGGCGGTATTGAAGACATCATCTGGAAGATATTTAGAAAGCCAGGTGCCTCTTTCATGGACTTAAATAATTTGTGCCATTGTTCATAAGCACTCAATACTTTTTCAGGGACTGATTGTTGTTTTTCTTCAATTAATTGATTTAACATAAATCCTTAATAACACAATACTCATCGTAAAGTTTATCCATATCCAATCGATCAAACAGTTTTAACTTGCTTGCAGCTTCTGTGAGTTCCAAAAAACTAAACATCGACTTTAATGAGAATATTCTCAATACTGACAGGTGATTGTTGTCTGAAAAATCAAAATGATCTTCTAAATATTTCAAAGTGTTTTTGTAAAACAACATAAGATTCTTTTTTGTTGATTCTTTATCTTCAGATTCTAAATTTTTCATTGCATTAGAACAAGCAATACCAAGAAACTCATCGTCAATCCGTTGTTTTATTTTATTGCGTAAGCCATTAATAATGTCAAACGTTTCAAAACATAGCACTTCTTCCTTCTCTAAAAGCAATATAGCATCTTGTAACATTCGTAGCGTATTGTAAAAAAAGCCAAGATAGCATTCAGTTTTTTTAATATTGTCATCATCAAAATATTTTAATAATGCGACAGGACAGTTATCTCCAAGTGACAAAAAATATTCTTGCAAAACTGTAAGGCTACCTAAAAGCTTTTCTACGGCAGGATACAACGACAGCCATCGAGTGGTTATGTCTTGTTATATTTTGGTATTCCAAATCGGCGTCCATAAAAAACTCTTTTTAAGTTTCTGTACTCTTTGGGAGTGGTAGGATAAGTGCCCGTACACTTTCAACACCAAATTCTCTACGTCAAAGTCACACCTCTGCATACTATGTTTTACAATGTTATGCAGAATATGAGCTGGGCATCCTGCAGGCAAAATATTTGGATTTTCTTTTAAAAGAAGCTGATAAACCGAGTGATGTATTCCAAAGTTCACATTGCAGTTATCTGCAGAATAACTAGATATATGTACACATAATAAAAGAACATATTTTATTTATTTATTGCGTTTTTTTACTATATTAACGAAATTGCTTTCCTAAAGCTAAAATATTCATAAAAATCTAAATAAACTAAACAGTGAGCAAATTATTCATAACAAACTTTAATTAGTCTTGATAATTGGAGATCATAGAAAATCACATCACAAAAAAGCATTGATCTATCGAGTGACGCGCGCCGTTCAGTATTCACCGAACCGTTCGAGCCAAAAGATGTTTGTGCGGCAAACAATAAATCGCTCAGCAATTTTTCAGTTAGAATTCTGGTTGTCTCTGGCAATTTTCTTAGTTTTGCTGCTACATTCTTTTCCATCATATTCATCTTCTCGAACATTAAATATATCAGAATTTAATTGGTTGTTTAATGTATCCAATAAGTCTTCGGCAGCCTGTGTATTCGCGTGTCGTTTAGGTGGTCGATTGGAAGATGTTGACAGTTGAGACGAAAGAATATTATCCGTGGAAGGAGATAAAACATCAGAGTAGTTGTTCTCTGTTGTCGACGAGTCCTGAGTACTGGAATCCTGTAAATAATAAATTATTATTGATTTTCAGTTCAGCTAAAACAGAAGACCAATAGTAGCTAGCTATAGGCCAAGATTTTGAAAGTTGTTGTAATTTCCCACACTGTACAGGCAGCATTGATGGAAAGCATGTCCGAGTTGTAGCGCGTGGTAACAGTGGATCATTGTTGTATAATTATAAAGGTTATCATAGTATTGTGCTGATGGCTGCAGTTAACGCGAAGTACGAATTTATTATGGTAAACGTCGGTTGCAATGGACGTATTTCAGACGGTGGAGTGATTGCGAATACAAAATTCTACCAGTTGGTAACAACAAGAAAATTGCGTTTACCACCTCCAGCAAAAGTTACGAATTCAAACAAAGAGTTACCATATGTTTTCATCAGTGATGAAGCGTTTGCATTGTGATCTGATTTTTTAAAACCATACAGCGCACAATCACTTGAACATTCAAAAAAATATATAATTATCAGCTCAACAGAGCCTAAGAGTAGTAGAAAATGCATTTAGGATCCTTGCTAATAGATTTCGTGTATTCCGTACGCCTATTCAAGTTTGCAATTATAAAATTTTGTGTTATACTGAATATAACGCGAGCGAAGCCGCGGGCAAAAGCTAGTAAGTTAATAATTTCTTCTATAACACTTTGGAATAAACTCGTAAAACCATTTTCTTTATTCAATACGTGTTTTCACGACAATTAACAACGGCGTACTGACATTCGACTCGCGCCACTTGAGGTCACGTACACACGCTTGACTAAGAGCCAGTCCACACGGCGCGTTGCGTCGTCGCAACGCAAATATTTTGACGCATAGCCGGCCACACGGGCGCTGCGCCATCGCAGCGTTACTATGACGCAGTCTTAACGTTCCGTCGGCGCAGCGGCGACGCACAGTTGCGGCAAGCATTTTGAAAAAATTTCGCAGTCAGTCCATAGCAAATCATGGATCGGAAAAGACGTCTAGCATTGCTCCTATTACTACGTCACCGCCGAAATCGACGCAAGATCACAAGACGGTACTGGATCAGTCCTTTCATTTCATTAAGAAATCGTGATGGACAGTTTTTTTTTTAGAATATCGGGAGTTGCTATTAGACGAAAAGAAGTTTTATAATTTTTTTAGAATGAGTGTATCCAGCTTCGAATGTTTATTGAAGTCCTTAGAACCACATATACGAAAAAACTATACTAATATGAGGAATCCAGTGGAACCAGTAGAAATGCTGGGAATTACTTTAAGGTAACTATATAAATATATTTAAGTAATAAAAATATAACAGTTTTTTTGGTTTGTTTAATTAGTAATCAACTCACAAATAATCAGCAATTGTCATAATTTTAAGTTTAGACATTAATAAGAGAGATATCATCCAGTAATTACAAATTAGAAAAATCGTATTCAGTTTCTTCACTTGCTTGAGATGTTTCTGGAGATGTAATTGAATTATTATAATCAGAAATGTATGTACTTTGAAAATTTGCTGTTTGATACCCATATGATGGTTGGTGAGACGTTGATGGGCCACTCACATATGATGATGTTTGTCCATACCGCATTTCATCTATAATTTGTATAACTTTACTTTGGAAACGGAGAGTTTCTCGGTCGGAAAATTCTTCAATAGATGGCAATATACCTCTGAAAAAGGACATATGGCGATTTTCCGGCTCCTTGAGAAGTTTTAGTCCTTCTCTTTCAAACTCATCCATTTGCATTGCCCTTTTGCGCGCGACTGGAACATGGCGCGGAGTGTTGTCTGTGGTAATGTCATCATTTGTAGACGTAGATTCATTGTTGATTTCTCTAGGCGAGTCTAAGCTAGATTCGGTGGCATTTTGTTCCACTTTTCTCAAAAAAAGAAGTTGATTATATAAATGATACTTCTTCAGTTTCGTAGCGCCCGAGCCCGATTTTGATGCTTCTTTTAATTTTTTTGAATATCTGAAGTAATTATCTTTTACACTTCTCCATTTCTTTATTAAATCATTACCTGCAAAACCAATAGTAAACATGATTTAATAATTTATACATAGTGAATTACTCGATAAAATTTAATGATATATTCAGATATCGTTAACAAACACTATGTGACCAACTCTGGAATCATGAAAATATAACAGCTGTTACATACAAAAAGCAATACCTACTGAATCAAAATGTATGCAACAGCTGTTATTTTTTTCGCGATTCCAGAATTAATTGGTTACATAGAGAAAGTTATTTGCTATCGATGTCTGAATATGTCAGTATTTTTTTTCGGGTATCTATCTATCTCATAAATGCATATTATAATAATTATTTTCGTTTCAGATACCTAGGAAGTGGAAATTCAATAACTGATTTACATTTCAAATTCAAACGGGGAAAATCTACTATTGCATATATGATACAAAGAGTTTGTCGTGCTATATGGACCAATCTTCTTCGAGACAACATCCCTGAACTGACAACTGAAAGTTTCCAAACAATAGCGAGGGGTTTTGATGTAAAGGCAAATTTTCCTCACTGTGTTGGTGCCATCGACGGCAAACACATCCGCGTGTGTAATCCTGCAAATAGTGGCTCACTTTTTTTTAATTATAAAGCCTTTTTTTCGATTGTGTTGCTAGCTATTGTGGATTCAAATTACAAATTCGTATTTGTCGACATCGGTGCATACGGAAAAGAATGCGATTCAACCATATTACAAAATTCTAAACTGTACGAGCTAATGATTAACAACAACTTACCATTACCTCAACCCCAGCCACTCTCTGGTAGCAATATACCAACCCCGTATGTATTTGTGGGTGACGAAGCTTTTGGACTGAGCAAACATATTATGCGTCCATATGGCGGTCAAAATCTCGACTTACAACAAAAGGTTTTCAATTACCGTCTAAGCAGAGCCAGAAGATATGTCGAATGCGCTTTTGGGATTATGGCTAACAAATGGCGCATTTTTCACAGACCGATAGACGTGTCCTATGACTGCGCTACTGACATTATAAAAGCATGTTGTGTATTACACAATTTTGTCGCTGATCGAGACGGTTTTAGACAAAGAGATAAATTTGCTATAAGTGTTGATGAATTTCTCCCAATACAACCCGCACATGAAGAACAGACAGCACCGAATGTCATAAGACAGCAATATGCGACCTATTTTATGACTAGAGGAACTCTGCCTTGGCAGCTAAATAAGGTATAATTGTATTATGAGGGTTTTCAAGATTTTCTTGCACCGCCAATTCCGCGATCAGTAAAAAATTAATATTTTATACCTACTCAGCGTAGTCTAGGTTAGTTTTGAGCTAAGTAATAAAATAGTACTCACGCTAATCTAGATTCCCTTAGTTTTAAAATTTTAGAGTGTCAAGATATTAATTTTGTACTGATCGCGGAATTGGCGGTGCAAGAAAATCTTGAAAGCCTTCTTAAATAAAAAAAAAAAACATAAATATCTGTACTGTGAACTCACCAACTTTGTTTTTTCGTTCAGCTGTAAAATTCTCGAAATCAGGAAATAAAACTTTTGATA
This sequence comes from Ochropleura leucogaster, assembly GCA_958449745.1. Lineage (NCBI taxonomy): Eukaryota > Metazoa > Arthropoda > Insecta > Lepidoptera > Noctuidae > Ochropleura > Ochropleura leucogaster. Next base: position 17,068,948 of record OY288215.1, on the reverse strand, counting down.
TGTCTTCCCAGGCTTTTGTTTTTAAATTTTTATTTTTAAAATCTACGTTTGACTTGTCCCATATAATTTCCCTTTCCTGTATCAATGTAATCAAGTAATCTATGTCAAGTTCTTCAATGGTATTCATTTTACCCTGCACATAAAACTAAATACAAAAACGTAAACGTAAAACGAAATGAGCTTCCGTGTATCCTCTCTGTCAACGCACAAGCAACTGAGCGCTGCCGCTCCGACGTCGCACGAGTACACCCCCTCTCGCTTCGTCTCGGGGGCTGCTGTCCGTCATGTGTGCGTTGCGACGACGCAACGCGCCGTGTGAACACCTTGGTTATTTGTATGTAAAACAACGCAAGGACAGCGCTGCGACGACGCAACGCAGACGTAACGCGCCGTGTGGACCGGCTCTAAAGCTCGACGGCTCGCGTCGAGTAAGTTCGAAGGAAGATTTATTTTATTCCATCGAGCCGGCTCGGTTTGAACCCTCGAGTTGTGAGTTTTGCGGTCCACACGATATTATTTAATGGATTTGGAGTAAATCTATGGAGTAATACCGTATGTGAGTACTGATCAAATAAGGGCTCTCCTCTCTGAAATTTGAATAAGAGCCCGTCAAGCTGCATCTTGCGTCATTGGTGGCTCTCGTCTAGCAGTGGTTGTGTGTCTGAGAGGGTAGAGATGCAGGAGGAGGCGGTGAGTCTCTGGCCTGGATGGTTATTGATAGCCATGGTTCCATAATATTTGGATTTTGGAGTGGACAGAGAGGTGATCAGGAAGAGTCAGGATACTCTCGGAACACCTCTCACTCTTCATTGTTGTGAGATCACTAGTGACAATATTTAGCGGTGTCTCCAATTCAGTCTCTATTTCTTGTATATCCTGCAAATCATATTTTATTTTCATTCTTTATTTACATCACAACAATCATATACAACTATTTTATACAATATGAACCATTATTGGTTCATGCAAGTATAAAAAATAATACTTACTTGTCCAAATGGTTCCACTCTCATACCAGGCGGGTCAGTTCCAAAGTCCTCTCCTAAAATATGCAGAAATTTCTTTTCAATTTCTGTCATTTCTTTCACAAGAGACGTACCTCCTCCAGTCTGCTGGTGAGATGCTCTGGTAGCAGCAGCAATTTATTTTAAATTTAGATTTGTAATCTATCCAATACTAAAAAAATATACATTATTGATAAGTTTCACATCTTTTTTTACATAAATTAAAAGTGAATATGAATTCTTTTTACTTTGCACCATCTTTTCCAATCTTTATTGGCACCATCACCATGTGAACTTAAATTTTGGGCTTTATCCACCCACATTCTCTTTTAAAAATTCTCTAGCCTAGGAAGTTTTGTTATAGCCTGTTGCTATGGCTTTGTTTTCTCCAGTTGATTAAAATATACTTTTCGACGCGATATATCACTGAAAAAAAAAACACTTAAATTACTTTGGCATTTAGTTTTGCTGGGCATTTATGATAAAGTAAGCGGCGGTGCGCTCTTTGAGGAGTGGCTGGAGAGGCGCCACGGGAAGGTGAATTAAGGTGTTGGTCAAGGCTCTTTGCGATTAGTCCATTACTATCGGTACAATGATTTGATGGTCACCGACCGGCCAGAAGAACCGCCCAATTTCCTTATTACATAAACTCCAAAAGAATACTTTCGCCATTATTCGTATTACTAATTAATATAATTTAGCTATTTCTTTGAAAATAAAATTGTCGCGAATTTAACCATATATCAGTTTGTGCTGTAACTTGTATACATTATTAAAACACTGCAACATCATAGTAACTTCGGTTTCTTGTGAAAGAATATTTTCCAAGTCGGGGTATCTCATTAGTGAACGAAAAACACGGTTGACTACTACAAGAGTAGCACAGATAATGTTTCTGCATGTAAATAAAATGTAAATGTGTGTTGCTGCACTTCTGAGACAAGAAATATTGAGAAATCGTCGTAAAACGAGGTGTTGGGTGAAAAAATGGCAATAGCAAGAAAATGGGTTCTCGGAGCGTCTAACAATCTTTTTGTAGGATGTTTCTTGTGAACAGAACCCAGTTTTATTATTTATTAGGTGAAATTGGTTGTTCTATGCAAAGGCAAAATACAACAATGCGTAATGCTATTCCTACTCGAACAAAACTAGAAATAGCATTAAAATATGGCAATTGGAGATTCGTTTGGTTTACAGTCACAATTATTTAGAGTACCTAGGTGTACTATAAGTTTATTCTTGGTCGAAGTACATGAAGATATTTACTCTGTATTAGAAGATTTTATGAAGGTTAGTTCGAAAGAAAACAGTTTTTTAATAGAATCATATATTTTCAGCAAAATAATTAAAAACTGTTAATTACTATTTATGCTCAGATCGAAATACAAACAATATTTATTTATTATCAAATATATAAATTGTGGAATCAGATTTTTATTAAAATAGAAAAAAAAATATGTTCCACCATGTGTCTTCGCTACTTTGTTTCGAATACGGGGATTCTGACATTGGAGTAGAGCTTTGTCGTTCTTTTTCTCTAAGATCTTGCAGTTTATATTTTGATAATATTACTCATATTTCGTCCTGAGTATGTATGCTATTTTCGGTATTCAAGATTCGCAATGAAGACGCAACATATTTTCCGAAATTGTATTTTTTTTCAAGTCTTTTTCAAGATCTATTTTTTACTATTTATATCGACTTTAACTGTACCTCTGTGTTATAATTATAAACAAAAATAGCATTTAGCGTTAGCTTAAACAATTTTGACAAAAATATAGACTAAACTTCTCAATGTTAGATCAAATAATAAATACTAGCTTTCCGCGCGCGGCTTCGCCCGTGCGTTATATGTTTTCCCGTAGGAATGAACCAAGTCGTTGCCGTAAAAAGACTCTACTACTTTTGCATAATGTAGCTTTCTAGAGGTATATGTAGATTACAAATAAAACAGTTTTGTCGCGCATATAAAAGTTTATTATAAAAATGAGATACTTTTTGAAAAAAATAAATTGACAAGGTTTAATTAATGTATTTTAATAAAACATTCGGGACATAAAAAAGGTTCATTAGGACAAGTTTTGTAAAAAGTAGTGACTTTTTTTGTTTTATTCCAAGCTACTAAGCGTCCCAGGGTGGCTACGTTCTGCTTATAACATTGTTGGTGGCATTAACGACGAACGACTTTAGATGATCCTTCTTTTTTCGCCAGTTCATGCTCTCTTTAGTCTCGATGAAAGAGGTTCGCACGTTATGCCTTTTGTTAGGAAATTGGTCACAATTTCTTTTCTAAAATCTACAATAGGAATGTTCTTCTTTGTTACACTGTAGTAGAGAGTGAGTGCGTTTACAACAGCTACATTCAAGATTAAGTCCATGGGCACGTTTTTCTACCACTTCACACTTTTCCTTAGTGGTGTTTAGTACGCTGACATTTGATCCGCCAAATCACTATTTCATTCAAAACATCATCCGTCACCAAAAGCGCATAAAATTCTACTGGAGATTTGTTAGTCATAAGCCTGCTAACATGTAACGGTGCACCAGGAATTTCGGTAAAAGCTATCAATTGGCGTTGATTACCCGTAGGATTTGTCCATATCGAGGGTGGTGAACTCTCCGCTAAATCTTGAATGGCACGATTCATTTCGGTTTCACTTGACTCACTATCTGATAAGATGATTCGACGCCGTCTTGGTCGCGAAAGTTGAATATTGTCGTCTTCATCAGAGCTTATTTGAAAGCTTTGGTTAAAGAGAGTAATTTCCATATTATCTATTCGAGGCAGGTCTTCTTGGCTAATCTCAAAGTCATCGAAATCCATCTTTACGACGTAAACTTACAAAGGCGATAATATAACTATAAAACAATCGATCACTAATAAAGAACTAGATACACAATCTCATACAAAAGTTCGCTTCAAAAATGTCGCCAACTGTATTTAGGTAATTATAGTTGAAATAAACATACATTAATGTAAATTAAACCTTAAAGGCAACCCATAGAGTTGTATTCACAAAGTAATGTACAGAACCTAAACATTTTTTACGACCGAAGCCCTTGATAACATTACATCATAACAAATTCAACCTTACTCGCATGATTCAAAGTCGTATTTACTAAGTGTCAAAAAAAGCAATAAAATTTTACGACCAAGGCTCGCCGCTAGGACAAAAAAATGGTTGGAGTCGAATTGTCTTGTGAGAAATATATTCTTTTTAAACTTTTTAATTTATCAAAAAAATTATGGACATAAAATGCATTATTTATAGTATTCTATTCTATGGGTTTGTTAGACATTTATTTATCAGTGAAACTAATGCAGACAGTTATAATCATTTATTATTATTTCTATTCCTTATGTCTAAATCTGATACATTTTTCAAAGTAAACAAGTATATATAAGTAGTTAAAGTTAAATGAAAAAGATGTAAAATAATAAAAATAATATGTATCTAAAGCAAGTAGGTACTGAAAATGTTTTTTCCTAAAAAAAGTCGTATAAAAGACATACAAAGATTATTTAAATTTACTTAATTACCTAAACGTTTTTAGTAAACATTTTTAAATATTATTTTAAAACTATTTTGAAATAATAGACATATCAAGATTGTTTACTCTCTGTTAAAATACCTACACAAATAGGGATTTTATTTCAAGGAAATTAATCTCATATATGAGATTAATTTCCTTGAAATAAAGTGAGTTTATTAAACAATCGCCTTTTGGATACTTTTTATTTTTTTCAGTATCTTTTTTTGCTGTGTAATGCAATCGAATGTTTAAAATATATCTCGTACGACAATAGATTTTATTGTCATAATCCTATGATTGAGGTTTTGATAATTGGTTGATGTTGAGATGTATAACAAAATATGATAAGTGGCGATATCTATTAGATACTCTTCTATGTTCAACCTTTTTTTTCGTCTTATCAGCGATAATAATGTCTCGCACTTGGTGTTGATTTGTTGCGTTTAGCAACCAATCCTTGTTAGACGTTAAATGACAGCTGGCACCACTGTCGATGTACCAATCTGTTTTATTAAAGTTACCGCTGAGAAAGATTGCACTAAATGCATTAGATTCCTTGTTATTAGTGTTTAATTTGCATTTATTCATGAAATGTCCAATTTGTTTACACTTGAAACATTTGATCTTGACATTTGACTTGTCGTTGAAGTTACGCGATGTCGATTGTCTATGCGTTTGTTTCTTTTCTTTGTTTTGCCAACGAAAAGAAACGCGTTTGTTTGTTTGCAAACGCGTTCTGTGTTGAATTCGTACCAACATCACTGCCACCCTCCATATCCAGTAATTTCGACTTTAAGGCGTCGGCCGTTAACTCAATACCTGAATGCTCAACCGCCATTATCATCGGTTCAATTTTTTCAGGCAATCCTGCTAACAACAAGGACCCGACCCACTCGTCACTTATCTTGAATCCTGTATTATTCAATCGCTGGCTTGTTTCTAACAATGAAGTGACATATTGAGACATAGAATCACAATTTTCACGCCGAATTGAAATGAGGTTTCGAAGTAATCCGATGCGCCGCGTAATATCCATTATAATCAAATAGTTTTCTCAGCTTCTGCCATAGCCCCATTGCAGTTGATTCACTATCAAATTTTTTGTAATTCTGGTTTTTTCTTTAAGCCTGTCAAAAGCTTCTCCTGTAAAACCTGGTTCCGCATTTATACTTCTGTACCAGTTACATAAAGTATTTGTGTGAGGTAAGCAAGTATCGAACATTTTACGTATGTACTTATACGCGGCAGGCGAATAAAAGTGTAAAGTGATGGCGAACTTTCTGGCACCTGGTGGATATTGAACATAAGGCCGTTTTTTGCCTTTTATATTCTTTAAATACCTCTTTGTCACCTCTATGTGTTTGGATAGATCATGTAGTAATGATTGATCCACTGTTTGGCGTTTATTTAATTTAAGTAGAACATCCTTTAAATTATTGTATTTTCTTTTTAATCTGGAATTTTGTTTCTGTAAATTAGATATTTTTTGGTTTTTTACTTTTATAAGTCTTTTGCAAGCAAGAATTTCTTATCCAGGATAGAACCAATGCTTAAAGATGAAGTTGTGCTTTTAAAACCTTCGGCAATGTTTGGTATATTTACCTGAAATGAACCATAATAATAAAATATGAGATAGAATATTGTTAGATATATACTACTACTTTTTTGTAGGTAGATCATAAAAAACAGTAGGAGTGTTAAATTAATTGGGTGTAACAATGGGGATCTTATGACAGAAAACGATTTTTTACAATAACTTTGCAATTACACAATGTGATAGGTGAAGTACCATCTGTCATATTTAAAAATGACCAAAAATAACATGTAATTTTAAGTTTGTGTTAATTTTTTGAATATAGTTTTTAATTGATGAACACAAATGGTAAGTTTTAAAATTAAAGAAACAAAAATATTATTATTATAATATTATTTAGATGCAACTACTTACTTGTTCAATCCATTTTATTTTGAATTCGTCTTCTCTCTTTTTATCTACTTCGTGATCATTTGTTTCCTATAAACAAAACACATTAATAAATAATTAATATTTGCAATTTGCATGCATAACAGCCTAATATACTAAAATTGTACGTACTATTTGAGGTACAGCTGTTTTATGTAGCCTTATGTAGCCTTTGTTTGTCACATATTTATCTGTTTCAATGAAATGCTTCGAACATAAAACGCTTCCTTGGGTCGGTTTAAATTAAATTCTTCGCATCTTTGACGTGCTATTATTGAAATCCATTTTGCACACCGCATTGGATTTTGAGGAAAACTAAAAAAAAAAACAAAATAAAATTTCAATTTGTTTAATACCATTTCAGTCAAAATGAAATACATAAAATGTGCCTATTCTATATTTTAGTAAACACAGTAAGTAAATAAGTATAATATTAAACAAAATAAAATACTTTAATAAAAAAATAAATAAATATAATTAGAATCAATAGCGTCTCCACTAAACGGAACAGAATCAAACCACGTAAACCGAACAACTTAAGTGGTCATGCGAGAGAAAGATTTTACGTTTAGTATAAGTGTCTTTATAATCGGTGTGCATTATAACCCCGATTTCTAAATACGATACGATTTAATTTGGAAAAAGTTTTTGAAGTTGATTTCTTAATCAAATATCAATATTTGAAATACAATGATGATAATTATATAATGCTAATATTATTACGTACCGAAAATATGAAATTCCATCCTTTTTTTGCGTCTTAGATGTGTGATTTCCGCAGTTTTTAAACGAGCACTAAGGCATGTTTATCGTTGGAGCGTTCAAGTGGTACTAAATCAAAGTAAGTAAGTTCGGTGGAGTTTCGGTGAGGACATTTTTTCGCCGCTGATTGTGTATCTAGTTCTTTATTAGTGATCGATGTATAAAACATGTGATTACTGCGCAATGAAGTAACAGCGACTGGCCGGGCGCTAGTACGCGCGATGTGCGTCGTGCGTGAGCAGTTGCGGGCGCGGGCGGGTGGGGTCCCCAACCATCAACAAGTACATCGAAAGCACCTGAATCAGATACATTGCTAACAACTCCTTCACCATTGATGTCGAATGCCAATAGTAATCAGTGGTGATGGTGAGTTAGAAGAAACCTATGCACCACTTCAAAAAAAAGGCAACTTTCAATTGTACAATCAATGGAACGAAAATACTCTTATTTGGATGGAGGAAAAGATTATTTGAAACTCTGCAAATGTTTGCTTTATTTTATTTGCGTTGATAAAAGACCGTTTGACATTGTAAAAGGGCGTGGGCTTAAAAAATTGATGCATCAAGCGTGTCCATCATTTAAAATTCCTCATGTAGATACCCTTAAAGCACAATTCGAACACTTTTATAGTGTAATGCGTTTGAAAGTAGAAAATATATTTGACAATGTAGATCACGTGGCATTAACCTGCGATATTTGGAGTGAGATGATGACTGTTACCAGTTATTTAGGGGTTACTGCTCATTATTTGCAAGAAGACAAACTGGTGTCACGTTGCATAGCTACCGTTGCACTGGATCAGCGTCATACTGGTGATTTTATCGCTGAAAAATTAAAAGAAATTTGTGCAGGTATACACATCAGTTTTGATAAAATAACTGCAGTAGTTACAGACAATGGCTCGAACATGATAGCCGGCATAGCAAATTTTCTAGAAAAGAACAAATATTTATCTTGCTTTGCTCATACAATTAATCTAATCGCTGAATCTGCCATGTCAGTCAATGATTTAGGAGCATTAGTGGGCAAGGTACGAGACATTGTAAAATTTTTCAAGAGCAGTGTAATCCTCAGTGGTTCTTTACGTCAAAAGCAAACTGGGTCTCAACCTCTCAAACTGATTTTAGACGTGAAGACTCGGCGGAATTCCGTCTATTATATGCTACAGAGATACATTGAATTAGCACCAATAGTTCATCAAATTTTGATGTTAAATACAAAAGCACCACCCACACCATCGGCTGTAGAAATGCAAAATATTAAAACATTGATTTGTATTTTGAAACCGCTGGAGTATGTAATCAAAGAGTTATCAGGTGATCAGTATGTAACCATTAGTAAAATAATTCCGATGGTGAACTGTTTGAAGACGCAGATTAATAAAATACCTATGGCTGTAGGTGATGGTGATGGTCCCCATGGAAGGGTAATAGAGACAGTAAAAAAATAAATCCTAAAACAGATAGAACGCCGATTCGGACATATTGAAGATAATTATTTGATTGCAATGTTATGTTTGCTAGATCCGAGATTCAAGAATATCCATTTTCAGGACGCTAAAGCTTGTGCAAAGGCAATTTCTTTACTGAGAAGATATATAACAACGTCTCCTAGTGTTGTCGGCAGCGATCATGACAGCGATTCCTCTTTTGAAACAACTTACGATTTTTGGAGTCACCACAAGAAATTAGCTCACACGAAAAAGCGAAGTAAAACCAGTTCTTCATCACAGTTTGAAAAAAAGGATGAAATAAGCCATTATTTATCTACACAGGTTTCGCCACTTTCTTTGGATCCTCTGAAACAATGGGAAGACATGAAAGTTGTTTTCCCAAAATTACATAAATTGGCACGAGAATTTTTATCGATTCCTGCGACTTCAGTGCCCTCAGAAAGATTGTTTTCGAAAGCTGGAAGTACAATTACTAAAACCCGTAACCGCCTATCGCCAAAAAGGCTCGACAAACTTCTTTTCATGAGCGATTGTACCTAGGAGGAATGGGATTTATAATATTTTAGATTAAAAAATTGTGGCTTTACTTACAGGTTGTTTTTATTTATCTTATAATTATATGTACCATTTGTTACTTTTTCATTTTCTCTTACTGTATAAAGGTACAGACGATACTTACTGACTAACATTGACAAACTAACGTATGGCGTAGGCCCTGCCTGAGAAAAGAACTCGATACTTTGAGGTATCGATACTTTTGTGCCGATTCTTTTACGAGGACAATACTTTTTTATCGATACTACTCATGAGTACAGTATCGATACTTTCTATTCGATACCGTGTCCCTAACTGTGTCAGTGAGATATCGAATTTGCTCCTTTTTTTTTCTAAACGTACGACATTGCTTTTTTCCAGCAGTCATTCTACTTACGTCATCTCTATCATAAAATAGTTCAAGTTCTTTACGAATCTTGTTTTCGGTTTTATTTTTATTTCTTATTCTAACCATTTCTTTCAATCCTTGCAGCAGTAGGAGGAAGCATTAGCGATCTTGTGTCTTGTTTTGAAAAAAATCTGAAGGCATTTAAAATGCATCATTTTAACTGGATTTACCAGCAAAAGAAATACCAAGAGTGCGTTAAGAACCTTCAACCGCAGGAAGCAGTAATTATTTGTAATATAAATAACCAATACAGGTACCACACACACCGGTCAGGAATCGGATATATCCATGGATTCATCATCCACAGCTTCATCTAAACGTAAGAACGTCCAGGACATAAGACAAGATTTCCTGGACTTGGAAAATAAGTAACTAAAAATTTTAAAGCAAAATTTAAACAAGGATATACAGGAAACTGCCACTTATGATATGGAAGATTATCACTTTTTTCAAAGTATTTTGCCGCAAATGAAAAGTTTCACAGCCATGCAAAAAAACAGAGTTCGTCAAAAAGTTATCCAAGCCATCATGGATGAGTCCACTGTACCCGACTCTTCATATTCATATCCATATTCAGGTTACAGTACACAACAATTGTAAATTATAATGATCATCTAGGGCGCACCACAAACCAAATACAAATCATTCGATAGATTTATCGTATTTTCATATTTATTTAGTAAACAACCCATCAAATACGTCACACAAATGTATCAGTTACATCCACATTTTATTATTATGCCGCACACATGTGTATTTGGTGTGTGGTGTGCCTAAACAATCATTACTTACATTTTTTGTTCATGTTCACCACGTAATACAATACTGTGACAGTCTTCGGGTATTAAAGAATACATAGATCTGAGATCTTCGGTCTTTGCTTGAGGCTTTGCCCTGAGGCCAAAGAACGTCAAAATCTTTTTCTGAAAACCTTTGCTTTTTTATCGACACATCCAGGTTTTGAATTTCTCCATTCTCTAACGTCATCGTAATTAAATATGGATCTACTTTTGCAATAAAATTTGTTTGGTTTTCAACCAGTTTATTTTATTTTTACATAATTATTTTGTGGTTAACTATTTTTTTTAATGCGTTTTGTGCTTAAAAAATGTTGTTTATTCATTCTGATGACCTGAAGGGGTTTTTTCTTTTTACAGATTTTCATGATATTCATGTATTCTTCTGCGGTGTAAATGCGCTCACGATGCTTGAGCTCACATTCAATTTTGCTGAAGTCAGTGTCATAAGGCAAAAAAAGAATGGCCGGACTTTAAATATCTGAAAGGTATCGTTGTAAGATTTTGGTGGCTATTGAGTACAGTTTTCAGCATCAGGATTATTTTAATATTTCTATTTTATCCTCCGCAGCAATCGCTCCAAAGGACTAAATTCTGTACGCCATCTCTCATATCTTTTTTTTATGAAATTTCATTTCAATTTCAACTTCTTGGGCTCCTCGTCCGGCTTCACCTTCAACCCAGATGTTACATAGTCCTTGGTCGTTAGAGCTAACGTGAATCCCAGCGTTGTATACCCAAAGCTGACGTTTGTAAAACGAACGACGAACACCATATTATTTTCGACGCCATCGCCTCGCTGTGATTGGTCGATTCCGATTTGAGCTGTCTTTGATGTTTACATGCCGTTTTTTAGCTGGCTTTGATCCCAATAGAGATTTATAAACTAGTTTTTGTATTATTTTAAGCTAGGTTTGATTCAAACTTATAAGTTGAGTTCATAGACAATTGACAGACGTTTATTTTTACATTCATAGTTCAGATTTAAAAAAAGAATCAACAAGCTGCTTTTGATTCTTTACCCCTCATTTATCATAATCGTAACTTCTAATCAGCCTTTTGTAATACTCGTAAGATATATTTTGGGACTCTAATAAAAAAAAGAACTATTAAAATCAGGTAACATAAAATCTAGGATCTGTGTGATATATTTTGAAGCATTTGAGAATGTATAGGCCGGCTTTTCGGGGCATACACAGGGCAAAAGTAACTTAGCTTTTTTTGTTTAGTGCAAACTGTTTAGTACAAACGATGAGTAACAAATTCTTCACGAAATTTTAGCAGCCTCGATGAGCATTGGAAGTTCGATCTTATTTTCGAAGAAGCCTGTGCGCATTTTGCACGTAAACATCAAATATATGCAGACCCAGGAGATCATTTCGTCACATCGGTCGACTCTCATTCTGGTCTAGTCCAGTCCAGTCCAGACATGCCTAAATTATAATCAGCAACTATGTTTGACTAAAATTTTCCCATTCTGGTCCTTTACTTTTACCATTTCCAGCTTGTGTTTGTTTGAAATAACCAAAACTTCTCGCTTGTCTTTCCACATGCAAACAGTTATGTCGGTACATGACTGAAAAGCCAGTTCACCATTTTTCAGTCGTGCTGCAGTCACGGCTGCTGGATTGCCTTACTCCGTAAAGTAGCACACACATATCGCACGTTTAACGTACTGAAATAACTAAAAAAAGAAGTTTCCGAGAAATCGCAAAAAACTATTTAGAAAACCTGGCTTTCCTACAAAATGGCTTATTACTCAAATAAAATAGCTTTATATTATGAAATAATGTATTGAAGGGATAGTTGATAAAGTGAGTATTGGTAAAAAAAACATTTTTCAACTTTTGTGTTATTTCACTTTAATTAGCAACTGGTTATAATATTGCCTGTACTTATACAGAATATTAAAGATTGTGTGATGATAAGCAATGCAATAAGGTCTTTTTTTTAAAAAATATACGACTTTTCAAATAACCCATAAGGTGGGGCTAATGCCTGACGCAGATCATCATCATCGAGCGGGAGGAAACACCCGGGTGTCACCATTGTGACGATCGCCCGGAGGACACGGTGGAGCACACAATGGCGGTCTGCCCAGCTTGCTCTTGGCGCCGGGCGCCGCGAGACGACTCCCGGCCACCGTAAATGCGGGCCTGTGGACGGTGAGCAATGGGTAGCTCACCGTCCGTCCGTCGGTCGACGACAGGCCGTGTCGACGGCGCGTTCGTGTCTCACGCGCGCCTCAAAGAGATGTCAGCAAAGCAAAGGGGCTTGCCAGAGCCTCCACCTGCCGGGGTTACGGGTTGTTCGAAAGAGATACCGCGGCCCCAGAACGTAAAGGGCAAAAGAAGGAACATGGGTGGGTTTTAGTCAGTACAAGTCTGACATGCCCCCCCGCTCCGCCCAGAGTCATTAAGTCATTGGATGGTTTCCCACCTGAAAAATAAAAATGTGGGCCTAATTAGAGTCGACTGGACTTACGCTGTAAAACAGAAACATAGTCTTGAAATTACCATTTAAACTGTGTCGTGCTGTATTTGGAAATGCAGTACAAGTGTGACCACAGTGAAAAATAAATATAAAAAAGTCATGGTAGAAAAATATATATATATATATTGCAAAACGAAAACAAAATTGAAACAAAATCTTTTGAATCTTATCTAAATGACAAAAATTGAACCTTCTTATTTAGTCAGACTTATTTGGCAAGAAAAGGAACTCTTCTAATCTTAACCATAGCACACATTTCTGGCTTTCTCTAAATAAAATAAACCAAATCACTGTTGTCTAGTAGCACAAATATTTCATTTTGAGTTTCTATTAATTGAACCAGTTTCATCACCAAATTCTTCAAAACTTTGGTTCCTTTTTTACTTTGGCAAATCATAACCCTTCTTTTATTTTGCGTGCTTGGTAGACATCAACAGTGTAAAACTGATCTTCTATATTCTTGATGCTAGCTATATGATACTTTATGTCTCCACCAGAATGATCTCTTATCAATACATCATCATTGATTGCCACGGAAGATTTTTCAGTTTCTTCAACAAAAGAATGTTTGTATTGTAATAATTTATTTGAATCGCATGACTGGAGAGCACTCGATATCCGAGTCACTATGTTGAATCATTTCCACACTGCTATTTGAACTTGAAAATATCTAATCTGCATTCAACAATTTTATAATAGACAATTGTGTTTTTATAAAATAAAGAATCATAACAAAGTATGACTTCAGATTCCAACAACACTTATGTAAAAAACTGACGTAACTTCTAAAGCCGACAAAACACTATCGGCAAAACGGAACAGTTTTTTTTTATAAAATATAGGCATAATACACAATTAGTCAAAGAATTGTTAACATGTTTTTGTATAAGGGCAATTTTACATAGAAATGCACCCGTCTGAAAACTGAGGAGATTTTTTACAGGTGTGTTTTTGAGTTGTTTGAGGTTTTCACAATATTTTTGTTAGTATGACAAACTGAAAATTACACTTTATTTCTGACAAAGAACTTAATTTCTATGTAAAAACAATTTTTAAGTGGACACTATAGCAAAATAATGGTCAGTTTGGTGACATTGAAAAAGGGTTATTATAATTAAAATAAAGGGAATTATGACGTTTTTCACCTTTAATTAGTTTCAAATATTTGATATGGAAATGGTTTAAAATTTCTTAAAATTAATTTTTAGATTCGGTTTTGTGACAAGTGATTCCATTGCGATCATTATTTTCCTTTTAATTTTGTGTTTAAGAGCCTGTTTTTTAATTTATAATTTGTATATATGCTGTCTTAAACTATTTGAAACAATATAAGAAAAAATATATTATATATAATATATAAACAAAATTATTATCAGTAAAACAAACCACGTGAAAATTGGGACAGTCACCAAACTGACACATCTAAAATATATTTGAATTATACCTGATACGATATGAGTAAATTATAAAGTTTTCATGAGCGTCTTTTTATCCGGAAGTCGACAGTTAGGTAAACGGGGTGTAAAAATTTTGCTGGACAGTACCGACACAGTGGATACCCTGCTTGGACAAGTAGTAGGCCAAAGGCAAAGAGGTGTAGAAGTTGTCAAAATATATGATGTGATTTTGCTTCCACGGTACTACTCTGACCAGACGCAAGACCACATTGTTTGTGATCCCTAAATCAGGTTCGTCAGCTGGCTTGTCTTAGGTATTGTCTTGTCCAGAATAGACTTCAAACCGGTAGGCATAACCCATCAGGCTGCATAGTACAAATAGTTTGTAACCCCACTTGTGAGGTTTATTGGGAAGGTATTGTTTGAGGAAATGAGATATTTTTGTTGCACACATTTGCTCGTCTATGGAGAGGCGCTGGTCTACAGGTATCGATGAAAAAGTCTTGTTCAGGTGGTCTATTACCGGACGTATCTTATGGAGGCGGTCGTGATCTGGGTGTTCCTTCGGTAAATGATGCTCATTATTATTGAAATGCAAGACTGACCTAATCAGGTCAGTCTTGCATTGCCTCAAATCTGTTTATCGACATCGTGGCTTTTATCAGCGGGTATCCAAACTTGTCGTGCCAGTATGACCGCACGCTTTGAAAATGCTGCACAGACATGAATAACAAAGATCCAATATACTTTTTGAGGTCTGCAACAGTGATAGTAATGGGATTGGCAACATTTTCTTGCACTGAATATAAGTTAGACTCATCTACTATCTTTTGTAGGAAATCTGGTGTAAAATAGTGCAGAAAACATTTGTAGGGTGTATCTAAGTTGGCTATTTCAGTATCTAGTGTAGATGTGGGCTCATGTACAATTTTGCGCTCATCGAACGTCATGCTACCAGTTTTCCATATAATCTGACGCTTATCGAAGCTATTGAAGATACATGCACCTGAACTTGGCCCTGGATCAGCATCTTGAACTAAGGGAGGGTCATCTTCGTCATGTGGAATAGGATCCTCACATTCGAGAACCAAATCTTCCATATCATCTGAGATCAAGTCCTGTACGAGTTGCTGAGCATTGGCATAAAAATTCTCTTCATCGTCATCTTCTAGGCCGTCTTCTGAGACGTTGCCGTCTTCCAACTCCTTCAATATCCTTTCAATGTCATCATCTCTCACCTGGCTTCGTGACATTGCGCTAAAAGAACATACATGCATGAAAAAAAGAACCACCACCAAGTGTGAAACGTTTTGCAACAGCTTCATACCATTCAAATCGTGATTATATAGTGAAAAAATACCCATAACTAACAATAAAACGTACATAATACATTCATTATAGTTATATTATAGCAAAACAGACGAAAAAAAGGTCAGGAAAAAAAATCATACTTATTCCATACTAATAATATTTTATGCCAATTTCCATGATGATGTAGTACTACATCATAAAAGTAAACTGATGTAATATTACATCATTATGCAGGTAAGGGTTAAAAAAAGTTTTCATAACCATCTGGTCTAGGTATTGATTCCACTTTTTTAATTTTCTTTTCGATTTGTGTAAAGACTGTCTGGGGGCAGAAAAAAATGGCCTACCTAACTTTTTGCTTTCTCTCTCCAAGCAGTCTTTTTCAATTTCATTCTTGATAGGTGTATCAGTTGGAATGCATCTTTTTCCGGTCTTTCTACCACGGTTTGATTGTAGTCTTGGTTGCGATTTTGGATAAGCTCAAAATCCTAGAGGAGAAATCAGAGGTTTATCTTAAGTAGAGTGCTTGCGCGGTTGAGTTTCAGTTTAAACATATTAACCCCACTGTAGTTATTAAAGCTTTTAAACAAATAAAAATCAAATTAACCGAAGACCTTTGGGGATTGTCTATTAAAGTTTGTCAAGCTATCATTGAGACTATAGCACCGTACTTAGCCTTTATATTTAATTTGTGTGTGGACCAAGGAGTCTTCCCGGACCTTATGAAATACAGCAAGGTAATACCACTGTTCAAATCTGGGGACAGTAAAGACACCAATAATTATAGACCCGTATCCGTTTTGCCGGTTTTCAGCAAGGTGTTTGAAAAGGTAATGCTTAACCAAATGCTCAACCACTTTAACACCAATAAAATATTACATGAAAAGCAGTATGGTTTCACCAAAGGACGTTGTACCACTGACGCCGGTGTCACCCTATTAAAACACATATTTACTGCGTGGGAAGAGGCACAGGATGCCATAGGGATCTTTTGTGATCTCTCAAAAGCATTTGATTGCGTGAACCACGAAACCCTTCTCTTAAAACTTGAACATTACGGCCTAGGGAAACTTGCCCTTAGTTTAGTTAAATCGTATTTAAATGATAGACAGCAGCAAGTACAAATAAATGGTGTCAATTCAATGGGTTTAAATGTAAAGATGGGTGTACCACAAGGATCGATATTAGGTCCCTTCCTCTTTTTAGTATATATAAATGATCTACCCCATTTGTTTAAAAACCAACCACAAATGGTGTTATTTGCTGACGATACCTCTTTAATATTTAAGATAAACAGACGTGCCACAAATCTTGACGACGTAAATAATGCCCTAATGCAGGTACATAATTGGTTTACGGCTAATAATTTAGTATTAAATGGGAAAAAAACGAAGTGTATAAGATTTGCTCTACCAAATGTCAAAAACAGTGAGTGTGACATAGTATTGAATCAAGAGAAACTAGAATTCGTCGAAAAAACTGTTTTCTTGGGAATAACACTCGATTCAAAGCTACAATGGGGTCCGCATATAACATCTCTTGCAGGACGCCTTAGTTCAGCAGCATATGCTGTTAGAAAAATCCGTCAGTTTACTGATGTTGATACCGCGAGACTAGTCTATTTTAGTTATTTTCATAGTATAATGTCATACGGTATTTTACTTTGGGGACGGGCTGCAGACATCGAGTCTATATTTATTCTGCAGAAAAGAGCCATTAGAGCCATATATAACCTACGTAGGCGAGATTCTTTAAGGGAACAGTTTAAGGATATTAACATCATGACAGTACCTTGTCAATATATTTATGAAAACATCATGTATGTCAGGAAAAACTCGCATCTTTTTAGTAAAAGAGGTGACAGACACAATTATAATACTAGAAATAGGGACCAATTAGTTCAACCAGGTTTCAGGTTAGCTAAAGTAGACTCATCTTTCATGGGGTACTGTTTGAAATGCTACAATAAAATACCTCCCCACATTCTTCAACTGAATGAAACGAAATTTAAATCTTTGTATTAAACGCACACTATGTAGGCAAGCATATTATAAGTTGGGGGATTATATTGATGATAAAAATGCTTGGCTCAATGCTGGTCCTGCTCCTCAAGCATAGGGGTAAACTCATTAATAAGTATCCGAAGCTATAGTGGAAGCTGCAGAAGATTGTAAGACTATCTTTGCAATGTATAGAATCAATTCTCTAGTATTGTATAATTATTAAGCCCATATGTGAGTGCTATGTATTATCATTGACTTGACGAAGCCCTGGTGGTTAATAGTGTCATGCTCACTTAAATGTCTCGCTGATGGTGGCGGGTGTGTCGGGTCATTTAGCTCCCTTCAAAATGGTCGAGCTGAATGGGGCTGATCCATACGTCATGTTCGTGAACGGGCGCTGTCAGTTGGGACTGGTCATTTTTTAACTACCACGGTCATTTTTAATTTATTTAGATTTAAATTGAATTTTGTTTTTTATTTACTCTGGACGCTCTTACTGTGCACGTCTTTCTACATCGTTCTCACATATTTGTATAATCTCAACACGAATGATGTAAATACTATTTTGTAAAAATATTAGAATTTAAAAGAGTGTCCATGGAGTTTCTTGCCCATTCTTCTCCATAGAGATCAACGCTTTGGAATGGGCAACTGCAGTACTTTCACAAGTTATTATGCCTTGTGACCGGGACTGTAGATTCATTTTGTTTCTTGACATTCAAAAGTGCCTGTAATGGTCTAATTGAAATAAATGATTTGATTTGATTTGATTTGTAGATGGAAAAGTTGTGAATGAAGAGTTTTCTTTAGCTGTTACGGATAGTGCTTCCACAGGTTGGGTTAGCAAACTTGGCCTCACTGATTCAGAACATCTATTCACCATTTGTCGATCGGGAGAAGCTGGATTGGTAACATCGCCCTGTTTGGATTTAAGAGGAGTTACTTGATCTGGTAGAATTATAACATTGTTGATCTTTTGAGAATCATGTTCATGACCAAAAGATTGACTTTAACTGGGAGCATCAGAAGAACCTTGTTAAGTTTCAAAGAGCTGACTTAATCCAAGGGCATAAGAAGTAGAAACTTCATGAGATCCAAAAGGCTGACTGGGACCAGGAGCATCAGAGGGGACTTCAAGTGGCCAATTTGTAACTTCACTTGGCATGAAATCATTGTCGGTAAAAATGTGCCTATCAAATGGAAATATTCCAGTTTTTCGGAAATCAAGATTTAATATTTGTGGTTGTCATGGCCCGATCGAAAGCTTGTCCTAGCAATTCCGCAACATTGAAAATATAAATTGACTTTCCAGTGTGACGCACCAACCAGGAATCCATAGCTGCGTTGATTACAACGCAGCTATGGATTCCTGGTTGGTGCGTAATTGAACCATTGCCAGAGCTATCATCACTCGAGACATGATTCGCATTAGCACAGTAGTTAGGATCTCTTACCGAATCATCGCTATCAATAAATAATGGAGCTTCGCCACTTTTCAAGCTTACGGTCTTTGACGTATCAGTTACACCTTCAGTGTTCAGAAAATAATTATCCGTTGAATCAGCTAAGATATGAAACAGAGACGCCGTTTCCGGAGACATAGGAGGCAGCGGTGAAACACTTTTTTCAGCAGAAGTCTCGGTAAGTGAGATTGAGGTTATTAAAGTATTTTTGGAATTGATATCTGCCCATAATGCTGCTGTAGTTTCGTTACTATTAGCAATGACAGGACGTGGGGTCAGTGGTGAGTATGGAGGTGGTTCTATGCTTTTTTCAACAGGAGTTTCAATATCGTCAGTACCGATAGAAGTGTTATTTTATTTTCCTTCACCAAATAATTTGCTAAAGACAGTGGAGGAGACAGAGGATTTTGGGAAGCTTCAGCAGACACGGCAAGCAATTTAGCAGACAAATTAGGATCAGATATAGCTCCATCACCTTTGCAAGTAGTTTTTCCATGGGAATTATTAGCCTCACCATGCGTACTTCTTCTTATTGACCTCCTCTCTTACACAGGGAATCTAAAATAAAAGCCGCTTTTAATCACAAATTGCTAATTTGAACATGCCTATGGAGTAAAATAAGTCTTTTTTGTAGTTCGTAAAGCCTTGGAAATGCAAAATATACAGAAATAACATAAACAATACCTAAAGAAACCTGGATAGGACTGCTAGGTCAAGAGTTAACATAAAACTCTGAAAAATAAATAATATATTATATAGTACTAGCTTTCGCCCGCGGCTTCGCCCGCGTTAAATTTGGGGTAACACAGTTCCCCTTGCGCCTTATTGATTTGTAATAGCAACGCTAAGTTTTCCTTTCTCTTCCCTCTTTCTCCCTCACATCCCACTTTTTTCAAAAAAATATTAGCCTATGTCCGTCTCCTGGTTCCCAACTATCTCTGTACCAAAATTCATCCAAACCGGTTCAGCCATTAAAGCGTGAAGAGGTAACAAACAAACAAACAAACAAACAAACAAACTCACTTTCGCTTTTATAATATTAGTAAGGATTACAAATGGAAACACAGTTAACTTTTTTAAAAAGATTTTATTGGCCAACGGCCAATCAAATTACAATTTTATAAATGTTTGAAAATAACGACGATCGCTAACTATTCGGTGAGAGCTTCCGCACGCCGTGACCACCGACAAAAAAAGGGGCGAGTACCATCGCTAGTATTCGCTACTGACCCCCGTCGGGGGGAGCGCGGGCGGTACCGAGGTACAGTACCCCATGGCCGCGGTAGCAACACCGGCCCCACAGCACGGTGCGGGGCGTGTTTGGGTCGATAAAGGCCTGTTATCTAAAAATATGTGGTGCGAGCTGCATCTCGCACCTGGGAGTGTGGCTGCAGTGTGTGTGACCGCAGGGGCGCTACAGCGCTGTGAAACAGCCACTGCTTGCTTCACGACACCTCCGGCGGTCAAGTCCCCGCCGAGTGAGACCCCCGGTTGCCCGAGGGAGGCCCAGCGGAGGACGACCAGCGACAGAGGTGCCGACTCGGCGCTCCCGCGGTAGGATGTGTGGCCCCCGCACCCCCCGCTTCCAGAGCGAGCCGGTTGCGGTCGAGGCTAAAGGGCCGTGTGTGTGTATGGGCGGCATTGTTCTGTGTGACACCGCCCATGTGGGACACGGAGACGCGGACCCGCGCCGCGCTTCCGCGCGTGAGTCTGTGTGTGTACAGTGGCGTCTGTCTGGAGCGCTACGTGACGTGCCTATATTAACTTAGAACACGCCACGCAGCAGGTATGTCATTGTGTGTAGTGTCAATGTACAGGCAAGCTGCGTGTGAACCGGGAACAGCTTACCTGCGGTCAAGTCCGGTGGTTTCCCCCGGAGGTAGCGGCGGTGGGCGACCTGGGCGGACGCGGGCTGCGCGCGGGCCGCCGACGAGGGACTAGTCGCTGTAGATGGCGAGGAGGTCGGCCAGCCCCTCGCAGGCGACACGCTGCACGTCCTGCTCCTCTTGGATGGCCTGCAGGAGGCGCATCACAATGCGGATGGCGCAGGCTGTTACACGCTGTCTTCTGTCCGCAGAGGCGGCGGCGGGCTCGCCGGCGCCTCGCGGAGGCAGCGATGGTTTGAGTGGGGCCGGCGGCTGCGCGACAGTGGCGCTGCCTGCCGGCCGAGCAGCAGGTGGTGGCGGGACAGCCTGCGCCTCCAATGAGGTCAGGTCGCCCCGGCGGACGTCTTCAAGTGCGGGGGGCGGTGCGGGTTTCTTGCCCCCCCGCTTCTTCTTCTTGCCGTTTTTCCGCCGCTTAGACGGAGGAGCTTCCCCCCGGACTGAGGGCCCGTTAGCCCAGCCGTCGCCATCAGCGACGCGCCAGGTGCCTCAGGGGCGTCGACCTCAGGTCGGGGAATTGGGGCCGTGGATCGGCCGGTGGCGGTCGTGGTGGCGACGGTGCCCGCTCGCCTGTAACGTGCCTCCGCCTTGAAGACGGGGCACGTTATGTGCGACGCTGGGTGATCGCCCCCGCAGTTGGCGCATGTTGCCGGTTCCTCCCGCGGGCGGGGGCAATCACGCGCGGCGTGTTCACCGCCGCAGCGGACACAGGCGAGCGTCCGGTGGCAGTGATGTGACGAGTGCCGGAATTTCTGGCACCGGTGGCATTGGGCGGGCCCTCGTTTACTCCGCCAAACTTCGACCTTGACACCCCGCATGTTTAAAAACACGGAGGTGTCGTAGATCTTCCTGAAATCCGGGGTCCTCTTCAGGACCACGTGGAACACGCAGCCGGGTCTGCCCGCGCGCGCCTTGATGTGGCGCACGTACTCCGGCTGGTGCCCCAACGTGCGGAGCTCCTCCTCTATCTCCTCCGGGGGCGTGTCAGCGGGCAGCCCCCTGAGGGCCACCTTTACGCTTCGCTCCGCCGGCAGCGAATAGGCGAACCAGCTTAAGCCGATCTCTTTCTCCAGGCCCGTTAGGTAACGCTGGACCACCCTATACTCCTCATCTGACTGAGGGGTAAACCGCACGCCCCCCTGATACGGGCGGGCGTGCGGCGGGTGACCCAGCTTCTCCCTAAGGGCCCTGAAATGGGTCGGCCAAGCCGGCAGCTTCTCCACGACCAGCGGAGGATACCTCCGCCGCGGCTGCGACATCGGCTTCGGCGTAGAGGTGGCCCCGGCCGCGTTTCCGCTGGGGGCCGCCGCTGATGGGGTTGGGGAAGTCATAGCATAAGGACTCACCCTGTCCGCGGTGCGCGTCGACGTTGAGGGCGTCGGCGTCGCGGGTGGTGAGCGCCTGGCTGCTTCCGCGAAGGTGGTTGGCGAGGCGGCAGCGTCCCGGCCGCGCGGTGGGGCGCGTTCGCGCTGCGGTCGCGGCGGGTCGAGGCAGTACCGCTTCGCCTCCTCCTCGGACTCCTCGGTGCTGCGGCGCCGGCGCTGCGGTCTCGTGTCCGGGTGGGACGCAAGTCCGCGCTGCGGCGGCGACGGGGTCTTCATCAGGGGGCGCCTCTCCCGAGTAGGCACACTCGGCTCGTCGTCACTATCCGTGGCGGTGACCGAGCCAGCAGACGCGATCGACATGCTCGAGCCGGCTAGCGACGAGCATGCCGACCACGCTGCCGGCGAGTCAAACGCCGAGGTGCGGGGAGGCGCAGGCGAGTCCAGGGCGGCAGAGGCGTGGGGGCCGACATCGCTGGCGGCACCGACGCCTTCTGCCGGAGTCGTGGGTCGCGCTCGGCCGCGGACGGCCCGGGCTGCGGGCTTGTCACGGCGGGGCGCGAGGTAGTGGGGGCGCGGGAGAGCGCGCGGGCCGCGGTCGCAGCCCCGAAGGGCGCAGACGACGCGGCAGGGCGCACCGTCCCGGCGAAGCGCACAGATTGGGGCGCGGCGGCACGCGCATGCAGCGGTGCCGGAGGCGCGGCGGGCCGCGCGGCGGGTTCAGCAGGGCGCGGCGAGGACGCGGGATTTCGCACGGTTGGGGCCGCGTCGCGCACAGCGGAGTGTGCGACAGCGGCGCGCGCTTGCGGGGCGCGAGCGGATGGCGCGGCGGTTTTAGCTGAGGCCTGCCTCGACGAAGGCGGCGCGTCCGCGGCACGGTGACGGCTCGACGACGCGGAGGGCGCAACGCGCGCAGGCGCCGACGACGTCGCTGGGCCGGACACGGAGGCGTCCGCACTCGTCGTGGCCGGGTGTTCGGGCCTCTTCTCGGCCTTCTTCTGGAGTGGCATCTTCTTGGGAGCCGGGGGGGGCGGGGGCCGACGGGATTCGGGCCGAGCGACACGGGGCCAATGTTGGGCATCGACTCCGACATCACCCGGTCCGGACCCCGCAGGGACTCGCTTCCCTCGTTGGAGGAGCCGGCGCCTCCGTGGCCTAGGGAGGCACGGGCGCCAGGCTTCGGCTTCATTGTTGAACTTCAATCTTCAAATCTTGCTTCAGACTTCAGCAGTCTTCAGTCTTCAGCAGTGGGAGAGGTATCCCGCGACCGCTTCAGTGCCTGGGCACCGGGCGTAGGGCTTCGCCCTGTGTTCGTACTAGCAGCGGCGGCCACCAATACGAACACAGGGAAAAGTGGGTGGGCGGTCCGAGCGGAGCGGCTCTCGCTAAGGTAACGGTCCCCGGGTGGGTAGCGTCACCCGACGAAAGCCGCTGCGACGGAGCGCGCACCAATCACAGTGTTGGAGGGGGGCGTGGCCTCCGACTTTCCTCGCGTCCAGTCGGAGGTGGCGCCACGGCTCTTCTGGCCGCCAGCGGAGGCCGAGGGAACTTCAGCTGGAGCTTCACACTGATTGGCACGTCCGTCCTCTTCGACCTCTGGCGGTCCGGGGCGAGTATCGCCAGTCGCCTTCCTTATATAGGCCGTCGTGGTGTTGCCACTCTTGCTTGAAATTTCTTTCTAATACAGCTTCTCCTGACGGGGCTGCGTGCTCGAAGCCCTCAGCAGGAACTTGATGATGGTCCAGCAACACCCTGCGCGTCCAACGGCTGCTCGGCGTCTTTATCATCGGTCTCTGTGGAGATACACAGATTCTAAGCGACATACTCATTTACATTGCTTATCAACAGTTGATCTAAGTTTGTATAGGGCATAGAAGCGTCAGATTATGTACCAAGTAGCCAAACAGGCGTTACACACAAACGTTATATACAAATGTTTCACACACATAGGCTTTACACAGGTCTGTTCCCACGCAACCGAATACCCCACACATACTCTAGTACGCACACAGGATTTACATCAGTCTAGTGGGTCACCCCAGATACCTATTAAGGGCTGGATTTACACAGGTCTGTTGCCGGTTGGGCCACCGACTCACCCCAGAAACCACCCGTGAATTGGATTTACACAGGTCTGTTGCCGGTCATCTCCGACTCACCCCAGAAACCAACAGTGTCATGGTCACCCCAACACTATGGCGCACAGGATTTACATGGGTCTGTTCCACTGCACACTACACACAAAACAATGTTGCCAAACTCAATTACCACAGGCTTGTTTAGTACATAAGCTAATTCAACAGTAGAGAACATGACTAGTAGGTATATAAGCTTACAAGCAATCGTACATAAAGTACCTTAAAAAAATGCAGCACAAGTTTCAGGTGTCCATTCACCCTTCCATAACACCATATATGCAGCAGCTGCCTAACTAATCTTTCCATAAGATCCGGCTAACAATTGGACCTCATATCTGTCATTAGGGAGGAGCTTAGTCACTTTATAAGGGCCTCTCATACCGCTATCCAACTTTCCAGTTCTTTGGAAGCTCTTAATCACATAAACTAAATCGTTAACTTGAAACCTTTTAGGCGCTTTCCTATTTTTATTTATGTAAGAGTCTTGTTTCTTTTTATTTTCGCGAATAAGTTCTTCAGCGCGCTGCCGTCTTAACACGAAGTGCATCACGGTTTGCATTCGAATCTTCGCACGTTATATGCTTGATCAAAGAGTTTATTAAAAGTGTAGTGGAATCAGTGCCGATAAGAAGATTTAATGGTGAA
This sequence comes from Ochropleura leucogaster, assembly GCA_958449745.1. Classification (NCBI taxonomy): domain Eukaryota; kingdom Metazoa; phylum Arthropoda; class Insecta; order Lepidoptera; family Noctuidae; genus Ochropleura; species Ochropleura leucogaster. The sequence continues at coordinate 17,043,837 of OY288215.1, read as the reverse complement.
TATTGGGTAGTTCTATGTTTGGTGATGTTTAAAACCAATTGTAGTTTCCATAATGTTTTAGACCAATCTTTTTCATTGTAATTTACTTCAACACGTATCATGTTTAGAACTGTACGACAGTAACGTTCCACCTGACCGTTCTCCTGATGCATTTCAGGGGTAATGAAATGCGCTTCAATTCTATAGTTAGAAATCCAATTAGTAAACTCACGGTTATCGAACATACGACTTTTATCGCACACTAATCTTTTAAAAACAGGGAAATTAATTGGGTCATTATGCGTTTCAGTTCGGTACAGTCTTGTCTTGGTAAGGCGTAAAGTAAACAGTACTTAGTATACGCGTCAACTATGATAAGTACATATTTATGACCACCACTTTCTCTCAATGGTCCCAGGACGTCCGCGTGTATTGTATTAAATGGAACTGGTTCCTTGTGCCAAGAGGATATTGGTTGCAAAGGTGCGCGAGGGACTTGTTTCTGTGAAATGCACACTACGCAGTGGGTGACGTATTTCCTGACAAATTGCCTTAGACCGGGAAACCAAAACTGTCGCAGGATCAGATCAGTAGTTTTGTCTACACCGATATGTCCGTGCTCGTCATGAAAAACGCGTAATAAACTTAATCGAAATGCCTTTAGTACATAACATAAGAATCGCGCTTGCTCACCCGTGACGTCATACTTATAGTACAAGAGCTCATTATATTTCACATAACGCGTATTATCTAACTCTCCGTTATTTAATTTTTCAAGTATTATTAACGTCTCTTCGTCACCTGCCTGTGCCACTTGAGCCCAATTTTGTGGTTTTTGAACGACATTAATAATATTGACTGGATTCCTACTCAAATAGTCTACGTGTGACATAAGTACACCTTTACGGTATTCTAATGAAAAATCAAAATCTTGCATGTACATCCACCATCTTGCAACTCTGGGTTGGAGATCCTTTTTACGTTGTGTCATTTTTAATGCATTGCAATCCGTGATTATCTTAAAAGATTTACCAATTAAATATTGTCTAAGTGTTGTAATGATTTTACTACAGCAAGGGTCTCCAGCTCATAGCTGTGGTATTTGGATTCCGCACCAGCTGTCAACTTGCTAAAATAAGCAACTACCCGTCTACGGCCGTCATTGTGTACTTGCATAAGTATTCCGCCATAACCAATAGAACTAGCATCGGTATGTAGCTCAGTTGTCAATTCAGGATTGAATATTGCTAAAATTGGTTCATTGGTTAAATAAGAGATAATGTTTTGACGTGCATTTTCATGTTCATCGCTCCAATGAAAGGTTACTCCTTTTCTAGTTAGCACCGCGATTTGCGCCGTTTTAATCGCGTATTTAGGAATGTACCTTCGAAAATACCCTGCGAGGCCAAGAAATTGACGAACTTGTTTGATATTACTTGGTCGTCTTGATTTAACTAATGCATCAATTTTATAATTGCTCGGTCTAACCTGACCATCTCTGACAATCCTACCCAAGTATTCTATTTCATTAGTAAGAAAAGTACATTTCTTTAGATTTATTGAAAAACCTGCTTCAGTTAGCGTTTTTATGACCGAATCTAATAAAACGAGGTTTTCATCAATTTCTTCCGTCAAAATTAGTACATCGTCGATATATACCATGACTTTTCCAGCATCAATAAAGGATTTAAGGGTTTTGGAGATAGTTTTCTGCTAAAAAATTGGCGCGTTTGCTAAACCGTAAGGTACCTTGCAATATTCATACTGGCCCTCTGGCGTAACGAATGCTGTCTTATGAATGGACTCTTCAGCTACCTTCAGCTGGCGGAAACCTGAAACCATATCTAGGGAGCTGAACCAGCGAGCATTTCCTAATCTGTCTATATAGTAGTTGATTAAGGGGAGTGGATGTCTAGTTTTGACAGTTATTCGATTCAGTGCACGGTAGTCCACGACCATTCTATCAGAACCATCCTTCTTTTTAACCAGTAAGATCGGGCTAGCATATTCTGAATCGGATTCGCGAATTATTCCCTTATCGAGCAAATCCTTTACTATAACTCGAACTTTTATTTTTTCGTCATGCGACAACTTATAGGGTCTGTAGTACACGGGCACATCAGTTGTTAACTTTATATACATCTCACTATCTTTCACTGTTGTGGTCGCGGTACCACTCAAAAACAATTTAGAATACTTTGTGAGAGTGTCTAGTAACCGTCCCCTATCAATTCCAGATACAGACGTATTTACTTGATCGGACAAAGAAATCGTATTTACGTGCATAACATCCTTCACGGTTACGTCACTGTGAACTATGCGTTGACAGTCACCGGTCCGCACATAAGTAATGCCTTTTCTATTTAGTACGTCTGTACCGATAATAACAGGTACATTTAAATTATTGCAACCTACAATATAAAAATCAATTTCTACGGTTATATCATTAAACTCAACGGGTAATGTTACAAATGATTCCGATCTAATTTCCGTACCGCCACATAATAACTGAGAAGTAGGCTTTAATTGACACGGGAAATGTTTTACAATATTTTTTGCCATTAAAGAAACACATGAACCACTATCAATTAGTACGTCTAGCGGGATTCCCATTATAACAGCAGTTGTCACATCACGATTTTTATAACTACTCGCAATTTCGCGACAAACTATCACTACCACTTTTATTTCGAAAATTTGCGCGTTCTTTAGCAAAACACGTACTCTCCGAATGACCTACTTTTTTGCAAAATGTGCACTTTAACGCATCGCCACGAGATGTCGCCGGTATCGCGATTGCTTTTTCGTCATTATCACTCGGGGTTGTATTTGATCGTTTATTACAGTTATCGCTCTTATGACCAAATTTATTACACCGAAAACACCGGGCGAGTATCGCCAGTCGCCTTCCTTATATAGGCCGTCGTGTTGTTGTCACTCTTGCTTGAAATTTCTTTCTAATAATAGTATTACTAGGTACCTATAATATAGACACATATTATTATGAATGTTAATAAAAGACCCGAACTTTAACGACCCGGTTTGTATAAAATATGATGAATAGAGTTATAACCTTTAAATGCATGATTTTTCCTTTTTAAATACAATAAATTGTTACAGATAGATAATTAAACATAGATTGAGGGAAAAATAAAGAAAAAAATATTTTTTTCTCAAAAATATATTTTTATTCAAAAACCCACTGATGTAGATCTACATCAGTATGCATTACAGTTGCTATTAATAATGTAGCCTAAGTAATATTCTATGAAACGATGGTTTTCAAATTAAGCTTAGTGCAGTGAATGAAAATCTTTGAAACAGTTATTTCTCTGATTTAGACACAGCGGTACATTACATTTGGTACACGACCATTGCGTGGTGCCTTTACAATTGGACATTTTGCACCGTAATCGATTGGCAAATACAGGCCAATATTTTATTATTATTATTTATACCTATATTACACAGTGTGTCACCCAAACAATTACGAAACTCCCCAAGATTTAGGCAGTTGCTGTTTTGAGACACCTTTAGCAATTAGATTTTTTTTTCATAAGCACCCATGAGTTGATTGTAGTGAGGTCCAGTAGATGATAAAACAAGCATAAGTACCATTTTCGGCTCTTTATTCGAATCCGATAGCGTCCTAAAAAGCTATCCATTAGATCGACTCCGCCCATATGCATATTGTACTCTTGCACAATTTTGGGACAAGGGATGTAAATTTTTTGTTTTGCCTTCTTATCGTATCTTGATACTTTTTCAACAGGCTCGGCGCCAACGTAAGTCGATAAAAGAGTGACGACTATATTATCTTTCCACGCAGTGACCGAAAAGTCTACTCCATCTGAATGGGAAACGCGTTCCTCATATGTACCTCTTGGAATAGATGTTTTCATAAGTTCCTTTTTGTCAGGGAGTCGACAATTCGGTAGCCTGTTTTGCTGAATAGTTCCGACACATTGTATACCCTGTTTAAAAATTATCGAAGAATACAATATGATTGTTCATCCTTGGTATAATTCTCGCCAAACGTATAACGACGTTGTTTGTTATTCCGAGATCAGGTTCATCGGCTGGTTTTTCTTTTTTTTCTTCTTGTCCAGAATAGACCTCAAATCTGTAAGCAAATCCCATAAGATTACAGAGAACAAAAAGCTTATAACCCCACTTGTGAGTCTTATTTGGTAAATATTGCTTTAGGAAATGTGCAATTTTAGTTGAACACATCTGCTCATCAATCGAAAGCCGTTGGTCTATTGCAACTGATGAAAATGTCGTATTTAGCTGTTCTATCACAGGCCGAATCTTATGGAGGCGATCGTGATCGGAATGGTCTCGCGGAAGATGTTTATTATTATCGTTGAAATGTAAGTAGCTCCTACCGATCATCTCAAACCGATTCACCGGCATTGCGCTCTTTACAGGATTGTACCCAAACTTGGAATGCCAGTATGAGCGTACACTAGGGAAATGCTCCACTGACATAAACAAAAGAATTCCTATGATTTTTTTTAACTCCCCAACAGTAATAGTGAAAGATATTGACAAGTTTTTTTGTACTGCATATAAGTTGGTTTCATCAACATTTTTTTGAAGAAAGTCAGGTGTGAAGTAGTGCAAAAAAGTTCAGTAATAGCAGAGCCTGCTGTGCTTGGTTGGTGAATTATTTTCGATTCGTCATACAACAAACTGTCTTTTTTCCAAAGGAGTTTCCTTTTATCAAACTCCACATTATGTTCATGATCTTCTTGCATGGATCCAGGAAAATCTTGAACCAGTGGTTGATCACTGCAGGCAGCTTAATGGTCCTCTGCATCCTCATCTTCCAACTCTTGAATTAGTTCTCTTGCATTACCAAAAAAGGATTTTTCATCGTCACTTTCATCTTCCAAGCCATCCTCAGAAATATTTCCATCTTCCAATGCCGCCAGAAGTTGTTCTATATTTGTATCTGCGACTTTACGGGACATTCTGAAAAATAATTATAAAATTCGTATGAATAAATTACGTATCTATAACAAATAAGTCAAAATAAAAAATATAAATGTATATTATACCTACAGTAAAACTATTTTTACCCGATTTTGCATACTGATGTATTTATACATCACAACTATATCGCTGATATTTACTAAAAACTGTTATTGTATTCTAAAAAAATAATAATGTAATGTTTTCTGCTTACCTTTATCCTCTCGTAAATCAATTTTAGCACGTAATAATACTATTTAGTATCCCCTAAAATGAAATTACAAATTTACCGCCAAGGTGTGTATTTGAAAGCGTGGCGCCAAGCTGTCAAATTACGAAAATTTAAAAAGTTATTCGACATATCATGAAAGCTTGCGTTCAAAAACTAAGATAGATATTTTTAGTACTTATTAAAAGTAAAAAATACTGCGTTTGAGTTACCGTTTAGAAATTATGTGAGGAAGAAAACACTGATGTATATAGACATCATTATGTATTTAAGAGATAACAAACTGAAGACAACTAAAAGAAGTTTCAAAAAACAACAAAACTTTTTTAACCTCAAAATTATTAACATACCTTGATTATCGTTCTCTTTATCATCCGAATGGTTAAGGCAGCTATTAATCATAAAGGAGTTCACTCTCTTCATTATTGGGAACAGTAAATCAATATTTACCGAAGAGTCTCTGGACACTGGGAATCCCGGGGAATCGGCTGCAGTAAGACGAGACAACACGAGGAGACGACAGAGGCGGGTCGGAGCGGTCGGACGCCTCAGTGACGCGTTACTGGTGCCCCCTCAGAAACCGGAGACTCCCGTGACAACTCTGTGGGGACCACTAAAGAACTCTTCGTCCTCCGTTTGCCGTCCTTGTACCGTCCCAGTCCACCGCTGAATATCTCCTTATATCTGTCGAGTATATTTACAATACCTTCATTAATCTGTACACAATTGATGTCACTCATACCTTTACATGAAAATGTTGGTATTTTTATTTGTAACTCCGCTAACCATTGCCTACTTATCAAAGATGTAGTGCCATTTTTTATCACAACCAATTCAAGCTGTTTATCTTGCCCCCGATATCGAACCCGTGGGCGAACAATACCTAATGGTTTTATTTTAGTGCCATCATAAAATTTTAGTGTTGTATCGTCCTTCTCAAGACACAAATGTGATAAGTAACGTTTGTAGGTGCCATTATTTATACATGAAATCGCTGTTCCTGTATCCACTTCCATATTTAATATAATACCCTCTACAGAAATAGATAAACTCACTGGCTTATACTTGTTGAGTCCAATAAGGTTTAAACTCTCTTCGATATCTTCCACGTCGGAGTCGCTCACGGCCTCTGCGGAAAACATATTTCCACTTCGCCGGTCGCGCCCGCGACGGTATGAAGTTCTCCCGCGTGACGATTGACCTACGTTCTCCGGACACACACGACGTAAGTGCCCCGTTTGTTGGCATCTACTGCACACGAACTCCTTATAGCGACAGCTTGCCACACTATGGTTAGTGGCTCCGCAAGCTGTGCAGTTGCTATTGCGCCCCGCACCTGATGCGCGGTTCGCGGCTGACCCGCCGCCGCCGCCGCCGCCTGCGCCGCTCGGCCCCCGGCGCTTGCGCTCGCCCGGCCGCATGCTCACTCCGCCGCTCCTGCCGCGACTCGGACCGCTGCCATCTCGTTTGTTCGATGAAACCAGATGCACCGCTTCTGCTTGAGGACTAGATGTGGACTCCACATCCACTACCGCCGCGTCTGTTTCCGCTACGTCCAAAGCATTCGCTAACTGCACGGCTTTCATAAAAGTTATTGAGTCATCCTCCGCAAACAGTCGTTTGTCTGATGATGTCGCTCCTGAGTCCGCATATGAATTGGTCACGTAGACTTTCGCTTAAATTTTCCGCAAATTTACAATGGCGAGCTAACAATTTCAAGCTCTTCAATTCAGTGACGCAGGTCGCCACGTTTTCGCTCGCTCCTTGTCGCTTTTGACGGAAACGATATCGTTCGGCTAACGAAGATGGCGTCGGTTGTAAGTGCTGACGCATTAAACTAACCACTTCACTGTATTTTAACTCCGCTGGTTTCTTTGGACTCGATAGGTTGACGAGTAAGTAGCTCGTATGCTTCATCTCCGACCATAGAAATTAACGTAGTCAACTCCTCCGCCACTTTATTCACAAGGAAATACATGTCCAATCTATCCACATATGATGACCACTGACCCGTTTTCACCTCAAATTCGCTCATCTTCCCAATCGACATCTCGGTAATTGCTTATTGATTACGCCCGCAATATTCACTAACGTACTAACGTAATTAATCCTCGTCGCCACTGTGATATTTGTGAGTGTTGGGTGAAGCAATGAAACGTGGCATCCATTAATAGTTTATTGCGGACTGCTGGGCGCCGGCCGACGACCAGTGTTGCCAACTGCCTACCACAGGTTATACATAATCACTGATTATGTATAACCTGTGGTAGGCAATAAGTGCCAGCCAGTAAGCTGATTATTAATCAGCTTACTGGCTGGCACTTATTGCTATTCTATATAAAATATAGAATTACCTACATCACACCTCCACACTTAAACTTCCAGTATATAACTAAAACTAGCTGTTCCACGCGGTTTCACCCACGCTGCTCAGCACCTGTTGGTCGTAGCGTGATGTTATATAGCCTATAGCCTTCCTTAAGAAATGGACTATCCAACACTAAAAGAATTTTTCAATTCCAACCAGTAGTCCCTGAGATTAGCGCGTTCAAACAAACAAACTCTTCAGCTTTATAATATTAGTATAGAAGTATAGATAGGAAGATATAAAACTAAACGTTAACATTAACTTACACACTAACTTAACGTAATTATTAGAGATGTCCTGACTAGTCGGCGACTAGTCGGTAAAGCCGACTATTCGGCCACTATTGTAGTCGTCGATTAGTCGGCGACTAGTCGGCAATGAGCGCCGACTATCCGGCTTCTTACGTTGTATGTAATTCTCAAATCAATAATAAATAGGCGGAAGTACATGAAATAAAAACCTTGATTATACATTTTTATTTTTTTATTTTATAATCAGTCTTATACATTAAAAATGTAAAGCAATCTTTCCTTTGGTAATCAGTTTTTAAAATTACTTGCTTGTAAAGAAAACATAATTATGACAATTATTGAACAAAATTAGTGCCTATCCTAATTAACATAAAAAACAACATAATATCTATTTATCTTCAATGAAAAGGCGATTGGCAAGAACCCATGTATTTTCAGTATCACATACAGGCCTACCGTTTCATGGAATGAATATATGGATTTGAATGCTACAATAGAGTATAACAAAATATGTAATGGTAAGATATACATTAGACTTGGGGATATTAGATTGATTTATTTACATAACCTCAAAATGGACTATCAAAAATAGAGTACGGTAGGTACCTACTACCTACATACTTATGTAACTCAAGGCAGATCCTCAAGGCGTCGTCCTATTTGGCTAATCACCGTACGATTGAACGATGCGATTGCGTCGCACGACGAGATGAAACTCTGTGCTCGCACGATGATTTGCAAGCTTTAATTAGTACACTCTAAAAAATGTGGGTTTTTCGTCGAGCGACGAAATCGCATCGTTCAATCGTACAATGATTAGCTAAATAGGACGCCTACATCATACATTTCAATCAGATAAAGTGGATGGATTGTACTTTTAACTATAGAAGGATTTTTGTGATAGGTGCTAGTAAGACTTTAAAGTAGGGTGTTCTCAGTTGTGATATGAAAACAATACCTATTACTTGCCTATTATAAATAATTTGATTTAGATTAATTATTATAGGCCATCCAACTGCTATGACGTTACTAAAAATAATAATTAACCTCCTTTCCGTTCCTTTTGCGGGATTCGAATCCGCATCCAAGATGATCCATGATCTATCTATATGGTGGTCGTCAACAGGATAAAAGTTAATTAAGTAATAAAAACAGTATAGATAAAAAACAAAACCACAGTATTTATAATAACTTTTTATTCTAATGATAACAATATATTGTCAAGAAATACCGCAGGGGGGATTGTTCCGTCGTGTCGAGCGTAAGCTAAATACCAAACCACACTCATGACATGTGAACAGCAGCCCACGGTTCTGAGTCCTACTATACAGTTACAACAGTAGTCGATGATGGCACTCCGACCTTGCTGTTCCCTTTCAACGGCTATGAAAACAAAATATGTGTTCCGTGCCACATGACGGGACTTTATTTTAGCTCTTAACAAAAAAGTATTTTCTCCCCTTAAACTGGTCAATTCCAGCTGGTCGCGACCTATTTCGAGTTTGTAAAGTCTGTGAAAACGGAAATGTTCTCCAACGTATGATCTAGCTTGACGGATCTGGTATGTGCCACACGCAAACAACACCAATTCTTCTATGGAGAGCCGTGGGAATGATAAATCTGAGGCGTGATAAGCGCACATCACAGTTTATACACCGAAGATCAACTGCCGACATTGTTATAGCATGAACAACATTCACAGAACACCAAAACAATGTAAAAAAATAATAAGAGTCCTTTCTCAGTACTGCGCAGGATTATACACTGAACGCAAATTGTAATGCGATGCACAAAATAAGAGTTCACACTTCAGTTGTAGATGCAGTCACGATTACAAAATAATATCACAAACGATGAATTATGTGCAGGTTCAAACATTTAAAACACAATCATGACCGCAGAATAATCATGAACATGACGGTTCATATATTTTTTTGTATTTGGCATAAGTGACAGCTGTGTTGCCAAATATTGATTAACTAATCGGATCGATTAAAATCATCTAATCGATACAAAAACTAATTTAGAAAAAGCAATGCTATTTAATCTTAAATGTTGTTTGAAATGAGCATCTATTTCAGAATTAAATCGATCTACATTCTTTTTATTTGATGAAAAATATTTGCACGAAAGATACTTTCCAAAACATACATAATACTTGTGGGTTTTATTTATTTAATTGAATATTATTTATGTACAAGCAAAAAAAACTAATACTAATATTACTAATAATAGTGCAAATGTTTAGGCCGTCTATTTAATATCCCTTTTCATATTTTTAAGTGATTAATTATTGATTAGGTACCTTTCAACATACATTCTGTAACATTTTTAACACACGCCATCACCCGTGAAATACTTATCATTCAAGAGTCACTACATCAAATCTGATTTAAGTAGTTTATATATTTATTTTGTATTGCACATATTTTATTGAATAAACGATTTTTTTTTCTCTTCAGTAAAGAACCCAAATCGATAAGGATAATTAAATTAATTATCCTCATCGATAAGGGTTTATTGTATGGCAACACTGACGTAATACGTCTATTTTATGCGTTTCGTTTTGCATAATTGCGTTTTGTTTCCGTAACGGGACTGCACCCCAAAATACATACGTTTTTTAATTACTCCCAACAGCTAAAAAACCATTTTACCTTTTAAAATAACTACGGGTATAGGACCTATAATTTGCATATAACTAGATTTTGAAACGTGTGGATTTGATCGGATACCCCATTCGTCAATCTTCTTTATAAGTATTTCTTATTAAATAATAAAAAGTAGATTTTAATAATTAACAAACTCAGTTATAAGTATTAATTAAAGCATGTACAAGATACACAGTAGTATATGTATATATATATTTAAATATATAATATATATATATAATATATCCAAAAATTATAAACATGAACTGTTTGATAAAAACAAAAAAAACGTACTACCCACATAATTTAATCAAATCAAAGTCACAATTGTGACAACCAAAAATGTCATAATCTCCTTATATTTTTTACTAGCTGTTCCTCGCGGCTTCACCCACGCTGCTCAGCACCTGTTGGTCGTAGCGTGATGTTATATAGCTGCACCCCTACTCCTGCCACTCCTGGTACTAGTGGGGCAGCTTCAGCTTGTTCTTTTGATACTTGCCCCATGGATCAAAGTATTATCACTTGAAGACACTGCAGAATCATTATGTTAAAACGTAATTTTAAATTTCGCGCCTAGCAACACTGCCTCACTCTCTCTACTCGGTGACATTATAGTGGCTACATGATCTCTTACAAATTAATTAAAATAAAGCGCAATTACAAAGTAAATAGTTGTTGTGACTTAAATAATATAACAGGTTATGGGCCCAGACAGCCCGGAAATAATAAATAGTGAAAATCCAAATGTAAATATAGTGATATTGGACTTTTGTATGATTATAACCTCAAAACCGCAACGTGACTATTTTTCTCTCAAACTTTTAAAAACTTATCGTGTTCAAAGTGGATAAAAGTATTGAAAAATGGCATCAAGTAATCAATTGGCGTCAATCGAAAAACTGACCGGCCGGGAAAACTACGCAACTTGGCGATTTGCAATGCAAACATACCTACAGCACGAGGAACTGTGGGACTGTGTAGAAGCCTACGCAGGAACGCCAATAGATCCGAAACGCGATACCAAAGCAAGGACAAAAATCATCCTCTCAGTTGATCCTACGAGTTACGTGCACATACAGGAGGCCAGTACTGCCAAAGAAATATGGGATAAGCTGTCCTCAACGTTCGATGACTCCGGGCTGACACGACGAGTTGGTCTGCTGCGTGATCTCTGTAACACGTCACTAACAGAATGTCAAAATGTGGAAGAGTATGTGAGCAGGATAATGAGCACTGCTCATAAGCTCAGGAATATTGGTTTCAAAGTGGACGACGAGTGTCTCGGCACCATGATGCTCTCCGGTCTGCCAGAATCTTATAAACCAATGGTTATTGCCCTGGAAAGCTCAGGCATGAAAATTACTTCTGGTTCTGTCAAAGCAAAAGTACTACAAGATGTTCGACCATCAGAAAATGATACAAAAGCATTTGCAGTTAACAAAAAGTAAAAAAAGGAAAATCAGCTTGATACTCGAATAAAAATTCTTCGAACAGACAACGGCTTGAAATATGTCAACAAGAATTTCTCTGATTATTTGAAAGGTGCAGGTATCATACACCAGACGACCACAACATACACACCTGAACAAAACGGGACTGCGGAACGAATGAAATGCATGTTTCTCAACGCCAATCTATCTAAACAATATTGGGCTGATGCAGTACATACCGCCGCCTATGTAATAAATCGCTCACCAAGCAAATCTCTCTCGTTTAAAACTCCCGAAGAAATGTGGTCTGGACAAAAACCAAAGGTAGAACACATGCGTGTATTTGGTTGTGAAGCTATGGTACACTTAAAATGATTTTCATTGGCTATTGTGACCATACGAAGGGCTACAGATTTGTGATACCTAATACTAGGAAGGTAATAAAAAGCAGACATGCTACATTTTTGGAATCTACTGTCAAAAGAGATTATGGACTGGTAGAACTGTCAGAGAAGAATTCTACAAGAAATGATAATGATAGTGAAGAAAATAATGAAACTGAAGATGAAGATACAAGTACATGCTCTTATGAAACTGTATGTGAGACCAAATCAAATTCAGACAGTGATTACATACCGGATATCAGTTTCTCTTCTCCTTCAGTAAGCAATATAATAATAACTTTGAGACCAAGATGGAATAAAATTGAAAATATCTACCTATGTCAACGTGAAGACAACCCTACAGATGTACCAAAGACATACAAAGAAGCAGTGAGTTCAAAAGAAAAAGATAAATGGATAAAATAAATTGGAGAAGAACTACATGCTCATCGGAAAAACAAAACCTGGACATTGGTTGAAAAGCCCGTGAATGCTGAAGTGATAGACTGTAAATGGGTGTTTCGTATCAAAAAGGAACCAACAGGTCCGAGGTATAAATCTCGTTTGTGCTAAACGGTTTGCACAAACAAAGGGCATTGATTATCATGAAACGTTTGCCGCAACGGTAAGGTATGACTCTATACGCTTATTCCTAACAGGAGCTGTTCAAAATAATCTAAAGTTCATACAGATTGACGTCAAAACAGCATTCCTGTATGGAGAACTAGATGAGACCATACTGACGACACCACCGGAGGGACTGATTCATGAAAATATGGTTTGCAAACTCAATAAATCGCTGTATGGATTGAAGCAGGCCCCAAAATGCTGGAACAGTAGTTTGATTCCGTACTTAAGAGATTTGGCTTTGTCAACAGTAAAGCTGACCAGTGTTTATGTTACGGCTAATACCCGAAATGCGGCTACACCTAGTTTTAGCCGGTTAGAACTAGGTGTAGCCACTTACTCTCGGTTAAACCTAGTACGAGCCGATTGTTTTCAGGTAAAACTAGGTCTAGCCTTCGTCGTGCCGGCTACAACTAGATCCATCCATTCCCTGTTGGATAAAACTAGATGCAAACAAGTTGAAACAAGTAACAGGCGCCTGGATCACGCGAGACGCGTCGCGCTCGCGCGCCCCTGCTGCCCCGCCTCCCGTCGCCCGCGTTTGCCCTTACGCTTTGAGTTTAGTCAAAGAGTATAGATATATACAGGGTAAAGAGAGCCCTCTCATGGCAATTTGAAGCAAACCTGTTTGACAATCAGCGACATCTGGATATTGGCTCCGGAAATAATTACTAGCTTTGATAAATTCTATTTTTATAGTCTAGATCGGTCCTGCTTTTGTTGTAGCAAAACTAATATAACTCTACACTGCACTTTTTAAAATTAAGTATATTGTAGGGTCTTTATTTCATTTTGCCACAACAAAAGCAGGACCGATCGACTAAAAGGTAAAAATAATAATAATAGGGTGGAACAATAAAACAAATGTTTAAATATTAAGTACTCATTTTTTATTTTTATAATATTTATGTTTATCATAATATTGTTGCGCAGCAATTTTTAATTGATCATCACCATTGTAGGTTAATTTTCCGGACAAAATTATATATAATAATAATTATATATAATTATATAAAATAACATTTATGGAAGTATTCATAATTTTTTTCTTTATGCGTTGTGCAGTTGAATGGAAAATCGACCATTACATCTGCTGTTAATGTAATGTTCTGTTTTATTTTTTTCCTAGGCAATTTTTTTTAAATATGCTACTATTAAATTTTGTAGGTCATGGAAACAATTTTCTAGTTCTTTGCTTGGATAGCATAACCATTTTTTATTCCTATGCTCCTTAGCTTTAATGAATAAATTTCTATTTTGGTCTCCCTTATCAATAAGGTTTTGCCTGCAGTTTTGACAAGTCTTTACAATCATTTTTAGACATTTTGTCAGGACCCAGCCACATACATAATTCCTCTGACCTGCATCAGTATCCCTGTTAATACTTAAAAGGTCTTCATTAAGTTTAATTGTATTGTTTTCTTTGGGATCATCAGAAGTATCAGTATTACAATCTTGTTTTTCTGTGAAGAAGAACTCAAGAGTTTGAAGACACTTGTTTGAGTCTTCTTCACAGTTTGCTCTCCCTGAATGAGGCGAGTTATAATTATTTAATAACAGTGCTTTATATGCACCTTCAGAAGCGACTGTGTTCGGAGAATTATTGTTTGCCCCATGACTTCTGATGTTCCCAAAAAAGTTTTCCACTGGATCCTGATTCAAATTTCTTGTCAAAAGGTAATCAAAACCGTATCTTTGGGAAACAATATTCCAAATGGTTTCCATACCTTCAATCGTTTTAATTAAATTAATAACAGATGGAATATTTGTTTTGATGAATCGAGTTTTGTTTCCAGTAGTTTTATTATATCTAAATTTAACAGTTTTTAAAATTATTTTAGCTTGCCTCCATAATTCATGATGAGGTGAGTGCTTTTTAATAGCCCCCGTATATTTTTTTTCCGTTAGGAATGCAAAATGTGCTTACATTTAGTGTATCAAATAAGTTGTCCAACAACAAAGTAATTTCTATTAATTGTTTGCAATCATTTGGTAGATCTCCCCTGGCCGACAAATGTTCGGTAGCCACAGCAACGCTATGGCTAAATATTTGGGTTGCAGATTTGACCCTCATTTCATTAATTTTGTCTGGATTTATATGTTCTTCCGTCAATTTATCTAATAATCTTAGTTCACCATAAGATTTGTCGGCGCGGCGTAAACTTTTTGGAAGTACTCCCATTTTACAGTTTTTACTGTGTGGACTTACACACTAAATCTTTGGTAATTAAATTATTTCTAATTCCTTTAATTAAATGAGGAACATCAAATATAGGTATTATATTTTTTCCATGAATTAGAAAATGGTCATACCGCCATTCTTTTTGCTGTCTTAAGTATTTTGGTTTCGTTACATTTATCAAATCCGTTATAGCACCGACATTTACAGTGCATTGGTCACAGACCGTATTTATTAATTTAAGACCCGACCTTTGAGCATGTTTTATGACATCTATTATAATATTTTTTAATTCTACTTTGTTTAGCCCGGTTGTGTAATAGTAAGCTATGGGCTGTTTAAAGTTTTGTTTTATACCTATGACCATAAAAAGCAAAACATGGTCAGCAATTTTGTTATGTTTTTCCTTCAGGCAAAGCCTTCCAACACATCTTGCTGGACATTATAATTGACCTGTGGTGTCAAGGACATCTCGTCAAATATTAGAGAACACAACCGGTCGTTGTCGTCTTTTTCCGACATAGTTTTTTTTATTCTCTCGGAACACTATAGGGACTATCCCTTGATGTATCTTTATGGTGCTCAATAGGCGCTTCATACATTTAGCAGAGTGAAGTGCAAAGATGCCACTGAAAAAAACCAAATGTGGCAACAAAAAGTGCCTCTGCAAAGCTGCTGGTATTTTGTGCAACTCAAAATGTCACTCTAGTTTAAGTTGTTCTAAGAAATAGTTCATGTTACTTTATAAAAGTGTGATTTATAATTATAATAACACAAAGACAATTTCCTCCGTACATGGTAGCTATTGCTATCGCTAATAGATTCCACAAAAAAGAATATCTAAAATTATAGGAATAAGGACATAAAAAATAAAAACCAATGTTAGGTGAAAATTTTGAAAATAGAACTTAAAAAAATTCTAGCTCCTAAACTGCAAATAATCGCGGAACATACATGGGGGTAATTCGGGTACCCCTTAGCATAAGGCATCTAAATTTTTCCTTTGGACGCCTATCAACTGGCTACCCTCTATGTAAAAAATAAGCAGAATTCACTAAACCAACTTGATAACACAACAGTAATAGCAGTAGCGTCTCTACCGAGTTGAAACTTGCATTGACTATTGACTACGTTTCGTTCTTCCTTTTTACTCGGTCAATATTTGAGGCCGTCAGCGCAAAAGTGGTCTAAGCCCAACATAGTTAGTATGCAGATAATGAGGTTTGAATTTTTATGAATTTAAATTGTATACAAAGAAATTAAAATATACTTGAATTTAGTTTCCAGCTACCCTACCATAACGTGTTAAAGCAGAACTTATTCCGCTGAGGGAAAGGGACAGAGCTATACAGGGTGTCTAGCACCATCTCTTTCAGTCAGTGGAATAAGTTCTGCTTTAAAATGTCATAGTAGGCCTACAGGTGTGTTTAATTAATGTACTATGGTACCATCTTTGTGATGAAGAAATTTTTTTTGGAAAATAATCACAATTCAACCAATATTTTGGAAAATAATCAATCTACATTTCACAATCACAATCAAAACTACATTTTAATGTAATAAATGTTTTTAAAAAAAGTTTATGTTTCTCTAGAAGACCAAAATCTTGATCACAAGTCATATACGAATGACCACTTACTAAAAATTTGTGGTCAATTTTCTTTGTAGTGAACTCAGCATTGGAAACAATGTATTGGCATATAACAGCCATTTTAATATTTCGGTTCTGGCCGCCACATTGGTCTAAATACATAATCAAATGCTTATACTTTACAAGCTTTTTAAGGAAATACAATATGCATGAACCTATTTCCTGTGGACCTCGAGAAGCTATGCTTTCATCCCACTTACACATAAATAATACATCATTTGTTTTCATATTATGTATACCGACACGTATGTCCACAGTTGACGTTTGTAATAGCATATACCTGTACTTATAACTGGAGTTGGTACGCCCAAACAACCAGGGTAGAGTTTGGTTGGTTGGAAAAAATAACATGTTTTTAAAATAAAATTAATTTAAAATTAGAATTCTTAGCCAAACAAAAATTATTTTGATTTGAAATGGCCAGTACTGCAGAACGGCAATTTCATAGGTAAAGACCTAATATCTGCATTTTTTAATTTTTCTATGTCAGTCTTCTTTTCCATCTGCCTAAGTACTTTCTGCCGGCAATGTTCTGAGTAGTAAGCCTATAGTTTTTCTTTTTCCTCTCCAACAGCATTTTTATATTGTTCACAGACATCGCATTGGTCTTTTTTTGGCACAAAAAATGAAATATTAAATTCCGTATTAAATATGCGAAAGTATAAATCGTAATTTGCAGTCTCTTTGTTTTCGGGTTCTCTTAATCTCTTATAATCGCGATGCAGTTCAGCTATTGTTAAGCCACCATCAATATATTATCTACTAGTGTTGGCGCGGAGATTGTGACTTTAAATTCTACTAATAATTTGTTCCAATTTCTGGCTCCTTCCAGTTTCATCACATGATTAATATTGCTGATAGTTCCTTCCACGGAATAGATGAATAAGGTTGGAAAGGCCCTCGCTGCAATTTTGTACTAGGACCAGTGTCGCCGTTTGACTCCCACTATTTTAATTTCTACACTTACGCAAGACTATGTTTACAAATATTTCGCACACAACCAAATCACACACACATAAATCATAGGGCAGATATTCGTTCGCCCACTAGCAATAAGGTCCCGTAGGCATAGACACTCAAACACGCATAATACAATAAAAATATTCATACACGCTAGTGCTTGACAAAGCCGATATTCTTTGTCGATAAATTATCTGATGAATTTATGAGGAAAAATGAAACATTAAATAAACACTAAGAAATAATTTTATTTTACTTTGATTAATTACAAATAATCACTGTTCTTGGAATAAAACATATTTATTAAGTAATTGGCGCTTGCTATCTATATTCATATGTGTTTCATCATTTTCCTGCACTTATCCCATTCTATTTGGGGTCGGCGCTACCCGTTTTCTTCTTCCATTCTCCCCTATCAGACGTCACGGCATCATTTACTCCTTTCTCCTTCATATCATTCCTTACACAATCCATCCATCTTTTCTTTGGCCTTCCTCTCGCTCTCCGTCCATCAACATTCAGATCCATTACTCTTTTAGTCACATGTGCTTCGTCCTTCCTCAGTAATTAAAAATGTCAAACATATTATTAATAATTCTTAAATAAAACGTTGTGCTTTCACTATTTTTGAATGAAGGTAGATTTAATTGGTCACGACAAAAGTCTATGGCGTCTGCGACACTTAGGCTGAACAATTGCGTTGCAAGCTTAACTTTCACCTTATTATTTTGAAAATTAACATGCTGGTAACGGAGCTTGTTCGCTAAATGAAAGTTCTCCTTCATTTAAAGGTTATTTAATGCCTCCAAAAATCGCCATTCTATGGTATTACCATCTTTATTTAAAAAAATATAATAACATTGTAAAGCATTACGGATTAATTTTATCATGTGTGATGGGTCTAGCAGTACAACTACTGGATGATTCGTAGACGGGTTTGGAAAAGAATTTTTTATATCTTTGATTGAACAGTTTAAGCATTCCACCATTGCCATATTAGCAGCGCATCCATCAAAAGTCAGGGAAATTATTTTTATGCCTGTTTCTGCAATAAGTTCCAAACATTGTTTAATTAACTCTGCACGCTGTCTTCCGTAAATTCCGTTAACTAAGAAATATGCAACGGGAACCTTAATATTACAATTTATGTAGAAATACCAGAGCCTTTTTGGCTATTCCTACATGGTCTCCTTCGACGCCACTGCCAATATCGACATTGCCAAGTAATTTTTTTCCGTCCCATTCTATACGACGGCGTATAGCTATTTCATCCAAGGAAAGGGCTTCAATAATGGGATATTTGGTGCTTTTCACTTTATTTTTAAGGCGTCTATGGATTCTGAAGTAAAACCAGGATCTCCTCCCATATTTTGGTACCATTTTCGAAGCGTACGGCGATCTGGGAGGCTTGTATCGAATGTTTTGCGTACATACTCATAAGTTTTTGGGGAATAATAGTTAAGTGTTAGCGCAAAACTACGCAGAGCTGGACTATATTTTTGCTTAGATGGCCCGCCAGTATTTTTTGCGATAATACGATTTGTCAGTTCTTGTACCTGTGAATAAAATTATAAATCAATTTATATTTATAAATCAATTGCTAATCGTTAGTCTCGCTAAAACTCAAAAACGGCTGGATCGATTTGAATATTTTTTTGTTTTGTTCGTCCGAAGACAAAACAAAAAAATGTGTTTGTAAGTAGGGTAGCCAGTTGTCGGGAGAGAACGAAAACTAGTAATAAGATATTATCTCTTCTATTTTTATAAGGCCTCGTCCAATATAAAACCTATCGTACCTTAACATTTATATTTTTGAGAACAGATATCTTAGTCCTGCATCGAAAATTTTTCTTGAAGATCGTTTAAAATGTCTTGCATTTTATTGATTTTTTTTTCAGTCTTCGGTTTTGTGCTTGTATTTTTCGTATCTTCAATCTCTGCTTCTTTATTAAAAATTCATTATTGATAATTATTTTTTGTAGCTTTCTTTTCTTAGGAGTGGTTGCATTTGAAGGTGACATTATGTTTTCCTACAAATAAATGAAATATAAGCATAACTTAATCTCTGTATATAAAAAGTGTTATTATCACGGATATTACAGATTGATTAAAACCCATATTAAAGCAGAACTAGAAGCATGACATTAATCTTTAAAAAACAACTATGAAACGATTCTTGAACATTCTTTATAGGCATTTACTTACTTCAATGTCTTTTCTTTTCAAAGATTTATCATTTTTTGGTGTCAAGAAAACTGAAGTTGAAGCCTGTGCTTGTAAATCCTTAAAAATAGCATAAATAATTAAAAATAGCATAAAATATCTTGAAATGTAGACTTGACAAGAGCGATTATAATTCAAGACAAAATAAAGGTATTACGTAACCTGAGCGCCTTCGCAATTTTGCACACTGGTGTCAATATAACTGGGCTTTTTAAGCGTAACAGCATTGCAAGAATTAGTTGTCTGAAAAATAATGCAAAAGTCTTTACATGCCACTTACAAGTTATACAGCAGAACTACTTATTTCAAAATTGAATTCTTTTTATAAAGCTGAATGCTTGATTTACCGGATTGAAATATTAATCTAATCAATAAATAAATAAATATGGAACTTAATTCCAACAAGTTAGCATTTTTACACAACTTACCAAAGAATTTGAACAAATCTGAACAATTTGTTCTCTTGGGATCGCCTCTGGTTTTAAGTACCTATAACCTGATTTTTTAATGATAAAATCATTTTCACTTAAAATGTTTAGAGCAAATAGTACTTGTCTTTGTCGGCATCCAGTTTCTTCTACCTGTCACGTCAATCCATTGTTCCCTGGCGTTAGGTTCTTTAGGAAACTTAAAATTTATAATTTATTGTATAATTCAAATTCCTCAATTTAAACTAACTAAATAGTGTAAATAAAAGTTTTAAGAATATAAACGTAAATATTTAAATATAACAATATTAAACATAATAAAAAATCAGAGATTAGTATACTAGTAGATGCATGACAGGTCTATGTCCCTTTATAAAGTTCGGTAGGATTCATTCAAAATACGTCTAAATAAAAATATACTATCAATAATCATTAATTAAATATAAAATAATCCAAAAATTATCTTTGTCAAACGTAAATATAGTCGAGAATTCTATCGACGATTTTATTTAACCACATGGTTACCTCACTATCGATAAACATGCGCCGTGCATCACAGCTAATCACAGCAAAGGACGAAACGTCAACGGTTGAAGTGTAGAGGACGCAATGCGTGCAGTACATTGTACGCGTACTTGTTCATTGTGTTGATTGAGCGAGTACACAGCTGGCAATGTATATTTTTTGTAAATTGTTGTAATTATGTTGTTTTAACCCTTACACGTTTATAAGTAATCTAACGAAAAGGAATATCGAGGGTATAGTGTTCAAACCCAATAAGTACGAAATTGACACTTTTGAGATATTGAATATTTAAGTTTTAAGGACAAAATACCTATGTTATTCAAATAATGACGTTATAATGAGTATTTGTGGTAAAAGTGGATATGTTGAATTAGTGTAAAACAGTATTTTTGAGTTTCTGAGGTAGTCCATTTTGTCATAATCAAAATATAAATTACAAAGGGCACTGACTTATTGGGTTTTAGATCTAGAGAAATTAAACATATTGTGTTACTTAAAGAAATGGTTTATTTAAAGAATCATAAAAAAAAACAAGATAAATCACTCTTCGTCACTTTCGAAAGCTGTTGGTTTGATGTACGTCTTCATACCACGTATCCATGCATGAAGTTCCTCTGGTATAATAAGTCTTTCGCACATATTGAGGAGATCCTTTTTTTTAGCAAGGCTAATTGGAAATTGCGTGGAATATAGTTTCTCTATTTCGTTTGGTAATGGTATGTTAGCTGAAGGCGGGTTTGAATTTCTTTTAGCTCTAGTTTTTGGTGTATTAACAACGGCCGTTTTACAGACATCAATGCTACGAAAGTTCTCGGACATATCATAATTAAAATATATTTTTAAGTCTCCTTTAACATATTTAATTCTTTTTATCTTAAGCCAGTTAACCGTTTCCTTCAAGTTATCTTTATTTTTGTTTGTAATTATTGCAGCACTAAGATTTTTCAAGTCTAACATGTCATTAAATTTAAATTCTCTCACTTTATAATTATCAATTTCTATTGTTTCCTTCACATCTTCTTTCGTAATAGTTTTGGCTCTCTTCTTTCTAGCTGCTTTAAAAACGTTTTTCCACTCACTTACGCTACTTATTGTTTTATTTTTAGACGCTGATTCAATAGCAGCGTGCTTGGAATCCACTTCCATGTGAGTGTGGCCACTTTCTAAGAATTTCTGTTCGATTACATCTAAATGATCGATTTTTTGAACTGTCCAGAGCAGAAGTGCTGAGATATACTGATTCCTGTTTTGTCCGCTACAGGTGTCAGAAAAAATACTTATTTCTTTGATGGATTGGGGTAATTCTTTCGATAAGTAGTAAAATAGGCACGTACCTATTTCAGAACTCCCTTTTTTACCATTTAGTTCGCTCCAACAGAGACAGTATGCATTATTTGGAAATTTTGCTTCGTAAATAGTAAAATTATACAATACTAACTTCCTCATATAGTATAATATACTTTCCCCTCCACTTGGTATTTGCAACACAGCTTGTAAATCCATAGTAATAGGCATAAATGAGTCATCTGTATTAGCCCTAATTTTGTCAGCATCTTTTTCTGCTTGACATATTTTTTTACGCTGTAAATGCTCCCGATACTCTTCTTCCAAATTTTCTTTCGAGTCAGCTTTTTCGTATTTTGAACAAATGTTACATAAATCTTTTTTGGGATGAAAGAAACTCAAATTAAAGTTAGCATTAAATATTTCACGGTACTTAAATGCTGAAACGGCTACCTTTTCGGATTCTTTGCAAATGTCCTGATACAGTCTATACATATTGTTAATAGATTTTACGTCTGGAGCCAAATATTTCTTTTTGCTATCTTTACGACAGTAATGGGACTCCATCACAGGAAAAGATTCAATATGTTGTTGGACAAATGCAACGTCTTCAGGGCTTGTTTTATTAGGTGGTTCTTTTTTGCCGCGTTGATCGTCGCTATTGTAAACCCCGAAAGAATCAGCTTTAATCACAGCGTCAGTTATAACATCCATACTAATACATAAAGTCGCTTTGAAAAAATTGAGGCAGACTTGAATATGTTCATTGTTCTTTCTGAAAAAGTATTTTTTGCTGACTGTGCGATCCTTTTTATTTGATGTTTTCTGTAGTTTCCTAGTTTTTACTGGCTGAATCTTTAGGCATGAGAGAATAAAATTTTTTTGTGATACGAAGTTCATATTGTAATAATTACGACACAAAACGTTTCGTTCGTCAGGAGAAAACTTTTGAGTACATTTAAATATACATTTATCACATTGAATGGGCTTTGGCACTTTGGCCGATCTAGCAACACCTTTTGTAATGTAAGATAATCCCTCGGCTTTTCTCACCTTACTAATGTTTCGTTTCCACTCTCTTGGTTGAGCTCTCTTTCGTCTCGTTATGGGTTTGACGGATAACCATACTCTATCCAAAAGATTTTCAAGAATCAACGTAACGAATTCTTTGCCTGTATCGTTTTGAAATTCCTCAGGAATAATACAGTCAGAACCACTACCGTTTCGAATATTTTCATCTGAATCTGGCACGTAAGTTGGATCTTTATCTGAAAAGTCGCTGCCAAATGGGTCTTCTTTCTCACTTGCTTCATCTGACGCATTACAACAAATTATCTGACTTGTAGACGCAATTGCCTCAGGAGATTGACCTGCGGAATTAATAAAAAAAAATGCTATTACTTATAGTTATGATAACACAGAACTCAAAATTTAATTGTACCTATTATACAGACAATCGCGTCACCTAAACGCCGGCCGCCCACTGCAGGACATAAGCCTCTCCAAAGGATCGCCAAAATGCCCTATCTAGCACCGCCTACTAATATAGAACTGGAAAAAATATAAGTACCTGTATTTATGAAAATATCCTCGAGAAGATCCTTCATCTTTAAAACAGTATCCATTTGTGTAAGGTTCAGATCTGATGAACTATTCGAAATGACATCAACATCGTTTGACGACATCAAAGGCACAGCTATATCTAAAATTAATTTAATAAGTATAATCAACACAAACTATCGAACAGTTATAGTACATAAAGTCACAACATCATCTGAGAACTACTACGTACCATGAGTATCCTGTACATTACTGGCTGGATATAGATTCTTTAACCGTATAGTTCGGTACGGACCCCTTCGGGGGCTCGACATTCAAACCTCCGCTGGCTCGGTACTGGCCCCGAAAGGGGTCGGACATTTAAGTCATATGACCTCCTTATTATTTTTGTAAATATTTTATTTTCTGGTTAATAAATAATATGGGTGTGCATTCATTAAGATAGTAGAATAAAAAACTCATATGTAAACGTCATTAGAAGTTCTTTAATTATTGAGGAAGTTTCTTAATTAAGTCTTATAAAATCCAAATGTGTAAATTACGATCATCGCCATTTTGATGGCAGTGTACGTCGACGCTAAAAATCATAAAAAAATAGGTTTTCGGACATTTAAACTCCACATTATTGGGCATGATTAAAGTGTCCTTTTATTACGTGAAGAAATCATTCGTAATTGAACTTATATTAGTAGTGGTAATGATACATTTTGAAATCTAAAGTCGAAGTTTCGCGCCAATCGTGCTTGTTTACATTTTTAATTCCACATTATATCATATATTCACGAATAGATTCTATAACAACTGACACTAATATCATTTCTAATATTATAAATAACATGACAATGCCCAGATCTTATCGTAATTTGCAATAATAGGACCAATAACACGGAATATTCATAACCACTACTAAATTCACTTTCGAAATTGACGTCCATTTCTTTTTTTTTTATTTTTGTGATGTGTAAATGCGATTATTTCAATCGATTATTTTCTTGTAAATCAATCAACTCGAATAATTAAATTAAGGAATATCAGAAATTGATAGATGAAAATAAAAAATAATTTTGTATCACGTGTAAAATACTATAAATATTGATTGTAATATTTTTTACGCCATTAAAACCGATTCAACAACAAACAGTACAAACTGATCTATGGCTAAATTCGCGCCAATTTTATTTTCAGATAAAAATTCAAAAAAGGAATGCGCTCGCTGTTCTAATTTAAATTAAAATGTTTATTTGCTATTTTATTAATAATTTGGTTTTGTACCTACTATTTGAATGTGAATTGCAAATAGAAATAAATAAGGTTGAATATAGAACGCGCCAATTATGATCTTGGTAAGCACATTAAAAAAATCAGCTAAGATACATTACATTTGTTCGACAAAATTGTTTGGTTGGATTGGTTATTTGAAAAGCGTATTCATTCTTTCCTAAAACATGGCTCGTAGGCCAAAGTGTTCTTGGAGTGGAAGCCTTGGGGTAAAAATGGCCTATAGAGGAAGAGCACAATAAATTGAGATGGAAACACGACACCAAGAAAACTCCTGGTTCAAAATGAGTCCATTTTGAACCTAGATTTTTCTTGATGTCGTGTACCGGGGTTTTTTTTTGGGTGGCAAATCGTCAATTAACTTCCCCCGCTCTGGGCAGAACGGGGGGGAGTGTCAGACTAGTACTGACTAAAACCCACCCATGCTCCTTCTATTGCATAACCCTGACACTGCCCCCCGCTTCGTCTAGACCGCGGGAAGTGAGGCGCTCCTCAATCCAAGCCGCTACAGGCATCGGGCGTCGGGTGTCTATATCAATATTTTAGGGCCCCGATGTGTGCGGAGTCCCTGTCCGTCTAAAACAAGGCTCTACTGCGGAGGCATGGCTTTCTAGGTGCGGTACGGTATGGTTGTGCCCGCTGGGGTGCCTGACTAGTTACCTACAGAATTAGCATGACCTCCTACAAAAATGGCCGCCATTTTCATTCATCGTCATTCAAAAAAACAGCCAAAATCTTTTGCCGCGAAACCGTTTGACAGCAAAATGTACCTCAAATCTTGGCGCATAAGAAAATAATTATAGCATAACAAAAAAGCACGTGACAAAATGTTGTTGTCTTTCTTTTCTTATCGATATCATAGATATTTGAACAACTATAATATCAATAGTAGAATAATATGCAATCTCCATAGGTAAATTCCTCAATGGTCCCAAAACTTTTTTTTAAAGTTTACTCGATAACGATTATCGATTAGGTTGAATGCAACTTTTTAATCGTAATGATGAAACTTAGATTTACGGTCAGCACTAAGAAATGTCATGTTGCAACACAGTTTTTAGTATTTTTTGTCGAGATTTGTATCGTGTTTTATTTTGAATTTATATGTAAAATGGCAAAAATAAGAATGCAGATGGAATGTCAATGTTTTTATTTTGGATTTCCGATTTTATTATCAAAGGGTTGTCTTGTGTATGTGCATTATTTCCAGCGTTTTTAAAGTACCTAATTTTTGGAAGGGTGTAATAATATGTATTTTACACACATTTTACAATAGATTGACGCCGTTTTATCGACCTTATGAGGTTTTTTGAAATATAAACCTCAAACTTATCATATGAAACAGCCCCGGTGACTTATTTTTAATAACAAAATTGAATGCTGTAAATTGATGAAAATTCTTGAATTTCATGACAATTCGCGCCACCCCACCGATTCAGCTGATGTGTCATGTGTCAAAATTCTGTCGTGCAGAGTGGATAAATTAACGCTGCCCTTTTCCAAATTGGAATTTGTACCATCTAAAAACAAAATAACATTAATTATAAATTGTTTATTCTTTAAAAAAGTTGTAAGTAAGTATTTTATTTATAAAAACGTTGCCCCACTCTAGGAATTGCTCCTGTATCGTGGGTGCGTTTACCAACATATAAACTCACATACACAAATACCTAGACCCGAAACAAGTACTTGTAGATCATACAAAAAATTTGTTCCGTGCGGGAATCGAACCCGCGACACACAGAGCAGCAGTCCAATCACTCAGCCACGTAATTATTTAATAAAAATTACAAATAAGTCAGACAATACATGGTATGAAACTTCACGTAAAACTTACCACAAGCATCTTGTAAAGTACTTGCAGGATTTCGATTTTCCAAAGGCAGTTCCACTTTCATGATACCATCATCGGAAATATCTAAAACCAACATTAATTACTGTAATAATAAATAATTATAACAGAAAAATAAGTTAATGAAAAAAAAACAAATAAAAACATTATTTTATTTTTGTAGAATCCATTATAAAAACTGTAAAAGTTGTTAGTGGTAAAACCGAATAACTCAGAAGTCCACCGACAGTGCACCGTATTTGATAATAGAAATTCGTGAACCGCGAGTGATTATCATTATTGCTCTCCCGCTCACTCACAGCGCATCGAATGAAACAGCGGCGCAATTCGCTCGACGCCGCGCCGGTCTCGTTACTTTGGCTGGTATCACTTACCAAATAAATAATACTATTTATAACACATTTAATTAGCTATTATAATAGGCTGATTGCCTTGCAGCTATAGCTAAAATGCATAATCAAAGTTTAGTATACGAATTGAACGAAACAACTTGGTTAGGTTACTTTCATTCTTCATTACCTACATAAGAAAAAATATCTATGAAGTGAGAATTTACCTGATATCAACGGTTTAATGCAAGCTAGTTGCACTAATTTTCTTCCTCGATCACCCATCGTAGCATTAGCGTAGTAAATCAACCTCAACATTCGACCCTAACTGCTGGATACCTCCCGATATTTTTAATGAGAAATCAGCCTGTATTCCTAATATTGTTCTCAAAAAGTGTGACGTGCTTAAGTCATTGTTATCCTTGGATCTAAATAAAGGGCCTGGTCCAGACAATCTCCCACCGACATTCTTGAAGCAAACAGCACAACACATCTGTACTCCGCTACATCTACTGTTTAACAAATGTTTAAGTGAAGGGACATTTCCAAGCTTATGGAAAAGAGCCTTTATCACTCCCATTCACAAAAATGGAGACAAAGCCAACATTGAAAATTATCGACCTATCTCTATCCTATCAGCCTTGTCTAAGCTTTTCGAAAATTTGGTGCACAATCATTTGTTTCCACACTTGAAACATCTTATTATTCCCGAACAGCATGGCTTTGTTCAATCGCGATCTACCTGTACAAACTTAATTATTTTTACACAATATTTATTTGAAAATATGGACAAAGGCACGCAGGTTGATGCTATATACACAGATTTTCAGAAGGCCTTCGACAAGGTGGACCACAAACTGCTGTTGGAGAAAATAGCCTTCAACGGCATTAGAGGAAATTTACTCAGATGGTTTGCGTCGTACATATTCCATAGAACTCAGAAAGTTGTCATCAATGGATACGAGTCTGATTACACCATTGTTGAATCAGGAGTGCCCCAAGGTTCAGTCTTGGGCCCACTGTTATTTATTCTGTTTATTAATGACATAAAGTCCTGTATCGTCAACTCTAAAGTTCTTATGTATGCTGATGACATCAAAATTTTCAAATCTTGTAAAAATTTGCAGGATTGTCTGTTATTACAGGATGACTTATACAGACTTTCGCAGTACTGTCTCGATAATAAACTGCATCTCAGTTTACCGAAATGTCATTATATTTCATTCACCAAGAATAAAACAAGTATAAATTTTTCCTACACACTAAATGATACAAATTTGAATAAAACTGACTGCACTCGTGATCTTGGCGTACTGCTTGATAGTAAACTACACCTTGACATCCATATTGACAACATTATTAGTAAAGCCTATCAGATGTTTGGTTTTATAATGCGTTCTTGCAAGGAGTTTAAAAGGGCTTCCACTTTCCTCTTTTTGTACAAAATCTTAGTCCGTTCCCAGTTGGAATATGCGGTGCCTATTTGGAGCCCTTTTTATGAAAAATATAAGCACAGACTAGAAATGGTACAAAAAAAGTTTCTCCGCACTACCCACTATAAGTGTCTTAATACCAAAGTTTCTTATGCAGATCTGATGAAACAATACAACATATTAAGCTTGGAGCACAGGCGTAAACTGCTGATGGTTATGATGCTGTATGGCATTTGCAATAGTCGGTTTAATTGTGCAGAACTTACTAATAGATTATGCTATGTAGTACCCAGGACTGTTTATCGACGGGAGGTGCGAGTGCCCCAATTGTTCTACACAGGAAAGTGTAGAACAAATGCTGGAGAGCGAGCTCCTCTCCGTAGATTATCCGAAACGTACAACTCACACTTTATAAACTTAGATATATTCGCGCACAGTCAAATGAAATTTAAAAAAATGGCTATAGAATTACTTGCTGCTCATCCTTCATGATTGTTTCCTTTATTTATTTATTTTTCCATGTATTCCTTTTTTTCTCTTTTTTTTATTTGGTGATTTATGTTCCACGCCTTAACGGGGAGCACTTTCTTGAATTGGTTAGTGTGACTTTTTAGGATGTTGTCTTTTAATTCTCACTTCTATATTTAAACGTCCGTTTCCTTATTTAATATCGTCGTTATTCCGTGGACAATGGTGTGGGTTATGCGTTTGAAAATATCTTTATTGTACTTAAACTAAATTTCAATATTGTAACGTGTAACTGTTTTTTGTCCCAAATAAATAAAATAAAAATAAAATAAAAATAAAATAAATCTTAGAGTATTATCGCACTAAATAGAAGAATTTCGATAACAATACGTGCGGATGACGCGACGACGCGTGCGCGTTGCAAATGCGCCTCGCAAACTGACAACAGTATTGCTAGAAGTTCATAGGTCGAATTGATTTATTGGGTTCTTCTTCGAACAAAGTGTGAACAAAGTTAGTTGATGAAGAGAGCTAATACCATATAAGTAAATATAACTTGTTACTTGTGAACATAATGGAACAGTAAAACCCGACAAATACATTTGTTTTGATTTAACTTTTGGTTTTGTGTGTTTTTTTTATCTACGTATTGAAAGATAAAACCCGATAAATACAAATAGTGATTATTACCTCTTAATCGTTGGGTAATTTTAGTTAAAATAATTGAACACTCAATACCAATAAAAAGCTTTATGTGGTTTAAGCGTGAAATGAAAATATTAAGTAACAAGTTAACACGGTTTATTTGGTATTAGTTTTTAGGTCTTGGTTAAACGTGGTGACTTTATTGGGTTATTATCTTAAGTAATTTTCTTTCTACTGCGAAATCCACTTATTGGATTAGACCACTGGAAAGACCGTCAAAAATGCAGTAAGATGTATTAATAAAACGATTTTTCATTTTTTGACACTTATTGGGTTTGAACACTATACCCTCGATATATTTTTTTTTACTTATATTTATTGATATTGGTCTAGTTTAAAATAAAAGTAATCCAAAAAATATCAATTATATATATTTATGTGTTTTTTGGATGGGGACACATATGTTCCTATATGCGTTAAGGTATACATTTTCTTTATGTATGCCCTAAATATTATATTGTAAATAAAACACAAATTTTAGTATTAAAAATAATAATTTAATAAAAAACGACGTTTAAAATATTAAATATAACATTTAATGGTATTTTGTGAAACAATTACGTTCTGATGTATAACATAAGTGTACATTACATGTACTGCAAGTGTTATTTGTACGGTTTTCAATGCGATGTTTTGCACATTGTACGCATCTTTTTCTGTTGCCCACTTTTATCATGACGTGGGATGGAGCTCCACGTTTTTGAGCGAGAGTGATTCGCTTCTTCGTCATCACCATCGAGCACAAAGCTCTTTGCCGAGATGAAAAACTTCCAATGAGTGAACGAGCCACTACCTGACGAAATTCTAAACTGGACAGTAAAGTTCCCTCAACGCGTTTTGCTTCATGTAACTTGCAATATATTATGTACGAGTTGTTCATTGCAATATCCAGTAAATCGAAAAAAAGTCTTAGGTAGTATTTTATTTTTGCCTTTCGATCAACTTCGTAGCACACTTTTTTTTGATCCATTAGATCGACCCCTCCCATAAATTTGTTGTACTTAACAACAATTTCAGGGCAGGTGACATTTATTTTGTCACCACTACCTTGTACACGTCTCTTGACTGTCGTCGTTGGTATGGGTGACAAGAAGTTAGTCAAAAGAAACACAGCTTTGTTGTCCATCCATTTGATAAATGATATACCATTGCTGCTGGTCGCAAATATGTCGCCACGGCTCATAGTTTTGTCAGTTGGAATGTTTTTCGGAAAATTTTTCCTATTGGACCGTACCGTTCCACAGGCCTTTATGTTTATGTTTGCTAATGTATATTGAAGGTTAGGAGAATTAAAAAAATTGTCAAAACATATTTCACATCCAGTTTCTGTGCCCCCTTTTTTTCTGCCGGTATATATGTCAAACTGAAATAAATAGCCAGTAGTAGAGTCTGCCCAACACCACATTTTGAAGCCCCACTTTATCGGCTTGTTTTTAACATATTGTCTCATTATATTATGACCCTTGAACTTGATCATATGTTCATCTATTGCTTGTGTTTTGGTATTGGTCATAGCGCTTTGAAAAGCTTGGTCGAAGTGATCAATATATAGATCGAATTTTGAATGCCCTATCATAAGAAGGATCGGATCTATTAGGTTCCTTTGTATTGTCACTAAAATGTAAGTTTCTTTGGATATCTTCAAAGCGGTTTATAGGCATAACATTAGCAATGTAAGGAACCCCCATGTCTGGATCTGTAGACCAATAACTCCTAAATGTCGGTAAGCAATGGTAACCCATCACATAGTTCATGCCGAGAAACGCTTTGGCTTCCTCATTGGTCACGGTAAAACATCGCCCATTTTGTTCAGCATAACGTATAGATTCAGGTACAATAATGTCATCTAATAATTTTTCGAAACCGGAAACTGCAGTAAATATTGTTATAGGAGTCAGTTCCGTATCGGGCATGTAATCAAAAATTTTCACCTCACCAAAATTGTACCCTGGGATCTCATGAAAATTACGTGACGAGGATGATTTTTTCGCCAGTGGAACATTGCTAGTATTTCGATCTACAACCGAGTTCTCTTCTAAAGACGTAGAGTTCGGTTCTATTTCCACAGTCGACACACCTGCATCCATATCTTGCGCTATAAAAGTTAGGTCTTCTTCATCGAGGAGCAGGCCATCCTCGTTGTCGCTGTTGTCAGCCATCAACACTTGGAAAATATCTTCTTGCCGCAGTGAAAACTCTCGATACCG
This sequence comes from Ochropleura leucogaster, assembly GCA_958449745.1. Lineage (NCBI taxonomy): Eukaryota > Metazoa > Arthropoda > Insecta > Lepidoptera > Noctuidae > Ochropleura > Ochropleura leucogaster. Next base: position 17,011,857 of record OY288215.1, on the reverse strand, counting down.
ATTTGATGACATTTTCTACAATGAAATATATAAAGAAAATAATTAGAAACTGAAAATAATAACAAAGCAAATAATATCAATAGTTATGGCAAAATGTTTCCTTTGATGCATACTGGGACAGCCGCGTCCCATTCATGTTTTTCAAATAAAATGTATCACAGTTACAAAGAAAACGCAAAATTTATAATAAATAGGTAATTGTACTTACCGCCAAATACATATAAATCACAAGAAAAACAGTCGAGAAAGGATTTTATCCCCTTACTGCATGGATTTTTTTAAATTGGATGAAAAAAATTATGGCATAGGAAAGACCATAAAAAATAGAAAAATCTAAACCTAATATTTTTGGAAAAAAAACAAAAAACTATAAATGCCAAATATGGCATTGCATGCAGTCCTAGGTTTATTAATAACTTTGCCAAATATGTCATTGTATGCAGAAATAGCTGACGCGAAATAAAATATTATTATCAAAATGAGAAAGCATATGAAGTTTAGCAAAATTGCTAATGTAAGCTGGGGATAGATTGCATATGCGTAGGGATAGACGGAATGAAATTAGATAAACGGTCATATTTATATTTTTTTTTATTATTATATAATTTAAAGTAAAAAAAAAACTAATTCTAAATAATAAGTCACTGGCAGCTAATAGTTGATCAGTCTTAACTGACAGCGCCCGTTCACGGACATGACACGTAATAATTCAGCACCACTCAGATCAACAAGTGATTTAATACGCGCATCAATAAGCATGATTAACTCTCAATTGCCATTCTTGTATATGCTATTAAAATATTAGGAACTTGAGTTTCTATTAGGAATCTTTACATAAATCTAATGTTGCAAACTGCTATTTGGAATATCATGTATTTATAGTAGTCTAAACATGATATTCCATATAGCAGTTTCTTGTTTTATTCAAACATAAATGAGCCTTGCACTTCAAGCACCATATATACTTCCCTTTGCACCCTGTGTTTTTGCAGGCTTGGCGCTCGTCTGTCCATTCCGGGAAGTGATGCATGCCATCTTCCGCCACTTCTCGAGATGGCATTTCTAATCGTTTTCTACTCCTCTTTGGCGTTGGCTCAGAAAATGATGGTCTGCCTCTAGTGGTTGGTGTATATAAACGGGATCCTTACATGGTTAGCACTTCTGCCACCAATAATTTGAAATCCAACAATGGCATGTACGAGTCTTGATTCAAACGTCTCCAAATCAACCAAGAATTTACTACAATGACATCAAACATATAAAAAAAAACTCGCATGTACCACTTTTTGGATCTTACTTTGATCCTGTAGAAGCCTAACATCGAGTCAAGCGTGTCAACCCCACCCATGTGACGATTATAGAGTAAAATTGCTCTTGGACATGTTATCTCCTCATAACATTTCTTCTTTCTATTAAATCTTTTAACAGTATCAGAGGGATTAATACCAACGTACGTCGAACATATATTGACAACTTTGTTGTCGAGACAGCTTACAACAGTGAGTGTTATGTCATTAATATTTGTTTCTACTTCTTCTGCAGATCCTCTACCCTTCTTTAAAAGGTCTTTTTTTGTTGGCAATTTGGCTCCTGGCAATCTATTGGCTCTAACTGTTCCCAATGGTAAGATCCCTTTCTTGTCCATTTGAATCATCAACTCCACACTGGTAAACCAATTGTCAAAAAAAACCCTAAAATTGAGGTTTTCTGGAACTGTTTGGGTGAGTCTTAACACAACATTGCTGCTCCTATATTTTGTTCACCGTCTGGGATAACATCAGACTGTTTCCCTGCATACAAATCAAAATCATAAGAAAATCCTGAAACGCCACTTAAAACATGAACTTTGTATCCCCATTTGTGGGGTTTCTTTGGATTATATTGTTTTAAGCTACTTTGCCGGGTTTTGGTAGGTATGATTTGTTCGTCTACTGCAAGATATTGTTCTTTTGGTACCGTTAGTAATCGATCTCTGACTTGGGATAGAAATGTTCTTATTTTTTTAAGCTTATCATATTGAGGGTCTTTTGGCTGTAGATTAACCGAATTGTCGACAAAATGAGTAAACCTCTTGAGTTCCTCAAATCTGTTACAGGTCATTGTCTTCTCGATAGGCTCGAATCCCATTCCACACTTCCAGTAATGTCGAGTTGTCGGATAATGAACTACAGACATATACGTTGAAATGCCTACAAATTGTCGTATTTCTAATTCTGAAATATTGGCTTCTTTTCCCTTTTCATTAGCGTAACGATTGGATTCATTTGTAATAAAAGTAAACATTTCAGTCGTGAAAAAGTAATCAAAAATTTGTGATGGTGTATTCAAACTTTTTATGTCATCAGGGAGACTAATATCCCCTAGAAAGGCATAATTGTCTTCGTTATATTCCCGTTGATCAGTTTCCCATTTATATGTTTTCTTATAAGTTTGTCGGTTACCTCCTGTTCCCTGTCGACTTGTTGAGGGATGCTCGCTTAGTTCTTCCAATTCTGTCTCTGTGTCTACGTCACTCTCTTCTTCGGACTCGGATAAATATAATGGATCCGGTCCTCGATTACTTCTCCATTCCATATCTTCATCAAACAAATCTTCGTCTTCACTCCCATCTGGAATGTTGACGACGTGCACTTGCTTCCGTCTCGGCATTGTTTTTCAAACTGTTGGAAAAAAAGCCTATTTGCCTTATAGTATCAATATATAATAATTTATTACCAGCATAAAACCTTGTCCCAATAAAATGCAAGCTATTCCCTTTACCACTAAAATTAGCGAAGTGGTCTCTCATTGTTATCATCACCTACTCCAAAAATAAAATGTTTGTTAGTGGCTTAAAAAACTATTCTAAATCAACAAAATTATCAAAATCCTTACCGATGGCATGCACCTTGATCAGGAATCCACTCACTTCCTGAACTACCATCGTCTGGATCAAATAAACCTGATGTTTCCATCAATCTATAAAAATATTGAAACGATTTAGTATTACAAGCAATTTCACTGAACTAGTAGCTAAAATATTTGCAAGCGGATTAAAAAAAACTTACCTTAACAATTTGTCACGGTTTTCACTCATTTTCTTGAAATTTAAAATATTTTTCTACAATTTTATAGTAAGTCGATGTAACCGTTGTAACCGTTTTTTCTTTTGAAAGAAAATTGACAGTGTTACAAGATGTTTAAAAAAATATTGGACATAGGGATTTCTTAGTTGTAAATTTTAGGACAACGTGATATTTAGGACTTAGTTATTTCTTTACATGGAAACTAAGGACTTATGAAAAAAAAACGTTTTAAAAATGCGACTTAGAGACATCTTACGAAAACATGTGTCAAGCCATTCCATAGACAATAAAAAAAGAAATTGGTCTGTGTTGTTAGCTCAAAAAAGGTAAAAATGGACTTAGTGATTTTTAGAATTGGACCATTCATTTCTTAGATTTGTTTCGTTTCTTGTAACAGTCTATCTCCAGGTGCCCAATCCGATGACAAAAGCTACAGACTCTCTCATCTTTAGACTTAAAAGTTTCATTTGTAGATGTATTCTGTGGTTTATTTTTCCCAGATCTGCATGTTCTGGCTTTGTGTCCCTTCCTTCCACAAATGTAATATTCACCGTCAACTCGACTTAGAGCCAGTCCACACGGTGCGTTGCGTCGTCGCAACGCAAATATTTTGACGCATAGCCGGCCACACGGGCGCTGCGCCATCGCAGCGTTACTATGACGCAGTCTTAACGTTCCGTCGGCGCAGCGGCGACGCACAGTTGCGGCAAGCATTTTGAAAAAATTTCGCAGTCAGTCCATAGCAAATCATGGATCGGAAAAGACGTCTAGCATTGCTCCTATTACTACGTCACCGCCGAAATCGACGCAAGATCACAAGACGGTACTGGATCAGTCCTTTCATTTCATTAAGAAATCGTGATGGACAGTTTTTTTTTTAGAATATCGGGAGTTGCTATTAGACGAAAAGAAGTTTTATAATTTTTTTAGAATGAGTGTTTCCAGCTTCGAATGTTTATTGAAGTCCTTAGAACCACATATACGAAAAAACTATACTAATATGAGGAATCCAGTGGAACCAGTAGAAATGCTGGGAATTACTTTAAGGTAACTATATAAATATATTTAAGTAATGGTAGTAGGAGAATGTGGGTAACCCCACAACAACAACAGATCGGCTCCCACAATTAATTATATTTTGTATTGTTTTTAATGAGCTGTTAATTATTATCGACTCAAAATCGAAAACCCTGGATGGTGCTAGTCAGCTGGAGATATTGGATTCCGCAGGCCGAAGAAGATTTTAAGAAAAATTGGAACAAAATATGACGTCCGACAGCCGGGATCGCAGTTTGTAGGATATACATTATCCACAACTGAGTTTTGCTGAGAGCCGCTCGTGGAGAAGTTCATCAGTGCAAGTGACTAGTGTTTGTGCCTGTGGGGGTTTTTGGGTTTTATACCCTAAATTTATCAAACTGCCCTATGCAAGTCAACCTACTGGCGCCATCTCTTGCCCAACATCGGTACTACGTGCTGAGAGAGTGATCGACTGCATCGAGTTTCGTCGGGATGTTCTCTTCAATCTTGCGCAACTATTCTTGAGCTCCTGTTCCGTGCGTCTCTCAAAGATGGCGCTGTTGCGAACAATCCATACTCCGCAGTTGATCTGTTTACAACGCCGCGCGCCGCCACAATTGTTTGCGTGAGGTCGACACCAGTGTTTGATCATCGACTTCAAAGAATACACTGATTTATTGTTAGCTGATTATCATTAATTTAGGCGATATTTACTGTGCAGCTTGTTGAGGACGGTACTTAGGTACAACATTATATTGTATAGACAGACTTGACCATATTAGCAGTGATATTTAGTTATATTCGTTTTGGCACTCATTATTTGATAAGGGATTATGACAATTTTATTTTTCATAATTTATTTTAATATTTTATCCAATTGTAATTTAATCAAATTATTTATTTGCGGTTTTAATCTTTTCTTTTTTTACATTTTGTCTGTGATCTTTGTATTTTAATTGTGTTTTATAATTAAATGTGTACGTACTAATCTTTTTATATTTATATAATTTCGTAGGTTTATTTTTTGTTTAAATATGAGTGTAACTATTACGAATTTGTCTTGCCCTCACTGCCCTGGGTCTACACGTACCTTCTCTGACCATGGACTCAAGGTACACATAGGTCGTATGCATAAGCATACAGTGCAGCCTCAACTCGCGGTTTCACGGGTGTGTCCAGGCGATACACTGATTCATGCGTCACCGGCACCTCCACACGCTCAAGGTTCACTCGAAAGGCTTGCCGTCATGAAGGGAGGCGTTCCTATTCTTCGCCATATACCCAAAAATGCTCGCAACCAGGCCGCTCTTAAGTTATGCGACATTATCGATGCATGTGTCGATCATAATGGGGTGGAAGAGTGGAGCACTTTTCTCACGTTTGCATACACTGCCCTGAAAGTACCATCAAAGAACTTGCCTGGCAATATGACGGCCAAAGTCAAAGCGAATATTTTGGCATCCGGGCGGTGTGGGCCCGATGAGGAGATAGAAATTGCTTCGGAGAGAAATAGTCCTAGGGTGCGATCAAATAAGAAGGTGATTGAATCAAAAGTATTTGACGGTGACCTGAGAGGTGCTGTGCGACTCCTTATGACGGAAGATTCCTTTGCCGAGCGGGATCCTGACACGCTTGCTGTCATGAAACTCAAGCATCCGAGTTCATCGCGTCCTCTCAATTTTCCTGTAGATCCAGACCTATCATGTTCTCCAGTGTCGGTTACAGTAGACGACGTGGTGTCGGCGCTTGGCTCTTTCTACAGTGGTTCGGCGGCAGGCTTGGACGGGTTCCGACCAGGACACCTCAAGGAGCTAACATCTGTATCGGCTGGTGAGAGCGGGAGGCGCCTCTTGGGGTGTCTGGCCAAACTCGTCAATTTCTTGATCAGTGGTCAGTTGAACCCATTGGTGTGTCCGTACCTATACGGTGCCTCGCTTTTCGCATTGGCCAAGAAGGATGGTGGATTAAGACCTATCGCTGTTGGTAGCGTTTTTCGCCGTCTGACGGCCAAGCTCGCTTGCCGCACAGTTAGGGACGAAATGGCTGAATACTTGCGGCCACACCAATTGGGTTTTGGCACACACCTGGGGTGCGAAGCAGCCATACACGCCACGAGAGCGTTTGTTATGGATTTAAAGAACGAGAGCAGCATTATATTAAAGCTTGATATTAGCAACGCCTTTAATACCTTAGAAAGGGATGTTCTGTTGAGAGAGGTTAAGGAAAAAATTCCTTCACTCTATCCGTTTCTCCATCAGGTCTACAGACTTCCTTCTAATCTCTTCTATGATAATAATCTTATTCTTTCTCAAGTGGGAGCCCAGCAGGGGGATCCGCTAGGTCCACTTGTTTTTAGTCTAGCAATACACAAGGTGATTGTTGAGCTTAAGTCTCCGTTGAATGTGTGGTACCTTGACGATGGCACTATCGGGGGTAAACCGGAGGACGTGCTCCAGGATCTAGAGGCTCTTATTCCACGCCTTAGAGAGTTGGGTCTGGAGGCGAATCCCTCGAAATGTGAATTCTTCCCCTGCAGTAACGGGGCTCGTAAACACTTCTCTCGTTTTGATACTCTTTTACCAGGTCTCAAGGAACTTACTCCTTCCAATTTCAGCCTTTTAGGTTCTCCTATTTTGCTTACCGCAGTTCCTGAGGCCATTAATTCTAAAATACGTCTTCTCCTTACCGCTCACGAACGTCTCAAAGATCTTTCCGCACACGTTGCTATTGTCCTGCTGCGTATGTGCTTTGCCCTCCCGAAGATCGCATACTTGCTACGAACCACCCCTACTTGGCTTTGTTCCGAGGAAGTTTCTTCCTTTGACAACGTTTTAAAATCAATTGTGGAGTCGATCCTCAATGTCTCCCTGGGTGACACCCAGTGGAGTCAGGCGGCTCTACCGGTTCGGTGTGGTGGTCTTGGGGTGCGTCGGGCGGGGGATGTGGGCCTGCCGGCTTTTTTGGCGTCTGCCCACGGTGTTGCCAGCCTTGTCACTGTCTTATTGAGTCCAAATGGTGACGAGGTGGGCATACCGTTTGTGTCGGATGCTGTTTCAGCTTGGTCGGCCCTCAACCCGAGTGCAGCTATCCCTGCAGCACTGCACGTTCAGCGGGCGTGGGACGACGAGGGGGTGAAGGGGGCCCAAGGAAATTTGTTAGGGGAGGCATCCGGGGCCGATATGGCTAGACTGCGAGCTGTGTCGCAACCCGAATCGGGGGCGTGGCTGCACGCACTGCCTTCGCCTCACCTGGGCACTTTACTTGACGACGACTCTTTACGGGTGGCAGTGGCCTTCCGCCTGGGCTGCAAGGTGTGTGAACCCCATGTATGCACCTGCGGTTCTATGGTGGAGGCCGATGGTCATCATGCTCTGAGTTGTCGTCGTTGCACAGGAAGGTTTCCGCGACATCACGCCCTCAACGACATAGTTCGTAGAGCCCTTGTATCGGCCAACGTTCCTTGCCGTCTTGAACCTCCGGGTCTGAGCAGATCTGATGGAAAGAGGCCGGACGGGCTGACATTGGTGCCCTGGAGAAATGGTAAGTGCCTAATTTGGGACGCCACATGTGTCTGCACTGTTGCCGCCAGCCACCTGTGTCGCACCGTCCACTCTCCGTCAGCCGCTGCGGAAGATGCCGCTTCAAAGAAGAGGTTGAAGTATGCTCCTTTGGAACCGCTGTACCATTTTGTGCCCATAGCAGTGGAGACCATGGGCAGTTGGGGTAAAGACGCTAAGGACTTTGTTCAGGACTTAGGGCACAGGCTAAACATTGTCAGTGGTGACTCCCGCTCCAGCCGGTTTCTGGCGCAAAGGTTGTCCATTGCCATCCAACGCGGAAATGCGGCAAGTGTTATGGGCACTTTTGCGCCGGGAATGGTCAGGGGCGGGTTATTTAATTAGATTATGACATGTAATTTTGTACAGAAATTTTGTTTATTTTATATGTATTTTAATTTAAGATCTAAATGTACAATTTACTTAGAAATAAATCAAATCACTTTAACACAAAGATAAAAATAAACTTATATCAAACCATTCTCCTAAATAAACCAATAATAAATAACGAAAATTTATACATAGTGAATTACTCGATAAAATTTAATGATATATTCAGATATCGTTAACAAACACTATGTGACCAACTCTGGAATCATGAAAATATAACAGCTGTTACATACAAAAAGCAATACCTACTGAATCAAAATGTATGCAACAGCTGTTATTTTTTTCGCGATTCCAGAATTAATTGGTTACATAGAGAAAGTTATTTGCTATCGATGTCTGAATATGTCAGTATTTTTTTTCGGGTATCTATCTATCTCATAAATGCATATTATAATAATTATTTTCGTTTCAGATACCTAGGAAGTGGAAATTCAATAACTGATTTACATTTCAAATTCAAACGGGGAAAATCTACTATTGCATATATGATACAAAGAGTTTGTCGTGCTATATGGACCAATCTTCTTCGAGACAACATCCCTGAACTGACAACTGAAAGTTTCCAAACAATAGCGAGGGGTTTTGATGTAAAGGCAAATTTTCCTCACTGTGTTGGTGCCATCGACGGCAAACACATCCGCGTGTGTAATCCTGCAAATAGTGGCTCACTTTTTTTTAATTATAAAGCCTTTTTTTCGATTGTGTTGCTAGCTATTGTGGATTCAAATTACAAATTCGTATTTGTCGACATCGGTGCATACGGAAAAGAATGCGATTCAACCATATTACAAAATTCTAAACTGTACGAGCTAATGATTAACAACAACTTACCATTACCTCAACCCCAGCCACTCTCTGGTAGCAATATACCAACCCCGTATGTATTTGTGGGTGACGAAGCTTTTGGACTGAGCAAACATATTATGCGTCCATATGGCGGTCAAAATCTCGACTTACAACAAAAGGTTTTCAATTACCGTCTAAGCAGAGCCAGAAGATATGTCGAATGCGCTTTTGGGATTATGGCTAACAAATGGCGCATTTTTCACAGACCGATAGACGTGTCCTATGACTGCGCTACTGACATTATAAAAGCATGTTGTGTATTACACAATTTTGTCGCTGATCGAGATGGTTGTAGACAAAGAGATAAATTTGCTATAAGTGTTGATGAATTTCTCCCAATACAACCCGCACATGAAGAACAGACAGCACCGAATGTCATAAGACAGCAATATGCGACCTATTTTATGACTAGAGGAACTCTGCCTTGGCAGCTAAATAAGGTATAATTGTATTATGAGGGTTTTCAAGATTTTCTTGCACCGCCAATTCCGCGATCAGTAAAAAATTAATATTTTATACCTACTCAGCGTAGTCTAGGTTAGTTTTGAGCTAAGTAATAAAATAGTACTCACGCTAATCTAGATTCCCTTAGTTTTAAAATTTTAGTGTGTCAAGATATTAATTTTGTACTGATCGCGGAATTGGCGGTGCAAGAAAATCTTGAAAGCCTTCTTAAATTAAAAAAAAAAACATAAATATCTGTACTGTGAACTCACCAACTTTGTTTTTTCGTTCAGCTGTAAAATTCTCGAAATCAGGAAATAAAACTTTTGATATGTCTTCCCAGGCTTTTGTTTTTAAATTTTTATTTTTAAAATCTACGTTTGACTTGTCCCATATAATTTCCCTTTCCTGTATCAATGTAATCAAGTAATCTATGTCAAGTTCTTCAATGGTATTCATTTTACCCTGCACATAAAACTAAATACAAAAACGTAAACGTAAAACGAAATGAGCTTCCGTGTATCCTCTCTGTCAACGCACAAGCAACTGAGCGCTGCCGCTCCGACGTCGCACGAGTACACCCCCTCTCGCTTCGTCTCGGGGGCGGCTGTCCGTCATGTGTGCGTTGCGACGACGCAACGCGCCGTGTGAACACCTTGGTTATTTGTATGTAAAACAACGCAAGGACAGCGCTGCGACGACGCAACGCAGACGTAACGCGCCGTGTGGACCGGCTCTTAGGTGCTCCCTTGATTTTCTCATTTCAGATTGAATACCACCGGAATGTGAATGTTTCCTTAGTAACTGAGTAGTGTTGTAGTATTTTGACAGCCCGCAGAAACAGCGCCAACTTCAATCATATTATCTCCAATGGTTCCTATAATTGTTTCGGTAAAAAATAAAAAAACTACGTTAAAAAAAACCGACTTCCAAAAATACTAAAAATCGCAAAAATAGTTAAATAAATAAAAAAATACTAAAATAGAATATATAAAACTAAAAACTATTAATTTAACAACTAAAAAGCAATAAATAACTTACGCAATTTATAACAATTTGCTTTTTAGTTGTTACTTACCTACTAACTACTTATTCTTTCCGCTTACTGCTTGGTTTGAAGTCGGTGCCAAACCACAGCATAATTAGCAAATGTACAATAAACATTATACAAAAAAGTAATTAGCGCCATCTATAATGTAAAAGAGATATCACGTGTTGTGCTATTAAACGCTAGATCTGAATCACGGTGTTAAAGATTCTTCATGATTTAATAAGGTCAACAAAATTTTTGGCACCATTTAAAATTCCAAATTTTTCGACGCATGCTCTTGGTTTATGCTACGATTTAGTTCTTCAATTTAGCACATTTTAGAGTTATTAATATATATGGCTTGACACATAACCTCTAACAATTTCACTAAAGATTGCAGGAGTTTTGTAGGGTCACTGTGTTGTCCTTCAAATGCCTTTAACGCATATTGTGCTTGTGCAAGTATAGTTTTTATATAAATCAAATATGCCTTACTGCGTGGGTCATTGTACATGTTAAACAACATCTCGATTCTCGGCCGTATAGCAATTATTTTTATTTTTGAAAATTTCAAAAAACAGCTTTATTTCATCCCATTGATCCAAAATTCGTTGTACGGCAGGTTCTATGGAAAACCACCTAGTGGCACACTTTTTCAAAATTTTTAATGGATTTTTTCCGCAATTTATGGTTGCACAGATTTTTCATACTGGAGACGGCGTTCAGGCGACAAACAAAACCAATTATAAGTTTCCCTTATCAGGTACTCAATGTTCCTTGGTATCGTTTCCTCGGAAGCATGACTGGCTGCGAGTTGTAAGGAATGACAAACGAATCTTACCAAAATTAAATGTTCCAGACCATACTCTTCTTTTAAAATTCGGTGAACGCCATTATTAATCACTACCATGACACTAGCATTATCGGTGCCCAGGCCAACCATATTTTGAAGGTTTAAACCTATGTCTTGAATAGTCTTCACGATCCCATTTACAATTCCTCTGGCGTCTGCAGTCTTTAATTCTGTGATTGTTGTAGTTGGCAACACTGCTTTGATTACTCAAAGAAATGTCAGATATTGCAAAAAAGCTCTCTGGAACTGCAGAGGGATTGAAAGGGTAAATACCACAAGCCCTTAATCCCGAAATCGCATTAGAACTTGTGGCTGCTCGGGTCCACGCATTCCCAATAAGTTTTTCTGCAACTAATCGATTAATCTTTCGTTCTTTGTGTGACACTACCCAATTTCGTGTTTCAGCAGCAAAGAATGTTTTAAAAGGCTTAAAAAAACTGCGATCCAGTGGTTGCAGCGCTTGAGTGGTGTGGCTGGGTATGCAAAATAAAATTATATCATTTTCTTCGGCAGTTTGAAGCATATCTATTGCATTCGTGTGAGAAGAATGGCCATCCAGAATCAAAATAATCTTTCCTATTGGTTTTTCTTTCAGCCACTTGTGAAATAATTCAGCATTCACGTACGAGGATTTTCTATTCATATATACTTCTGATCCAGGTAGAAGCCCATCCTGAAATTCTGGTTTATTGTTTACTCCTTTGATGATTACTACTGGGGGAAGAAAGTTCCCTGCTGCATTGCAGCATGCTACTACCGATAAAGTTTCACTTTTTTCACCAGAAGTTATAGAATGGACTACTCTTGCGCCTCTTGTAGCAATGACTTTATCAGTAGAGTTATTTAACTGGACACCTGTTTCATCTACATTGTAAATACTATCCGGTTTATCCAGTAAGTCATGCTCTGTCATTACTTTAAGCAGTAGTTCAAACATTTTGTTAACTTCATCTCGATTTAATCCCTGTGCTCTTGCAACTGATAAGCCTTCTGCCTGACGAATACTTAACTCTTTATTACGTTCTTAAAATGATCTTAACCAATGCGGCCCAGCCTTTCGAGTCTCCTTATTAAAATTGGTTTCTTTACCCAGTTTTTCAGCAAACTCGAAAGCTAATCTTCGAATCATGTCCCGGGTTGGAGGGAAACCAGCTTTTTCTAATTTCTGTATATGACTCACCAATTTTTCGTTTATATTCTCATATTATATAACTTGGCGACAAAAAATGAACAAGATATCTATCTCCAGGGGTTAATATCCTGTAAGGATATAAAACGACGCCGAGTGCTCAAGGAGAACCCATTGAGACAGAAAATGTTTACATACACCGTTCAAATTGGTAATGAGAAGAAAGATGTATGCCATTCTGCTTTTCTTAGCTTGTTTGGTATAACTAAGGACCGTGTTTAGAGGCTCCGTCACTTATTGGACTCCGTGACTTGGGTAAAATACCGGAAGACAAGAGAGGGAAATCGAAAACGGTCAATGCGATGTCTAGTGATGAAATCACTGCAGTGATCTCTCACATTTCCTGTTTTCCAGCAAAAGACACTATTCTTCTGGCATAATAAATTATCTTCCTGCTGACCTATCAGTAATAAAAATGTTTCGACTTTTTCAGGAAAAATACCCAGGAACTAGGATTAAGTACGAATATTATAATAAAATATTCAGGGAGAACTTCGCTCTTCGCTTTGGACGACCAGCAGTAGATACGTGCTGCCTCTGCGAGAGTCTAGACTTGAAAATCAATTCGAAAACCCTGAATGACGTAGCTAAAAAGGTAGCTTTGGCCGAAAAACTAGTACACAAAAAGAGGGCAAAGAAGTTCTATAATAAACTTCAAGAAGCAAGGCAAAGATCCCATGAAGATGAAACATTTTTGGGAATTTGCTACGATTACATGCAGAATGTGTCGCTGCCAATAATTCCAGTGCAAGAAATATTTTATTTGCGGCAGCTGAGCGTTTCTATCTTCTGCATCCACAATTTGAAAACGGGTAAAAATGACCTGTTCGTATATCATGAAGGGCAAGCAAAAAAGGGACCAAACGGAGTATGCTCGTTTATTATGACATACATTAAAGAGTACGTCGACAAAAAAGTAGAAGAACTAATGCTCTTTTCTGATAACTGCGCAGGGCAGAATAAAAACAATGCATCAGTACGAATGAATATGGCCCTAGTTGACAGCGGGCGTTTCAAAAAAATTCAACAGATCTTTCCGATGCGTGGCCATTCTTTCCTGCTGTGTGATAGAGCATTTGGGATTATAAAAAGAAGCCTTCGTCGTAAAGAAAGGCTGTACAGTGTACAGGAACTTATGGAATTAATCGTATCTTCGAGCAGGCAGAGTGATTTTTTTACAGTTCACTTGATCAGCGGAGAGGATGTGACCGAGTTAAAAAAATGGTGGGTTCAACATTTCAAAAAGACTGCACTATCCCTTGAAACAAAGGATCGGCGAATTCCGCGACCGGAGATAGTAAGCTTCAGTATCACAAAGTTCCATCACCTCACATTCGTTCAGTTTGTGCCTGAAGATGAAAAAACTAAGTTCTGGAACGAAATATTGCAATGGCCAACAGCTAAAAATATCGAAGATGAAGAATTAGATTAATTCTGTTATTTTTTTAAGAAAATAAATATTGTTTAATATTCGTACAAATTGTACTTTGATTGTAAAAACACAACTTGTATTTATGATGACTGTAAAAATGCACCTTAACCCAAATCTTAGGGCACGCCACAATAGTGGCGATAAGTCCCCTCTTTGAGGAGTGGCTGGAGAGGCGTCATGGCGTCCTCACCTACCGCCTGACGCAGGTCCTCACCGGACACGGAAGTTTCGGGAGGTTCCTGCACATCTTCGGGCGGGAGGAAGCGCCCGGGTGTCACCATTGTGACGATCGCCCGGAGGACACGGTGGAGCACACAGTGGCGATCTGCCCGGCTTGGGCGGAGCACCGCCATGCCCTCATAGAGGTGATCGGCGGCGGCGATCTCTCGCGTCCGGCCCTGGTTCAGGCCATGGTCCGGAGCGAGAGGGAATGGGAAGCGGTCACCACCTTCTGCGAAGCAGTAATGCTAGCGAAGGAGGTGGCCGGGCGTTTGAGGGAGAGAACATCTGTCCAACCCAGCCGCCGCGGGAGACGCCCATGGCGCCGGGCGCCGCGAGACGACTTCCGGCCACCGTAGATGCGGGCCTGTGGACGGTGAGCAATGGGTAGTTCACCGTCCGTCCGTCGATTGACGACAGGCCGTGTCGACGGCGCGTTCGTGTTTCACGCGCGCCTCAAAGAGAGTCAGCAAAGCAGAGGGGCTTGCCAGAGCCTCCGCCTGTCGGGGTTGCGGGTTGTTCGAAAGAGATACCGCGGCCTCGGAACGTAAAGGGCAAAAGAAGAAACATGGGTGGGTTTTAGTCAGTACAAGTCTGACATGCCCCCCCGCTCCGCCCAGAGCGGGGGAAGTCATAGGGTGATTTCCCACCCGAAAAAAAAAAAAAAAAAAAAACCCAAATCTTAAAAAAATCTAATAAAAATATCTATGAATATATTATGCTACCACTTTTTAACATATCATATATTATTTTTTATTTTATTTTTTAAAGAAAAACATGAACCTTATTATTTTTTACACCAGTTTTCATTGATTTTATGAAAGTCTGAAGTGGGTTTTTACAATAAATCAATACAACAAGTAAGCAGTTCTGTGCCTTCTCTCCGTTTATATAATTCTGTGCGCCACCAATGTCGGGGTCTTTGGCGTTTTTTTAAAAGTTGATGAATGATTAACAATGAAGCACTGATAATCGTCAGAGCAAGAAGGCTGTCTTCAGACTCCATGATTCGTGTATATCTTAAGTAGTGATGTGGGCAAAGAAAAGAACACGTGTGACGAGGGCTAGTGTTTGTAACGGAATGCGGGAACAGATGTTCTCGAATGATTCGTAGTCAATGCGCGTACCGCGCGCGCCACACGTCCAAGGCAGCAGGGAACATGCAATGTAAGGCAGAATATTACATTACATGTTGCATTGCACCAATCTGTACCCACCTTTACATAGTCACTTATAATTTAGAAGAGTTACCGTGAAGTTGTAGCAATTCAACTTGGACTTATAGTAAAACGCTGACGAATTGCCGATGGGCACTGGTAACTATGCTTGTAAGTCATAAATCGCCACTATAACTTTACTCTCTAGTTCACGGGATAACACTTTAACTGGTAGAGGAAACTAGCCGTGCAAATGTAATGAAACTCAGATATGTTATGTAATTATGTATTATAAGATATATATATAAAGTTTTTTTTTTTTTATATGTTGGCCATATAATTGCCACTACTGGTCAGCACACATGTGAAATTGTTTAAAACAAGGAACAGCACAAAGTGGCACTTCAAATTTGCCGCATTGTATGTTTGATCTTTTATTCTTAGTTGCGCTGCTGCATACTCGGCAGCGCCTGTATGTTTCTATGCCTTCTGGTAAGTGCTCACCAACATTGGTGAAACGAATATCTTCCGGAACACCAAAAAGTTTCTTCTGGCGAGTAACTGGCTCTGTACTATTCTTCCTTTTCTTTGCTAAGAATTTGGGAGCAGCTGAAAATTTTCGTTTCCGAAATGTCAAATTGTTGACCAGTTCTCTGGCAAGAGTAAGCCTGAACATCTTTTGGCTCATGGGGTTGTGCACTCTTGAATTCTTTGAGTACAATATATACGCATTTGTGATTGCTACATCGAACAAAAAATAAAACAACCGCTTCCACCATTTCTTGCTTCGACGAGCGACATCATAAATGGCTTTTTGCTTATCGAATCTATCGACCCCGCCCATTCGCTTCGAATACTCTACAACTGCACGTGGACAGGGAAAGGGTCTTTTGTTTCCATCCTTTTGTGTACGTTTACATGTAGCCTCTTCTTTTGGATGAAAGGCTGTACTCAAAATGGTCACTAATTTTGTGTCTTTCCAGATTGAAAACCCTACGTTGTTCCGAACTCGCCATTTGTACTGCCCTTTTTGTAACTGTTTCAGTTTTCTATTTTGTCTCTTCATGATTTCTTCGCAATTTCTTAGACCTGTAGGTTTCTTTACTAAAACAGGCATTCCCAATCTATCATTTCTCGCAGTTGCTGTACTGTATATGCCGTGGTCATATAAATACTGAAGAAGGTCATAGCTACTAAAAAAGTTGTCGAAGCTAATATCGACCCATCCGAAGAACAATGTTACATTTGAAATTTACTAGGTTTTCAGGAGAGCCATTAAAAGTTCACCCCATACTTAAATGCTAATAACTTTTTTAATTATTGAAATAAAGTGATGAAAATTCACATATACTTTAATTACTTGTTTAGACAACATTTTAACATAAAATTATTGTATTTATGTTATTATTTACTAAAATAAGGGGTATTATAATCACATGTTACTTAGTTCCACGTGAAGTCAATGTAACTAAGTTAACATAAAACAGTGTTTTAGGGAATTGGGTGTAGATTTTGTGATATATTTGTATATAGTTCACTTTTCTTCGGAGTTCCAGTAATGTGTGACATTCAAGATGTAACATTTGCAAAATTAAAACGAGGAATAATATCGACTTAATGAGTTTTATTATGAAAAATATAAAAAATATTGTAACATAGACTATTTTAAAACTATTTCAGTGTAGGCAATAATGTAGATAGGCATAATTTTACCTATTTAGGTACCTGTACTTAATTATTAAAGTACTCGTAGTTGGCAAGGAAGTAAACCTAATTAATAAAGTTACATAAAACTTTGTACTTTTATATCACAGTTAATTAACATTAATATTGACCAGTACTAATGGTAAGTATTGAAAATCAAATTTTTGGTAAGAATGTAATATGAAATTTTGAATGAAATTAAATTCTCATATAAAAACTTAATATAAACTAAACAAAACTAACAAACATAAACAATTTTAATACTTAATTTAAAAATAAAATTTCTAATAATCAGTATTTTTCTCCTAGTGACAAATTAGAAACCAATAAAAAATTATTAGTAATAATGTCATGAAATCAACAAAGAAACTCTAAAAAACAACATAATATTATAAGTTTAAAAGGAAAAAAAATAAAAAAAATACTATAATCATCGTGCCCACTAATTTTCTTCATCATCGCTTGTGCTGGCATCACCGTTGGGCAATGTTTTGAAATAATCATGATATTCAACCGGTATAATATTTGTATTGCATAAACTAAGAAGATCTTTGTATTTATCCCGAGAAATAGGCAAAAGCTGATTATAGGCCTTTTTTATTTGCATATTTTGATTGCCTCTTGAGTTTCTAGTTGTATTACCGATAGTTATAGCATCATACATTTCAGCGCTTAAATCGTATTTATAGTATAGTTTGTTTGAATCATTGCAATCTACGTGTACTTCTTTAATATTGTTCCAATTAACTTTCTGACCACGACAATTTTTACTCCATAGTTTATCAATAACCCGACTTTTAAAATCGTAAAAATGCTCTTGAGTCATATTTTTTACTTCATACGGATAATCATTATTTTTACTCCATCTCACTAATAATTGCCACTCTTGAGGTGTATAGATTATTTTGGCACGCGAGGCATTTTCAATACATGCATGAACGCTATCACCTTCATTCTGCGTGTGACCTTTCTCCATAAAACGATGTGTGATGGTCACTTTGTACTTGTTAGAAGCGTAAATGTAGGATGAGTATACGATACGGTTTCTATTTTGACCGGCGCAGTTGTCAGACCAAAACAGAAACTCGCGAACTCCTTTTTGCACGTTACAATCAATAAAATCAATCAAACAACTGCTTACATCGTTTGCTCCACGCTTAGCAATCGTTTCGTCCCACATATAACACGTTCCATGTTTATTACCCATATCAAATATTGTAAAATTTAAGCAGCTTAATTTTCTTTTGTAATAAAAAATACTAACTTGTCCGTGAGGACAAGTCAATACCTTTTCAAAATCGAACACCGCACAGACTATCTCACCATTAGAATTTTTGGCCCTCTCTTTATCTGCAGTTTTTATAGCTCTTGCAATCTTTTTTCTATCCTGATGTTTCGCAAAAATATCTTGTTCCACTTCAGAAGGATTTTTCAAATTTTTAAATATGTGACATTGGTCACATTGATCTTTTTTAGGAACAAAAAATGCTAAGTTAAAGTAGTTATTGACAATATCGCGGTATTGCCTTTCTGTCTGTGCTTTGACTGAGTACTGTTCATCGTTGAACCACTCCTTGTATAAAGTAAACATGCGGGCTATACTTAAACTACCGTCCAGATATAATTTATTACTTTTCTCCCTTAGATAATGCGATTCCACAGGTTGGAAAGACTTGACGTGGTCACAGACACTACGAATCATTTCATCGACAAGTACTATTTTGTGACTCTTGTGACGACCTCGTTGATCCTCTTCCACGACTGCAGTACCATCATACTTTGACCAAGCAGTTTGTAATACTCTGCCACTTATGCCAAGAGTATTTAAAAACATTGTCTTACAGACATCTATTTTAGCACAAACAGGTTCGGACGTTATAACAGGAAGAAAATATTTATAAGTAAACTTACGATTATTTGGCTCGTCACTATTAATACAGCGTTTTTTTTTAATTTTTAGTGTAAACTGTATTACGTAAGCCCACTGTTTCTGTTTATCAGCCAATGACCAAAATTTCCTGAATATCTCTAGGCGTTGATCAGGTGTTATTTTGTCACTGCATTTATAACGACATTGACATGCTGGCCTAATCAACTTCTCATCTACTAATTTTCCTCTTTTCGATATATATGATTTACCCATATTAGTGCGACATTTCCGTTTAACATCATACCAGTTTTCCACGTTTCGGGTACGTTTTCTAGATTTTCTATTCGTAGTTGAAGGGTTATCAGCTGAATCTAACCAACATTCATGTTCCGTACAAAATACGTCTTGACATTTAGCCTTGGAGTGATGGTTTAGAGGAGATGGCATTGGTGTAGGGATATTCAAACAGTCTACCAATATACTATTATGATTTACTGGCATCGGGGAATTTTCAAAACTTGTTGTGGTTTCAATATTAAATGGAGATGGATCTATCAAAGTGGCACTGGAAATATTATCGTATATTATCATTGGAGCTGGTTTTGGGCTTACATTTTCGGGGACTGTATTTAATAAGTTAACAATGTCATTTACAGTATTTTCATCTTCTATGTTCAATAATAATTGATCTTCTTCGATTGTGTTATTAACTTCGTCCGTATCACTGAGAACGTCGCGTAAAAGGACGTAAGTTTCTTCGACCCCGTCCGGTAAAGGTGATGAAAGCTCCCGATCATCTAAAACAAATTGACTAATAAGTCTCCTGTATCATAATAATTTATGCAACCTGTCCACCGGGCACTGTTATTACCTACTACTTAGATAGTTTATGATTCTTAATGTGAACAGATCTAGCGCAGATCAAAAGTAAAAAAAATCATATTTTATTTTACATAAATAAATAGTAATTTTGTAAATAATCCTTAATGATGCTCTTAAACAATTCTAGTATAAAAAAATGTAAATATTTAAATACATAAAAAGATTTTATTTGAACAAAAATACATTTGATTTGACTTCCATCGAACAACGTAACATATGCGGATAGTACATTAATTTACTAATGAATATCCGAAGAACACAGTTACATCTGAACTCATTGTATACAATAATGATGATATTTCCGAAGTAGGACGTTACATGTTCACTTGAAATACAAAAATTTACAAAAATACTAATTTATATAAAATGAAATGTAATTACTTTTACCATGACAACAACTATTACTTTTCATATTAAAACATAACATTTTAAAATATTGTATAGTTTTCAAAGTAAACTGTTTCACGTGCATATGTATCTATTTTGTTTGGAGGACAAAAAATTTTGCGGTTTAACCTTCTTTACGGATATTTTTATTAACAAACAGTAAACAAGCATAATTTCATTACATAATTAATAAAAATAAACACTTACCATTATCTTTTTGGATAAAGTTTCGTTGTAGCTGTTGACTAGAACTTGTATTATCTATACTTTCTTCGGGCAAAATTAAAGACAATATTTTCTTAGAACGTTTCATATTCAATAATAAACTCAAATATCAAAGGAATATGTAAATGCAATTAGAAAAACAAATAAACAACACGTAATTTAACCGTCACCCATGCACAAGCAAACACATACACACCTCCCGCCGACACGACCGCGAATGACGAAGTAACCAGCGCGCGGGCAGCGGTAGCGCGGGGCGGGGCCCGTGTACATCGATCTATCTATGAATGAATTGCTATTCTTCGAAATACTACCACGTATTACGTTCTTGGCACATTATAACTTCGAAAATAGGCTTCATAAAAAGAAAATAAGTACACCATTAGATAGCTCTTGTTATTCTAAATTAAATACGATAAACAAAAAAAAATGATACATTTTTAAAAGTAACTATGTTCTTCGGATGGGTCGATATGTGCTGAGCAACCTTCATCAATAAGTGGTTGGGCTAAAGTTTTTACCACACTACTTCCTAGACCAGTTTCCACATTGTCACTTTTACCAGTATAGACTTGGAAGTGAAACAAATAACCAGTCTTGCTATCTGCTCTAGCCCAAATTTTATAACCGCGCTTGATAGGTTTTAGGGGCATATACTGTTTTAGCGCACTGCGTCCCTTGAATTTCACCATTGATTCATCAATGGACTGAGATTTTGTATTTCTGGCATTATTTTGACATCTCTGGTTTATTTGATCTAGTAGTGGGCGAATTTTATAAAGTTTGTCGAAACCTGTTTCACCTCTTCTGGTTTCGTTCGTTGTCATTTACATGTAGACATCTAGAAATCTTTTGAAATCTTTGGAGTGTCATGGTTTCAGCAATCTCGGGGACACATAATGCTGGATTGCTAGACCAGTAATCTTCAATTGACGGTAGTTTGTGTATCCCCATTTGTATTAGCATTCCAAGATATGCTTTGAGTTCGTCTTTACTAATTTGAGTAAAATTTCTAACATTGGATTGACTAGCAAACAAGTTTGATTGAACAAGTAGGTTTTCAATCACTTCATTATCAAAAAATACTTCGAAGTAAGCGATTGGTCTAGATCTACTCGGAAAATGGTTCTGCGATTGAAGTTCGTTTTCGTCGAAGGAAGGCACATTCGGATCATTTAGCCAATCAACTTTCTTCCATTCTATTTCATCTTCATCAGAATCTGATTCTTCTGAAACTAAGGAAGTGGGTGCAGTCACCTCTGCATCTCGTGTCACCACATTAGATGTAGAATCTAAGGGCCGTGCAGTGGTGGCGCTAGATGTTAAAGCACGGAGTACTCTAACGTTTCCTCCTCCTCCAACTTCATTATCACTTTCACAATCTGTTGTCCCTTCACCTGTCTCATTCCGAATGATGTTGCTTTCTGTATCTATTTGGTCATCACTATCAGTCCGTATATTATCATTCTCCATTCTTCTGTTTTTGCTTCCTGTACTTATTTCGTCGTCACTCTCAACGTCGTCAACTTCTTCCCATTCATCCGTTGCCTGTTCTGGCCCATGTTTTCCGTGTCTTCTACTACTTCTAGCCGTCAACAACGAGTCTGCAAAGTCTGGTTCGATGCAAGGTTGAAAAGAGGAATCGTTAGCCGAAAGCATTTGTACAAGGTAATCAGTATCGGATTCTTCCAAACTGTCTTCTGAATCTGTACCATCTGGAAGACCAAACATGGCTTCCAACTGCTGTTCAATTTCGCGGTCGTTTATCGACCGACGGTGCTCCATTGTTTATTCTGTAAATCAAAATAAATCTCACTGGTACTGGCATATATATTGCCAACAACGAGTAATGTACTAACTGGTAGTGGCAAATATACTGCCGACGTGATTTTTCCAGATTTCGCCAATAATATTACATATTGATCTAAAATAATTATTTAAGATTGTCATAAAAACACAAATCTTACGATTATAAAAGAAAACTTACCAAAATAACAGTTTTTTTCGAGATTTTGCCGGATTACTCTTGAGAACAGAAAAAGCTGTAAATTCAAACTTGACATTTATTTGACACATGTCATATAAATGTTACCAATTTTTATATTTTTTTTCGTCGTACTAGTTTGTTCTCTATTACCCGAAATGATAAAACGTTTCTTTAATACAAATCTTCTTTTTGTGGAGCAATGAAAACATGTCGGCAAATATAATGCCTCTACTAGACAAAGGGATAATGCAATATCTACCGCTTTTTGTGTACGACTTAACATCTTTTCGCTTTGATGTTTTATATACTGTTGTTCTAGTTCTGTTTTCTTAACACCTTCTGCATTTTTGTAGTATTCTCAAAAATTGCATTGGTCCTTATTAGGTATAAAAAATATATATAAACAGGGTGACTTGTAATTAGAGCACAACCTTGTAAGGGGATATAGTACCGGTCATTTGCAACAACTTTTGTAGAAACTCTCATATGCAAAAGTGCACCAACATTGAGTTATAATTTTTTTCGTGTTATTTTGAAAAACTCTTATGGGGTAACCTTAAAAAATTAATAAATAAAAAACTTGACATAATTTTGTTAATTTTCTTTTTATTATTTAGTCTATAACGTTCCAGTTACATGTCAGCATCATCAAATGTACATTATTGACATTATTCTAGACACAGTGCTCCAAAATCCAAAAAACTTCAACAAATTTTACTGGCATTATTACACAAAACAGCCTGTTTAAAAAAAACTCACTATGGCACTTGCTCTGCGTATTATTAAATAAACATCTACATTTCATAAGCTTTCAAATGAGGTGTAAAAGTCTGACATAGCTAGTTTAACATTAAAGATATTAGCCAAAGAATAGAACAGGCTGGAATATCGAAAGTTTCGCAAATTAATGGCCATAATGTTTAAAACACAATAAATACAAATTTAAGCAGAATGTGATCCACGCACTTAGTGGTGACAATTTTACAACACATTTTAACTTGATTTTAATTTTAAAATTTTTAGGGTAGCCGGTCCTTACTTCAAACTTCTCTTATTAAAAGAGACAAAAAGATCTAAAATTAGGAAATTTTAAAAGTGTGTTGTAGAATTGACGTTCTCTAGTCATCCTCAGTCATTCACTTAAATCTCATTTTCGAAATGACTCCCACCGTTACGCACGCAAATTCGCATCCTTTTCCTCAATTCGCTTTTCACCACCGCAGTGCTGAGATTTGCTCGAATTTGGTCAGCTCCCAAAATGATTCGCCGTCTTAACTCGTCAATATCTGGGACAGGCTGATTATCGACATAAACCAACGTTTTCATATGTCCCCAGACGTAATAGTCCATTGGCGTCAGATCTGGGCTTCTTGCTGGCCAAGGTATGGGCCCTCCTCTACCGATCCAATTATTGGTATAATTTTCGTCTAGCCAGTCTCTGATTTGTCGTCTGTAGTGAGCTGGACACCCGTCGTGTTGAAACCTGATAGCACGCAAGTTGGCTAAAGGTATGTCCTCCAGTAATTCAGGTAAAACATTTCTTAAAAAGTGTTCATAATATTCACCGTTTAAGTTGTCTGGCAGAAAAAAGGGCCCAATCAAATTATTGTTAATAATTCCCATCCACACATTTAGTGAAAATCTTCGTTGCGATCCTTTCGGTCGTTTTTTTTTTTGGATTTCCCACCGCCTTTTCTTCCCAGAAATGAGTGTTATGGTAATTTGTGATTCCATCTTTGTCAAATTTTGATTCGTCGGTCCAAAATTTGTTTTAAATAATTTGGGTCCTCTATGTCGCAGTTTAGCAGATATCTGCAAAATTGGACCCTTGCAACAGGATCACGGTCTTCCAGGACTAGCACTGGAGTGTAGTGATATGGATGACGCCCAGATTCATGGACCACTTTCCACACTTTATACTGTGATATTCCAAGTAAATTGGCCACTTGTCTTGTAGAGATGTTAGGTTCCCGTTGAAAATGACGTAGGATTTCATCATCAGCACGGTATATTCGAGGTCTGCCCGCATCGCCTGATAAAAAAAACTAATTTAAATAATCAATTGCGGTAAACAATAGGGCCACAACAATAGGGGCCACTGAGGGCCATTGCCTGCCGGGGCTGCGGGTTGTTCGAAAGAGATACCGCGCCCCCGGAAAGCAAAGGGCACATGAAGGAACATAGACGGGTTTTAGTCAGTAAAAGTCTGACACTCCCTCCCGCCTCGCCCAGGGCGGGGGAAGTTATTTGATGATTTCCCGTCTTAAAAAAAAGGCCTTTGTTTGCTTACGAAGTTAAATTGCAATATCAAATACATTTCGGAGAAAACTATCTTTTTTTTCCCGGTACTACGTAAGTAGGTACAGCCAGAAGCAAATCACGATTGACAGTTGAACTGTGTTTAACTCTCTAAGAAGGTACAAAATCTAAAGTGCTTAAGCAGCTGTTGGCTGTAAACTTGAAATTTAATCGCAATTATTTATTAATTTTTTTTTTTATTTTTTTTTATTTATCGTATTATAATTAAATTAATTACTAAATATATACAACCTATATATATACACAAACCAATAATAAAAAAAAAGTGGTGTGTGTACTAATGTACACGCGTTAGAAGTTATACTTCTTTGGTGTAAAGAAAAAAAACTTTGGTAGCCCATCCATTTCCAAACCTTGGTGAGAGTTGCCTAACCAGGCACCGTGTGCTAACCCATCCATTTCCAAACCTCGGCAAGGGTTGCTTAACCTGGCCCCCTGTGGTAACCCATCCATTTCCAAACCTTGGCAAGGGTTGCTTAACCTGGACTCCTGTGGTAGCCCATCCATTTTCAAGCCTTGGCAAGGGTTGCTTAACCTAGCCCCCTGTGGTAACCCATCCATTTCCAAACCTTGGCAACGGTTGCTTAACCTGGCCCCTGTGCTAACCCATCCATATCCAAACCTCGGCAAGGGTTGCTTAACCTGGCCCCCTGCGGTAACCCATCCATTTCCAAACCTTGGCAAGGGTTGCTTAACCTGGCCTCCTGTGGTAACCCATCTATTTCCAAACCTTGGTGAGGGTTGCTTAACCTGGCCCACTGTGGTAACCCATCCATTTCCAAACCTCGGCAAGGGTTGCTTAACCTGTCCCCGTGTGGTAACCCATCCATTTCCAAACCTTGGTGAGGGTTGCTTAACCTGGCCCACTGTGGTAACCCATCCATTTCCAAACATCGGCAAGGGTTGCTTAACCTGTCCCCGTGTGGTAACCCATCCATTTCCAAATCTTGGCAAAGGTTGCTTAACCTGGCTCCGTGTGGTAACCCATTCATTTCCAAACCTTGGTGAGGGTTGCTTAACCTGGCCCCTGTGCTAACCCATCCATATCCAAACCTCGGCAAGGGTTGCTTAACCTGGCCCCCTGCGGTAACCCATCTATTTCCAAACCTTGGTGAGGGTTGCTTAACCTGGCCCACTGTGGTAACCCATCCATTTCCAAACCTCGGCAAGGGTTGCTTAACCTGTCCCCGTGTGGTAACCCATCCATTTCCAAACCTTGGTGAGGGTTGCTTAACCTGGCCCACTGTGGTAACCCATCCATTTCCAAACCTTGGCAAGGGTTGCTTAACCTGTCCCCGTGTGGTAACCCATCCATTTCCAAACCTTGGCAAGGGTTGCTTAACCTGTCCCCGTGTGGTAACCCATCCAATTCCAAATCTTGGCAAAGGTTGCTTAACCTGGCTCCGTGTGGTAACCCATCCATTTCCAAACCTTGGTGAGGGTTGCTTAACCTGGCCCACTGTGGTAACCCATCCATTTCCAAACCTTGGTGAGGGTTGCTTAACCTGACCCACTGTGGTAACCCATCCATTTCTAAACCTTGGTAAAAGTTGCTTAACCAGTCCCCGTGTGGTAACCCATCCATTTCCAAACCTTGGCAAAGGTAGCTTGGAATGTGAAATTGATTTAAAAGCTATGCAATAGCTTAATAAAAACACCAAAAGAATAGAAAAACGTGTTCTAAATATAAAAATACTAGAATATACAACATGAATATAGTTACTAGAACACCTATAACTAACTTCACGATGTCGCTGTGCGCGCGCAAATCACTCTCATCATTTTTCTCCATCGCGCCAAAAGAAGTATAACTTCAAAAAATATATACAGAAAATTACAGGGCGTCAAAAAATTCGTCCGTATCGCCGTCAACAGGTAAAGTGCCCAGAAGGGTGGCAGCATTACCGCGTTGGATGGCAATGCTTATTTTTTGTGCAAAAAACAGGCCAGCCCTCTGGTCACGAGAAGAATCGACCAACCGCTTGGCGATTTCTCGAAATACTACATGGGCACTCGGACCCCATGGCCCTAGTGTTTCAACCCCAAACGGCTCAAAAACATAATTTCCAATCAAATTGTGATATTTGCGCCGTT
The DNA here is from genome assembly GCA_958449745.1 of Ochropleura leucogaster. NCBI lineage: Eukaryota > Metazoa > Arthropoda > Insecta > Lepidoptera > Noctuidae > Ochropleura > Ochropleura leucogaster. The sequence continues at coordinate 16,985,187 of OY288215.1, read as the reverse complement.
TGAGATTTTCAGCACCTGCAGCAGCAGCTCCAGCGCAACCCACCGTACTAGGAAGATGGGATGGTGCAAGGGTGTCGACACAAGTTGCATCCCACACCAAAGATCTACCCAACTTCCATGGCATTATGGTCATACCATCTGGTCTCTTTCCATCGACGCGTACCAAGCCAGTTGGTTCTAAAACAGCTGGCACCCCGGCGGTGGCAAGAGCACGACGGATGAGATCATTAATGCAAGCGTGCCGAGCAATACGACCTGCGCTTTATTAAATTACATTTTTATTACATACCTTGACGTCTTTGAAAGCGTCCAGTCTCCCGGGCTCGTCGATAAACTCGAGAAAACACGCCTACATCAGGTAAACGGCGATTGGGGTATCTCTGTTGATATTCGCTCTGGGCAGCTAAAGCATTGCCTCTAGCTACGCCGTAAGTGTACAGAATATCGGCATATTCTTCATTCGTAAAATTTGCCCGTTGTCTTTGAGCCATAGTCCTTGATACGCGCCAAAACCACAGATGAGCATAACACACGGAAACCAGTTGAAAAGCCAAGTCGTCAGGAAAGCAAACAATCATATCTTTTTTATCATAAGCGAAATCAGAGTTTTGAATTCGACCCCTAACTCTTAATATGCCATCTGAATCAATAAATGGATTCAGAGGCAATAACTTAGACTTATGATAAAGAGTTTTATTATTTCTAATTAATTTAATTTCGTCTGCATAGCTTTCTAACTGACTTAATTTAACACAACCTGTGAATCAGACCAAATCAATTTATGATTTACTAGCGACCCGCCCCGGCTTCGCACGGGTGCAATGCAAAATATACCTACTACAGAATGTCCTTATACACAACGTTCACAGCTTTTTTGTCATTAGCCAATACAAACATGTTTTGCTTAGACGTTACTCTTGACAGCGCGACATATAATTGGCCATGTGAAAAACACTCAACACTCAAGTCTAATCCTGCAACGTTAAAAGTTTGACCCTGCGATTTATTAATGGTCATTGCAAAAGATATCTTTACCGGAAATTGTAGGCGTTTAAATTGAAACGGTAAATCTGATGGTATCAGAGGAATTCGGGGAATTAGTACATCTTCTCCGGTACCACATCCGGTGAGTATTGTGCACTCTATTATGAATTTTTTTAGTGATTTTACCAGCAAACGTGTGCCATTGCAGAGCTTAGGAGGATTCAGATTTCTTAATAAAATAACAGGACAACCTACTTTCAATTCCATTTTATGAGGAGGGAGTCCAGAAGGGTTCAAAGAATTAAGAAATTCTGTAGGAAAATGTACAGCTTCTTCCGAGTCGAGAACAGTATCGACCGAGTAGTATATTTGCGTTGGCGTATCAATTTTTGCAAGAATCAAGTTGTTTGCCTTATCTACTTGTTCGTTGGTTGGTGACAGGATGGCTCTTTCTTTGAACCAAGATAGAGTCTTACAACTTATGTTATGAATGTCAGGATAGACATTGTTGACCAAATCTTGGATGTTGTCTATCAAAACACAAAGGTTATCTAGGTTAATCCTTCCATCACTTTGAGTTAACATTCCATTGCCAACTTTTAGCAGCATCTCTGAAAAAAGCCTGTTCTCACGTGAAGATAATGAAAGCCTCATGTTAGTTTTAAGCTCTAACTTATTAACGTATGGCCAAAGGTTGGATCTTTTTAGGGAAGCATTTATTTCGTCCGCACGTGTTCCTCTAGTGACAACCGGTAGGATTTGACGAAAGTCTCCAGAGAACAAAATTGTACATCCACCCATAGGTGCATTTTTACTGCGCAAATCGCGCATTGTCCTATCCAGTGCTTCCACAGATGTCTTGTTTGACATGGTGGCTTCATCCCAGACTATTAATGAGCAGTCACGGATCAATTTTCCTGTATTGCTCTGTTTAGAAATACTACAGACGCTTTTATTATCATCGGTAGCGATTTTCAGCGGGAGCTTGAATGTAGAGTGTGCAGTTCGGCCTCCTTCTAAAAGCGTAGCGGCAATGCCGGATGACGCGACAGCTAATGCAATTTTTCCGGTGGATCTGACTTTTGTTAAAAGCAAATTAATTAAAAATGTTTTACCTGTACCTCCTGGGGCATCAAGAAAAAATATTTTTCCTTCATTGTTATCAATTGATGATAGTAATGTAGTAAATACTTTTTTCTGATCGATGTTCAATCGTGGCTCATCTTGGGCTATATTCTGTAAAAGTTTCGATTGATCGTATGATGTTTCTCTTGTGTATTCGGCACTATTCGTTAAATCTGAGTTAATATTAGCTGGCATCGGCAGTCCAAAATCATTGATCGATTTACTCGTTAGTAGTTGCACTACTTTGTTCAATTCAAATAATGCTTCATCAAATATGTTTTGGTCATATTGTAAATCATCTGAAACTAATTCTCGCCGTTGCCGAATCAGAATATCACTGGCCATATTTTCTCGAAATTTATTCCATAGACTAACAGAATCAGTTACTTGACAAAACGCAACTATCATGGCAAATAAATATCTTAATGATGTAGCGGAACTGCAAATAGCTGCTTCTGATAATGTATTTTCCCAGTGAGAATCGTCTTCCAAGAGTCCCATAGCTTTACATGCCATTTGATAAGTATTGTAAATAACACCTTGTACAGTTCTCAGGTGTGCAAAGGATGTCGGGCCTTTTACAACATGGAGTAACATTCTCAAATGAAAGCATTCGCTGTTGTTGGGATGAATCGCGTAAACTCTACCAAGAGCATCAGTTTTTTTTATTCCGGGGAAACCATCGACCGCAGTTCCTTGTTTTCGTCGTTGGAATGTTTTAGAACTCTGGTTCCATGTATAGTAAGTTGGAACTCTGTCATATGTCAGTGTTTTCGCGAAATCATCTTGAGCGCATAACTTGAAGAATGCTGTTAATGTAGTGTCCCGCGGGTTATTGACAACTTCTTGTATGTTGTTCTCAGTGAAATATACTCTTTGTCCATTTTCTAAATGAACTGCAAGGTGGACAATAGTGGGAGCTCGGTCGTGAACTTCGAATGATAAAATCCTCCATACTGCTTCAGAACTGCATATGTAACGTCCAGACTGATATGTTTCCACTTCATTTGGTGATTGTATGCTGAAAGTAGCTTGATCGCTACCTTTATTAATGTATTTAGTAACATATTGGATCGACTTTATTGAACTGCACAACTCGACGTTGATGTGGGCATCAAAAATTTTTAAAAGGAGCGGATTATGTGGAACGATCCATCGGTTATCAATATCGTAGTTTCTGACTGTGGCACTTTGCCCACCCTGATCTGGCGATCGTCGTCGATATTTGGGATATCCGTCATCGCTAGTAGATGTTTGTATTTGAAACGGCTTCGGAAATTTTTTGCTGCATTTGGAATCGCGCATACATGCAGAATTACGATTTAAAGTCCCGCAGGGACCGTGTACCATGTGTTTTTTTACTATTTCAAACAGGACAGGATCATCTTCCTTAACCGGTAATTCAGCTGAAATTACGCTGTCGATTTGATTTGGTCTAATTTTGTTCACTAACCACACCAGCAGATGTACATGTGGCAAACCACGTTTCTGCCACTCTATAGTGTACATATGACAGCGCGGCGGACCGAATATATGAGACTTGTTAATGAGGTGTAGGAGTTTCTGTACTTTTAAATGGAAGACTCTATTAACTATATCATATCTGTCTTGTGGAGTTAAATTGGTATTAATATTTTCTTTGATTTCTGGCCAATTTGGGTTACATGTTGCAGTAATGAATAAATCAGGTTTACCGTAATGTCTGACATAAGTCATTGCGTCCTGTGACTTTTCATGTAAATATCGAGGTCCACCAGTGAATGATGAAGGTAGTATAACCAACTGTCCAATGTTGTTGCTGTGTTCATTCGCCTGTAAAGCATCCTGAAGGTGAACGTAATTTTCTGCTCTCAATTTAGTTTGATTGTTACGAATGTAAGCCAATCTCTCAGATTCAATTTTTGCATATTGATCGACAAAGTATTGGTTTGTCAACATTCCATATCTAAGCAAAGAGTTGAAATTGTTTTGTCTTGTCATTATACGGTAGCAATAGTAGTTCATACACGACACTGTCTTACGCAGAGGTGCACTACTGGTTGGGTCAACTTGAGGAACATTAATGGCATAACCATCTTCTCCGCGACATAGCATCAAAGGATATTGTAAGCTGTCATAAGATCTGTGTAACTCTGATATTTTTTGCAAATTATCATCACGACTGCGCAACACAATATCTCTTTTGTCGAATTGCTGTCCAGCTATTACCACTGCTACTTCACTCGTGGACGGCGCATTATATCGCCCTCTGTGTTCTCCAACAGGAACTTTATTTGCATGGATTACGACATTATAGTCTGGAGTATCTACTGGAACACTCTCAATAGCAGTTTTAAAAGACTGAATGTAGCTGTTATGAGAATGTAACATATCTTGAAGAGATCTGATCAAATCTATATCTATTGGCTGTGCGACAATCGAACACCGCGTTGATGCTTGTGTATCTGGGTCTGCAATAAAATAAATTTGCAGAAATTTGTGATCATCTGGTCGAAGTGGTAGCAAGCTCCCAGCCAAGTGATACACTTGCCCTTGAATTTTAAATGTAGGCATAAAACCGCGCTCAACAACTTGCTTACTTTTGAAAGACGTCATTTGAAATGCGTTATTGTAACGGCGGATATTGCGTATGAATTGTTTGGATTTCGGATGATCGATCACCCGTAAGCAGAGACTGAAGTGGTTCAGGTGGAGGAAGAATTTCTTCTAATTTTACTTTTCCTTGTAAGCAACACAAACCTTTCGATTCATCCTTGAACTTCAATGCCAAACAATATTCACACACTACTGACATAGTACCTATGGACACAATACGATCATCCTTGTAACAAATCAAAGGATCGTAATTCATGGCAGAATATTCTTTATTTACCCATCTGTGGCTGATCGGTTGTCCGTTTTGTTCAGCGTTACTATGTGTCTGTGCTGATTCTCTCGTTCTCTGTATTCGATTTCTATTCTGGCTGAGGCGAGCCTCATGCTCTACAGAGGATTCTCTGGCTCTCTGAACTCTACGTCTAACCCGATCCTGGCTGCGGCGAGCCTCACGCTCTATTGAGGATTCTCTTTCTCTCTCAGTTCTATTTCTATCTCGGAGCTGGCTGAGGCGAGCCTCGCGTTCCGTTGACGATTCTTCATCTCTTGCTGAACGTGCTCTTCTGGCATTCACTGTACTACGACCTATCCGCATATAACATCTCTTGCAGGACGCCTTGGTTCAGCAGCATATGCTGTTAGAAAAATCCGTCAGTTTACTGATGTAGATACCGCGAGACTAGTCTATTTTAGTTATTTTCATAGTATAATGTCATACGGTATTTTACTTTGGGGACGGGCTGCAGACATCGAGTCTATATTTATTCTGCAGAAAAGAGCCATCAGGGCCATATATAACCTACGTAGGCGAGATTCTTTAAGGGAACAGTTTAAGGATATTAACATCATGACAGTACCTTGTCAATATATTTATGAAAACATCATGTATGTCAGGAAAAACTTGCATCTTTTTAGTAAAAGAGGTGACAGACACAATTATAATACTAGAAATAGGGACCAATTAGTTCAACCAGGTTTCAGGTTAGCTAAAGTAGACTCATCTTTCATGGGGTACTGTTTAAAATGCTACAATAAAATACCTCCCCACATTCTTCAACTGAATGAAACGAAATTTAAATCTTGTATTAAACGCACACTATGTAGGCAAGCATATTATAAGTTGGGGGATTATATTGATGATAAAAATGCTTGGCTTAATGCTAGTCCTGCTCCACAAGCATAGGGATAAACTCATTGGTTAGTATCCGAAGCTATAGTGGAAGCTGCAGAAGATTGTAAGACTATCTTTGCAATGTATAGAATCAATTCTCTAGTATTGTATAATTATTAAGCCCATATGTGAGTGCTATGTATTATCATTGACTTGACGAAGCCCTGGTGGTTGATAGTGTCATGCTCACTTAAATGTCTCACTGATGGTGGCGGGTGTGTCGGGTCATTTAGCTCCCTTCAAAATGGTCGAGCTGAATGGGGCTGATCCATACGTCATGTTCGTGAACGGGCGCTGTCAGTTGGGACTGGTCATTTTTTAGCTACCACGGTTCATTTTTAAACTTATTTAGATTTAAAATTAAATTTTGCTTTTTATTTACTCTGGACGCTCTTACTGTGCACGCCTTTTTACATCGTTCTCACATATTTGTATAATCTCAACATGAATGATGTAAACACGATTTTGTAAAAATATTATAATTTAAAAGAGTGTCCATGGAGTTTCTTGCCCATTCTTCTCCATAGAGATCAACGCTTTGGAATGGGCAACTACAGTACTTTCACAAGTTATTATGCCTTGTGACCGGGACTGTAGATTCATTTTGTTTCTTGACTTTCAAAAGTGCCTGTAATGGTCTAATTGAAATAAATGATTTGATTTGATTTGATTGATTTGTTCGCACGACGACGTCTTCCGGACATGACTTTATAATGTCTGTTCAAAATTTTATACTTAGGTACTCAGTACTTGATTAAACTCACAACTTAAAACTATACGTATGATTATGAACTAATTGCACTAATTATTGGTTAGTGCTGGAGTAAAAAATATTTACTTACTATTCGTTCGACTAAAAACAAAAGATTATCAACAACAAAATATACCTATTCTATTCAGTTCTTCTATGAACTTACTATAATTTTCAATAATTGAAAATGCTCGCCCTAATACTAAATTGCCTTAACTCTAAATTCAAATCAAAGTCTTAATGGAAGAAATACCAAGAAATATGGTTTTAAGCTAATCCTATCTAACCTAATGTACTTACAATACTACTAATATAATAATAATAATAAAAATTAAAAGATAATCAACAACAAAAGATACTTATTCTATTCAGTTTAATTAATTCTTGATATTTTCCTCGCTAGAGAGCTCCGATAAACGCGTGCGATCGCTGCAAATCATAAAGTGCTATAAGGCGAAGCGCGGCCATCGACGCGCTATTTATAGGCACGCGCCGCCCGGCACTAACAACTACGACCCTGCATTTTAAATTTGTAATATCTTCGGTAATATTCACTTAAATAACATGCTGTAAAAAGCATATTGATCTATAATAAATGCACAATTTATTTAAGGTACTTAATTGGATAAGGATTAATGCTGTATTGTTTAAAATCACTTCGTAAATAACCATTTTTTAGTAAAGAATAAAAATGGTTATGCTGGGTTATCCCTAACAGATAGACATATACCATCGCGGACTTTTTTGTTGAACTTTTTAAGGTGAACAATACTGTAGTACATTATTTTGGTCTATCTCGTAGGGTTCAGCCAGCGTTTGCAATATAAGCGCAAAAAAACGTGTTTATTTACGACATCACATTAGAAACCTTTAAATTTATCAGTGTTTCTCTACTATATTATGCATTTATTATACATACAAACCTTCCTTAAGAATCACTCTATCTATTAAAAAAAACCGCATCAAAATCCGTTGCGTAGTTTTAAAGATCTAAGCATACATACGGACATACAGCGAAAGCGACTTTGTTTTATACTATGTATTGATAATACAATTTAATGACTCTAATACCTTTGAACATAAACGTGCACCTAATAAGAAGCCACATAACTCTAATCGGGGAATAGTAGTTGGGTTCATCGGAGCAACTCGTGCCTTAGCAGTTAGCACACAGCAACCTGAATTTAACCTCCTGATTATGATTTACAGAACGCAGGTAAATACAGGCTGCATAGGCCCTTTGAGAGGCATCTACAAAACAATCTAATTCTATATTAATAGGCGTATCACACAGAACTCGCCTTGGAATACTAATTTTATTTAAATTTGAAAATTCTTTTAATAAATCGGCCCAGTTTTTACAAAACTCAGCTGGTACTGGATCATCCCAGTCCAGCTTAGAGGACCTTAATTTTTGGAGTAAAATTTTAGCTACTATGATGCAAGGACACAATAATCCTAAGGGATCGAATCGAATACCTTAGAAGTAGTAGAAATTATTGACTTTTTTGTAATATGAGTAGAAGGCTCTAAGTCTGTAGAGAATTGCAGTGTATCAGCCTTGGGACACCAGTCTAGATTCTTTGTTTAAATCAATGGGATTTGAAAAACCACATTCATCATCAAATAATTGAGGACAATTTGTGCGAAATTTCCTAAGAGGTAAGCATGCAGAATTAAATATGTATTTAAACAACTTTGTGATAGATATGTTTTAGCCCTTCTATAGAGGATTGAAAACTAGATGATTGATTCTCTTCCTTCCTTAAGGGGGAATTAGCTAAGGTATCTTGGCTCCTTACTATTAAATTAATAAACTGGTTTTCTAGACAATCTCTTTCTTTAACTTGATATGTAATATCAGAATGCAATAAATCTATTTTTTCTTGAATGACTTCAAACTCTTCCGTAAGCGACTGAATTTTATCAAATTTTTGGGTTAATTTTTCTATATTGAATAGAAGTTATTTCTTTTTGTCCAATTAAATTATTTAGATACTCTGTATATCTAGTAACGCGACCCTTGATAATGCCACCCTCCTTGACTAACTTAGTTATTTCTACCTTGAGCTCTGCTTCACTCATGTTTACAGATTATAATAAAATTATAGTACCAATAACACTGGTGAACAATCAGCGAAGTTATAAATGAATCGTATAAAAGCAAAAACAGCAATATCCATTTGCAACAAATCATGGCAAAACAAAAATTGTTGTATACTGCAAAATAAAGCTGAATTGGATCGAAACTCTGTTTAATATAATTAAATACATTATTGGGTATATATTGAATGTATTTAATCAATCTTTATCTGGATAATATTGAATAAAAACACAAAACTTAAATGGATTTTGCTGTTTTTGTACTTGACATTTGGATCTTGCTGTATTTGAATTTCACTTCAAAGGATTTTGCTGTTTGCAAAATAAACGACCTTCAAGACGCCATTTTCATAGTTCACCTGTACTTACGAAATAATATTTTTGATACTTTTTGTGAGTATGCACACAAGTAAGTTTTTCAGAAAACAAAACAAAATAAGTTTAGTAGAAAAATATTTTAATAAAAAAAAACTTATTGGTACCTTTTAAAACTTAAATTTATTTTTCATATTAGAAATAGGGTTTAAATGAAATAATTTATTGAAATGAAAATAATATGACATAAAGAAACATGTAGGTAAGTGTTACAAAACATAAACTAAAGCTTTTACTACAAGAAATGCTAACAGATTTGTATTTAATGCTTTTGTTTAAACATAAAAAAACCAGTAGGTGTTTCTTGTGGCTCACAAATCATTTCCGAGGAATCTTCCAAAGTATCTTCATAACCACTAATTGAATTCGATACTAACGGAACATAAAAATTTAATCGCTCGATTTCCCTCCAATTTTCCCCATAATGATTAGTCAGTAACTTGTTGATATCTATGGCCTTTGCGACGCTGACTTCGTTCGTTGCTAAAATTTCTTGTGGATTGAGACTTGATGATAACACACCAGGTCGATTTACTGATTTAAATGCGCCATCATCATGTTTGTAGTGGACCATTCCTTTCACTAACACATTTCCTTCCTTTTTAGGCCGTGCGCTGCGTTAGGCGGGCGCACGGCGCGGGCGCCCGCGTGGCGTGCTGTTTCATGTAATCTCATAGATCAGCGCTGCGTGCAACGGGTCGCCCGCCGCAGCGCTCGGCCAATGGCCGTGCGCTGCGTTAAGAAACAGCACGCCAAGCGGGCGCCCGCGCCGTGCGCCCGCCTAACGCAGCGCACGGCCTTAGACCTCTTTAGTTCATATCGATGGTAAATAGCTGATGAAATTTGATTTGATGCTTTGGGAAACAAGTTTTCTGACCAGCAATATGCAAACACAATTGATGTTTTCATTGTTTTTCCTCCTTTACATAGCCAAAAAAAGCTTTGGCTTTTAATTTATGGATTCTTTGCATAATAATTAAATCGTTAGGGATGTTAACACATGTCTCGGTTTTCATTTTTTCGGTAAACTGTAGGCAAATTGAGCAGACATCAGTACGAGGCGATCGGAAGCCCAAATTATAATTTCTGTTAAAGATATTGCGGAAATATGATGGCCTAACTTTTAACTCGCTTTCAACCTTGGACATATATAATCGGTAAAGTTTATTTATACTTAACTCTGCTGATAAGTATAGCCTTTTTGTGTTTCCATGGCAATAATGGGGCTCTTCACAATGTAGTTTCTCTATAAAACTCATCACGGCACGTTTTTTTTCCACATTTTATGGGAAACCCGGTCACCACCTCTTTTCTCATTGAGTAATGTTCCCTTTTCAAAGTATTCTTTCATTATGACTCTGTACTTTTTTATTTGAAGCACATTAAAAAAAACAGATTGACAAACAGGCAATCGCTTTTTCAGTGTGGCACTGTACACGAAGTATGTTGTTTGAGAAGATTTCGGCGTATACTTACTATTTTTTGGACGATGCCGTTTAACCGATTTCACTGTGCAGTGTTTTAATATAAATGCGTGTTGGTGCCTTTTGCTGCCCGCGGCTTCGCCCGCGTTAAATTTGGGGTAACACAGTTCCCCTTGCGCCTTATTGATTTGTAATAGCAACGCTAAGTTTTCCCTTTTCTTCCCTCTTTCTCCCTCACATCCCACTTTTTTCAAAAAAATATTAGCCTATCTCCTGGTTCCCAACTATCTCTGTACTAAAATTCATCAAAATCGGTTCAGCCATTAAAGCGTGAAGAGGTAACAAACAAATAAACAAACAAACAAACTCACTTCCGCTTTTATAATATTAGTAAGGATTCAAATCTGCTGCTGCAGGTGCTGAAAACCTGAAACGGCGCAAATATCACAATTTGATTGGTAATTATGTTTTTGAGCCGTTTGGGGTTGAAACACTAGGGCCATGGGGTCCGAGTGCCCATGTAGTATTTCGAGAAATCGCCCAGCGGTTGGTCGATTCTTCTCGTGACCAGAGGGCTGGCCTGTTTTTTGCACAAAAAATAAGCATTGCCATCCAACGCGGTAATGCTGCCAGCCTTCTGGGCACTTTACCTGTTGACGGCGATACGGACGAATTTTTTGACGCCCTGTAATTTTCTGTATATATATTTTTTATTATTAGTTTGTGTATATTTATAGGTTGTATATATTTAGTAATTAATTTAATTATAATATGATAAATAAAAATATAAAAGGAAATAAAACAAAAAAAAAAAAAAAAACGATTTTACATCCTGCATCGAAAGTGATCTGCATTCAAACTTCTTCTTATGATTACATAACGGCCTCACAGCAAATGTTTTCGGAGATTACCTAAAACAATATCATAATGTACCTACACATTTTTTACCTATTTTTTAGTTATATGTATTTTATGTACTTAATTTGGGTTATAAAATATGCGGGATGTACCTAAGAGACACCGATTCGAAAATGATTACCACGTATTCAGTACACCATTTTGAAAACCGCTACACAGGTTTTCGTCGGCAATAAAAAAATCTCCAAGTTTCCTACAAAATTTCAATACCTGTAGGTAAAAATGTATAAGAAAATCGGTTTTTTTTAAATTGCCAATGAAAAATTACTACGTATAATTATATTGTAGGTACTACGATATACAGAATAGGTGGTCTTAATCGTTTTCACGCCGGTGTCTATTACACCCGGTATATTATTTAAAAAAAAAACTAAATATTAGATAGATATAAAAAATGATAAACTAATATTTAAGTAACACTGTAGTTATTAAATAATAATTAAAGAGATATAAAAAATGCTAACAAGATCAAACCACAAGGACCAAGATAATTTATTTGATCACACTATCTAACAGTAGGTATATGCAAACCTTGTTATTTTGGCCAAATTTCTCCTCCACTTTTCGGGTTGAGCTATACGTTTTCTAGCCGAACTATTATCAACAGGTACAGGGGAACAATCCATAATTACGATATACCACTTTTTTCCGACAAAACTTAAAAACTATTTAAAAATTTCGAGAATTTACGGAGCGAGTTTTCGCGTTCTCAACAATCGACGCCATATTAAAAACCGTGCCGCTTGATGCGCCCTGATTGGCTGATTAGGATATTGCTGCCTATGCACTTGTCAAACATGGATCATGCTGTGTTTGCAACAAACCGTATTTTTTGTAGCTGTTTTACTACGGGATATTGCTGTCTTAGGAGTATTTTTTTTTATTGAGAATGAATTCACTCTTGACCTCGATCTCGCCTGATGGTAAGCGAATTAATTATGAATTACGAAACGTGTTGAAGATATTGCTAAATTTATTGCGCCATCGAAATGTCAATTTCAAAATTATGTGGATATTTCTGCCGACTATGGCTGCTGCTCCAGAAAGCGCAGCATAGTTGCTCTTGTACGAGCGCTTAGACAAGCAGCCATCAGCAATGACATCAATGACTGCTACTCCATTTTTCACCTTTCCTTACGATTTAGACGGCAAGCTTTCACAATCTTTCCATGTCCTTCTTTATATTCAGTGGCATTAACAAATTCCTCCATAGACCAATCTGTAGGAACACCACGAACCAAACCTAACCGGGAAACATTGTATGATGGGATTTCAGCCTTTAGTTTATGCTTGTTCAAAAGTCCGTGGTCAAGAAACTCGTTAACTGCGTTAGCGGATCCAAACTCCACCGACAACCTATTACGACCAATCTGCTTAATGCCGTCTTTTTTAACGTGTTGGACGCCACCTTCAACCGGGAACAACCCCAATCTTATAGGTTTTAAGCTCACACTGGAATTCGGGGAATCAGCAATAATAAATAAATCTTCATTCAAAGTTTAAATTGGTAAAAAAATATACAATAAAACTTAATGGTAATGTAGGTAAAACAAAGTAAGATGCCTGTACTAGGATGAACCTGTATCACAGGCGACATGAGTTTACACATAATTATAATAAGGACAATAGATTTTTTAATATAATATTAATGTTTTTAAATAGTGAGATTACGTGTTATATATAATTATAACTATATCTAATTTAGTTAAACGCTATTTTTACGAATACAGATAATGATTAAAATCTTATGCATGTATATAAATTCTATGACTACTGCAGAAATTAATTACAACTATTATGGTGGTGTTAGCAGTAATTTAAAACAGTAAAATATGCATCAAGGTCATCAGTTTTTGAAGCAGTCGGTAATTTTGCTAGACGACAACAAATCAGAGTAAGTGGGACAGCGCAGTAGTATGGTAATTTTGAGTCAGCAATAAACGTTGTAGAAGTCTGTCCTCGTGTATGACGCTCTAGGTGCCCACCTAGAGCGTCATACACGAGGACATCATAATCGACGGAACTGTTTAGCTGGTTTCTGCTATTATCTCGAAGGGTATTCTGCGTCTCCAGTTTAATCTTAGGCTCCTCCATAGTCAACAGAATGGATGTACCTTTTTTCAGCCATTAATTTAGCTGGGCAGTCAGCAGCACCTGTGCTATGCTTGTCAGGTTTTTTGAAATGCAAGCAAGTAGCGCATTTTGGTTCGTCAGTTTTCTTCAGGCATTCGTTTACTGAGTGACCTTGATTGCCACAGTGGCCGCAGGTATACGATGTCTGTCGACACGACTTAGCCGCGTGTCCATATTGCTGACACTTATAACAACATGTAACCAATGTAAAGTCTCTCACAGGGCATGATGACCAGTTTACAAAAACTCTTTCGTTTGAGATCAGGGCTTTGCGTATGACTGCGGATACTTCAACAATATAGTTACAGGTCTCAAGGTCTTTCTTAACTGACTTATGACTTAATTAAATTGAGCTTAAAAACGTCTCAAGGCTACAGTTTTGAAGTTTGTCGGCTAGGTTTTGGTTGTACAAGCAGGTAAACACCTCATTTTCTTGCATGGAAGTCGGTACTCCTATAATCACAATCCTAGGCTTCCTTTTATGGGGCTCGTCGACTGTTAGGCCTGACTGTTTTAGATGCACCGATTGTCTCAGCTTCTCAATGTCGTCCTTCGTCTCGGTGCTGATTATTACACCGCCGTGTTTCTGCGCGTGTCTTGCGCAGACCTCTAACGTGGAGCTTCATCTGTTCGGGCCTGATAATTTTTTGAACCAAAGTTTTGGTCTCTTCACTGGTTTGTAACTTGTCACTCGGATAAATGACCACAGAACGTTCATAAGTCGGCTGGATAAAATTATTGGCACCTTTCTTTACCATTTCAGCAAAGGAAATTACCTGGGCAGGTTTCTTTGAGTCTTCAATGCTAAGCTTAAGGTCCTGTAGTTGCTGCGATAGATCAAGTTGGTTTTCGAGACTTCTGACTGTGTAGTGCGATTGAATGGCTTTTGCTTTTATTGACTGATATAAGACGGCCATCTGCGACGTCCCGCTACTAATATTTCGGCATAAGTTACTGATTCGAGTTTTCTGCTCCACATTCAGCTTTCCCTCAGCTGCAATAGCGCCCACCTCCTTCAGGCTCTGTTCTATAGTCGACATCCAGTTTTGAATTTCAGCCGTCGACACAGATTCAGGGGCATCGTTCCTTTGGTGAGGCACGTTAGGAGTAGTAGATGCGGGAACGTTCACGGGCACGGGTGTAGAAGGCGGGGTGCGAACACATGTAGATGTGTTCGCACCCCGCCTGCTCCGGTTAAATGGACTATCTTCCATCATGAAGCAGGTTAATTTTATTCGTGTTAAACACTTTTAGTCATTTTTACAAATATACCTTAGGTACACAATTGTATCGATCATGTGTCTGTTCACTATGACTGCACTCAAAAGAATTGCAAAGCGGGACACATGTACAATAAATGGACCAAAGTCGTCAATGTCATATTTACGGCAATTTATATCAAGAGATGGGTGTTTATAGATACTAGATTCTGATCCAAGAACACTCTCTGGATCAGTAATGGTACGTTTGGACGGTGGTTCAGTACTCAAATTGTCAGCCATTCTTTTCCGAGAAGGAGTTTGTGAAGCTGCAGAAGCCGGAAAACCTTCAGTCTCCATCACACATTCGTACTCATCACCCCCCCCCCCCCCCTTATCAGGGGGTTTCAAGCGCTCATCTCCATCCATGGCCGTACTGGCCAACAATAAATGTAGTTTACTCACCTATTCAAAGTTAACCTTCAAGCGGGCGCGCGGTCATTTGTAACGGGAGCGGGCGCGCGTAGCCAAAAAGACCTATGAGATGAATAAAAGAAATAAAACACTAATCATTAAACATTTATTTATGTACTAGCTTTCGCCCGCGGCTCCGCCCGCGTTAAATTTGGGGTAACACAGTTCCCCTTGCGCCTTATTGATTTGTAATAGCAACGCTAAGTTGTCCCTTTTCTTCCCTCTTTCTCCTTCACATCCCTCTGTTTTTAAATAAAAAATAGCCTATGTCCGTCTCCTGGTTCCCAACTATCTCTGTATCAAGTTCATCAAAATCGGTGTAGCCATTAAAGCGTGAAGAGGTAACAAACAAACTCACTTTCGCTTTTATAATATTAGTAAGGATTTGTACTCAGATATACAATCATTGTTTTTAAATTCTAATATTTGAAAAAAAGGAAATAAAATTATGAAAAAGAAACAATTATAAAATTAATGAACAAAACTCAAACATTCTTTGAATCAAAACCAAAATTAGGAACACAAAACCCTCTTATATATCTCAGACTAGTTTATATACCTAGCCTAACAATAAAAATTACAAAATAAAAACAAAAATTATTAACATTAGTTTAGTTTTCATCAGAATCAGTTTTTTCGTCCATATAACATTGATTGCAAATAAATGTTGTATGACTTCTGCAAATATTTTTCATACATAACTTACAGTGCGCTTTTGATTGCCTTCTTTTTTTGGCGGGACATATTTTACAGCTCCCTCTGCATGTACGAGAACTACCTGCTTCTGTATCAGCAGCACTGTCATCTATATTCAAATGCTTCCTTATGTTTCTTTTTAGTTTTCTTGGAAGGCCTAACATCGTTGACTTTCTTTGGACGTACTCTTTTGTCAATTCAATGCCTAATGCCCGTAAAAACATACGCCTTTTTCGTATACTAACATTATTTGCCCTCAATATCACCATACTATTTATTCCTGCAATATCTAAAAGACGAAAGAAAAGTGTCAGTGGCCATCTATTATTTTTCCTTGAAACCGAATACATTTTTGCTTTTTTATCAACTTCATCGAATTTCCCGTTGTTTTATTGTAAAAAGTAACGATGCTGGGTTTGCGCTTCTCATTTGTACTTTCATCAATTTCTGCAGCACAGTGAAGTGATGATATAAGAACTACAGATCTTTTCTTTTTGGGCACGTAAGATACGAGTGTACCTGTATCTGAAAATCCAAATTGACTTGAATATTCGGGCCGGTTTTTATCTATAAAGCAAGGAGGTATTTCTTTTTTGTTTTTACGCATGGTACCCATAACAGAAATCTTACAATCCTTAGCCAAATCGTTTATCAGCGGTACACTGGTATACCAATTATCGATGGTAAGGTTTCTTCCAGTACCAGAAATAGCTGCAATTAGCCTCTTTACGACGTCTACTGCAGCATTACTCAACTGATATGGGCCTTCAGGCTGCTTACCAGCATAAAGTTCAATATTTAGGACGTAAAACGTAGCAGCATCTACTAATGGATATAATTTGATCCCGTATTTGTCGGGTTTTGATTGCATGTACTGTCGAAAAGGACATTTCCCTCGAAAGCCAACCATCATCTCATCAATTACAACGTTCTCTCCCACTGAATATGGTGAAAGACAGTTTTGTGTAAATATATCTAAAACTTCTCTTATTGGTGCAGCTTTGTCTAGAGTACGACGAGCTTGTCGCGTAGTAGCATCATCAAACCGCAGTGAATTCAGTAGAAATTTTACTCTTTTCACTGACATAGTAGTAGGAAAATTAGGTATACCTGTTCCATCACTTGCATACAAATCTTCTAAATTGGCGTGTGATGTCTTCAAGGATCCCGCTATGTACAACAATCCGAAAAGTGCTCGAATTTCCACAGCATCTGTCGATTTGCAGTCACGTATTCTGTTATACGATTCGCACATGTCTTCCTGAATGAGATCGAGAGCTCTGGCTACTTTTTTCAGCTTTTTGAGATAGTTCTCAATATTTTCTTTGAACCCAACAACTTGGACGTTTCTTACGATTGTTAAATCTAATACAGTTCTGTGCTCGCTGCATACTTTTACAATACAGTGCCAGTTGTTGACGTAGGATTCGAGACAATCTGCTAATGTATTCCAGCGTACATCTTGAGGACTACCTCAAGATGTACGCTGGCACTTGTACTAACAACTTTTCCACCAGCCTCCTTGTAATTTGCTTGTGGAAAATGATGGTACTTGAAATACTTAATATTTTTTTTTACATTGCTTTTTATCTCCGCCTGTTCAATGTCCTTGGCAAATAAATTGATTAAATGAGCAGAACACCCATATGTTAGAACATCGCCAATCTGATCGTCTTCTAATTGCATTATTTGACTTCGCATTTTTGCCATATTAGCGGCATTGTCAGTTACAAAGCTACGTACACTGCAACCAAAACTTTGACACTTTTTAATACGTATATACTCTCTAAGCCATCTGTGCTTAATGCAATCATGGTTTTTATTTTTTCCTCCACATTATCTAGCGGAGGTGCCGTGTTTTTACCACCTCCTGTACGGTAAAGTTCCGAGCGTATTGTAGCAGACTTTTTCCTGCCCGCCCGTTTTAGACCCTCGTACTTGACCTTCAGTGTTTTAGTCGATCTAAATATACTTCCAGATCGAGCATTAAATTCATTCTGGATGCTTTCCCAAGCGGTTTCCTTCATTTTCCATGTCGAAGCATCGCTTGGTTTGTTTTCGAGCACGGTTTGGTATTTTTGAACAAGAGATACTAAAATATCTCTCATGTATGGAAAAGTTTGCACTCCTTTCTCTTTAAACTTTATCCATGTTAATAGTTAAGTTTAAATAAATTAAATTCACACGCAATAATCTACAACACAACTTTCAAGACGCAACAGACTATCAAATTTAAACAAATGACAACTGACAATGACGTTTGACGAGTAACTGACGTATTATTGAACGAATGGGACGAATGATTTGTAACGTCATTCACTTAACCCGTAAGTGGTTACTCGAAGCTTTATTTTCGCTTGTGAAATTGATAGAGGATACTCATAACTTTTACTTGCCAATCAACTTTAATCGGGAAGTAACTAATCAACACTTTATTTGGAGATGGTGAACGAGGCCCTAAGTCTCTTTACTCACAGTATTTGGTATTTACATTAAATCAAAATCGAGTACATTTTACAACAGGTCACATAAGTTATTCCATAATTTGAGCTGTTTTATTATTGTCTTATACATTAGTGTTCCCAGAGAAGGTACAAATACCATTGTCCCTTACATTAAATTGTGACTCAGTTATCATAATTATATTGAACCATTTTTTTTTTTTTTTCGGGTTGGAAATCATCCAATGACTTCCCCCGCTCTGGGCGGAGCGGGAGGGCATGTCAGACTTGTACTGACTAAAACCCACCCATGTTTCTTCTTTTGCCCTTTACGTTCCGAGGCCGCGGTATCTCTTTCGAACAACCCGCAACCCCGGCAGGCAGAGGCTCTGGCAAGCCCCTCTGCTTTGCTGACTCTCTTTGAGGCGCGAGTGAAACACGAACGCGCCGTCGACACGGCCTGTCGTCAATCAACGGACGGACGGTGAACTACCCATTGCTCACCGCCCACAGGCCCGCATCTACGGTGGCCGGAAGTCGTCTCGCGGCGCCCGGCGCCATGGGCGTCTCCCGCGGCGGCTGGGTTGGGCAGATGTTCTCTCCCTCAAACGCCCGGCCACCTCCTTCGCTAGCATTACTGCTTCGCAGAAGGTGGTGACCGCTTCCCATTCCCTCTCGCTCCGGACCATGGCCTGAACCAGGGCCGGACGCGAGAGATCGCCGCCGCCGATCGCCTCTACAAGGGCACGGCGGTGCTCCGCCCAAGCCGGGCAGATCGCCACTGTGTGCTCCACCGTGTCCTCCGGGCGATCGTCACAATGGTGACACCCGGGCGCTTCCTCCCGCCCGATGATGTGCAGGAACCTCCCGAAACTTCCGTGTCCGGTGAGGACCTGCGTCAGGCGGTAGGTGAGGACGCCATGACGCCTCTCCAGCCACTCCTCAAAGAGGGGACTTATCGCCACTATTGTGGCGTGCCCTGCACGGGGTTGCGACAGTCGCTCTCTCCATGCCACCATGAGAATTATATTGACCCTTACGTTTATTTGTCAGCTTCGAAAATAAATTGATCTGTCCTTTACATCACACTGGATTGCGTGATCCGAACAATTCATCAAAATCTAACTGAATGAATATTATAATGCGCCTCTGTCACACACGCAAAACGGTGCAACTTGTCTGAGCTAGATAGCAATACGGATTTTGTGTGTGATTTTGCTTGCGCATTCGTGACACTTCGTATTTCGCCGGCAATCGTGCGCCACGTGCGTCGATAACATTGTTTACGTGCGTCTAAAAGTAACAATAACATGGTTTGTGACATTACAAATCTTCATTAAAGTAATAAATCATCGTTTTCATTACTCTAACTGCAATTAGTGAAAGTTTAATCTGGATTCCAAACATGAGTGATGAAAAGTTATCTTCACTTCTAGCCCGCAGGCAAAAATTTATGAACATTAGGAATCACATACACAGGTCATTATTTCTTACTACTTTTGGTAAATTATTGTTTAGTCATGAATGGAGTTCAGTAAGTAATTAAAAAAATGGTCCATTTAGATAGAATAATTCGAATCCTAATGAAAACATACCTTCCATTACGTAAATTATTGGTAAGTATAATGTCATTTGTGTGTAGTAAACATACATGAAACATGAAAGCGTTTTTTTATGATCGATCAAGGTTAAGTGACGCTTGCCACGGTTGATCCATGGATAGGTGACCATCCATTTCATACCAAGACCCCTCCTTGCCTCGGAAAACACGAAGAAGTTGTTCCTAATTCCTAGATCTTCGACAGTCGTAGCCACAAAAACATTTTTTTTTTTTGTAAGACACATTCTGGCTTACGTTACCTACGTCCCTTACGTTAATTTTTGCTGTTGTAAAAAAACATTATTTTATTATTGTTATGACTAGCATTGTTTTAAAAATGCAAATGCTACAAAATAATAATATTGAACACTATTCTTTCATAACGATAAAATGTGCTATTTTTTGTTGAAGTTACTTTTTGTTATTTATAACCCATGATAATAAGGTCCCTTACGTTAAAATGTTAACCCTAGTTCATTTCACCGCTATCCTTTACGTTTAAAATTACGTTTTTATACGATGATGGTATTCAATCATTTAATTAATTATTATTTGTTAACAGGTGTAATTCTTCTGCAAACCATGAAAAACCTGCAACACATTCATTGGAAAGTACAGGATTAATAGAGAATAGCGATACAGAAATGGAGACTCAACCAACGAAAGCAAACGTCGTTATCCCGAATAGTAGTAATGAGATGAGTATAGAAAATGATATGGAATATGAAATTATAAATACGTCAACTCTTTATCTATATCGATCACATTCATTTTTCAAAGAAAATCGTGACAGTTTTGGATCTTTTTCTTCTGATGGAAAAAGCTATGTATCAAATAGTTCCACGTGTGTCGCTGAAATACCCTATTCATATAAATCAGGTGTTAATACTATTATTGAAAAGGATCCTTTTAACGAAAGCATACAATTAGTAACCAACATCACTGCCGATACTTTTTCAAATCCAATAATTCCAAGTGATGTACATCAACAGGATAGCAGATGTTAATACTATTGTTTTATTGTAACTAAATATTAAAAGTACTACAAGTAGCGCCATCTAGTTTAAATATGTACAACTATAATTTGTCTATTGTAATTATTGATCTGTGCCTTTTGATGAGTAAAGTTTCAGTCTGTTTCGAACTACACCACGCGTTTTATTAGGTTATGGGCCCAGAACATAACTCGCGATAAAAACGAAGTTTTATGTCGGATTATTTGCTTTTCGTGGACTATCAGTGTGCCGTTTGATATTTACATATAAAATCACGGTGGAAATCGTTTTTGTGAACTGTTATTGATTGACTGACTATCTTGTGGCGTGTGCAAAATGGCGGGAAGTTACGTTGTGAATGTGCCTAAACTAAAAGGGCGAGAAAATTACGACGAATGGGCATTTGCAGCGGAAAATTTTCTCATGTTAGAAGGTGTGGATATTCATAAACAAGAATCGACTGATATAATTTCTATTGATGCAAAAAAGGCTAAAGCAAAACTCGTGATGACAATCGATTCAACCATTTATGTTCACATCAAAAATGAGCAAACAGTGCAAGGTGTATGGAAACGCTTGAAGTCTCTTTATGATGACTCTGGTTTTACGCGTCGCATCAGCCTACTTCGTCAGCTAATTTCTATTCGATTGGAAGATTGCGAATCGATGGGGACATACGTTACACAAATGGTAGATACAGCTCAAAAACTAAAAGGTACCGGTTTCCAGATCACTGAAGAGTGGATTGGTTCATTGCTTTTGGCGGGGCTAACAGAAAGATTCGCTCCTATGATAATGGCCATAGAACATTCTGGCATGGTCATCAGTACGGACGTCATCAAGTCGAAATTACTAGACATGAGTTCGGAAGTTGACAGCATTGGAACGAACAACGCTTTCTTGTCGAAAGGTTGGCAACACCGTAGCAAGAAGACCAACATTGCGAATACACAAAAAACCAAGATGGCTTCGAAATCTGTTAAAATGGTACGCTGTTACAAATGTAAACAACACGGCCATTATATGAATAAGTGCCCGAATAATAATCAAAATAAAAGTGAAACTAATGCTTTTAGTGCGATATTTATGAACAGTACTTTTGGAAAATCTGATTGGTACATAGATTCAGGGGCAAGCTCGCATATGATCACAGACAAGAGTTGTTTGAAAAATGTTACACTCGGACACAAAGTAAAGGACATAGTAGTTGCAAATAAAGAAACAGTACCAGTTTTATGCTCAGGAAATACAATGATTAGAACTATAGTTGATAATTCAGTGTTCGACATAATAGTCAAGGATGTATTGTGTGTTCCTAACCTATCAACGAATTTATTATCAGTAAGTCAGCTTATTCGAAATAGAAATAAAGTTAGTTTTGAAGAAGATGTTTGCTATATACGCAATAGACAGAATATACTGATTGGAACAGCAAATTTGGTGAATGGAGTGTACAAGTTGAATGTAAAGTTAGGAAGTTTGGTGGCATGCTCAGCTACAACAATAACAAGTGCGACTTGGCACCGTAGGCTGGGACACATTAATAGCAAGGACCTGAATGATATGAGGATGGCGCTGTAGAGGGAATATCGTACACTGATAAAGCCGAAATGGATAAATCTAACTGCATTACATGTTGTGAAGGTAAGCAGGCAAGATTACCTTTTTCACACAAAGGCAAGAGGTGTGCAAATGTGCTTGAAATTGTTCATGCAGACCTTTGTGGGCCGATGGAACAGGTCTCTCTGGGTCAGGCGAGATATTTTTTGCTTTTTGTTGACGATTTTAGTAGAATGGCCTATGTCTACTTCCTCAAGGCCAAAAATCAGACTCTAAGGTATTTCAAGGAGTATAAAGTTCTTATTGAAACACAAACAGGAAAAAAAGTGAAAGCTTTAAGAACAGATAATGGTGGGGAGTTTTGTTCTGTGGAGTTTGATGACTATTTAAAGAAAAATGGAATAGCGCACCAAACAACAAACCCATACACACCAGAACAAAATGGTCTTTGCGAACGGCTAAATAGAACAGTTGTGGAGAGAGCTCGATGTCTTTTGTTCGAAGCAAATCTTGATAAAAGATTTTGGGCAGAAGCAGTCAATACTGTTATCTATTTAAGGAATAGGACGCTAGCTTCGGGTCTACAAAAAACACCTTATGAGCTGTGGACTAATCGAAAACCAGACCTCAGCCACGTTCGGATATTTGGAAGTCGTGCAATGGTCCATGTTCCTAAAGTGAAGAGAGCTAAATGGGATAAAAAGTCAGAAGAACATATAATGATTGGTTATGCCGAGAATACAAAGGGCTATAGGTTGTATAACCCAAAGACAAGGAGTATTACCACTAGCAGAGATGTTTCTATTATGGAGAAAAAGAACTCTGAAATAGTACAAGCAGTGGTGAAACACACTGAACCAATTGTTGATGATGAAGGAGACAAACAAGATACCATTTTGAGTTCAGATGAAGATAACTTAACCTATGAACAGGATGATTATACATATATACCGGATGTCACCACTAATTCTTCTAATTCAGAAGAATTCTGTGATAGCAAGTCACAGGGTGATGAAGCTGAAAGTCTAGAACTAGCTAACATTGAGAAGAGAAAAAGAAGACAACCAGACAGGTATGGATATAATAATATATGTAAAATTGATGAAGGTTTGGATGGGAATAATTTAACATATGAAGAGGTAATGAGTGGATCTGAGCGAGAACAATGGTGTAATGCTATGAAGGAAGAGTTGAAATCCTTCGATGAAAATAAAGCTTGGGAGGTAGTGAACAAACCAAGTGATGCTAAAGTAGTGCAGTGCAAGTGGGTGTATAAAAAAAATAGGGTTAGTCCCGCTATGGTATGGTCCCGGTATGGCACCCTCTTAAAATACCTATCAAAAAGTCCCGCTATGGTACCCATCTTTTAGATCTACGTTAGACAATAGAAGGTACAACTGAAAAGAAAAGTGTATCTATAAATAAATACTTTTAGGAGTGTATCAATAAAACGTCTGTTTGCGATATTAAATCAGTCTTTTATTAATTCAAAATATTTATAAAAAAATATCAAACAGTAAAACGAAATATTAATTGCAATGTAATTTTTAAAATAATCAACAATATTAATTACCAATAATCAACAATAAAAAAAATATAAAAAATTCACATCTCAGAAAAGTATTACTGTAAACATTATAAACTACAAATAAAAACAACATCCAGACATAAATATTAGTTACAAATAATCAACATTGAGAAAAGGCAGTAATTGTAAATTTATATAAACTACAAAAATAATCAACAACCAACTAGACAAATATATTAATTACAAATAATCAACATGGAGAAAAAGGCGCAAATTGTAAACATAAACTACAAAAAATAATCAACATCGAGAAAAAGTATTAAACATTTTAATAGGCTAAAAACAAAATTAAAATAAACTATTTTTTTAAATGTTCTGATCGAAATGTTGACTTTGATATGTTAATCAGAAAATCACCAATGGAGATAGCTTTATTTTCGTAACTTTTTGTTAGCTTTTGAATCTGGCGGTCGATTTCTATACTTGTTCTTTTTCTTGAATTTATAGGTGATCTTTTTAGTCGAAAGCTATAACAAAAATCATCAGTTATTTAAGTTAAGCTATATTTTTTTCAGTAACCGTCTGTAATAGAAGGCGACAACCAATAATATCTACCAAAATAAATAAAATCAAATCCATTTTCAAATTCTTCTATGTACTCGTATTATGTAAAAAAATATATATCTGCTTTTAAAAATATTATATCTGCTTAAAAATATTGTCTAAAAAATACAACTTACTTGGCTTGTTTTATATCAAAGTGACATGTGTCGTTGCCAATTGTTTGCAGAAACAATAATAAACTGGGATTTTTTCCAATAATTTTGTTGAATCTGCCATTCCATGATTCCGCCAAGTTAGTTGTTCTATGGCGTTCATTATGGCAACACCAAATGAGGTCTGGATATTCAAGCCACTGAGTGACAAAATAGTCATTGAATTTGGTCATAGCTTCATCGTCGAAACTGAAAAAAATACTTATTAAACGTTCGTACTTGTAAAGCAATGAAATTAACAGGTCCTTACTGATATTGTTGTTCTTTACTTTTTTGCCATATAATTAGAGTTAAGTACTCAAACATCATTTTGGAAAGTAACCAAGATATTATACCTATTTTCCATTATATGCAGCCAGCCGTCTTCAATATCTTGTTTTGGCAAAAACGCCAAGCCTATGCATTGCTTAACATGGTTCGAGGACTCTTCGTGTTCCATGAGATTTAAAGATTTCGCTTTTTTGATAACGTTCTTTTGAAAATGTACGTTACATCCATTTATTTTGATATCAGGAAAAATCTTCGCTGCTGCATTTATTACTCCTATTTCATAATCGAAGGTAAATTTCAATGGACGCCATTCAGGCAAAGTTTGTTTAATCAATTCGAAAACTTTTTCATAAGTTTTCCCTTCTTTGTTTTTTAACAGAATATAAAATAATGGTGCTACATTCGTGGATAACTCAGTGCTTCCCATGTCTCCATGAATGACATAAACTTGTTCGAATGGGTTTGGGCAGCCGTCGAAAGTGCCATCACCAAAGTAATGCGTTACACATTTTATATATTCCTTTACTTCTGTCGAGGAAAATATAATTATTCGATTACAGTCTTCATTACAATAATCAGCCAATACATACTTATTAAATTCTTCTGGTATTATAATATCTTCCACATTCTTAAATTGTGTTTTTGGTACGTTCAACGACTTATTTCGGTGTCTGTATAATACTGTTTTTAATTTTTTATAGTCAGGAACATTTCCTGTAAGGTGTAACCCTTTGTCTTTTAAGTTACCCATGTGTTTTTCGAAAATTTTCTGTACTGATCCGTAATTTGAATTTACTTCTTTTTTGCACTCACTTATAGCCATTTGAACTTCATTGTCTTCAAAATTTGGCACGCACTGATCACTGTGTTTATAATCTTTAATTATTGTATTATTGGTATTCTCAATAGTTATATATCCACTACATTTAATACTATTTCTCCTATTTACACAATGCCAAGTACTTGAATTTTTATTTTCTCTGCGTTTAATATATTTATGCCCGCCACGTAATAAAGTTTTTCCACCGCGTCGACTGTCAATAATTATTAAATTTACACCACGTGAACTACTTGACCCAGACATTGCAATAGATAAACTAACAAGCTATCCTAATTACTCATATCGCAAAAGTACAGCTGCAAATAGCAAACTAAACCCGGAATAATACTGTCTCTCTCTATTTTCATAAAAACAAAAGAGAAGAGCTAGATACGAATTCGAGGAAGGGCTCGTCTCTATTGTTTTACGAAAAAACCGGTTGGTCAGGTAACTACCTGAAGTGAAACGACAATTACCGAGCGTGATTTGTTTAAAAAATAGTATTAATAAATATTATCTTGCTTAACTATAATAGTTAAGGTGATTGCTCCAACTAGCCCGGGAAATTCAATTTTTTTTATGTTTTTTGCAATTTGCAGGCCAACGATAAGTTGAATGTTGATTAAAATATGATTCGCGATTGTAAGACGTACGTAGTTACAGAACTATAATCATCAAAATCACCAATACAACCCTCAAAATTAATATAACAGCATTAATGATTTTTTCTGTTATTTTTCTGTTCGCGCTGTTCTATTAATTTTGAGGGTTGTATTGGTAAGATATTTTTTATTAATACTATTTTTGTCTTAACGCATTGTTTAACTTTTCTTTACAACAGTACCAAAAACTGAAGGGTACCATAGCGGGACTTTTTGATAGGTATTTTAAGAGGGTGCCATACCGGGACCATACCATAGCGGGACTAACCCAAAAAATATAATGTTGATAACACAGTGCGATATAGGGCAAGATTAGTTGCAAAAGGTTTCACACAAAGAGGTATAGACTATAAAGAAACTTTTTCACCAGTGCTTACATATTCCACTTTGAAATTGTTATTTGCATTAAGTGTTAAATTAGATCTTGACATAACCCACTTAGATGTAACTACAGCCTTTTTAAATGGCCACTTAGATGAGACTGTTTATATGATGTTGCCTCAAAACTTCAGTTTTGCCATAAATCAGAACAAAGTTTTAAAATTAAAAAAGGCCATATACGGGCTAAAGCAGTCTGCTAGAGCCTGGTATAAGAGGGTCGATGATTGTTTACAACAGTTGGGCTATAAAAAGTCATTGTATGAACATTGTTTGTTTGTAAAATCATATGAAAATGTCAAAACATTTGTGGCTTTGTTTGTTGATGATTTTTTCTTATTCTCTAACTGTAATAAAGAAGTAGAATATTTAAAGTGTCAATTAAGTAAAATATTTAAACTAAAATTATTTAATTATTATATAATATTAAGACAGTGTCTAGGCATGGATATGAGATTCAAAAGGATTCTATTTGTATTAGTCAAGAGAGGTATATTGACAAATTATTGTATAAATTTGGCCTGGAAAACTGTATAAATATTGAAACTCCTATGGAAATTAATTTGAAATTGGAAAAGGGAGAAAATGTAATTTCAAAATTCCCATATCAACAGCTGATAGGGAGCTTGATGTACCTCTCAGTTTTGACTAGATCTGACATCTCTTATTGTATAAGTTATTTGAGCCAGTTTAATAACTGTAATACAGAAATCCATTGGAAGCATGTTAAGAGAGTTTTTAAATATTTAGAGTGTACAAAGTCATTTGGTTTAAAATATGTTAAAAATAATATTGATTTAATTGGTTTTGCTGATGCTGATTGGGCATCTGATAATATAGATAGAAGATCCTATACAGGATATTGTTTTATATTTTCAGGCTGTTTAGTATCTCATGAAAGTAGAAAGCAGCAGACAGTAGCCTTGTCGAGCACAGAGGCAGTATGTGGATGTATGTGAAGCTAGCAAAGAGGCAATTTTCTTGAAAAAGCTATTGTATGAATTAACTAATAGACAAAATAATATGCCTATTCTTATGTATAGCGACAGCCAAAGTGCCTTAAAACTTACTGAGAACTCTGTATATCATAGACGTAGTAAACATATTGATGTAAAATTTCATTTTATTCGGGAAGCAGTGTGTAATAATTTTGTTAAATTAGAATATCTAAAAAGCACCGAAATGCCAGCTGACTTATTGACCAAAAGTCTGTCTAAGAATAAACATTATTATTTTATGAATAAGATGGGTGTTGTAGCATTAGACAAGTAATATTGTAAGTTTGTAATATTTTTTTGTATGAGTCTGAATTATTTAGTTAAGTGGTGGTATTGTTTTATTGTAACTAAATATTAAAAGTGCTACAAGTAGCGCCATCTAGTTTAAATATGTACAACTATTTGTCTATTGTAATTATTGATCTGTGCCTTTTGATGAGTAAAGTTTCAGTCTGTTTCGAACTACACCACGCGTTTTATTAAATACCATTATTGAGAAGGAGCCTTTTAACGATAACATAATAATATTAGTAACAGACATCACTGCCGATACTTTTTCAAATCCAATAATTCCAAGCCATGTACATCAACAAGATAAAGACGCGGCTCATGACATAGCGTTGACACTGATATCGCTTGAGAATAATATTCCATTTACACTACCACACAATACACAAAACTCTGCTGTATTATTTCAATGCAATGTGAATGAAATAGATCATAGCATTACTTCTGAAGCAAGGTTCTTAATTCACCAGCCGACATGCATATTTTTGAACCAGTTGCATCTTCTTCTCATTTGAGTCAGGAAAATGATATTTTAGGAAATGAAGATCAAGATGCTAGACCAAAAAAAAAAGTCGTGAGACATCAAAATTTACAAAATCATGTATGGTTTTTAAACTTGACGAAGGAAAAAATGATTTTTCTTCAGAAAGCTCAGACCTTTGGTCAGAAAAATAAGACTTTTCAGACAGTTCAGTTGATAATAAGAAAAGTCAGGAAAGAGAAAAAGAAAAATCAGGAAAGGGTTTTCCTCTTTCCTGATTTCTTTTTATTAACTCAACTGTCTGAAAAGTCTTCTTTTTCTGACCAAAGGTCTGAGCTATGAGAACAAATAGTAATAATAGTCAAGAAGATGTAATACCGAAAGCGAAAAGCTTTTCACTAACCTATTTCGCGTGTATATATAGCATAGCCTTTCATGTCCCTAAAAAGGACAAATGTTCCTTGTGTACCAAGAATGAAAACAACACCGATCAGGCGACTGTTGAAGAATTACAAACACATATGGAAGAAAAAGAGGCAACATATAAACGTTTTCATATCCACCAAAATTTAAAACCTGATAATACATTAGTCGTAGCCAGCTTGGATCTTCAAAAAGTTTTGGGAACTCCTTACGGTGAAAGTATGAAGTTGTACTACTCGAGAAAGTATGCTGTTTATAATTTTACTGTATACGAAAACAGAACACAGAACGGTTATTGCTACACATGGGGAGAAGCAGATGGCAAACGTGGAAGCTGTGAAGTTAAAAAATTATAGCCAGTTTTGTAAGAAAAATATTTTATTTATGCTCTCCTGAAAACCTTAGTTTTGTCCCTTACGTTATTTCATATTTCCAGTATCAATATATTCATTAAGCTTGCACTTTTTTCTACACAATCTATTAAATTCTTTGAGGCGTATGTAAGAGATTTTTTTATAGATTCATAATTTTTAAACTCTATAAAATTATGCATATGGCGTTTCGGAGACTAAAATATTGTTACATTGATTACAATTATTTTTATATTTTTTAACAATGAAGCCACAGACATACGCACATGCTTGTAGTTCGCTACTGCCTTCCTCCAAATTTTGTTCCAGGGAAGAAATAATATTTTCTTCAATTTCTTTTTCTATTTGGTTTAATATAATATGATCAGATTGCTCCGTTTCAGTGTGCATGTCTGTGGCTGGTGTTAATAATGTTTTAAAATTTGTTATTATGGCACTGTTGCTATCCAGCTCACAATTGCCTGAGCTAGTATGTGCCATATTGCTTATCACAGCAGTTTTTAATCCAGCAACGAATTGTGCAACTGTCGGGTTGCTATTGGATCCACAGTTGAATCGTATACACCCAAATACATTTTCAAGAGGGTCCTGCTGGAATCTTCTTGTGGATAGGCTTTTAATTGTTTTATGTTTGGCACTTAGGATTCTCCAAATCATTTCTATCCCATTGAGGGTCCAAATCCATCCATCTTTTGATGGGGGATTACCCCTACATCCCAAAAATTCAAGTGTTTAAAAAAACCATTTCATTTTATTGAACATTTGGAGATGTTCTGTGGAATGTTTTATGTTGGTGGAAAATATTTTTCCTCTTCTTAAATCTGGTGTCGACGCGTTTACACCATCAAACAGTTCATCCATATTTCAAATTAAATTAGCCGTTGCTAAGGCTTCAGTCGGCATGTGTCCTGACAATTCACAATAAACAAATCAAATCAATATGAGTAGGCATATTACTAACTAGCTTAATACCTGCGGCTTTACTGGCAGCATATGTATACATAATATACATTTATTTTATACTATATTTTTTATAAACTATTATTATTATTTATTTCATTTTACAGAAACACTTAATTTAATAATTAAAAAAAACATTGCCATACACGCAAACCTCTTCGGGTTTATCTATGTGCTGGTGAGCCGTTCGTATGTTACGTAATATACACATAAAGAATCGTTTATCTATGTTAGCTGCGAGTTACAATATACCGTGAATCGTTTGGACTTATACTTGAAACTTTTCGAACCCATCCTGTATAACGCTTGCAAGTCATCTGGTAGTTGTGAAGTTTAAGGGCTAGTTACTTGCTCAATACAGGATTAAGTATCTAATAATGTTAAAAGTACAACATAATTATTTGTTGGTTTTATCCTTTATAAAGAGACAAATATAAGGATCATGCATAAGTATGATCTGAGGAATAAATCAGGTTTTTTACCTCCAGCTATTTTGGTATATATTCCTGCTGCAACTGAGTGGCTTAAAACTTGTGCCGCAAGTTTTACCCTCATTTTTTGCTTTGAATTAGGCTCGAGGTTTGCTTTACTCAAGCATGGTGCAAATACAAAATTGGGATTATTGTTGTCCAATTCATAAAATTGCCTGATATGGCTCCGTTTAGCGATTCCTGTAAAGTAATTATTAAAATTATTATAATTACTATGTATAAATTTACTTTCTTGTAAAAAAAAATATTATGCTTTAAATGTATATATTTGTCGGCGTGTCATGCCAATGCAAGAACGTCAAGAGTGGAGGTTGTCACTCTAGCGGAGCGTCGTGTTGATGGTAGCCAGGCGGCCATCTTAGGAAAAGGACGGGCGTCTGAGCACCACGGTTACGACGAATCGCTAGCCAGCGTCTTAATCTTAGTCGTTTAAACCCAAAGGACCATGGGGGATTTTGTATGAACCCCGTCCCCACCCTTCAACAGACTTGGGATGCGTCTCGATTTGTTCACTGGGACCCAGAAAAGTCTAAAGTACCTGTGTTAGTTTCAAAATCAATTGGGTTTTATTTTAAAAAAATATTTTACTTTAAAACAAAAATCATTATTTCGTACAAACAAAAAGCATATTTTCACGTAAACAAATGACGATTCTATACAAAAAAAAAATACTTGGTTCTCAAACGGAAAATCTTTGAAAACATTAACAGTATTCAGTTGATTAATATACATTTTAACTTATTAGTAAGTACATCTAAAGCATGTCAAACGATACACTACTAACTTTTTATTTGCGGATGGGGAATCATCAAATAACTTCCCCCGCTCTGGGCGGAGCGGGGGGAGTGTCAGACTTGTACTGACTAAAACCCACCCATGTTCCTTCTGGGCAATAAAAGGAACTTGGGTGGGTTTTAGTTTTACGTTCCGGGGCCGCGATATCTCTTTCGAACAACCCGCAACCCCGGCAGGCGGTGGATCTGGCAGGCCCCTTTGTTCGGCTGACATTTCTTTGAGGCGCACGTGGAACGCTAATGCGCTGTCGACACGGTTTGTCGTCAATAGACGGACGCACAGTGAGCTACCCATTGCTCACCGTCCACAGGCCCGCATCTACGGTGGCCAGGAGTCGTCTCGTGGCGCCCGACGTCCGTGGCGTCTCCCGCGGCGGCTGGGTTGGTTTGAGGTTCTCTCCCTCAAACGCCCGGCCACCTCCTTCACTAGCATTACTGCTTCGCAAAAGGAGGACCACTTCCCATTCCCTCTCGCTCTGGACCATGGACTGAACCGCTCCGCCCAAGCTGGGCAGACCGGCACTGTGTCCTCCGGGTGATCGTCACAATGGTGACACCCGGGCGTTTCCTCCCGCCAGATTATGTGCAGCAACCTCCTGAAACTTCCGTGTCCGGTGAGGACCGGCGTCACGGGATAGGTGAGGACGCCATTGCGCCTCTCCAACCACTCCTCAAAGAGGGGACTTACCGCCACTATTGTGGCGTGCCCTGCACGGGGTTGCGACAGTCGCTCTCTCCATGCCACCATGAGCTCTCACCGGAGGTCTATCCCCGGTGTAGTGCCACTTATACAGGCTTGCAAGGACTATCAACTCCAAATCCCACGGTGGAATCCCAAGGAGGCTCGCCGCCTCGCTGGAGATCGTGCAGCAGCGTCGAATTAGCCTGATGGCTACCACCTTTTGGGGCGCGTTTAGGTAGTGGGCGGCACGCCGCCCTAAAGAACGCGTCCATAGCGGGGCCTCGTAAAGGTCCATGAACCGCACGACTCAGGCATAGAGCCTACGGCAGGAGGCTTTTGGCCCCCTCAGAATTAAAATACTATTATGCATTTGTGCTGGTGCGAAGTATTTATGTCGCCCTAACCCTATATACCATACAATGGATATAATGTGCGATTGATCGTAGACAATCGTAAGCTTAATATGATAGCTCCCTTTTTTTTACTGTCGGGGGGAAACTTTCAAAAGGCGACCGGTCTTTGGCGACAAGACCGGAGAGTGTAGGAGTTTTACCGTACTAAAACCACCCCGGTGATCACCATCTGCACATGAGAGGAGGCCCTGTTTCCTTTTAATAGACCGGTCCAGAGCTCCCTCTGTGCTACGCCTGTTAAGGCACATCAATGTAGCGACTACACATAGGTCACCCCTGAGCCTCGCTGTGCATGTATGCACGACAGCACGTGACCACGGTGCTGCCGGTCATCTGTGAGGTCTCTCACTGAACGCTCAGAGTCCCCACTCTGAACGCCCGTGACCCCAAAGTCCTACCTGCTTTAAGTGTTGCAGTTGGGGTTTCGGCGTGTTAAGCGGCGAGACGGTTGCCTCCTCGACTTCTTCTCCTACTGTGATCTGCCCTCTCACGATCCCGTTCGGCAGCCTCCTTCTGGACTATCTCTGTCTCGCCGAATGAGGTTACGCCTCTCCAGTTGTCAGAGTTCGCCAGCATAGCCCCAACTACAACTGGCAGAGACAGATCTTGCCCGATTCTAGCGTCCAAGACCCTTCGTTTTAAGTCGAACGTATACTGCGCAGAGTCCAAACCGCCGCCACAATGATGACAGCTTGCCGTGGCCTCTCTTCCAATCCTATTCAGGTACTCACTGAAGCAACCGTGATTCCCTGTGAATCCTTGCACATTATCACCACTATGGCGGATGACGCAAATTCGACTAAAAACCCTCGCGTCCATATCTGCCAAGATCTATCCAGCGGTGGGAAACGTGGCAGGAGAGTTGTTACCTCAAAGGACACAATACGGTATCTTAGTGCCATGCGGAATGCTCTTTTCCGCTGCAGACTGTTAATTTTATTCCTAGAGCGTCGGACGTCTGACAGCCTATTTAACCAAACAGGCGCCCTATTAAGGACCATCGATCGCACTACCCCCGCGTAAAGGCCGCAAACTTCTTCTCATTGCCCCCCAAGATTGGGAACCAGTCTGTGCAAAGCGCTTACTACCTATGCAACTCGGGGCGCTCGAAGTGCTCTTTAAATCCCCACCGAACGTCCAAAGTCAGGCCAAGCGACTTAATAAACTTAAAAACTTTATTTCGTCCCTCCTGAACTTACGCTTCTCCGACTCTAACTGACAAGCTCGGTGGCTCTCTGGTCCTTGGCAGCTTATGGAACCAAAGTGCCTCAGTTTTAGGTGGCGCTATCTCTAGACCCACTTCACGGATCGACGCCACAACCTTTTAGAGTCCCAGCTTTGCAAGCTGAAAAGTCTCTTCAGCAGTGTCCCCGCCAGCTAAGCCCAGGGTGTCATCCGCGAAGCAATTAATATTAACGCCAACGGGGAGATCAATACGCAGAACCACATCGTAAGCGAGGTTCCATAAGAGAAGTCCTAAAACAGATCCCTGCGGAACTCCGCACATAATCTTCCTGCGACGAACGCTACCGTCCCGATCCTCATAACAAATATATCTGTCACGAAGTTTTAACCCTATATATCGCACATTAAGGAAATGTGTGAGTAAAAGAGAAATAAATATATGAAAAAACAATATATCATAAAACCTAAACCCCACGTATTTGACATTTGTCGCCATAGTAAAAAGTTCTCCATTCGAGTAGATCTTTCAAATGACACGTGTTTCTAATCTGTTGGTTGGTGGGGACGTTTCTTCCCATGGTCCTTTGGGTAGTGTTAACTTTTAATAGCTTTGATTATCTTGTTACTAGATTTATTTTAAAATTAATGTGAAAATTATAAGAATTTGAGTAAAGAAGAAAACATTTATTTATCTGTCATTTTCCAATCGTCTATCCACGTCGCATTATGAACACGAACGAAAGCTCTGCAGGCCCTCCTGAATCGATATATTTATTATCAAACAATTATTTTTCTAAAACTAAATAACAAATGACTTACCAATTCCTTGTTTGTTGTCTGATGTTATATAGGTCTTAGGACCTTACATCATATTTCATGAAGAGATTTCTGAAGCACTTCAGCAGGTGTGGTGTGTCAATTTTGTGATTGCTCACTTCTATGTAGGGATTCTCTACAGAAGCTCCTAATAGACATAGAGCTCTTTTGTTGACTCCATCCAAGTCACAAACTGAAGCGCATATATTTATTCCAGCATCAAAGCAACAATTTAAAACCTGAAAGTATTATATTTATTTATTTATGCACACACAAAATACATGACAGGACATTACATTAAGACAGAAGAGCACAAAGGTACAGCTTATTTCGTAAGAAATTTCTTCCAGCAGACCTGCGAGAGGAAAGTTGGATAAGATATGTAGACACAGTGTGTGGAAAAGATAAAACAGAAAATTTTAAATTATCAATCATATAAATAAACTTACATACAAATAGTACACATATAAAAATAAATACTAAGATAGTAATATATACCTAAAATATCTAATTATACAGAATATTACAGTAAAGAGGACAAGTAATGCTCTTTGACTTGCTTTTTAAAAATAAATATAGTTTTAGAGTCTCGAATGTTAGGCGGAAGTGAGTTCCATAAACGTACTGCGTGAACAGAAAAGGAGTAGGAGAAAAATTCAGTTTTATGTGAAGGGAAATTAAGATGATACTTAAGGTGGGATCTACACAGAGCATCAGGAGGGCGGGTAAACGAGAATCTATCACGCAGGTAGCTGGGATAGGCAGGATTAAACAGTATATTATAGAGGAGACATAAAATCCGAGTGTTTCTGCGAAGACGAATAGGGAGCCACTTGAGCTCCTTGCGGAAGGAAGAAACATGGTCATATTTCCTCAGACCATACACAAAACGAATACAAAGGTTTTGCAAGCGCTCCAACTTATTCAATAGCTCTTCAGTAGCATCTAAATAGCAGGCATCAGCGTAATCAATGATCGGCTGAATCAGTGTTTGAGCTAAGTAAATTATGGTTTTATAAGGCAAGAAGGTTTGTAGGTTTGTATTATAAGGGAGGTTAGCGACAAATAAACTTACATTATAGTTCAGCAAAGAGTTAAATAAGCATGACCATCATTGAAAATGAAGAGGAAATGCATACCTCCTTAATCAAAGCAGATAGTCTGTTAGCTGTGACAAAACCGCTTGATAAATAATAAGCCACTGGCTGCTTAAAATGCTTTCTAACTCCAACTACCATAAATACAAGAGCATATGAGGCTGCCTGTGAAGATCTACCTTGTGTAGTATGGTCTTGAAAGCCTTCTATAATGTCCACCTTAGGATTGTACCATAAATTTTTTCTTAAGGACATTTCATCCCACAACAATATGTACTCACGTTCAGAGGGGCCAAAGTGTTTTGTTGTTTTTTTCAACATTGAAAGTATTATTTTGTATGTCCCCATTCATCTTAAACTTACGAGGGATTTTAATGTGCTGGGTGCTGGTAAACAAATCATTCTCCTCAGCAATTTGTAGCTTGTTGATGACCTCTTGAAGAGCCTCAATGCTATTATTTTAGCCTCCATGTTCCACCTGCGACCAGGCTTCTTTCTCTTATAATTCTGCAGTTCTCCTTGCAGTAATAGTGCAAATGTCGAACTCATTTTTGTTTTGAGGATTTCTTTGACTGTGTCATGGTTACAAATAACATTTAAAAAGGATTCATTTTTTAAATGTTTTAGTTTTTTGTAATCTATACACCTTGTTCATACTACTTCAGTTTCCTTATCAACATTTTGCTTTTCTGAGTGCCTAGTGCGAGTTTATCAAAATTTTGCGAATGACTTTACTGTCGCGTTTAGCGAGCGAACTTCAAACGCTCCGAGAACAGTATTTGAGCGAGTGTAAGTTGGCATCTGGCAAACCACTCGAACCGCGTTTGTTCACCGTGAGCAGCGTTTATTATTTTTCTTAGGTTGGTGTCACGTTCGCGTCGTGAGATAAACCTACCAAATGTAGAAGGATATCATTCAAGTATGTAATTGTAACAGTAGCGCCTGTCTATCCAAATTGTCGAGGTTATTACGTCTTTGTTTGTTTTGGGTTTGACACTGGTTCGAAAGGAGTTGTTATTGTTTAGTTTTTACTAAGCAAATATTTAATATGATGATGATAAAAATTTGATATGATGGTAACATTTATGGAGCATTAAGTGGTGTGCTTAGCGTACTTATGCATGTGAACTTTGTAGTAAATAGTTTAATGCTTTTTTAGGCATGGAGACATTAGCAAACCATCCTCTCATAAAGAAGTAAAATAACAACATTAAAGTATCTGGAAGACTTGGTATATATATGACTTCTAAATACACACTGCACATTTTTTGTGATATATGCTTATAACTCCTACTGGCCTTTGATAGGAACCGGTGGCAAAAAAGAATAAAGCAGTGAGCAGCTGCAAATGAAAGGGGAGGAAAGTTTTTTAAACCATGTTGTTTTGTTTTTAGAAATTACATTGCAATTAAAATTAATTGATACATACTTTATGTTCCAAGGGTAACCTTGGAAGACAAAGGACAAATCTAAGGTCCTCTCAACGTGTATACGTTGAGTGGACCTTAGATTTATCCTTTTTCTCAGTTCGCTGCACAAGAACTTAAAAAGTTTCTTCGAAAATCGATATCTATCTCTAAATTTCCTCTCCGTGAGGTGTATCAATGGATTAAAGGAGCTCTTGCCTCGCTTCTGGCGCTTTTGTTGCGGTCATCTCGGGCCTTAGCAGCCGCAAACATCCTCCAAGCGAAGAAAAACCGTCCTGCCATATCTTTTGTATTATTTACACTAAATAAAAATTAAATAATTGTTATAAAAGTATCGCAACGTGCTCACACTCATCCTGGGCAGCGTGTTTCTTCGTGAACAAGTGCAAGTCGGTACCTACTCGCCGCCATTAAGCGAGTCTACCGTAAATCGAAGAGTACTGAACTTTCGTGCTATTGGTGCGTTGAATAACGAGATAGTGTTCGATTGTGCATACGTTTTGCGTCAAATTACACCGTGTGGGAACTTTATCGACCTGAAACAAGAAAAATCATCTAATTCCGCGATAGCAGCGCCATTTTTTTCTTGTGCGGATTTGCGCGGGAACTTAAATGTTAGCGCGCGAAGCTTGACATTGCCCGACACTGACACATGTCTCCTGCTCCTGTCATCACTATCTGCAAACGTCAAACGTAAACCGGCTGTGTTCCAGAAAAACTCGAAACAGATAAGTGTGTTCCATGTTGGACATTCCACAACCTACCTCAAATACAACGGCGGGTCTATAAGAACACTATGTGCTTAATTTAAAAGCAAATGAGCTAGTGAGAGTAATTTAAAATCAGTAAACATAACAACATTTAATTGTATATCTTTCCTTTGTTTTGTGTTCTGTAGGCTTTGATTTTAGTAATTATTCCAGCTAATATTTTACTGTTTACACCCTTATTTACACTTTACATTTTCTTTTTTGTTGTTTTGCGTGCCCTATTTAATTGAATGTGCCTTCTCATGTATATTCTACTATAACTATTTGATTTCACCTGTGTGCTACTATTGTATAAGTTTACTGTATTTCTGTTCTTAGGGTTGTCCTTTTGTTTGTGAGATACATTTTTGCATAGTAATACAATGACTACCGAGGAAAAGGAAATTTTCTCGGACTCTGAACCTGGAACTGGTGGTGAACAGTCTGCTGACTCGTCCCTATCTAGATCTGGACCTATATTAGTCAATCGCATATCCATTCGCGTTCCTCCTTTCTGGCCGGACCGACCAGGTCTCTGGTTTGCAAGTTTGGGAGGCACAGTATGGTTGACTCTTCGGTGGCTCAATAATTATATTGAGCCACCGAAGAGTCAACCATACACTTGTCTTAAAGAGGCCCTTATCTCCCGTTTCTCTGAGTCATATGAAGAGAAAATTAGGAGGCTTCTGGAAAAAGAAGAGATAGGGGATAGGAAGCCCTCGTCATTCTTCCGTCACCTCAGGACTCTTGCTGATGCTTTTTTCCCAGAACAGCTCCTCCGAAGTATTTGGATGAACAGATTGCCTTATTACATGCAAGGTATTTTAGTTGCCCAAAAGCATTCATCCCTTGAGGAATTGGGCGAGCTGGCTGATAAGCTGCAAGAAATCAGTCCACAACCAATGTGGACTGATTTCTTGTCCATGCACTGCTGTAAGGCATTATCATCACCATCATCCAGCGACGACACCAAGGAACAAATTAAGATGCTCCAACAACAAGTGGCGGACCTGACACGGCTTGTGACCGGCCTCACCACAAGTCATAGCAGAAATAACCACAGTCGCTCAAACTCACGCACACGCACCCCTAACGGCCAATGCTGGTATCACAGGCGATTTGCGGCGAAAGCTTCCAGGTGTTTACAACTGTGCACCTGGTCTGGCCCCGTACCACAGGAAAACTCAAGCAGCAGTCAGTAACGGCGACCGCTGACTGCTCCCTAGCAAGTCGCCGTGTGTTTGTTACGGATCGGTATTCGGGCCGACGATTTTTAATCGACACCGGATCCGACCTTTCGTGCTTACCTAGACGTTACTCCCAGGGTAAAAAGCAGCCACTTCCGTACGAACTTTTAGCAGCCAATGGCACTAAAATAAACACGTTCGGTGTGGTTGAACTCAAATTGAACTTAGGGTTAAGACGTGATTTTTCATGGAAATTCATAGTCGCAGAGGTAGGAACTCCAATTATTGGTTCAGACTTCATGCAATTTATCTTGATGATCAGTAAAGCGTTACTTCCATTTTGTTTGGTTACGTATAAGTGGAATGTTATAGTTACAAAATGGAAATGTAAGGGCAAGTTCTCATACATTGTATTTCTTGTTGAGAAGCTGAATTCATCACGTGGTATAATTTTTAGTTACTAATTTATTTTCATTTAATTATAATTTTTACATTGAACGCTTTATTAATTTATTACCATTTTATTCATAATAAAAGATTTCATAGTTAGTTACATAACTATTTGATAAATAGGTTTTTTTATTTTAGATAAATTCATTATGCTTCTTACAAATGCTAAAAACAACGGCGGTATAGGGAAAATTAAAAAATAATCCGCAAAAAAAAGAAGAAATACGAAAAAAGAATCTAGAAAGAATTTAAAAACAGACAAAAAAGATTCAAGATTTGACTAAAGACGAAAAAACTGAAAAAAGGAAGCAGTGGCGAAAACAGAAACAAAACCAAAAAAAATTGCAACAGAGAAAAATGAAACAAAAAGGGAAAGTGAACCAATTAAT
This sequence comes from Ochropleura leucogaster, assembly GCA_958449745.1. Lineage (NCBI taxonomy): Eukaryota > Metazoa > Arthropoda > Insecta > Lepidoptera > Noctuidae > Ochropleura > Ochropleura leucogaster. The sequence continues at coordinate 16,945,008 of OY288215.1, read as the reverse complement.
AATAATCCAAAATTTAGTATTCGTTTAAAAAATTACAAAAAGGCCCTCAACACTATCGTAAAATTAAATAAAACAAACAACAAGAAAAAGTAACTATCGACAAAAAATACTACACGAGGTGAAAATTCAGAAAAAAGATAAAGAAATAGATAAGTTGACCTGCAGAGTTGAAGTTACAGATGCTTTCTGTAAGTGTAGCAGCTCTTTAAAAAAAAGGCAACTAAAAGATGTTGCTTTAAATGAAACTCGGGTGACATGACATTCATTCCAAAGGATTTGTGGCTAAATGCCTTGGTGTTGCTAACGTAAGAAAATACAAAAAAATGACCAAAGGAAAAGCGTAATAATAATACGGGAGAAAATTACAAAATTTTATGTCAGGGATGACATTACAAGACTTACAGCAGGAAAGAAAGAGTGTAGGACAAAACATAAAGAAAAACATCAGATACGATATTTGACAGACACAATAAATAACTTATACAAAATATACAAATCTGGGGGTGGCCAACATTCTTTTACCACTTTTTATAAATATAAACCTTTTTTTGTCATATCGCCAACAGCTGGTAGTAGGGACACATGCCTGTGCATTAAACACAGTAATATGAACTATTTGATGAAGGCCATGATATACAACAAGCTCATTGATCGTTATACTACATTGAAAGACATACTCTTGCGTATCAATTGTGATATTACCTCATTTGACTGTATGCATAGCAAATGCTCAGGATGCGAGAATTCGACTATTGAATTCAATGTAGAACAGATGATGGCAAAGAAAAGGAACAGGTGAAGTGGTGGTGGTGGCAGTCAGAAAAGCATTCTTACACAAAAAGAGATAAAAATAGTGGGCAAGACAAAGACATGCTAACCAGGAAGATGACAAAGCAACTTAAGACGGGAACATCGACAGAACTAATTGAGACCTTTAACAAAGAACTGAAACTGTTTAAAAAACATTCATTTAATATGAAAACCAATATCGAGCATGCATGGAACAATTGAAATCCCATGAAGTCCTTATAATATGTGATTATTCTGAAAATTACAACACCAAATTGAGTGAAGAGATTCACTTCGGGGCATCCAAGCAGCAAGTAACGTTACATTGTGTAATGGTTTACTGGAAAGACAAATGCCAATCATTTTGTATGGTCTCTGATAGTCCATGTCATGAGCCGGCAGCGATTTGGGCACATCTACTGCCTGTAATCAAATTTATCACAGAACACTCTCCTTACACCACTGTCCTGCATTTTTACTCCGATGGGCCCACAAGCCAATACCGCCATAAGAAAAACTATTTTTTGATCAATACATTTGTTCAGAAAATGAACTTTAACTATGCAACATGGTCATTTACAGAGAGTGGCCATGGAAAAGGGGTAGCAGATGGCATAGGCGGTGCCGTAAAGCGTTGTTTGGATCGCCAGGTATTAAACGGCCATGACCTTAGAAATGCAAACGATGTATTCACAACATTACCGCCGCTATGAAGTCTGTGAAATCATTTTGGACTCCTGTTCAAGACATTGAAAATATGAAGAAGATAATACCTACAAATCTTCGCCCACTTACGGGTAATAACGAAATGCATCGAATCGTTACAACGAAAGAAGAAAATGTGGTCCTTAACAGACCCCTAAGTTGTTTTTGTGGAAACACACCTGGGTTGTGCTCTTGCTATTTCCCCAAGAGTCACAGTTTGCTGGAGAATCGGCGGTTCGCGGGTATTAATATATTTTTGTTTTGTATTTACAATTTCATCATCATAATTGCTGCTTCTCATTATTTCGAAATAGGATATCAAAACGTTGCCTAAAGACAACGTTAGAAGAAACTAATAGGTAATATGATTAAAGCTACACGAGGTGGTGATACTTTTCCACTTCCGTTGACTGATAATTTTTTGATTAAATAATAAACTTTTAATTTATTTTAGACTTCACAGTGCCAGACCAAAATACTCCGAGAGGTTATTTTAGGCGAAGACATATCATTACAAGCTACTCAATTTGCTGATAGTGATAGTGATGAAATACTGTCAAAAGAAAAAAAAACTAGCAAAGAACTTCACTTGTTGTTGATGGTACGGCTTCAGATGAGTAAAGTTATCAATAAGTATTGGTTAAATACATTCGTATTTTGGTTTGGGTAATTTACTTTCGGTTATATTTTTAGATGCGGTAGTGCAAGAGGAGCACAATTCTGAAATGTTCCTAGGTGAACACATTTCTTTACTAGGTGTTTCATCACATTCTGAAGGTATAAGTAGCGAAATTAAAGTTTTGGTTAAATACACTCGTATTTTGTTGTGGGTAAGTAATTTACTTTTTGGTTATTTGTTTTAGATGCGGTAGTGCAAGAAGAGCATAATTCTGAAATCTTTCTCGGCGACAATATTTCTTCACAAGGTGCTTCACAACATTCTGAAGATGAAAATGGCGAATTATAATATCCCAAGCAAAACTTGTTTTTGAGGAGCTTCCTGCCTTAAATTTAACGCTTACGCATCCAGGTGAATAATTACACCATAAAATGTATTTTCACGCAACGTGCTAGATCAACAATATAATTGCTTTCTACAAGTAGGTACCTATGCTTCTTATTGTCTCGCAGTAGGTGTGAAAAGCTAAGTATTTGCATGCTTATACTTTCTTGTTATTCTTTATTATTACAGATTGCTATTTCGACGAGGTAACAGAGTTTGATGAAGCAAATGCATGTTCAAAAAAGCTTAAGACTATGAATAATGACGCCTTTAATACCTATTGGCATCAAAAGAAAAAACATATTTGGTGATGGAGTGCTAAAAAAGGTCAAAGTACTTATGCCTATCAGCATGCCTTCTTCTAGTGAAAATAAATATAACCGTGTTATTCTTTAATTCGCAACGTTGCACCGATGCAACTATCTAAACAAAAAAATTGGTTGCCTGTAAAGTCGGTATACGGGCGAAAGTTTTACGTGACAACGACTTTGAGTGGTAAAATAATTTTAATGTGAATATTCATTCGTATAGTAGGAAGAAGGATGATATGTCTGTCTCTCTCGCTCTTAGGCGGGCTAACCATGCCCGAGTGGAAGGGACGCGTGCCTCTCACTCGCTCTCATTGTGAGCGCATAACGTGAGCGGAGCGTAACGCAGTTTCTTGAAGTGTCACCCGGCAAACCAATTTATAAGACGTTGTCACGTCAAAAATATATTGCAAGAACCATCATATTTTTTTCTTATTTACATAAATTTTAATAATGGATATACTGCTGCTATCTATGAAAAAAAATATTCAACAAACTCACGCGCATCATTACGTATTTGTGACCAAAATGGCGTCGCGTCGACACTGCGCTCGAAGACGACCGCTGAGTTTTAATAAATATAAATAGTTTTTATGCATTTATTGACAACTATTACTTGAAATATAATAGAAAGCTTCATTTGGCTACCCTGTTATTTGGCACAATTCTCACCAAAAAACCAGACTATCTCTATAGGAAATTAACATGGTCACGAGATGTAAACAAAATCAACACAAGAGCATCTGCTTACCTTTTGTTGACTTTGCGTCATAAAACTGCTGCTTTCCGTGGGAGTTTCAAATTTGCAGCTTCACGCATTTGGAATGACTTGCCGCCTCCGTTACGTGCTATAAGAACAGTCGGTACGTTTAGTTCGAAATTCAAACGACACCTTTTGAACATACAACAGCAAACTCCATGAACGTTCTCGAGTTTTGACGTAATTAATATTTTTATTGGTGAAAATACACTGCACTACACTTACATAGTTCGCATTTATTTGTCTCAGCAGGTAGTACTTATTATTATAAGTTTTTTTATAGAGAGTCAACATAGCATTTTGTTTTGAATGTAAATTTGACAGCCGACCGGAGCGTACCATAGACGCCCACGCGTTCCAGCGTTTTGACTAGTTGACAAAAGATATTTGGAGCACTGGGCTATCGGGTATTGGCTAAAAATAAATAATTTGCACAAAATTTTTTTTTTTTTGATTATACTTTTGTCCATTAGCTTTTATTTATTATTTTGTAATGTTTGTATCTATAATAAGAATTTTTATTTAAGTATGTGTTCCGTTCTGTGTCCGTGAAACCACTTACTGGCCCTGTCAGAATACCAGCTCTGTGTTATTTTAAATCTAAAATATCGCAGTTTATGCTGAGACAGGGACCTTTTTGGCCTCGCACCTTGTCTGTACTATTTTTTTTTTCTATTTTTTTTATTGTTTTACTTGTTTTGTGCGAGTCCCAAATAAAAGTTTTTCTTTCTTCTTTCTTTCTAAATATTTTTGTTTATGAGTGTTTACAATTGTGTCATATAACGCCAATGTCAAATTCATATTCTACTATAGTCCGGTCAAATTAGACATACGAAGTTACCTGAATTCCCACCAAGCTGAAAATCGGTAAGATTGTTTGAAATATCATTAAAAACAAAATTTGAAAGTTCCCCATCTTTCCCTTGTAAGGAAAAAAAAATATTCAAGGTCAAAGGTACAAAAAATGAGTTTTTCGCGATTTTCAGCAAAACGGTAAGTTTTATCATAAAAATATCTCAGACAAAATTTGTAGATCATAAAATTATCTACAAAAAATTAATTTATACTTTTTTCTACAAGCCACCGTTTTTGAGATATAACGATTCAAAAAGTTGTAAAAGTTGTAATCGTCCTATTATGCACACGTTTCCACGCCACCTATAAGGTAGTGTACTTAGCGCGTTTTTTTTTTGTGGTTTCCCCAGTAGGCCTATTCCACGGGTCAGTTTTGATCTCGTTTAATTTGAAACTATTGAAAAATAATGGATATTAGCAGAGATTGAAAAGATAAAAGCAATTTAAGTTAAAAAAAAGTAGTGAAATTTAATCGTCCGAGTCGTAACTTTCAAAATCTTCTTCTTGATCTTCTTGTTCTTGTTCTTCTTCATCTTCATCCTGAGTGGATGTAAACTGCATTAATAGCGATGTATCGCATGTTGCCTCGTTGGAATCAAACGGATCCTCTACTGTTGGTGATTCAATATTACAGCACAACCGGCCTTGACAATGTGTACATGCCGGAGAACAGAACAGTCCGACTTTTTTGCAACCACATTTAGCACTGCATCCCTTTTTGCAGTTGCAAAAAATATACGTGGCGTATTCATGCATATTATGACGATTACAACTTTTACAACTTTTTGAATCGTTATATCTCAAAAACGGTGGCTCGTAGAAAAAAAGTATAAATTAATTTTTTGTAGATAATTTTATGATCTACAATTTTTGTCTGAGATATTTTTATGATAAAACTTACAGTTTTGCTGAAAATCGCGAAAAACTCATTTTTTTTACCTTTGACCTTGAATAAATTTTTTTCCTTACAGGGGAAAGATGGGGAACTTTCAAATTTTGTTTTTAATGATATTTCAAGCAATCTTACCGATCTTCAGCTTGGTGGGAATTTAGGTAACTTCACTCTTATTTTTTGGTCTAATTTGACCGGACTACTATGAAAGATAAGCACGTATTTACCGACATTGCAAGTTTTGTAAACACTGTCTTTTTCTAACTATTGTTTACTACCAGTGCTCTGCAGTGGCCAGTGCTTTGTGCAACAAATACGATGTTCTAGCGGAGTCTCACGAAATTCCATGTACTTATATTATTTCTTCCAGAGAACTGTAAAGTAACAAACTAATATTGTTGTAGGTCAACAGTACTCATGACATTTGCCAAGGATGCAGAGATTTGGCCATAAATTCTTTGAGCGAGCTGCATTCATTGTCAACAACTGGACATCGTCAAGTGTGTGTCAACTGTGGACGTTCAGTGTTGCGTGCAAGATCTCATTTGTTGCGTACTGACACTGAACGAGAAAGGAGGATTCATACAGTCATTTGTGAATGGATCTTACCTCGTACTGTAAGTGTTTATTGAGTTTAGTTGCTTTTTATTTTTATACTACTGTATGGTAATGCAATACGAGTATAATCAGGCAGTATCAATAAATACAAATTATAATTTTGACATTTTGCTTTAAATAATAGAACATAACTTCATGCCTGCATTTCATTCAAGGGATAGGGCAGAAAAACATAGTACACCTGCATTTCACCAGTTATATTTTTTCCCAGACAAAGGCTTATTATAACATTATTGTTCCAGATTTCGAGTAACAGAGCTCTCATATACCATAGTTGCTGGGTGGGAGCTGATAGAAATCACTATATATCTACACCATCTGGATCCTCAACATCCTTGCCATCCGTACATGGAACAACTGAGCAAGAGGAATTGACTTCGCAGTCTACGTCACAGTCTACACCCAGGCCGAGTGAAGCTACCATAGTGCTACCTGATTATATAAGGGCAGTAGAAACGGAATCTCGCTGTTTTATTGAAGGTTGCCGGAGACAAGAGAGGAATAGAGTCCTAGTTACTACGAGGAAAACATTGTTAGACGTTTATAAATTCTATATCCCTAAAAACAATAGATTATGCAATCATCATATGAATACACAATCTTGGGATTTTCTCACTGGAGCTCTAGAAAATTATATTAATGTGTTTACAGCGTTGCACATTCAGGACATGCTTGTATTAAAAAGTCAGCCAAATGCTGGCCTAGATTTTATAAATATCCAAAATATGGAAGACCGTTTGGTGCACCATTGGATAGGCTTTAGCAAAGAGCAGTATCAAAGGATTTTAAATGAAGTGCCACAATTACTGGAAAACCCATCGGGCCCTATCGGGTTAACATCATATTTAATTAAATTGAGAACTGGTGATTCCTATGAGAGAATATCCGCTTTATTTAATACTAGCTTTTGCCCGCGGCTTCGCTCGCGTTAAATTCGGGGTAACACAGTTCCCCTTGCGCCTTATTGATTTGTAATAGCAACGCTACGTATTCCCTTTTCTTCCCTCTTTCTCCCTCACATCCCACATTTTTCAAAAAAATATTAGCCTATGTCCGTCTCCTGGTTCCCAACTATCTCTGTACCAAAATTCATCAAAATCGGTTTAGCCATTAAAGCGTGAAGAGGTAACAAACAAACAAACAAACAAACAAACTCACTTTCGCTTTTATAATATTAGTAAGGAAGGATACCAAAAAGAACTCTTGATGGATATGTGTCTGAAGCTCGACAATTAATATATGAATATTTTGTACCTAGGCATTTGGGACTTAATCATATGAATCCGCAGGAAATTATTGACAGAACCTTGTTAATTCCACAGGGTTTATTTGGAAACCATAATGGAGAAAATAAACATGTGATAATAATTGATGGTACGTATTGCTACATAGAAAAAAGCTCAAATTATTTGTACCAAAAAAGAACTTATAGTTTACATAAATATAATAACTTGGTAAAATCATTAATGATTGTATGTGCAGACGGTCATATTGTTGATGTAATGGGCCCCTATCCTGCCACCACATCAGATGCAGATATTATTAATCATGAGTTTCGTGACTAGTGTAATGTTACGTCAATACTTTCAAGCTGGTGATGCATTCATTTTGAATAGGGGCTTCATAGATGCCTTGCCTTTATTACATGAATGTGGTTATAGAACTTACTTCCCACCAACATTGCAGGCGGGTGAATGGCAGCATTCCACATTACAGGCCAATAAATCAAGGGCAGTCACTATGTAGATGGGTTGTTGAAGTAGTTAACGGAAGGTTTAAAAGAGATTTTAAATTGTTTAGACAAGAGTATTTTAATAATGCTTCAAAGCATTTAATGATTGATTTTAAGGTGGCTGCCGCTCTTATAAATGCTTTCACCCTATTACAAATCGTGTTGACGCTGGGGATATTTTAAAAATAATAAATGAGAATATGAACAAAGAAAATGATTTAGGCTGTTACGTCATTGAAAATAACATTAACCGACGTAGAGCTGATTTTAAAAGAATACATGTGCAAAATGATAACTTAAATGATTTTCCCCAGCTCACACATAATGATTTAATAAAAATATCTGTTTATCAAATTAAGCAGGCTAGGTCCTATTATGGAGAACACATACGACAAGATGGGAGATATGAAATAGAAGTGTGTAGAGAAACGGACAGCAACCTACTAAGAGAACTGTCAATATCCAATCCTTCTTGCTGGCTTTTAAGAGGTCGAATAAAATCTAGACATGTGAGCTCAAAAACATATTTTACTTATATTTTAGTTGACAGTTCTCTTAATGGCAGAGATGCCGTAAAACAATATTATTGTAATTGCTTGGTAGGCAAAAGAACTGTAGGTTGCTGTTGTTACGTAATGTCCATAATATGGTACCTAACCTGGGCAAGGCATCAACAGAATTTATTACCACCTGCACAGTTTTAGACGATATTTTAATCGTTTATGATGATGTGGATGATTAATAAATAAATAAGTAAAAAACAAAGTGTTTTTAATTCATACTACCTCTGCTTTTTTATAATTATCAACCTCTAGAATATAGTTGGATGGCGTCTGAATCAATATACGATTGTCCTACAATCAATTCTTTACTGTGATTCTAGTCTACAATAAGACTAATAATTATTTTCAAATGTATAACATGATAACTCTCGTGTAAGAATAACATTAAGAAGTAACAACGTTGTTTTTAGACAAATCAATAACACCCTATATTTTATTTCCACCATGGAGAAGTCGTAAACATTTTAGTTTTTTTGAAATGGTATTTATATCTTAATAAAATAATCCAGTAATCGTTACTGTAACGCCAGGCCCAACTTTGTATGAACTTTCGCCCGTCTCCTTTAAAATCAGTTTCGTCGATTTTATCACCACTTAATACTCCATTAAGCCAAAGAGTTCGCTCAAAATGAAGTGCTAACTATGAACCAAGAGTTGTAGCTAAAAGAGTAAAAAAGTACAAGAGACCTCTTCTTAGTTTCCAGTGGCAGCGTGGAAAATTCAAATATCCAGCAGAGTTTGATATGCCTGATCTTTGCACTGGTAGTACCGCAACAGAATCTCCGTTAGACTATTTTCTTTTTTTTTTTCTGAAGATATAATAGATTATATTACGGAGCACACCAATTTATATTCTGTGCAAAGCAAAGAAGGTAAATCTATAAACGTTTGCAGAAATGATATGCGTGATTTTCTAGCTATCACAATTATGATGGGTATTGTAAGAATGCCGTCATATCGAGACTACTGGAGTAATGATTTCAGATACCCTCCTGTCGCTGATGTGATGAGTCTAAAAAAGCATTTCGTGGATAATTCGGATCTGAATAACGATCGTTATTTTAAGGTTCGGCCGATATTATAAAAAGTAAGGACTAATTGTTTACGACTAGAAAAAGAAGGAAGATACAGCATAGATGAAATGATGGTTCGAGTGCAGGGTTGTGTGCAAGAGAAAGACATTCCTTTAGAGAAAAAAAATACTGCGCCTACTGTGTAGTAGTGTAGTACTACCTACAGATGCTGTAAGATTTGATAAAATTGGACATTTTCCAGTTTTTGTACAGCGAAGTAGGTGCAAATATTGCAAAACTGGGTATTCAAATATCCACTGTTCAAAATGTGAACAACGTTTGCGTTTAGTTCCCAAAAGAAACTGTTTCTTTAACTTTCATAATGTAGAATAAATATGTTTTTCTAATATATTTTGTTTTTCATTTATATCTACAATTTATTCTGTAACGTTGGCACTGTTGTAAATATACAACACTGATTTCAACCTGCACATGTTCTTGTGTTTCGCAATGTAGCACATTTACAACATACTATATTTTGATATATATGTATACCAGATTTTTATTTTTATGTTTTTGAGCACTTGTAAGATCTAAATAAACAATAAATGAAAAAAATAATAATAAATAAATGCAATATTTTTTTGTGCTTTAAAAGGTTAAGAAAATAATAACTAATGTTTGATACTAGAACACCAGTTGCGGCCCTTTTCATGGACATGTCTAAAGCATTCGATCATGTAGATCATGGTATACTACTAAATAAGTTGGAGCGCTATGGGATTAGAGGAAACGCGTTAAAATTATTGGAGTCTTACTTGTCTAATCGCATTCAAATGACGACAATTGATAGATTATGTGGGAACTCAAAAATTGAACGTACATACGTATCACAAACCAGGAGAACCACTTATGGGGTTCCGCAAGGCAGCATTCTTGGTCCCCCATTGTTTAACATGTATATAAATGACATGCCTAAGGTGACTAAACATTAGATGGTCTTGTTTGCTGACGACAGCACTATTATATACTCCAAATGTAATACCAACAATCTCGAAAATGACATAAATAATGACCTTAGAAATATAATAAATTGGTTAGTTAGTAATAATTTACAAATAAATCTCAGCAAGACTAAGGGCCACTTCACATTAGGACGTTAGCAGCGCGACAGTAGCGCGGCAGAAGCGCATTCCTTCACATTATAAGAACAGCTGCGCGTTAGCAGCGCCGCTGCCGCGCCACAGTTAAGTTCAGTGTGGCGTACTTCATTTCTAAAAAATAAATTAATTAAAAAATCAGGAATAAACAATGCACATAATTCTTGCCAGTTATTCTTTTTTAGGGTCCTGTTGTTTTAATTGTTGCTTCTTGAGTCCCACAAAACAGGACGCATTTGAATTTCAATAATAAATGGTTCGGTATCAAACTCGCTCATTGTGTAGTCTATGATCACGTACGTTTGCAACACTGGCTCATCGCCGACTGAGCGCACGCGGCGGCCGCGGCGAAAGCGCGCGACTGCCGCGCTTCTGTTCAAACTATGAAATTCTGAGAGCTGTCGCGCTGCTAAAGTCACCTAAATGTGAAAGCGCTCTAAGATAATGACATTCAATCAAAAAATTATGTAACCAAATCTTAATATAAAATATGAGAACGTAGCAAGATACCATAAAATTTCTAGGCCTCTACTTGGACAATCATTTGACATGGAAATCTCATATCGATGCTTTATCAAAGAAGCTTAGCCAGTTTGCATATACTCTGTTTAAGTTATCAAAGACGGTTAACCGCTTTACTGAAGTAATAGCTTACAATGCCTACGTGGCGTCTAGCATTAGGTACGGCATAATCTTCTGGGGTAACTCGACTGACAGGGAGACTGCTTTTAAAGCCCAGATTTTTTTTTTGCGATCTTTTACCAAGTTGCAATCTACTGATAGCTGCAAACCATTATTTAAGCAATAAACTTACTTATGTTACCTTGTATGTACATCTATGAAATGGGAGTATTTGTTCGTACTAACTTTCATTTATCGCTCTCGACGTCATCAGAACACTATTCGGGCGGGTTCTCATAGAACGGCATTCTTCGCTAAAAACGTACTCGGTATGGCACCTAAAATATATAATAGTATACACTACCTATTAAAACTAAAGAATGTTTGACATCCTTTAGGAAGGCATTGTTTAAGTTTCTTTTGGGAAGATGCTATTATTCCATCACAGAGTTCATTGATGACAAACAGGAATACCGACTTGATCCGAACGAGTAGATCCGACTTGCTAATTAATAGTGATAATTTATGATTAATTAATCAGTAATATGTTTTATCTATTAAATAATGTGCTTCTTTTTATTTTGATTTAATTTTTAATAATAATACTGACAGCATTTCACTTAATTGACATAGCTATTTTTAAATTTTGACATTTACCTTCTTAATTTTATTTTTATTTATATTATTATGTTAATTTGTGCTTGTTTTATCTTTAACTTTGTGCGCCTTCTATCGGCAAAACATAGTGAATCTATCTCTATAATACTACCTGTTAACACCTATGTTTTACAAAATAAATGAATTGATTTGATTAAATTCCACCCTTTAGGTACTTATACTTGCAAATAACTGTCGAAACTTCTCATACGCAATTGTTTACAAATATTAAAAATAAAAAAAATATGTTTATGGGACTGATTTTTTATTGATTTTAGTAGTCATAGTTTAGTTTTAGTATAGGTAGTCACTTCCATTATTATAATACTATACTCGTATTATTCGCGTACACATAATATTATTTCATAACATTGTACAACGCAGCCATACTGTAAATACAGTTGTTTCATCTGATTATTTTACGTATACTACAGAAGAATACGCTACGACTATGCGCTGTAGTACCTACGGTCCAACGCGATCGTGCTGACCCTACGCATAGAAAGAGCGCGCAGGTACCCAAGCGCAATCGTGTTCGATGTGAGGGGGCAGGGGTGTGCGGGTGAATTCTAAACTATTGCTGGCTTTACGCGCGCTCTTAACTACCAGTGCACCGCCAGTTCCAACTACGTTGAGTCAGAACCGTGTAACGGTGTCTCCAGAAAATATAATGCCAGTTCCTAAAATAAGCGTGGACCGAAAAAGAGCAACCGATCACCGAAGAGGAAAAACCGCTGTTATCACTTCCTCCCCCTATAAAAATGAGCTGATAACCATCTCACAAAATAAAACTCCTAAGTTTAATTTGAATCAACTGCGTAAGACCAAAACAAACCAAAATATCAGATAACATTTGCTTGTACTGCCTCAAATAATACGGTTCAAGCCGTGTGGATGGAGGATGAGTGCAATGTAGGGAGGTTATGACTCAGAGGATTTAGATAATTTTGTATGCATACGATGCGTTGCTTCTAGATAATTTCTGGAGCAAGACCGTATACAATATACGGTTTTGTTCTTTATTAGTGATCGATGGGTTTTACTCATGTGTCGGGGCAAAATCGTAAGTAGAAGAAGTTTAATAATTTTTGTTTTTCATCGTTTAATGTATTAATTATTCCAAATTTGTGCAAGTGATTATGTTCCTTATGAGACTGAGTAATTATAAATGTTAAGTAAATAAATTAGTGTTTTAATAAGAAAGACCTACAACCCTAAACCCTTAGCTATACGATTTTGGCCCGGTCTCCCCTACATTTCTTCCACAGTTACATCAACCCACTCACATAAGCGGGAATGAGGAGGCACATTATTATAATTTTCGCATTGACGCATTATCGCTTGCCATGCGTACTCATTCGTTTCTATAACAATCTTTTCCATGATGCCACGATCCCATATATATAGCGTAAAATATCTCTAAGGATCTTTTAAATTTATATTAGGTCCTGGTTGTTTTCTATAAATCTCCTCTACTCCAGTGAAATTTTCAAAATTATCAGACCATACAAATTGATCTAATTGAGCTGGAGGAATTTCTTCTTCCACATCATCTTCGTTACAAGCCTCTAAAATAAGTCGGATAGACTCTTCCGTATAATAATCATCTTCATCATCGATCTTGTTTCCTGAATCGACTTCCAATGCTGATGCAAAAGATAATGGCAAGATACCCATGCCTATTTGTTCTTCAACAGGCGAGCCAGGATTAGAAATTTCTTTATATGTAATATCGATCTGCTCACTAAGTAAGACTGCAAGTTTCCCGATGAAATTTGTTCTAAAGGAACTTGATCATTGGTTGGTACCAATGATGTATAAAACTATAGATACGTTGTCCGCACTCTAAAATGGTAACATGAAATGAAGCCAATTGGCCACATTGCGCTCAGTCTCGCACCAACCTGTCGCGCGACGCTATGTTTGTTTTTAATTTATATCGTGTGTGAAAATCTGTGCAAAACATAAAGAAAACATGCCGTCGTGTGTTTTCAGAGGATGTACAAATTATACCCCAAAAGACAAAAATGTGTCATTTCACGCGTAAGTTTACAAAACTACATTATTTTATTTTGTTCGACGCTGCGTCTAATGTCGGCCGGCGCCTGAAGTTAGTAGTCACGTGACGTTAGGGGAGGTTGGGACACTATTACACAAGTTTTTTTTTGGTAGTTAAAATTCATAATATTTTTTGAATATAATATGCACTTGTTATGTTATGAATATAAATTATTGTTTTGCGTTTCATTTTAGATTGCCTACAGATGGGCTGATAAAAGAAAAGTGGCACATAATAAGGGTTCAAAGACGTGAAAACGATTGGCTACCAACTCCCTATACTAAAGTTTGCTCAAAGCATTTTTCAGCTGACGATATATAGTATATGTGAAGAAAAAAAATATCGAAGAATAAAAAAGACTGCAGTTCCTATAATTATGGTAAAATTATACGTCATTTTTAAACACATTATTTAAAAGTATTGGTTTTTGTAAAATGCAATACCTTAAAACAATTAGTTTCTGGACTCCAAAAAAATTTTTTTTTTACTATTGACCAGATCAATGAACTGAATCTTAAAGCCGAAGCAGTAGAATTTATAAATAGACTGGCTCAAAAGAGCAAAAATATACCCCATCGTTAAGAAAATTTGCTGTCACCTTGCACTATTATTCCGTAGCTACAAAAAACAAATATGTAAGACAGATATTTAATGGATCTTTACCACATTCTCGCGTCATAGGGAAATGGTACGAAAACGGCTCAGGTGATCCTGGGTTTAATAAACAAGCGTTAGATGTTTTACAAAAACTTCCACAAATAAATTAATTTGAATTTGAAAAAGAAGTATAAACACAGTGGCCAGCGAATATTGTGCACCTTAATTGCAGACGAGATGACTCTTCGTTACCAAACTACGTGGACAGGAAAAAGACTAGGTGTCGTAGACTTTGGTGCTGGATCAGCAAAATCGTGTGAAATAGCGACTCAGGCATGTTTTTATATTAGTCTGTATGAACGAAAGTTGGAAAATCCCGGTAGCATATTTTGTTGTTAACGGACTGTCGGCTGAAACTCGGGCCAATTTACTGAAAACATGTCTTAGTGAATGCTACCGTGTGGGAGTTGACATTGTAGCCATAACATTTGATGGGTGTGCATCTAATATAAATGCAGCTAATTTATTAGGTTGTGATCTTTAACAACCATCACACCTAAAAACAACATTCAAACACCCTGAATGTGATTTAGATGTTGCAATTATGTGTGACCCGTGTCACATGATTAAATTAGTAAGAAATTCATTTGAATCTAAAAGACAATTTTTCGACGGGAGTGGAAGGAAGATTCGCTGGCAGTTATTAGAAAATTTTGTTAAGCTTCAATAAAATGTTGGACTTAATTTTGCTAACAAAATCACCCCTCGTCACATTTATTTTAGAAATGAAGTGATGAAAGTCAAATTGGCAACACAACTCATGAGCATGAGTGTTGTAAATGCTCTCAAATTGTGTGATGAGATTTTAACGCCTTCTCTTTTCGCGGACACTAAAGGAACGGTAGATTTTATAGAAATTTTTATAATTTATTTGATATTTTTAACTCCAAATCATCCGATTTGTACGGCATGAAAAAACCGCTTTCTCTATTAAAACGCCAATGACATCATAGCTTTTCTAGAAAAAGCGAAACAATATATATTAAATCTTTATATTTTTTATTAAGTATAGACGCGAGGTTCGTAAACGAATCACAATAAAAATAATTAAGTAAAAAATTGTGGAATCTAAAAATAGAACAGGCTTTTTGGGCTTCCTTATTAGTATAGAAAGTTTAAAGCAATCTATACACAACGTTGGTCGAAGGACAACGTTTGCAATATATCGCAGCAACTTACAGGTTGTCCCAAGATCACATTGAAATGTTGTTCGGTGCTAGTCGGCGACATGGAGGTTATAACAATAATCCAAACGTTATTCAGTTTAAAGGAATTTTCAAAAAAATCCTTTAACACCTTGAAATGAAATCTTCGTTTTTAGGAAACTGCCTACCGTTAGAAGAAATAACTGTTAACGTGTTCGTCAGTTAATAAATACAACTGCTGTAGAAAATGATATTAACACAAATGTCTAAGTGCTTTCGACAATGTTAAATCAAGAAGGCGTTAAAAAAACCACTGAGCAGATTGTCGGTTATATTTCAGGATGGGTATCCAGAAAACTGGCTTCAGTATTGAAATGTTCGACATGCATAGTCTGTATTGTAATAACAAATTGTGGTTTCACAAACTGATTATTTTAAAAAAAATATGGGTGGACTATGTTTCCCGAGTGAGGATGTGTTCCGAATCTGTCTGAAGTCAGAATCTATAATTAAAAACCACATTAAAGAAATGGGTCACGTTATCCTTCCCGATCACAAAGATATCCAAATTTTAAAAAACCGTATTTTAAAGTAGTTTATCAGCTGCAATGACGTATTTGGTTCTTTACATCAACATTATTTTGAGCAACATCCCACATTTGATCACAGAGTGCAGCTTATTCGCGCGGTCCGGTCATTGATAAATTTATTAATGTTCGCCTACATTTCGCACACAAAAGCTTTGGATCAAATTATAAGAGGTAAAAAAGAAATAAATTAAGTTTGTTTGAAGGAATTTAAAAATATGTATCTACAACATAGGTCGATAATATATGACTTCGATTACCATAGTGTTTGATTGCCTATCAATATGTTAATATTTTTTACATTATTAAATAAAGGCTTTTTTTATGTTTGTAAAAATGTTTTGTTTTATTTTTAAATTCAATATGTTACAATAATTACTGTTGCGGAATACACCATTAATATTTAAAAGATTATATTGGTATTACTTTATTCGTAAAGTAGGTAACACGGTACAATTATCTATTATTTTATCAACTCTAGAAAATCGAGTGTCCTTTTTTACCCATATGCCTCTGTTGGCGACACAACATTTAGTTTTAAGGCAAAGCCCAGAGGCCACGTCAAAATATATATGTCATTTTAATGTCACTGTAATAATATGTTATCTGTGCACTGCACCAATTGACGAGCAACGGAGTACACGTATTTTCTTACAATCTGAGATTCTTATTTCTATCCAACAAGCAAGTTACCCCAACATGGTCCTTCGAGCTACAAACAATCTAGTCAATCCAGCGTGAGAATAGTGACTTTTCTTGTACAAATCCAACTTCGGCAGCAGGCAGAAGACAACTTCAGGGGACGCCGAGGCAGGTTCAATCTGATTGGCTTGCGAACACGCGTCATTCATTGCGCAACACCTACGAGCCAATCAGCGACGGGCGAGTCCATTTTGTGTTCAATAAGCACGCTCGACCAAGCTGCAGCACGCCGCCCGGAAGACATTCAAATCGCCATGCGCCGCAACCGTCAGTTTTTTACAAGTGCAGACTTGCAGACAAAATACAGTTCCAGATTTTCAGGAAAAAGTGCTTCTTAAAGCGGGGCATTCACTAACAGACATACCCGTAGACACGCCTGCGGGCATGTCCGGGCGGGCATCTTTACAAGAGGTTTGTCCTTAAGTCTGTATGTGTGTGTCTATCGCAGACGGTCTGGCAGGCCGACGTTGCAAGTTGCGATCTCATTTTGTCTGCGCGGGCACAGACATGTCCGAACGTGAATGCTTACCGCAGGCCGCCTGTTCACAGACACAGGAGCGACAGTAACCAATGCAGACATTCGTTTATAATTATTATTTGACGTGGAGGTTTTTCAGAATGAGTTTTAACGACAACAAAATTTTCTGGGAAGAGTTTATAGCTATCTACAAAACATACCCATATTTATGGAAGGTAAAAAGCAAGGAGTTTATGAACTCAGTGTTCATAAACTCCTTGCTTTTTACCAATAACGCAATACTGCCTATCAAATTTAATTGAGAAATCCACTCCGAAACCGATTTAGCATTTGTTAAATACCTGCGATCGCGCTCGTGAGGTTTTGGTGTGACACAAGTTTCTGAACATGTCACCCGACTAAAACGATTTTAAAGACGTTATCACGTCAAAAAAAATATAATTCCTAAGGAACTCATACAGGCGTGAGCTGCGTAAAATACGCCAGTCAACAAGAACTGGTTCATCAGTAGATGAGGTGGTATGAGTTGGTATTTTAATCTGCTCCAGTTCACGTCCGATCAGGAGCAAGCACGAGCCGGTACATCGTCAATTAGCTCACCGCCTAATTCTTTGTCAGATGAATCATTGGTAAATACAAGTAAAAGTACATAATATTCAATTATATTCTAATTAGTAAAAAATAAAGTATGTAAGGTAGGTAGGTGGGTGTAGGTGATTCAATAAAACTCAATATTGTACCGGATAGCAGCAACAGTAATTATTGAAATTTTTCGTCTTTTTGTAGCCATCTTTAATGTGCAAAACTAATCGCCTAGCCGGTCTAAAATAGACTGATGTGTCCGAGTAGTGTATTGAGGCGCCAGACATGCCCGGACAGACTCCCCGAAGGCGTGCCTACGGGCATATCTGTAAGTGAATGCCCCGCTTAAGTTCTTGTGCAGTCAATATAGTCGAAATACTCAAACAGTAGTCTTCTTGTAGCTTTGCAAAATCAAGATAAAATAATGAAAAAACTTGCAGAAATTTCAGTCCAATTGGAGGAAATAAAGGAAAATAGGAAAACATTTGTAACCACACTTGGGGAAGCTACAGAATCACAAAAAAATATAATAGAACCCATTAATAATTTGAACGAACTGGAACAATTTAATAATCAACTATCAAACTTGGACACGTTTGAAAGCTTATTACAAAAATATTCTATTTTGTGCTCCGCTTCTAAAGGGAGTGGTTTTAATTGTGCATACAGATTATTAGATCCTTTATTTTCAAAAGATTTTTTATGTAAGTGGACAGGAGCAAGTCGTGGATCTGATGTTAACATAGGATTCAAGGCCTACAATTTTTTTTATATAGTTATTTCATGAGATCCTAGTTACACGGTTGAAAATAATGAAGATTTTCTGAAGTATTGAGAAACGCGTTAAAAAGAAAAGAAACAAAAAACATTAGAAAATAAAGCAAGAAAAGTAAGAAAACTAAAAGCAAAGAATGTCAATCTTGAAACCGACAAAACTGAGAAATAAAATAATAACAAAACTAAGGGCTCCCGTGCCGTGGCACACGTGCCACCGGCCACAACCACAAAACGCCGCCACTGGCATATTTCCTGTATTTTTCATACATTTTATATGGACTCGCCGCACACGGTTGGCGCCGGTGGCGGCCACACGCTTCAAATCGTCGCAGCTTGCATCTTGTGGCTCGCACCGGCCACTAAACGCCGACACAAAAAGCCGCCACACGCCACTCGCGCGATTCCGCGCCCCTCTCTCCCTTGCCTCAGTTAACCTGTGTAAGTCGACGGTAACGCACGCACGTAGTCTGTAGTTCATATAGGTAGATAAATATGGATATAGAATTATTTATATCAGAGATACAATCCCGTCCTGCGATTTGGGATTCAAAAAGTGATAGTTATAGTAATAGAGGAGAAAAAGTGAAGGCCTGGGAAGAAATCTGCGAATTGTTTGTGGGAGATTTTTCGAATAAAACTGCCAAAGAAAAGAACATTGAAGGTAAGTTTAATAAAATAATATAAAACCATATATTTATATTCTATTTTCTTGCCACGGTATTGCTCCTTCATTCATAAAATAATCTTTTAACGTATCTCTTGCCGTAGACGCTCGTGTTACTGGCCAGCCTGTATTTTGTATATTTTCGAGTCCCACTATTTTCAAAGTATGCCGAAAATTGAAGCCATCCCTTTTGCGAATAAAGTTGTGCAAAATGCAACAAGCTTTCACAATGTCTTCTGAGAAATGAACAGAAGTGTTTAATGGGCGATGTAATATTCTCCATTTGTTTGCTAGTACGCCGAAGGTACACTCAATGCAACGTCTGGCACGGCTTAACCTATAATTGAAAACTTTTTTGTCTATGTCCAAATATTTTCCAGCATATCCGGAGATCCGGTCTCTTCGCGAGGCCATGGTTGAGCGGTTGAACTTGTCCTTGAGGGCTGCTAAGAAGTTAGGTATCCTAGCAAAGGTGAGACAGTACTTCACACCGGAACAGTTGCTGAATTTATATCAAGCGCAAGTTCGATCGTGTGTGGAGTACTGTTATCTCTGGGACGGATCCGCCAAATACCAGCTCGAAGCGCTAGAGTCTATAGAGAAACGAGCCAAGAGGCTCATCGGCAACGACGCGCTGGTTGAGGCAAAGCTCCAGAGCCTGGAGCATCGCCGATGCGTTGCCAGCCTTTCGGTTTTCTATCGGTTACATTTCGGAGAGTGTGCGATGGAATTGCACAACCTAATTCCGCCAAGCCCGTTCCATCATCGGACTACAAGACGTACGGCGATGCGCCACCGTTACATGGTAGACATCCCTCCCACACGCACTAAACGGTTTGGGAATACTTTCATTGTGCGCACTGCTAAGGAGTGGAATACCCTGCCGGAGTCTGTATTTCCTGACAGCTATAACCTGGGGGTCCTCAAGTCAAGAGTGAACAGGTTATTTCTAGGTAAGCGTGCTTCATCGTCGACCACATCATCACTTACCATCAGGTGAGATAGTGGTCAAACGCGAACCTACCAATAATAAAAAAAAAAATATGGCCTCATCATATTTTCACTGAGGCCAAATGCTTCATCACCAACAAATGTGTAGTTCAATGGTTGTCGATTACCGACCTGTCGTGGTGAGGGGATATTTAATGTCTTTCTGTGTATTTTGTTACACAGTTCACTTTCTCTAAATATTGTAGAATCGGATGCTTTACCGTATGCCCCAACATCCACGAACGTAAAAAGTAAATTCGAGTCGCAACTTGCTAGAAGTACTATTGAAAAAAAAAATTATAGTTAAAGTACAAGGAGCCGGTATCGAATGGATGAATAATTCTTATATGTTTCCCATCTATGGCGCCTAAACAATTAGGAAAATTAGTATTTTGAAGAAATCCGCTGGCAATTTCTTTCCACATGTCTTGGGTCGGTTCTGGAATACAAACGGCTTTTAAATAGTTCCAAATTAGTTGACATGTTTCTTGTACTATTTTCCTTGCTGTAGAGGCCCCACGGTGGTAAGAGAGTTCAAAATCCTCAAACGAGCATCCAGTTCCTAGATACCTGAAACAAATTATGTTAAAAAAAAAAAATAATAAATTAAAATTATATTTTTTGTTGTTACAGTAACTAAATTACAGAGGAAGTGGAAGAGTCTTCGTGACAGTTTTAATAGAGAAAATGCAAAAAACAAGAACGTTGCGAGTGGTTCGGCAGCAACAAGCAGTAAACAGTACATTTATTTCAATCATCTATCGTTCGTGAATTCCTTAAAAGAAGTGAGACCGCCTACCGATGTTACTAATGCAACTGATGATGCGGAAACATCTCGCCCGAAAATAAACAGAAAAAGGGCCGAAAAATCAGAAAATGAAATTCTCAGAACACTTTCGGAAAATTTAAAACGTAAACATGATCAAATAAGCGACCAAAATGACCCCGATAAGCAATTTCTGATGTCGCTGCTTCCACATGTAAAAAAAATTGACGAAAATTGTAAACTTGATTTTCAATCAGAAATATTACAGTTAATAAGAAAGTACACGCATAATCAAAATTATGAAACCTATTCGGCACAATATTATGGTTATTCTTCAAGAAATGCCAACATACACTCGACACAAAAAGCTTCTACATCTGTTCAGCCTTCTCCACTTCATTCACATTATTCCGACAAGTCTATGCTTGACATGTCATACTCTACACAAAACGCTTCTACATCTATCCCGTCTTCACCTATAATTCAGCCTTCTCCAACTCATTCATATTATTCTGACCAGTCTATGGACAACAGTTCTGTTATCGAAAACATGTTCCGTGATGATGACGAGTGATACCAAATTATAATAAAGACATAATAACTAAATACAAATACCTACGTGTTTTATTTGTTAACTAGCTATTCTCTAGTAGAAAAAACAATGCACATTGATTATTATAATCAATGTGCATTGTTTTTTCTATTATAAATAAAGTATAGATTATTTTATCATAGTGTTCTGTGGAGTTTTATGCTAGTGATTATTGCCACTTACCTTAATGTGATAGCTAGTCTTTCCGCAGGTGCGATGCTTTCCCGCATGTTGGTATTGTGGTGCTTTAACCCAGCATATAATAGAGCATGTAGTTCCCAAAACGTACCTATGCTTAAACGAAAATGTTTGAAAAACTTTTTAGGATGGTTTAGAAGATTATCGAAATGTTCGTTGCATTTGTTTACATTCGTTAAAATTGGATGTATCCAATAACTACGGTTTCGTCTTCTACGACGACGTCTTTTTATCAAAAGTAGCGCAATTAAACCTTCTTCGTCAGAGTCCATTATGATACTGCACGCAAACAAACAGCCACCGACCGCAAGTGTCGACCACCGGCCACAAGTCGCTGTCGCGCGCTTCAGCTACCTTTGTAGCCGCTTCTAGCTTCTAGTGGCGGCGTTTGTGGCTGTGGCGAGTGTGCGGCGACACTTATACTTTTCTTAGGCGGCCAAAGAAGTGCTCCTTCAACGATTGCTTCATGTCAGCAACATTGATGCCCAGCGCTTCCGACATCCCCAAATACTTGTAGGTTTCGGTTGCTGAGAGGGATCTAAGGTTTATGGCTGACTTATTATTATTATTATCATCTCAAAACTATACTTACCTATAACTATATAGTTTTATAATAACTATGATACCTTCTAATAGTTATTATAAAACATAATTACCAAGTTAGATCGTAAAAAGATACATTTTATTTTTGGCATCGTAAATTGGTAATCTGGCCTTGTGTGCGGTCTCTTGTTACCCTTGCCAAGTCCTCTGGACAGATGAACGACTCACATTTAGCCGCTGAGACACGTAAGTTTGCGAACAACCTTCTTTAAGTAGGGCTATAATTTTACAATTTTACCGGCCCTTATCACTTTATCACTCATACCAAAAAGTGGTATTTAATGTAAAAAGAAAGGTTAAATTGTTTAATTTGCAGAAATCCAAAAAGTTTTAAAATATCGTAATCAGTTAAAAATCGTTTCAGCAATTCGCGCCATTAGTAAAGCAATTTTAGAATAATCCACAATAATCATTATTTCTCTTTTATCAATTTCAAATGTTAAATGGAACGTAAAGAATCATGCCAGGGCGCTTCAAATAACATGCCAATATATCGTCAAATTAATAAAACCTATTTCTTGTTCTTCTTGATTGAAGTAGAGAAAAAAATCTAAAGTGCCCGTTTTTTTTGCTAAAGAGTTTATATAGCTTTTAAGAATTTATAAAAAGTATTACCCTTATTCTATACCTATTTCCTACTTTAAGTATAACAGTATACAGAAATTAGCTTATATCTCATTTTCCAGCTGTAATAAATTAGAGGAACTTATGTAATACTCTACTAGGTAGGTATAGTGTATGTGAGGTCGGGTGTTTAGGAGACTAATGAAACGAATGAAGTTCGAGAATAAACTGACTATATGGTAATAAAGATATTATGAACTACATATCAAAATTTTAACATTAGTATCGATGTCATCAATACATAAGGCATAGTCAAGACATAAGGTCCCAAATATATAGTAATATATATATATATATATATATATATATATATATTATTTTCTTTAGATCCCAAATTATCTAGTTTTTACAAAATTACAGTTGATAAAACTTTCATCATTTTGTTTGGGTTACGTTGCTGAACTTTCTTTTGACTCATTTGGGACTTATAGTCAAATGTTTTGTTTATCGAAAAGAAAGAAAAATTGTCGTTTCACTGCTGGAATGTATGGTCAATTTAGGTCTGCTCATTTCATTCAAAGACGCTTCTTCATCAGTGTCCTCTATAATATCACTGCTAATAGCGTCCGTTGAACCATTTCATTTTGAAAGGTCATATTTGCCTACTTCAAAAGCAGTTTCTTTAGTGTATTTCGCAGGATGCAAATTTTCCTTACCATCTTCTCTTGGCGATAGTACCTTAGTAACTCTGAAAAAAAGGAAACAAAATTATACATAATTTACCTTACAGCTTTATCAAAAGAAAATACGAAAATGATTAATTATTTATTAATCATTCCTTTTTTAAGTGCAGGTCAAACTTTTAATGACTAAAAGTCACACGTTTCTGTCTTCTTTGCCTAGCGCTCCAGGGCCTCGGGGGTCTATTTATACTTAGCCCATGTCCCCAGAAGGGGCTACGGGTCATGCAGGAGTGATCCTCTGGGCTCTGAAATTATGGCAAAGAAGGGACCGGGCGTGTTTTTTACCCTCCCGCTCCACCCAAGGGCGAGAGACGTCATTAGGTTTTCTTACCTAAAAACAATTGGTTTGAATTATGTGTCTTGTACAAATAGACGACTGTCCTCATGAGGGAAACACATTTAAATTTTATACAAAAGTACGTAAATATGTACATACGAGTAGGCAAGTAGGTACCTATCTAATCCGCTGCTAGAAAGTAACAGAATTCAGGTAAAATCCACCAAAACATTAAAACACATTATTTTTTTACACAAAAGTAGGTATGTAGGCAGATGCCTACGAGAAACTACGTAATTAGGTATTACTGTACTAAAAATCTCATAATAATAGACTTACCTAATATTAGTCTTTCGTTTAGCTAAAGGCGCGGGCCCACCGCGGCGCATGCTGAGCACGGGCACGCGGCGCATTTTAGATGCGTGTATTAATTTGTTTGACAACGTGGGTCTACGTTTTCACTAGAGTACCTACACGAAAACCCACGACTATGTATAGCGTGCCACGGCGTACGGAGAGGCTACACACGTGCCACTGCAATCCACGGAGGAAAACTGCTCTGCGATAAGCGAGCATAGTCATGGGTCATATTCGTGTACTCCAGTGGAAACGTAGACCCACGTCGACGGCGTTGAGCTATGTAACCGCCTATTCCAGGGATGGCCAACCGGTCGATTGCGATCGACCGGTCGATCGCGGCTGATAGTCCAGTCGATCGTGGCAAGGCAAACAAAATGAATACGTCTAACAGATGCGCCAAGTAATCACGCTGAAGTATTGTGTGATTTTTAAAAAAAATAGTAAATTATTATAGTTTTAGAAGCTCGAGGGATATTTATTTAAAAAAAAAAAAGAAACAACAGTCAATGTAGGTATTCACAAATAATATTTAACAAAGTAATTACATACTAGGCCAATTCTCACAAAACAAATCACTTCGCTTATAACTAATACACACATTAATAACCTAATTAACACGAAAACATATATTGGAACAAGTCTTAAATATAGTTACGCAATCCGGCAGGGCTTCCGCTCGCGACGGTGGTTGAACAGAAAGAGAGCGTATTTGCTTGAGCCGCTGCTTTATATAGGCTCGGTGGCATCGTCATCTTGAGACTCCTAACACGGCTTCTCCTGACTACGCGTCGCCCACGGCCGCGTCTTGAACGTCTGGGAGACCCTGTAGCGGTGTAGGCTCGCCAACTTCATGTGATGGGCCTGCCTCCGCCAGGTCTTCATTGGTCGGGACTTGGTGGCTATTGTGGAAGTCATTAGTGTCCTCTCCGTCATGGCTAACTGTGGACCAAACAAAAAAAACTTTATAAACAGCAACCAATTGTATAATCATGCCTATCTATTTCAATCATCGCTCTTACAAGGCCCTGAAACATTCATCATCACACACGCCAAGCTAATAAGGCGTCACGGAAGAATAGGTTTTCATAAGTATTCCCATAATTCCATGATCCTTAGACATCACATTCGTTATCGTTCTTACATCGTTACATACAAAATTAACTTTCACACACACTCAGACATGTAGGGCAATACCCCGCAGTTTATTGCCAAAAAGACACCAGTCTTTTACTCTCTACATGTCAAAGGCACCCCGCAGTTTCCCTTACTCAAGGATGCCCATGGGGACACCTCGAGTCTCGATCTAGACGCTTCCACATAACACGTAGGGCAATACCCCGCAGTTTATTGCCAAAAGTTCGTCCCGCAGTCCGACTCTACGTCTCATGTTTGCCTGGTAACGTCTAGATCCAACAACAATGAACGTCCCGCAGTCCGTTCAATCAGAGTGTAAGTACTTCATACTCACGCTCGAAGAATGCCGCACAGGTCTCGGGACACCATTCCCCTTGCCAAGGCACCATATACTGAGCAGCCGCTTGTGTGGTCTTCCCATAAGAACCACTTAGTAGCCGCAGCTCATAGCGTCCACTCGGTAGAGCACGTATGACCCTGTATGGGCCCCGCATGCCTGGATCCAGCTTGCCTGTAGACTGGGAGTATTTGATAACAAACACCAAGTCGTTAACATTAAAGTGACGCGGTTCATGCCTGTGCCTATTGGCATATGCATCTTGACGGGCTTGGTTCTGACGTAACAGCTCCGTCGCTCGGCTCCGATGTAGCTCACGCTGCGCCTCACGGTTTGGCTGAGAACCTTCAAGTGTGATGTCACGAATGAGGGAGCGGATAACTGGAGTCACGGCTTCTATACCCACCAGGAGGTTCAGAGCGGAGGTCTGCGTAGTCTTCTGCTTGGTGACGTTAAGCGTTAATTGCAGGCGCCACAACACATCAGCCCACGAAGTACTTTTATGGTTGGCTTCAATGCGGACCATGTTCAGCACGGTCCGTGCGTACCGTTCAACTTGCCCGTTTGCGTGATGCATTTCTGGGGTGATGTAGTGCAAGGATGATCCTATTTCGTTTACAAACTTTGTAAATTTTGAGGATTCAAACATGCGGCCCTTGTCTGTCACTATTAACTTAGGAACACCAAAAAGAGATACCGCGTTTGTAAACACCCTCAGAAGCTCGTCTACGTCCTGCCTATATATTGCATACAGCAGTGTATATTTGCTAAATGCGTCGACAATTATGAGAATGAATTTATAACCGTTCGACTCAGGTAGAGGACCTAAAACATCTGCGTGTACAGTTGAAAATGGTGTATCTGACTTTTCCCAAGAAGTTATGTTTTGGAGGGCAGACCTTGGTACTCTTTTTTTTGAAACGCATACCACACAGTGAGCTATGTATTTCTTTACAAAATGTCTCATACTCGGGAACCAAAAGAGTTTGAGTATAAGATCCAACGTCTTGTCGAATCCAATATGACTGTGTTCGTCATGAAAGACTCGCAATAAGCTAAGGCGGTGACCTTTAGGAATAAAACAGAGAAGTCTGGACTCTTCACCAACGGGAGTGTACTTGTAAAACAGAACACCATCCCGTTGGATATATCTGTTCGAATCCAGACTTCCCTCATTAAGGCGTTCGATGAGAGTCTGGGTTTCATCGTCAGCCGCTTGTGCAATTTGGGCCCAGTTCTTTGGCCGTGAAATATTGTTAACGTGAATGGGTGGATTACGGCTTAAGTAATCAGCATGGGACATCATAACGCCCTTTCTATACTCGATATCAAAAGAAAAATCCTGTAGATATACCTACCATCTCGCTACCCTTGGAACTATGTCCTTTTTCTTTTCTGTTGCTTTAAGGGCATTGCAGTCGGTCACAATTTTAAATTTGATTCCTATCAAATAATGTCTAAAGGTGAGTATAGACTACAACATTTTCTGGAGCATTTCTGTGTAATGTAACGTTCTTACGAATGATACAATACAGGCAAAAGCTCAGTTTCCAAAGCATTTCCATGTAATGTAACGTTCCAGCGAATGCTCGGCGTTATTGATGATATTTTAGTGGTTGGTAAATGAAAATATTAGCATTTAGAAAAATGGAGTTTTATTTCACAGTCATTTGTTTGGTACATCAGTAAGTAAGTGACGACACAGAGCCACAGATAATATATAATAGACAAACTTGGTTGCGTTCATATTATACTATCACTTCCTGCTGAACGCAAACCCATTCGATTTACACAATACAAATGCTTCTCAAATGTAGTACCTTTAGTTAAATTATCTGCCACCATATAACAACCTTTTACAAATAAAAATTTAACTTTACAATCAACGACATTATCTCTAAGAAAATGTAAACGAATATCTATATGCTTAGTTTTTGGCTTGTAGCAGTCAGTCGAAGCCAGTCTTATAGCACTTTGGTTATCAGAGTAAATAACAAGAGCACTCTCACTTGGACAGCCAAGTTCAGTCTGCAGCTGCTGAATCCACAGAGCCTCCTGAGTGGCAGAAGCCATTGCCATGTATTCTGCCTCAGCTGTAGAAAGCGCAACAGTCCGCTGTTTACATGAGTTCCATGAAATAGAGCCTTTCTGTAACAGAAAAACATATCCCGTGCATGATCTTCTATCTAGTGGGTCACTAGCCCAATCAGCATCGCAATATCCAGTTATCTCTTGAGATTCTTCTTTGACATAGCACATCTTTAGGTTCTTGGTACCTTGAAGGTATCTCATGACTCTCTTTACTGCAAGCCAATGTTGAGTTTCTGGATTGTTACAGTACTGACTCAATTTACTAACTGCGTATGCAATATCAGGACGTGTAACATGAGCCAAGTATATAAGACATCCCACTGCTTCCCTGTATGGTAAATTATTTGCTTCACCTTCAGGGTTTTTATCAAATTTTGCATTGACCTCTATCGGAGTGCGAACTGGCCTACACTGAGACATACCAAAACGATCTAGGATCAAGTTGATATATTTTTCCTGGTCTATCATGATCACACCTGCCTCACGATTTCTATTTACATTAAAACCAATGCACTGACTCATCTCACCCAGATCCCTCATATCAAATCCTTTCATTAATTTTTCTTTTAACTCTTGAGTGGTGCTTTTATCATTGGTAAAAATCAAAAAATCATCGACCCAAACTGCAATGTATATCATCATTGAATCCTTTACCAAATAATAAATGCATGGATCAATTTTTGATCTTTTCAACCCAATATTAAGCAGAACATCATTTAATTTAAGATTCCATTGCCGGCTAGCTTGCTTGAGTCCATAGATTGATTTGTGCAACAGACATACCTGGGCATTCACTTCAAAATGTGTAGGCTGCAACATATAAATTTCAGTGTCGATGTCACCTTGAAGAAATGCACTTATTGCATCCATCTGAACCATCTCTAAATCAAACTTAGCAGCTAGTACAATCAAGTAACGGACTGAGTTATATCGTACTACTGGAGCATATACTTCATTTGAGTCATAACCTCAGAGCCAAATATTTTTATATTTGATAAATTAGGTTTCTTACCCGACCATATCTCCATAGGTGTTTTACCTTGTACTGACTTAGTGGGTGACCTGTTAACAATATAGGCTGCTGTAGCCAAGGCCTCCGCCCACAATTGCTTTGATAATTGGGCATCAAACAACATACACTTTGCTCTTTCTACCAGGGTCCTGTTCATACGTTCTGCAAGACCATTCTGCTGGGGTGAGTACGGAGTGCTTGTTTGATGTTCTATACCATGCCGTCTTAAGAAGTTTTCAAAATCGTTGTTACAATATTCCTTACCATTGTCTGAACGAACAACTTTTATTTTATATTCCAATTCGTTTTCTACTCTGCTCTTGTAATCTTTAAAAACTTCTAAGACATTTAATTTATTTTTCAAGAAATAGACATGAACCCTTCTTGTATAATCGTCTATGAAGGTAATAAAATATTTCATACCTCCCAGTGACACTTGTTCCATGGGTCCACATAAATCAGAGTGGACCAGCTGCAGTGGCTGTGTAGCTCTCGAACCAATGTTGTCAAAAGGCAGTCTGGTTTGTTTTCCCATGAGGCAGGTGGTGCATGCGATTGATCCTTTATGTTTGACAAAATGTTCTACTCCTTCAGCGCACTCTGGTAGCTTGTTAATATCTGAAAAATTCAGATGTCCCATGCGCCTATGCCATAGAACGACACTGCTTAGACTATCTGTACAAGATAAATTTGAAATTACCTCCCTGTGTGTATTCAACTGATACAAGTTATTCACTAAAGTAGCTGAGCATAAAAGATTTCCTTCTTTACTATAAATATCACAACCTTTGTCTCTAAAGTTTACTTTACAACCATTTTTGACCATAGCACTCACTGATAGTAAGTTTGCAGCAAGTTTAGGTATGTATAAAACTTGTTTTACCAGAATTTTGCAATTTTCATCTCCATTAATTAATAAATTAACCTTTCCCATACTATCCACAGGCAACGGTGTTTTACTGGCAACAGTTATGGTTGGTATCGGGGGACTTGTCACATCATACATCCAGTCACCTCTATTGGTCATATGCATGGAGGCGCCTGAGTCCACATACCACAGGTCCGGATTCATTTTCTGTGAAGATGCTGAAAATGCTGCAACAAAACTTTTATTATCTTTACAGTCTTCGGCTTTTTCTGGTTTCTTTTTCTTTTGGGTGTGACATTATCTAGCAAAATGTCCTCGCTTATTACAGTTGAAACATCTGGGTCCTTTGTCTGACATATTTTTCTTTTGATTTTGATAACCCTTTTTCTTAGCAAAAAATGCTGAATCTTCTGAGCACTGTACTTCCTGCAGGAGCTTTGTCTTTATTGAATCAGCACTAATTTTAATTCCTGAGCTCTCTAGCCCCATAATCATAGGCTTATAAGTGTCCGGTAAGCCAGCCAACATCAGGGTCCCAAGCCATTCATCGTTAACATCGAAATGAATATTTCTAAGCTTGTGGGCCGTTGACATGATTTTATTTATGTAAACATCTACACTCTGAGAAGATTCTAACGTTGTCGTGATGAGGTCTCGTAGCAAGGCAACTTTTCTATATAATCCACTGTCATCAAAAAGCTTGTTCTAAGCACTGCCAAACTTCTTTGCTCGTGGTCGCGCTCTGCACGTGCACATAAGTGATAGGATCTAACAATAGTATAAGTTTAGATTTTGCCTTGATTTCCTTCACGCTCTCAGTGTTGGTTCCAGTGACACATCCCCACAAGTCTTCCAGTTCGAAATAAGCTTGCACGGCGAACTTCCAACTTGTATAATTGTCTCGTCCAACAAGTCTGTCAATGTGAAATGGATTGTGACCAGACATCTTCTTTGTGTATTTTGAGATACTTATCAGACCAACACGCCGGTAACTGTGTTATATTAGGACGCCGCTGCACAAGATGGCTGACCTCAAATTGTGTTCCTGTTCAGTGTATCAGATAAATACTCCGCTCGGTTTTTCAAGTGCTTTCTGTATTTTCACTTTTCTTGTTTTAGCAAACCACGCTCTGCTACCATGATGATATTTTAGTGGTTGGTAAATGAAAATATTAGCATTTAGAAAAATGGAGTTTTATTTCACAGTCATTTGTTTGGTACATCAGTAAGTAAGTGACGACACAGAGCCACAGATAATATATAATAGACAAACTTGGTTGCGTTCATATTATACTATCAGTTATGTTACGGGTAAATGCTCACAGCGAGTGTGCATTTACCAACATTTCGTTGTACCTTGCGTTCATTCTTTTTTGAAATGTCGGACCTACAAGCTGCGTGTGCTGCGTTTATCTTGATGAATTATATTAGAAGAAAAAAGAAAAATAGAAATAGAAGATGGTGGCAAATGAACATTTACAATAGAAGACAAACTCTTGGAGGTGTGCAATTATTGTTAGACTTAAAATCGCAGGAATTAAGTGGTCAATATAAGAACTTTACTGCCCTATCTTCAAGTGATTTTGAAAGTTTATTGAATTCAATTGGTGTTAAAATATCAAAGCAAAATACACGATTCAGAGTTTCAATTACGGCGAAGGAGAGATTAGCATTAACTTTACGTTATTTAGCTACAGGTGATTCCTTCGTTAGTTTACAGTATCTTTTTAGAATATCAAGACATAGTATTGGGAAGATAATTCCAGAAGTATGTGAAGCAATAACAGAGGAACTGAAAGAAAACATTCACGTGAGTATCATTATACTTTATTTAAGATCAATTCAAATCATTCAAATAATCTGAGATCTGACTCATCATATCAAAGTTACTGCTATCTTGAGTATCGCCCCCGTCTGTATCTTCTTCACCGGCTCGGACTCGACTCGGACCTCGGACTTCATTGGAAGTTGCAGCTGCTCTAGTCTCTTCGATAGAGGAAGTGTAGCCTCTGTCTGTATTTGAGTCACAGGATCGGTTCTGACTTGCAAAGGATTCATTTGATGTTGAAGCTGTATTATATCCTCGAGATGTTTCGTTCCCATAATTATCTCTATAGTGATGACTGTATCCACGGGGATAGTTAAATTCTCCTTGATCAGCGCTAAAAAGTATATTCGATATAAGATGTTGCACATAGTTTTTGGTCCCTTCATTATATTTTCTTAATTTATTGGCGATAAAAGTACCGTAACTTGCTAACTCGTCATTATTAAAATCACTTTTCATAGCGGTTTTTTGCAATATATCAAATGCAATTTCCATTTTTTTTGTCGTCATCTGTATTGATTTTGGAAACCATTTTCCTTTTCTTTTTTATAGGATGTGCTGACTGCGACTCGCAATCAGCCGTAGTAGCCTGCATGTGATTTTCCTCGGTCTTGTTATCAGCCTGAAATTATAAAATATATTTTTTTTTTGCAGATGCCAAATTCACCTGAGGAGTGGTTACAAGTGGCAGAAGGTTATGAGAAAATATGGCAATTCTCCCATTGTATAGGCTCTATTGACGGAAAACATATAGTAATTCAAGCACCGCCTGCAAGTGGCAGTGAATTTTATAATTATAAGGGGTTTTTTAGTATTGTACTTATGGCAGTAGTGGATGCAAATTATAAAATTATTTACATTAATATAGGTTGCCAAGGACGAATATCAGACGGTGGAGTATTCCATAACAGTATGTTATACAAAAAACTACAAGATGAATCATTGAATTTGCCACAGCCCTCTACACTGCCAGGTAGGCAAATGTTAATGCCATATTATTTCATTGGCGATGAAGCTTTCCCGCTTATGCAAAATATGATGAAGGTTTACTCTGGAATGCATCCCAAAGGATCTACTAAAAGATTGTTCAATTACCGACTCTGTAGAGCTCGGCGCGTAGTTGAGAATGTGTTTGGACTACTATCGTCAGTATTCCGTGTTTTGCGAAAGCCTATATTATTGAACCCCGATAAAGCTAAATTGATTGTAAAGTGCACATGTCATTTGCACAATTTCATTAGAAGGAATTCAGAAGGAATATGCTTACAAGAAAACATCTCACAAGACAATAATACCAGTGATTATAACGAGGGCCATGCATCATTTCTTCCGCTTGCAAATCAACATCGAAACTTATCAGAAAGTGCTATTGCAAAACTAATGAGAGATGAAATTGCTGAATACTGTTCTCAAGAAGGTGCGTTGGAGTGGCAAAACCAATATGCGTAGGTACTTACAAATTTTAATATAGAAATACCTTGTAAAAAAATAACTCACCGAATCATCAACGGGACGTGGTTTATTCCTATCCAGCATAAATTGTAAGCTTTGGTACGCAAACCACGAACTTTTGTAAATTTCATCTGCTCCTGTAAATGTAAATAAAAAAAACAATTTAAAATAAAATTCGTCTTTTTCATTTACGTAATAATTTTATCCTAACTGAATATATCTGCTGTGCTATGTATATTTGCATTTATTGTCATCACTAACCTTTTCCAGTGCCAACACTTTTTTCAATCTTCATTTTTTCTCTTCGAAGAGAAGCTAGAAGGCTTGTCATTTTTTTTCTGCAGTCATCAGCAGAGATCTCCATTTCGGCAGCAATATCTTGCCACGCGTCGTTTTTTAATATTTTATTGTAATGTTGAGCGTGATTAGGATCCCATAAAATTACATGATTCCTGTATTTTTCAATAAACAATAAAGTTTTTTCACTATCCCACGACATAGTTGAATAGAAAATAGATAATAAGTATAAATAACAAGCTAATGCAATGCACGTGTAAAATCACAGCGTCAACTTGAACAACTAAACGACCGCGCGGACCGCGTGCGTCTTTCGTCCCTCTCCCTCCGCGTCACCCCGCAACCGCGCATCGCCCGCACTCATGGCTCGACGAAATGTTACACCAATACGCTCGACGAAATGTTACACCAATATGCTTGTTGGTTTGTAACAAAAGAGGCCAGCGTGCTCGACGTTTAGTTCGTAAGAGGATGATACACTACAACATATCATAGAGCGGCTCGTTGTTCTGTTACAAGTAAATGTTGTAGTCTATACTCACCTTAAAGTTCTGCAAAGCCTTAACAACAGCTAGGGTCTCCAGTTCATAGGAGTGGTAACGACTTTCAGCACCTTGGGTAACTCGGCTAAAATAAGAGACCACTCTTTTGCTACCATCCCCATGAACTTGAAGAAGGACTGCGCCGTACCCTACGCTAAACGCGTCGGTATGTACTTCTGTAACGAGGTTTGGGTCGAAGATAGCTAAAATAGGCTCAGTCGTCAAGATTGTGATAATCTCTTGACGAACCGATTCTTGCTCAAGACTCCATTCAAACGGGACGCCTTTTTTAGTAAGTCGCGAAATACAACGGGTTCGACTCGCGTATCCCTTGATGTGCCTTCTAAAGTACCCAGCTAACCCTAAGAACTGGCGCACTTGTTTGACATTTCGTGGGACTGGCGAATCTACTAAGGCCTTAATTTTCGAAGGACTCGGCTTTACCTGACCACCACTGATAACTCTGCCCAAATATTCTATTTCAGTAGTCACGAATGAACACTTGCGCAGATTTATAGAAAAGCCAGCTTCTGTCAAAGTTGTCAAAACCTCACGAAGCAAATCGATACCGTCCTGTACCGTAGGGCTTAGTAAAAGGACATCATCAATATACACCAGTACATTCCCGGCATCGATGTGCTTGCGCAATGTTTTGTTGATAATGCGCTGGTAGACTATCGGCGAGTTGCACAAACCATATGGCATTTTCAAAAATTCAAATTGTGATTCCGGCGTCACAAAAGCGGTTTTGTGCACTGAATCTGGATGGATTCTGATTTGGTGGAAACCAGTTGCCATGTCCAGGGACGTAAATCTTGTTATGTTTTTATCTCCTAACCGGTCAATGTGATCGTCGATCAATGGCAACGGATATCGATCCTTTACAGTTATCCTATTTAGGGCTCGGTAATCGACGCACATTCGATCAGACCCGTCCTTTTTCTTCACGAGAATAATCGGACTCGCGTACTCCGACTCAGACTCCCTAATGATTTGTTTTTCTAACAGATCGTCTATAATTCCGCGCACTTTAATCTTTTCCGCCAATGATAATTTGTAAGGTCGATAAGCAATGGGCGCATCACTAGTCAGATTTATATGCATCTCACCAGTGGTCACTGTAGTGGAGGCAGTACCAAATATAAAAAACTTGGAAAAGCTATTGATGACCTGCATTAAATTATCTCGCTCTGCATCAATTAAGGGTGTTCTGAGTTCTGATTCATTAAAAACCTGAGTCGCGACTACATTAGAGATGACGTGGAGGGCATGCGTTATGCGCTGCTTATCTTTTGTACGAACGTACGTTATGCCGTCCCTATTCAGTATATCAGTGCCTATAATCACAGGAGTGGACATGTAAGACGACGGTACCACAACTAGGTCAGCTTCAACCGATATTTCACTGAATTCAAGAGTTAGAGTCACGTATGACTTAGCGATGATTTCATGGCTGCTTAACCCCTTCAAAATGCAATGTCTAGGTTTTAACTGACAAGCAAAATGCTTTACTACTTCTGACGATATAAGGGAAATATTCAAAGCGCCACTGTCTATAAGAACATCTACTGGGATACCTTGTATAACCGCGGTGGTGATGTCATTGTTGGCTGAACTAGTGGAACTACAAAGATTCACATTACGCTTCTGTGGTTGTGACCTATCTTTTGCAAAACATTTGTCCTCCGTATGACCTCGTTTCTTACAGAAGGCACAAATAGGGGAACTAGCTACCGGTGTATCTAAGGGTTGAGTTGCCTTCTTCGGACATTGGTAACTTTTGTGACCCGATTGGTTACAGTTGAAACACTTAAGGCCCGATGACGATGATTTGTCGTGTACTCGTTTATTAAAAGCGTTTACTGGCGGCCGCGCCTTCACTGGGTGTTTATCACAATTTGGCTTCTGATAAATTGATAAGAAGGAAACTAAATTCTCCGATGAGAGATCTGCATTTGCGGCTGCAGCTCGTACTTGTGGATCGGTAATGCCACGAATAACTATCAAGGTCATTAAATCTTCATTAAGTCCCTTAACAATGCGAAGACGTAACAGGGCACGACGCGCGTATTCGGCGTACGAGGAGTACTTGTCCGATGTATTATTCATAGTCTCAAATAGAATATTTGCGTAATCTAGTTTTCTCGGACACAGGGGCTTAAATTCACGTTTGAAACTAGACCATGACCTATCGGTACATACCCACTTATTAAGCCAGGCTTTGGCATCATCGCCTTTTAAACAATTTGCAACTCGTGATAAACATTCTTTATCGTCCCAATTATTTGATACTTGGGCCCTATCTACCTCGTCACACCAGGCATCTATATCGTGCAGTGACGGGTCAAAATTCGACACATAATAATTACGAGAACGGCCTGGAATTATGGCTTGTATTGCGTCAACGATCGTTTGAGCACTCGATTGTTCTGATGCAGTAATGGGGGTAGACGTGAAATTACTTTCTATGGTCTCCAATCTATTCATGATCGCGTCTAACGTATTGTTGAGGTTTTCGTGTGACTTAGTGGACCTACGTTCTTTTTTATTATGTTTGGGAGACCGCGATTGGGAACCGTGACGGTTTTGGGAATCGGGGCGCGAAAAAGAACGTTCACGAGTTCGAAAACATGATCGAGAACGATGACAGAGGCGAGATCGTGGCCTACTCGGTGTACGGGTACGTCGTCGCGAACTACGTGTGCGAGATCGCGAATCTTTTGACCGGCGAGAACACGATTCTTCACGTCGTAATCTTTTATGCGAACGTTTGTCGTTTCGACGTGACTGACTACGAGATTTACGTGGTTTCGGCATATTCGCGGCGGTTGGAATAATTTCAAATAAAAACTGACGTGAAGTTAACTTGTAGTGTGAGAATTGCACAAAATTATCTTCCGTTACTTTTCAAATGTAGATGGCCAAAACGTGCAAGGCAGTAGGCTTAGTTCTCTATCCCACTTCTGATTTTAGAAGCTCGAGGGATATTTATTTAAAAAAAAAAAAGAAACAACAGTCAATGTAGGTATTCACAAATAATATTTAACAAAGTAATTACATACTAGGCCAATTCTCACAAAACAAATCACTTCGCTTATAACTAATACACACATTAATAACCTAATTAACACGAAAACATATATTGGAACAAGTCTTAAATATAGTTACGCAATCCGGCAGGGCTTCCGCTCGCGACGGTGGTTGAACAGAAAGAGAGCGTATTTGTTTTTTTTTTTTTTTTTATGTATGGCATCTCGCAGTTCAACCAAGGAGGTTGTCGTCTGCTTAACCGGGCGAATCCTGTGGGTGCCTTAAAAAATTAAGACCTCCAGCCAGGGTATAAACTTACAAACTAAGCGACTACGCGCTAAGGGCACCCTGTGGGGTACGAGCCTCGGCTTAGGGCGTCGCTGAGGGACAGCAAGGGACAGGCTGGATCTGAGTGATATTATTTATGGACTAATTTGACTTACTGGCTCAGCAACGCGGGCTGGCTCTTGCAAGGGACGGGTGGGAAAGAGCGTATTTGCTTGAGCCGCTGCTTTATATAGGCTCGGTGGCATCGTCATCTTGAGACTCCTAACAATAGATACTGAACCATACTGTTTCATTAAAAATTATAAGAAGTATATCATTGGTAGATAGCGCAGGGTTTCGTACGTCAAAAGTAGAACTTGGATCTATTCAGGTTGGCCACGCTTGGCCAATTCGAACAAGCCACACATGTATTAATGACGTCAATTAATGCGTAGCCTCTCCATGGGTTGCAACGGACACAGCCACATACATTTTCTTACAAAGCGAAGCTTAATACACGTGCCTAGCCTCTCCGGCTCGCGCCTTAATACAGCAAGTAAATGATTACGGCGTTTTAGTAAAGGTTCAAGGATGTTATTATCTTCATCGCCACTGTTTTCCATCGTATCAAACGAATTTAATCATTCAAATACACCTATAATCAAATTCGAATAAAACCGCTTCACCGCAGTTTACTTGTTTTGATGTTTTCGATAACAAACAATGGCGCGTTCACGGAACAGCGTCGACATGAACCCGCAAAACACAAATGGTCAAAGCATTTTGATCTTTATGTCAGAAAGATAAAACATAATTTACAGTAAAGCAAAACGCCTGTTTCATTTCAATCTACCACTCGCACAGATCGAATATTTTATCTCGCTCTAACCACAGTGAATCACTATTCAGAGACAAGATAAGAAACAGTCGTAAAGGTTATTACAGCTCAAGTGTATCAGATTGTGGATAAACTCGAACATATTTTAAATTAATATTATTTTATATGGAGTAAAACTCATACCTATTCATTTATAAAGTAGGATGTAAAGGACCTACATAACATTTTCCTAAATTAATTAGGTCATAAAGGACAAGTTCGTTTTATTTCAATTATTTTTTCTGGGTTTTAAAGGACATTTTATTTAAGTGTCGTAGTTATATTGGAGGCTATTTGAATATTACTTACCTATGTAATAATAATGAATTGTGTATGTTGAATGTATTAGAATCATTTTAATAAGGTAGGGGTTGAAGAATATACCAAAACTTATACATCCTTGTAATTTAGATGATAATCGATTTATTAAAAACTAGCTTTTGCCCGCGGCTTCGCTCGCGTTAAATTCGGGGTAACACAGTTTCTCTTGCGCCTTATTGATTTGTAATAGCAACGCTAAGTTTTCCCTTTTTTTCCCTCTTTCTCCCTCACATACCATTTTTTCAAAAAAAAATATTAGCCTATGTCCGTCTCCTGGTTCCCAACTATCTCTGTACCAAAATTCATCGAAATCGGTTTAGCCTTTAAAGCGTGAAGAGGTAACAAACAAACTCACTTTCACTTTTATAATATTAGTAAGGATGATGATATCGAAAATGATGATGAGCTAGAACTTGACGATTTGGAAGTAGTAGAAGAGCGAGATCTTTTTCTTGTATTGGGGAAGAATGGATGGTTGGTGAGTTTCCTTCTCGGTAGAAAAAGTGTAATGCGAATCCTTATCCGAGTCATCAAAATCGCTACCCTCGCTGTTCACTGGTGAAATAAAGTAGGATGGTATCACCTGAGATCTGTTTGACGTAGATTGCAGCGTTTTTGAGTTCTCTGCCAACCCCCTATTATGATTCGCTGAGACATCTTCCATTACCTTAGTGTTTGTTGAAGGTGTTGGTGTATTCTGATGCGGCGCTATTTCCATGCTAGTGCCCTCTGGTTCATTTGGTATAATTTCTCTCATGATTGCGGGGCTTGTTAAAGGTGACGGTGTACTCATGTGTTCTCATGAGGCTCCAACTCGTTATCATTGCCCACTGGTTCATTTACTATGGGATTTTTTCTCACTGTGGTGCTCTTTGGAGGCAATGGTGTGCACTCTTGAGGCTTCAGTTCTACATCATTGCACTCGGATTCTTTTAATCCAGATGCCATGGCCTTTTTTAGCAATAGTAAACCACGACCCTTCATCTTCTGAAAAATAAATCATTAAGTTGTTTCAAATACTACACTAACTAAAAAAAAACACGTGTAACTCGAAGTTGACACTTTTTAATAATATTTATTGAATTACTGGGACAAATAAAACTTCAATCCAAAATTTTCCTATATTGAAACGAACTGTAGTAGCTATTGTTACAATAATAAGGGCGATTTTGATTTAACCAACAATACTCGATTAATTAAAGTATTACAAAATAATTTCTACAATAATAAGCTATTTTTAGAAATAGGTAATTAAGTAATCTGCAGGCGGTGGATCGAAAAAAAAATTTAAGTGTTTTTAAAACTAATTTCATTATAAAGAAAATACTACAGTTAATTTGGTGAAACCTATTCGAAGTGGGAATATGGAATGACACAAAATGTTCTTAAAAATAACTAATTGACGTCGTTGAATTATGCTGCGTCAACGGCTCGTGGCTGGACGGATGTCGGTCGTCGCTGAAATTTCATGCGGTTAGCGTAAACATGTAGGAATGTGCGAACTCGGCGATATCCATTAGGGATCCGTATTTAACAAGTACGTTTGTAAATAAACACTCCACTAAGTCCAAATAGTAAAAGAGACAGCCTTATTTTATCACCAGTTCAACCAGGAAGACTAGTCTAACTAAAGATAATTTACGTATTCAATATGCGGTTAACCATGAATACATGCTCAATTCGAAATAATCTGGTCTTTAATTGAACAGACAGCACCCGTCCATTTGTCTAACAGGTCGCAACTGGTAATGCGCGGGTGTAGTTGGCAGGGGTGTGGGCCACGTGAGTCAGGAATATTAGCTTATAGTGCCATCTTCATTTTATTTACGGCATGCAAACACCCATCACCTTTTGATATGAAAAGTATCACTCATGATATGTTTTTTGATCTGAAAAAGGCACTAACTAGAGCCTTATTTTTTAAAAACTTGTAAACCAGCAATGCAAATTAAAGCTGCAAGAATTATTAAAATAGATCAAGAATCACCACTTGTTTTGTTTAAGTATAACTTTACTGGAGAAAGGACAAGAATCCATGTACGGACAAAGCGTCCAATGCCTTTGAATTGAATTTTAGTCCATTGTACAAGGCTGAAAATCCATTAAATCCTAATACAGCTAAGGATATTCAGAGATTGAAACATTTTTGAGTGAACCCCACAAGATGATTATTTATGATAAAATATTTGAAATTCTAGCAGAGGAAGGAGAAGATATTGATATTGATAATGAAGATGTAAGTGGAGGAGAAGAATAAATAATAAGGGTGTTTTGTATCTCAATAAACCACTTAATTATGATTAATTAGATGTCTTTCATTGCAAAATTTTTACTTTTATTCTTACTAAAATAACATTAATGCATTTTTTTTACAAAAAAAACACTAATACAAACTACATTTTATCATTTCATTCCATAACAGTAGGTATAAATACTAAAAAAAAAAAATATATATATTCAATGCAATACAGTAACATGAATAAATAATTAAAATTTCCAAGTTATTAAACGAAAAATATGGATTGGAGAACATTTTTTTTTCGTGTAAAGTGTTGCTAAAAAGTTGTGCTGTTTTTGTAAAAAAACCCTTCAAATGAGACAGCAACTACAAAATTCTTAGGCATGTCAATTGATCTTAAATCAAAAATTAAATAAGCAATCATACGCCCTACATATGCTGGCAAAAACGGTGAACACCTCTGCTGTACTTGCAGCGTACCATGGCTACGTGGGATCCTTGATAAAGTATGGCATTATATTCTGGGGTAACTCCACCAATAAGGATATGGCATTCAAATTTTATAAAGCATAATATATTAACATTGCCGTGTGTCTACCTTTATGAGATTGCTAGCTTTGCAAGAACTCATAAACATATTTTTGATAAATACTGTTAGTGCGAATAGGAACGCAACCAAGTTAGTTTTTTTTAGGCTCGTTTTGGCGCCATTGTAATTTTGTTCAATTGTTCACGTTGTTGACACAAATAAATCTGAAAATTAAAACAGCTTTAATTATTAACCACAACTACCCAGTATATTCCTTTATGGTAGCAGAGCGTGGTTCCGGTGTGGTACAGTGGAAATATCAGAGAAGAAAATTGACTTCAATCAGTAAAAATAAAATTGTCGGTGCAATTTGAATTTGAGGTTAAGAAAATTACGATCACGGTGTAAATTTTTTACTTTGTTGAAGAAATCCAGCAAAATGGGTTCCAATATGTTTAATTTAGAAAAACTGATCGGTAGAGAAAACTTTGCAACGTGGAAGTTCAGTATAAATACATATTTGGAACACGAGGATTTGTGGTGCTGTGTCGAACGCCCCGATGACCTGTGAATTCTGCCAAAGACGTCAAGGCAAAGTCGAAGCTTATATTGTTGTTAGACCCACAGAATTACGTACATGTTCAGGAATGCAAGACTGCAAAACAAGTATGGGAGAATTTACAAAAGGCTTTTGATGACAATGGCTTAACTAGAAGAGTGGGTCTACTCAAAGATCTCATGAATCTGACGCATGGGATGATTCAGATTTATTATGTTCTGAGGTTTTGCCAACATCAACAGATATTTTTCAGAACGTGGCACTATTAGCTAAAACACCACTTTTTCATGATTCTAACGCCTCGGTAGCAGATAAAAAATATACTCGTGTCTTCATTTGCCTTCATTAGAAAGTAGTTTATCAGATCATACGCAAGCAGTCGGAAAAGGAATACTAATAAACGAAAAAGTAAAAAAAGAAAAACCAGAAACATACAAAATATAGTAAAAAGTTAAAAAAAGAACCAAGACAAATATTTTATTAGACCACCGTGTCACAATCTCTGCAAAAAACTATGTTTTTTAAGTTTAAATGAAGATAAACGGCAATCTATCCATGCTGGTTACTGGTCTATGGACTGGTAATCCAGAGGACTTTTTCTTGAGGGTCTAGTTCATACTAATGAATGTGCCAAGACTAATATTAAGACCAAAAAGAAACGCTACGTTACTCTCACAAATCGAAGCGATCATCAAAGATTTGATCTCTGGGCGGAGCCGGGGAGAGTGTCAGACTTGTACTGACTAAAACCCACCCATGTTCCTTCTATTGCCCTTGAGGTTCCGGGGCCGCGGTATCTCTTTCGAACAACCCGCAACCCCGGCAGGCGGAGACTCTGACAAGCCCCTCTGCTTTGCTGACATCACTTTGAGGCGCGCTTGAAACACAAACGCGCCGTCGACACGGCCTGTCATCAATAGACGGACGGACGGTGAGCTACCCATTGCTCACACAGGCCCGCGGCCTCCAGATCCCACGGAGGAATTGTACACCCTCCCGTGGTTTTTAGACGGTTCAGAGATTTCTTCTCGTCCATTGTTGGTACTTGGTCTTCCCTTTTTGATTTCTGAGCGACTTTGATAACGATATAAAGTGTCAGCAAGTTCGGTTCTAAAGTCAGCTAACTTCAATATATACTTCTGGGATTTCCCGTTCACTATACTAACCTATTTGTACAGCATCCAAGCATTTATCACAGTCATGTCCAAGAGGTGATGAAACATCCTTGTTGTCCACTTTTTTGACTTAATGCGAATGCGATATCGACCCACGTTCTTCCAATTAGACCCATAGTGTTTATCTAATATTTTTTTAACGTCCACTAGTTTGAACTTTCTCTCTTTTGAGAATCGATTTTGCTGCAGACGTGTCGTTATATCTCTTACTTTAATTTTGCTATTATTCGTTTTTCAGCAAATTCTCTTGATTTTACTGATCTGAAAATGCCACGACGGTGTAGGTTTAAAGTTTTCTTTACAGGTTTCAGGTGACAGTTCTTCTATCCAAATATCTTTTGGTAACACCTTGTACACGACCGTTTTTTTTTTCGAAATGCACCTTAGAAAGCTTTGACTACATACTGGTATCAGTTGAATGTCTTGGTATAAAATATTTAATAGTTTTAGGATTTCTTTCAGCACTTGTCGGTCGTTTCGTTTCGTTATTTTACAATGCTGGAGAATGAAATTATCTTCTGTAATTTTATCTGGGGTGTGGTAGCATAATTTATGAAAATGATAATAATCATTCTTTATTAGCTTCGAACACTGAACACAACACGAGGAAAAACCGCAATTTTGACTGAATCACCGTATAAAAATGAACTGGCAGATAAGGCTATGTCATCAGTAATTAAAACAAAAAAAGGCAAAGGTAAAGGTATCGGCAAAAAGACGCATAAAGAAAACTATCAGGAGGATTCGGAGTGTTTGGTTTGTGGCGAAAAATACAGTCAAACTATATCCACAGATGTATGGTACCAATGCACTGCTTGTCTTAAATGGGCTCATGAAAGTTGCATCAGTTGTTCTAAGCAAGAATTATTATTTTTTGTATGCAAAAACTGTGAATAATTTGATTATTTACATTTATTGTTAGTACAGTGAAACTTGGTTAAGTGGAACCTGGATAAGTGAGAAACCTCCATAACTGGAACTCATGCTGAGGTCCCAACACTTTGGCACTGAATTACCTCTGTTAGTGG
The DNA here is from genome assembly GCA_958449745.1 of Ochropleura leucogaster. Taxonomy (NCBI): domain Eukaryota; kingdom Metazoa; phylum Arthropoda; class Insecta; order Lepidoptera; family Noctuidae; genus Ochropleura; species Ochropleura leucogaster. Next base: position 16,901,002 of record OY288215.1, on the reverse strand, counting down.
GACGAGGTAAGCCTCTATATCTGGGATTTGTTCTTTCGATTTATCATCATAGATACCTCTATAACTGAGACAGCGAGTAAATTTTATATGCATAAACCTCTGTAACTGAGATAACATTGTTTGTTTACTCATTCTTATTCTACCCACAAATTCCACACGTAATTCCAAGTACGTAAGTAATTTTGAGCTTCAATTACCTTAAATTTTAGTTTCGCTTTACTATCATGCAGATGTTTATTTGAAAAATGCCAAAACGAAAGCTACAGCTACTGCAGTAAAAACACTAGAAACTTTGCACAGTTATTTCGAAATGTCATCAATTGGTGACCAAAGCATATTTGATAAAATTTATAACATCAAAAAACATCTGATGGCTGATACTTCCAAACGACAAACTAAAATGACAGATTTTTATAATTGAAACATTCTGTTTCCATATTCGTACATAATAATATTACGTGTAAAAACGTGCTTGAATATTTTTGTTGATTACATTTGTATGATTACTTTTAAGTAGGTACTATTTTTTTTGGAGTTTACTCCTTAAGAATCGATGATCGCACCTCTATAACTGAAATAACCTGTATTCTCACCTCTATTAATGGAACCCTCTGTAAATGAGACAGATATTTATTTATACCTGTATATCTGAGACACTGGATAAGTGGAATACCTCTATAAGTGAAACGAGATTGCAGGTCCCTTGATGTCTCACTTAACCAGGTTTCACTGTATCTGTATTCACCCCTTGAATAAAAAATACCTATCCGGTTTGACCCATAGGTATGGGGTGAATTCGAATTAATATTTTTTATTAAAACAATTATATTTTATAATTACTAAGATTGATCTCAAACATTTTTATGCCAAAGTTATACCTAAGGTATACTTAGACATTTAAGACATTGATTACCTCAATAAATAACATAGTAATTTTTTTATTGTATCTTTTTCGTAACTATCCGGTGTCCCCCCACCTTCCCGTACATATAATAAAATCGTAGGAGAGTCAAAACTATACATTGAATATTTTTCTAAAAGAATGCTTGGGGCGTGATCTACAATCGATATCAAAGCCAAAAATATAGTTTTTAGAATTTTTGTCTCTCTGTCTGTATGTATGTCCGGGCTGCGAATTTACAAAATCTAAACTATTTTAGTCACGAGCCAGGCTCTTATACAGGAAAAGTTTTTAACCAGTGCGTAAATTTTTTTTGGTAGTTCAGTGTCAGTAATAGACACATTTCCGAGTTTAGTTAAAAAAAAAAATTCATCCCAGTTTGAAATAAGCAAAACATGGACATAATCTATTCGCCATATTACTATCGCCATCAGTACGTTCCACGCGCAATGGGCATTGTTCATTTTTTTAATATGTTGTGATTAAAAAAGCGTTTCTAGGAATAGCGTTACTGATCATTATGCACTAATTAAAAATGAAAAATATTCATATTTGATTGATATTTTTAATAAAATACGATTGACCTTCCTTGCCCTTCAAATGACTCTATCTTTGGCCGTACAGTTTTGTATCGTTGCCTCATTTATTAAAAAGTATGTGGCAAGTATTTTCTACAATCTGTCAAGTGTCAAATTGTAAATGTCAAAAATATAAACAAGTTTTTTTTTACAATTATTATAACTGCAAATTGCCTCATAATCTCGTTTAAATCTGTTAAAATCGCCAATATTACATAAACTTCAAGTAAAATGGAATACAGGAAGTGCTTTGTCCCAACTTGCAGCAATAATACTTATAATAATCCAAACACAATTTTTGTTTCGTATTAGAGAAGATTTGCGTGAAAAGTGATGTCGTGATGTAGGCGTGGAATATTACAAGGTTTATACAATGTACTGTTGCGAAGATCACTTTGATGTAAGTATTTCAGAAGCCTTAGATTCCTTTGTATGTTCATTATGTAAATGCCACCCCTACATACCACGTTTTGCTTTATTTACAGCTTAAAAAGGATTTGAAGAATTATTATCAACATAAGTTAATGAATGAAGAACCACGGCTTAAACCTACAGCTTCTATCTGCTATATTGCACCTAATAAAAGTGAAGACTCAACAGAATTATCTAAGCTGTTATTGCAACATGCTACCCAAAAACCAGTAAAAAGGAAATATGAGGATACTATAATGCCCAGTACATCTTCATATTCCACAATACCAGTAAAGGTAGGTTTATTAACTTAACAAATATCTTGACTTGGCACACGAGGTTGTTGACATGTGGGCTAAGCTTTCCTTTGCGGGCCGTCGAGTTGGGGGTTGATATTTTTTTTACAGAAAGGTTAAATTATTATAAGAACACACGTAAAGTCTCAACATGTGGAGACACGTACTTTTTGAGAAAAAAAAATGTTGAAAATAAATATTTTTGCATTATTTATATCAATTCCTACCACAGATTATATAGAATTCTCGCTATTGAACGTTTCGTTTCATCAACGGTTAAGTTGTCTTACGTTTGGTAACATTTTATTTTATATAAATTTACGTAAATAATAATATTTTGTAGTAGTTTAAATAGTTTTCATGCATACATATAATTAACAGTTTATATATACATTACAGCAATATTTTCAGTTCAAAATAAAAATAAATAAAATGTTAAGTGTTTACCGTTTTTTGTCGGCTTGTGGAACGGAACGTAAAACTGACGCTATTTGTATTGTCACTGTCATCGTCAGTCATCGTTTGTGTCCCTAGCAGTTGAGATTGTTTACGTACTCCTGTCGGTGAAAACAACGTTTGACTACACCATGGCGTCCCCGAAGCCCCAGGTTTCGTGTTCTGCTGTGCCGTCTGTAGAATCGAGTGTAGTGCAAGTGTTGGACTCTAGTGAGCCACTTGTCGCGAGCTCTTCTGCAGACGCCCCGTGTGTGCATGTGTTGGACTCTAGTGAGCCACTTGTGCCCATGACTGTGCCATCGGAACCAGTAGCTGGTAATTCTCGCGCCACCGTTCCCAGTACCGTGTCCGCACTGCCGCCTGCGTCTCCGACGTCGTCTGAGAGCAGCGTGGGTGATGCGGAACCTCGAGCTTCTGGGTCGTCTGGCCGAAGAATCCATTACCATGCCGAGGAAATAAGGTGGGTTCACTGTGTTTTCTTATATAGCCACATATGTAAACTTCACAGAAAAAGCCGACTAGTAAAGCAGAAATTAGATTTCTAATAGGAACATTTTGCTTGTTTTAGGTGCCACTGGAACATATATAAAATAGTCACCCGGCTCAACACTCCAACTCAGTGTATTGCGTTTGCTGAAGAGCATAGGCTCCTTCCTACAGAAAAAATGTGCACATACCATAGATGACCTATGTCATTAAGCTGCAGCAATAAGACAGGGCAGTTTGGCATCTTCCGATGCAGGAAGAGCAACTGTCTCTCTAGGACGGTGAGTCGTGCAGCGGGAACATGGTTCGAGAATGCGCGGCTGTCTATTGAACTACAATTTTTATTAATGTATATGTTCAGTCAAAAGTACAGCTACCATCAAGTACAATTAGAGACAGCCCGTGAAGATAGAAAAACTATTTTATCAACAAGAACAAGAACAATAGCTGATTGGTTTTCGTACTGTCGGGAGACAGTAGTTGTTTATGAAGTTGAGCACCAAGAAGTGGACAGCAAGATTGGTGGGCCAGGTAAAATTGTACAAATTAATAAATCAAAATTTGGAAAAAGAAAGTACAATAGAGGGAGACATATTGAAGGCCACTGGGTGCTGGGCATGATAGAAAATGGGAAAGACGATTTAAGATTAGGAGTGTGTCCCGATAATGATAGATCTGCGGAAATGTTGGTGCCATTAATACAAAAGCATGTGAAGGTAGGCACTGAAATCCATACCGATTTTTGGAGAGCCTATGATTGCCTACCTCAATATGGATACATTCATAAGAAGGTAAATCACAGCGACCCTATAAATAAATTTGTGGCACCAGACGGGACACACACACAGAGAATCGAAAGCCACTGGCGAGATTTAAAACTGATGTTTGGTAGGGATAGCTACAAAGGAAACTTTACGGACTGGCTTGTAGAGTATTCTTGGCGAAGAAAAATAACAATAGCACATAAAGATGTTTTCGAAGAGTTAATTAAAGCAATACAATATGTGTATAAAATTGATTAATAAATTATTAATTATATTTCATTTTTTTTTATTTTAACAATACCTTTAGGGCAGATAACAAATAAATAGGTTAGGTTCAATTTATGTCGAGCCTAATTGATTGACAACAACACCACCTGGTACGAGTCTGTCCTACCCCTAGAGTGTTTTTATAGAGCTGGAGGTGCTTAGGGAGAGCAGTCTCCGCCTGCTGTAACAAATCGTAGGCATCGGACGAGCCGCAGCTGCACCTTATTATTCCTTTATAGGAGAGACTGATTGCAATCTGGACTTTAGGGCACCCCGACTCGGATAGATTAGGTTAGAAGGGGATGGCGGGGTCGTGTGAGCGAGCGAAGCGTGCGAATAGACCCCGCCATCCCCTTTGTGGTTATTTTTTTATAAACCACCCAGAAGTAGGAGCCCCGCGAAGCGGGGCTCCATCGACCAAACCCCCCTCTTATTTTTTTTGATGAAGGGGCATTCCCCCTTCTGTAGGGGGAGCACCCCCTTCCCCCCTAAGGGGTCCCCCATGTTTTTTTTACACTTACGATTAACTTTAATTCATAAAATGGGAAAAATTTCCTCAGACTTAAAAATTTAAAAAAACTCGAAAAGGGGGGGGCTCCGCAACTTTTCCCTTTAAGGGGGGTAGAACCCACCACCCTCCTCCCCCCCACCACTCCCCACCCTTAATTCGACGGCCGTCAAAGAAAAGTTGAACCAAAAGATCACTCAAATAAACACACCACTTAACACAACCTTAAAACTGGTTCATCGGTAAAACATAGTTCAATCTTGAAATTATTTTTGACATTACAATCTACTATTTTTCGCATAACTTCTTTCTGACTTTTATTAATTAAAATAACTAGCATCATCCTGCAAAATCAGCTGTACATTGTAAACAAGTTATAAATCAATCAATTCTCCATATCCTGATAATAAACCATGTAATAAGAAGGCAGTGAGTATGGTGACAAATATCTATGATTGTGTGATAACTTCACATACCCCAGAACCAGTTACAAGGCTATTATGTTGTGATGGTTACTGAAAAAAAAAAAAAATATTCGAACTTTTTGCTTTCAGTTTGATGCCTCAACCCAGTGTGAGATAAAGATGGTAGATAAGAGCACAAATTATAAGGTGAGAAAAGTTACTAGTTTTGTTACACTGGAAGTGCCATCTTCACAAGAAACTTCTTCTGCAGCGAGTCCATTTCTATTTGGATGTACCTCAGAAACAGAAGAAACATCAGTGCTTGTACCAAATAAGAAAGAGTTACAGGGTAGGAAAAATATGTTACACATCATATCAGATAAACCAAAAATGTATTTAGGATTGCCAAAACAGTACCTATGGCTTATAGATAACATTGTACAAAAAAGCCTAATAAAAGTTGACTCTATTAGTCTTGTTATAACCTTACTGAAAATTAAGCAAAATGATTCCATAGAAAGAATAAGTGACCAGTTTCAAATATCAAGAACTAAGTTGTCATCTGTGATTTTAACAGGAATTTAAGTTTTAGTTAACTTTTTTCAAAATTTAATTTATATTCCACATCCAAAAAAGATCAAACAAAACCTACCTTTGGTTTTTAAAATAAGGTATTCTAATGTACAAATGATAATAGATTGTTTTGAAATACAGATTGCAAAACCTTCAAATCCAGTAAAGCAAGCACAGACATGGTCTCAATGCAAAAGTTGCAATACTGTAAAGTATTTGATAGGCTGTACCCCTAATGGTTTTGTAAGCTTCATTTCAAAAGGTTTTGCAGGAAGAATATCTGACAAATCCATAGTTAATAAAAGTAACTTGTTGAATGTTTTGCAACCAAATGCTGTTATTTTAGCTGACAGAGGATTCAAAGAAATTGAATCTGTATTTAGTTCACGTGGTATCAAAATCTTGAGGCCACCAAGTTTCTATGCAGACACCAAACAAACTGCTACTGAAGTTGTACAAAGCAAAGTAATAGCAAGCTTAAGAGTCCATGTTGAAAGAGTTATCAGGCGTGTAAGAAAATTTTCCATACTCAAACCACACTCTGTTGTAAATTATAAATATGTGTCATGTTTAGGCAGGCCGCACGCCAGGCATACAATTGTTTCTCCACAATTGTAACGCCACATTTGAAATGCGACACATTTAACGCCCCCATATATTCCTACGTGAGCACGCACACCGAGGAAAATATTGTAGCGGGCGCACTTTGTGGCGAGACGTCCATCCGCGCTACAATAATTCAAGATCGAACCTGTTCGTTTTTTGTGTCGCGGTGGTTTGAAAAAATGAAAGACAACATAGAATTTTACGTTGAATTTATTGCAGAGGTCGAAAAAAACCCTATATTATACAATCATACACTCAATGATTATAGTAATAGACGGATTACAGAAATTATTTGGACTAAGATTGGTGAAAAATTCAATGAAAAGTGTAAGTACCTAAATTTTTTGTACATTTAAAATCGGGCTACACTGTAATTATTTTGCCATGACACCAGCCCATATGGTTTTAAGAAGTAATTACACAAATATTCTCGATTTTCTGTAGCATCGTTATTCGGTCTCCCATGATTTATATTATTGGTAGTGGGGTTATTTCGGTCATCGATTGGAGTTAAAATTATATAATCATTTTTTTTTATAAAGTTATGTAAAACACAAGCAGCTTTAACAATTTTGACTGCTTTCTCGTCTGAACATGAAATTGGAGTTTCAAAAATTCGAAATTTGGACACTAGCATACCGAAGGTGCATTCGACAATCTTTCTTCCACGGGATAGTCGATAGTTAAATATTCGGCGATTGTTGTTTAAAAATCTACTATTATACGGTCGCATTATATTAGTAGACAAAGGAAATCCTTCATCAGCTGCAAAATAATAAGGAAATGACCGTCCAAATTCTTCCTCACCTGGCAAGGGCCGTGGCGTAGGTATATTCAAAGTATTATTATTTAATGCTTGGCCTAATCCCGAATTTTTAAATACTCCTGAATCACTATTTCTCCCATAATCACCCACATCGATACTCGTGAATAATCCGTTTTCATCAGCACACGCCATAAGGTGGATAGAAAAATATTCTTTATAATTAAAGTATGACGATCCAGAGGTCATGGGCTTCTTCATTCTCACATGTTTTCCGTCTATGGCTCCAATGCAATGAGGTAAATGCCATCTTTCGAGGAATCCTTTTGAAATGTCTAGCCAATCGTTTGTTGTGGGTATTGTCATATATATTGGCTGTAAAACTACCCATATAACATCACAAGTTACATCGATAATTTTTCCAATAGTTGTGATAGTATAATATGAACGCAACCAAGTTTGTCTATTATATATTATCTGTGGCTCTGTGTCGTCACTTACTTACTGATGTACCAAACACTAAACTGTGAAATAAAACTCCATTTTTCTAAAAGCTAATATTTTCATTTACCAGCCACTAAAATATCATCATGGTAGCAGAGCGTGGTTGACTAAAACAAGAAAAGTGAAAATACAGAAAGAACTTGAAAAACCGAGCGGAGTATTTATCTGATACACTGAACAGGAACACATTTTAAGGTCAGCCATCTTGTGCAGCGGCGTCCCTAAAGAACACAGTTACCGGCGTGTTGGTCTGTTAAGTATCTCAAAAGGATACAGCCCAAGTAACACATAAGCAAGATAACAGTACGCATTAAGAACATTTCACAGTTCAAAGATGAATATAGTTTGTATAAGAGCTTTGGGAATAGCCAAATGCTGAATTAGGTTGAGTTCGGAGCCTTAAAATTCTTAAAGCTTAACAAATTCTGTATTTCTGTCCTTCCCTTCTTTAGGCTTAATAACCAATCACCGTAAAATTATTATACAGACGTTATTTAGCATTACGCATTCCAGGTGGCTTAAAGCTGAAAAACAGCCCCGTCGGCAGCATTTATCTGAATAACCATAATCTGTCCTGCTATTATTAAAGCAGTACTAAGCTAGTAGCGTTTGAAATAGCTATTTGCTGAATAAAGTATCACCTTCTGAATAATATTGTTACATAATTCTATTATACAGCTTGATACTGAATAATTGTCTTTATTTTATCTTTAAATTGGATAAGATTCTATGTTTTACTAATTATTCAGCTGCTGAATAAACAATATTATTTATGTTTTTATTAAGCTTTTTTCAGTATAATAGAGAGTTTCAAACTATTTATTCAAATTATATACCATATTTCTAGACACGGCGGCCAAAAGAACTTAAGTCAATTTTGTTCAAAATTGCAAAAAGTCACAGCACCTATGTTTTTGTATTATTCGTCGACTGGAATAAGAACTTAAATACAACGACGCTTCATTCAGTCGCAATTATTGACTGTACCAAATAACCTATGTCATATTAACATATCAAGCGGCGACGTAAACCCCTTAAGTCGACTTAAGGTTTTTTTCCCGGCATGCCAACTCTTTAGCCGACTGACTTAAGTAACTTGGTAACAGTGAACCGATTGTGCTGTCGATAATATTTTCAAGTACCTACACTTACTCTTTAAAGTGTTTGATAAAAAGTTGAAAGTTGACGAACGTAGTGTTCATTAGTGTTTCGGTGTGGTGTTGTGCATTAGTGTTTCGGTATTGTGCTCGTTTTAACTGTATCCATAATGGATTCAAGAGCCAGAAAGTTAGTAAATCTCGCCTTAAATAATGAGAATAAAGGTAAGTTTTGTTCGTGTTCCTGCCATTTTTATACAATATACATAATAACTGTAGGTAGTTTTTGTTGACCTATTTACAATCCATAATAACAATTTCGGATAGTCCGGAGGTTACTCTCTCTGGAGCCATGACCGCTGGTAGGATGGACGCTGTTTCCGATACCGGTGGGCAACTATTTTATATATATTTTTTTATAAATGTTTAAAAATGTATTTTATATGTGCCGAAATTAAATAATAAAAATTCAATTTTTTACAGGCGATGAAGACCCATTCACTAATCCGCAACCAAGTACATCTGGAACTCAAAAGCAAATTACTCATGCTGAAATCGCCAGTGATTTTTATAGTGATGATTCTGTTGCTGATCCTACCTACTCTCCAGGCAGTCCTAGCTTGCTAACACAATACGAAGATGAGATGAAAACCACTGTTCATGGTGCATCAGAAGATGAACAGAGAGCGCCACAAAATGATACACTTGAAATTATTGAAGATAGTACGTCATCATTACAACAAAACCAATCTGTGTCATGTAGAAGAACAAAGCAAGATAACAAAAGAAAAAGAAATTTAGGGCAATCCTATGTGTCAGCTTCTGGGAAAACTATCGCCAAACGTCAAATGAAGGAATTACCTAACTGTCGAAATAAGTGCAATCAAAAAATAAGTGATGAGCAACGAGCTATAATTCACCAAGAAATATGGAATCTCGGATCTTACGATTTAAGGGCAGCGTTCATTTCATCTTTGATTAATATTCAAGAGAAAAAAACCGAGCGTCGTCGGGTCGAAGATCCTAATTTACGAAAAAATAGGCAGTGGACTTATAAATACCATTTGAATGTCAATAGTGAAAAAATTTCAGTGTGTCAAGGTTGCTTCCTGAAAACTCTGTCGATTAGTGATACTTTTGTAAAACTACTCTGTTTAAAGAAACGTGGGAGCTCGAGTGGAATCATACCAACGGACAAACGGGGAAAGATAACACCAGCAAATAAATGTTCCGAAGAAAAAATTCAAGAGGTGATTAATCATATAAACTCATTTCCGTTATATGAAAGCCATTACACCAGACGTAAAAGCACCCGGAAATATTTACCATCGCATTTAACAATATTTAAAATGTATTCTCTGTATTCAGAATCCCATGAAAGTCCTATAAGTGACAAGATATACCGTAAAGAATTTCATAAATTGAATTTAAGTTTCAAAAAACCAAAAGTGGATACTTGTCACACATGCGACCTATTTAAAATGAAGTCAAACATTGCAACGGACGAGATCACAAAATTAACCCTCGAAAATGAACGCAAGTTTCATTTGCTAGCAGCTGATATGGCGTACACCGAAAAGAAGTATGATAAAAATATTGCTGTTTCAAGTAATAGAATCAAATGCCTAACTTTTGACTTGCAGCAATGTTTGCCAACCCCAGCTTTACAATCATCTGTAGCCTTTTATAAAAGACAACTATGGACCTTTAATCTCACAATACACGACAATGCAACTGGGATGTCGACGCACCACATGTGGCATGAAGGTATTTCGGGTCGAGGTGCTAATCAAATAGCCTCTTGTTTGTTTGTATATTTACGAGAACTACCAGAAGAAATCTCAGAAGTCATTTTGTACTCTGATACTTGCGGAGGACAAAACAAGAACACTCACGTAGCTGCAATGTTCACTTACTTGTTGACTGTAAAACCGACCATTGAGTTAATAAGTCACAAGTTTATGGTACCTGGTCATACACACATGGAGGTTGACTTAGACCATGCTATTATTGAAAAAAAAAAGAAAAAAACCGACATACAAATTTATCACCCACATGACTGGATGCAGCTAGTGAGATCAAGTAGCAAAAAATTCTCCGTTAAAGAAATGCGCCAAAATGATTTCTTTGATTTCGCTAGTTTATTGAAAGGACCCTTAGTGGCCCGAAAAAAAGACGATGATGGAAACATTTTCAAGTGGCATGATGTGAAGTGGCTGAGTTATGACTCTGAGTACGGCGTCATAAAATTCAAAACGTCTCTTTCTAGAGATGACTCATTTAAAGGAATTAATTTTAAACGAAACACGAGAAGAAATAAAGACTTTACGTTAGTGCCGATTACAGACAAGCCAGTACCAATAAGTGTTGAAAAAAAACGAGATATAATATCACTTTTAAGTTTGATACCAGAATGTTTTCATAATTTTTACCAAAATTTAGTAACCGCAGGCGATACCAAGGATGTTGATCCAGATTTACCCGTTTCAGAAGAGAGTGACTTTTAATTTTTTATTTTCTGCATGCATTAATGTATCATAATGTTTTCATTAATAATTATAATTCAAAATTTGTTTAGTTTGTTCTAATATTATAAAATAATAAATATAAGCCAAGTAATTATAGTATGGCAATAAACACTTAAGTCGCATTTTTTGGCGTTCAAAGAAACTTAAGTCAGATATTTTAGTAAATAATAATTATAGCCTAAATATCCATACTTTGATATGTAACTAGTTTATAATTGTGTAATAATAAATAATAAAAACAAAAACCATAGTACATTTTTTTTACACCAATCGAATAAAACCTTCTCCTGTAAAATTTTTGCGTATGCAAAGATTGGACTTAAGTTCTTATGGCTTCCGAGTCTAGATTTGTATTGTTATAGCGTCTATAGCTTAATACCAGCTTGTAACGCGCTGTCCGAGCTACCAACATTACGCAGTAAGCGGGGGTAGCTACCCTTCCCCCCGCTTCAGCCCCGCGCGGCATGCGCGCCGCCTGTGCCCGCGCACCCGCCAGTCTATCCACGGGAGTCCTTGAAATGCGCACACAATTGCGCGCTCGCGAATCATTGTATCAATGTGACTGATTTCTGTGTTCAAATGTAATTACATAGACGTTATTTCCCTAATATAGTACACTGGTTTTATTCCGTTCGCGAACAACCACAAGAAATAATGTTATAAGTGGCGCTCCAACTCGTGGCCGCGAACGAGTTTAAACCAGTTTGTGCCGGTCGACCGTTAACGTTTTTCCTGTGTTCCTGTTCTCTGGTACCTATACGTAAAGTGTGAAGATGCCTCCACGTTAAGTACGAACGGACACAAAGGCAAGTGACGCCGACGCGCACTCCAGCTCGGATGAAGAAACCAGAAGACCTTCGCCAGTGCTCATGTCTGGTGACCAGCTGACTTCATTTCTTACCGCCTTCGCGAATACTCAGGCGGAAGCAAATCGGCAGCTCGTGGAATCCCTCATGGCATCGCACGCGGCAGGTGGTTATTCCGCGGCGACGCCCTCACCGACACCGCCGTCGACTAGCAAATCAGGGAACATGTCCAAGTGCATGGCACGCTTCGATGGTTCGAACCGAGATCCTGAAGTCGTAGAAGCCTTCATCGACTCCGTCGAGATGTACAAAGAGTGTGCATTGGTTAACGATGACCTTGCGCTTCGTGGTCTCCCGATGCTGCTCCATGGCGAGGCTGCCGTATGGTGGAGAGGGATCCGGACGGAAGTGTCCTCGTGGTCCGAAGCCGTCAAGCGACTACGTAGTATGTATGGTACTCCGTGTCCTGCTTACAAGTTATATCGAAAGATATTCGCTAACGAACAAAATGAGGAACTCGCGGACTCCTTCATTGTACGTATACGAGGCATGATTGCTAAGTTTCCTTACGTGTTACCCGAAGAAGCTAAGATAGACATAATATACGGACTATTACATAAACGTATTCGGAAGCGATTACCCCGAGATACGGTTAGCAGTATTGAGTCGCTAATCGACAAAGCCCGAGATATTGAAGAATCCATCACGGAAAGTTCCAGTGCTAGTACTTCATCGCAGGCGGCGCCAGCGGAGACGCCTCGAGAGCGGTACGCGCGGGAGGGCATGCGGGCGCCGCGCGCCGCCGCCGCCGCCCCGTGCGTCAATTTGGCGGGAAACGTTGCGACGTCCCCGTCGCTCAGCGGTGCGGGAGCTCAGCAGTCGGTCGCGCGTTCGCAGGTTCGATCCGTACGTAATACGTGTAACGAAGTGCAAAGTGCCGATAAAAATAATACCGCGAGTGAAGCAAAGTTGTTCTGTGTGTATTGCAAAAGTCGAGGTCATACACGTGATTTGTGCCCAAAGAAAGACTCTAAAGTATCGTCTAGTAATAATAAGTGTAGCCTTATTTGTTATGGTTGTGGTGAAAAAGGGTATGTATGCGCAAATTGTCCTACCTGTAAAAATAATAATATTGTATCAAGTGTGAGTTGTAATGTTAGTAGTTCAATTGAACCACAACCTCAACGTAATGTATTTTATTCACTTACCACGGCAGAAGACTGTTGTAATGTAAGTAGTACTTCGAATAATATCATCGCGCCAGACCGTCCTATTTTAAATATAGAGATTTTAGGTTACAGTGGCTCAGCGCTTATAGATACTGCCGCTCGGCGTAGTATCGCGGGTTCAACGCTGTATGCACTTCTTTTACGTTTAAATGTTAAATTCGAATCGTAGATTATGTCGGTTAGACTGGCTGATGGTAGTATTCGTACGAATACTGTATTGTTAACGTGTGTTAATGTGAATTGTATGTCTTTGTGTATTCCTGTTGAGTTTGTTGTGTTTCCCGATGCGTCAAACAACGAAACGCTATTAGGGATAGACTTCATTATTAAGCCTAAGTTGGTCTTGAATTTTTGTTCTATGACATGGTATACAGCTGATCGGCCTCAGGTCATTCACCCCCTACTGACGGAGAGTTCTCGGGAGGTGGTGGAGTGTGCCTCTCTCAACCTACTGAGGGCAGATGAGGGCACTCTGTTGACTGAGTTTTTATTTGTTCTTCTGTTGTTATTTTCGATGTAGTTGGAGAGCCGACTCCATTTGCGGAACACCACATTGATACCGGCGACCATCCGCCTATTTCGCTACCCCCGTATCGTGTTACGCCGGCCAAGAAGCAAATCATGCGCGCCGAGCTGGACAAGATGTTGGCGGAGGACGTGATCGAGGAGTGTGAATCTGCCTGGTCAGCACCATGCGTCTTGGTACCGAAACGGAATGGTACGTATAGGTTTTGTGTTGATTACCGAAAGTTGAACGCGGTCACCAAGACGGATGCATACCCCATGCCGCGTATTGACGAGCTCTTACAGTCGACCAAGAAGGGTTGTGTAATGAGTTCTCTCGATCTTCGCAGTGGTTACTGGCAGGTAAGTACCGCCGATCGTGACAAAACGGCGTTCGTCACGCCTTTCGGTACGTACCGTTTTAAACGTATGCCGTTTGGCCTTAAGAATTCGCCAGCGACTTTTCAGAGGCTCATAGATCGTTTCAGATCAGGGTCTAGTCTTGGCAGTAAGACTATTTTAGGTTATTTAGATGACTTTTTGGTTATTTCGGAGGACCTGGAGTCCCATCTAGCAGATGTACGTGCGGTATTCGAGCGTCTCCGTATGTTCAAGCTTCGAGCAAACCGCGAGAAGTGTGTGTTTGCTAGGGACAGGCTCAGTATATCTCCAGACGAAGAGAAGGTAAGTGCTGTTTTAAAGATGAAGGAACCGACAAACCTCCAGCAACTTCGTACCTTCCTCCAAACCTGCTCATGGTTCCGTAAGTTTATCCCAGAGTTCGCCATGGTGGCTGAACCACTTACTCGCTTAACTAAAAAGTCTCAGGCGTGGGTATGGAGTTCGGAGCAAGTTAAATCTTTTGAAACTCTTAAGAAACTCCTAACCACGGCCCCTATTCTTGTTCAAGCGGATTATACGAAACCGTTCGTATTGCGGACCGACGCCAGTAATTACGCACTCGGCGCAGCCTTACTCCAGGGGGAGTCACCGAATCAGGAACATCCAATTGAATATGCCAGCCGTCTGCTCACTCCGGCCGAGCAGAATTATTCCACCACGGAGAGAGAGGCTCTTCGCAGTGGTGTGGGCAGTAGAACGTTTCCGAGGTTACATCGATGGTCACCAGGTCAACGTGATAACAGATCACCAACCCTTGAAATGGCTCTTTACCCTGAAGTCCCCAAGTGGCAGATTAGTACGTTGGGCCTTGAAGTTACAATCTTTCGACCTGCGTATCGATTATGCCCCAGGTAAGGTTAACGTACTTGCCGATACGCTCAGCCGTCCCGTGACATCAGAGGGTTCTGCATCTGAATCGGCTATCTGTCCTGTTTTTGTTGATGTACCGCGATGGAATGCATCTTCCACCCGTGATGCGCAGTTAGCTGATCCGGAAGTTGCAAAGATCATTCATGACCTCGAAGGTAAGGATGAGCTTAATATAAATCGTTGGTCTGAGAGAGGCTATCTCCTGAATCAAGGCGTTCTGTATCGGTATGTGCCTGATACTGATTCCGAGGAGCCTCAACTCGTCGTACCGGAGAGCCTGCGGAAAGAAGTCATGATGGAATGTCATGACTCGGCTACCGCCGCTCATGGTGGTATTGATAGAACAATACATCGTATCTCGCAACGTTTCTATTTTCCTGGTATGAGACGGTTTGTAACCGAGTACTTGAATACCTGCATCGAGTGTCAACGCTACAAACCATCCACACTCAAACCAGCCGGCTTACTTCAAACTCCTGTCCCGTCTCAAAGGTTTGAAACTATCGCAACTGATCTTTTTGGTCCGTTGCCTAAAGGACTCCAAGGTGAGAGATGGATCCTCATAGTGGAGGACACTACTAGTAAGTGGGTGGAAGTCTTCGCTCTCACCGAAGCTACAGCAGAGGCGTGTGCTAAAACTTTGGTCAATGAGGTATTTATGAGATTTGGTCTTCCTAGACGGATGATTTCTGATAACGGTGTGCAATTTGTGGCAGATGTCATGCAGAAGGCGATGTTTGTTCTAGGTATAAAACAAAGTTTGGTGCCCTTATATCATCCCGAGGCGAATCCCGTTGAGCGGAAAAATAGGGATCTAAAGGCTCAGCTCGCCATCTTAGTGCAAGGTCGTCATCAAACTTGGCCAGAGGTACTACCGTTTGTTCGCTTTGCTTTTAATAGTTCAGTAACTAAGTCCACGGATCATACCCCAGCTTACCTGACCTTCGGTCGTGAGCTACGGTCACCTTTAACTGCTCAGGCAGACCTAAGAGCAGTAGTGGAATCCGAAAATTATGTTCTCCAAATTACGCCTTATCTACTCAAGCTCGCAGATAGCATCTCGACAGCCAAAGAGACTCTGGAACGGCAACAAGATGTCCGTAAATCATATGCCGATAAGGGTCGGACGTCAACCCATGAATACCTGGAAGGAGACTTAGTCCTAATGCGGACCCATACGCTTAGTAATGCCGCAAAGGGTGTCACATCAAAATTTTATCCAAAACGAGATGGACCGTACGTCGTCTCTAAAAAGGTGAGTCCTACTACCTACCTCCTAGCTCATGATAAGACAGGAGAAATCTTCGGTAAGTATCACGTGTCAGATTTGCGTCCTTACCATGCTAGGGAGGGTGAATGTCCTGAGCCGATTATTCCTAAACGTAATAGAGGTCGCCCACGGAAGGTGACGTAACTACAGCGCTCTTGTTATGATTTTGTTTGACCAGTCGGGAGACCCGTCCCTGGTCAAAAGGGGGAGAGTGTAACGCGCTGTCCGAGCTACCAACATTACGCAGTAAGCGGGGGTAGCTACCCTTCCCCCCGCTTCAGCCCCGCGCGGCATGCGCGCCGCCTGTGCCCGCGCACCCGCCAGTCTATCCACGGGAGTCCTTGAAATGCGCACACAATTGCGCGCTCGCGAATCATTGTATCAATGTGACTGATTTCTGTGTTCAAATGTAATTACATAGACGTTATTTCCCTAATATAGTACACTGGTTTTATTCCGTTCGCGAACAACCCCAAGAAATAATGTTATAAGCTTAATTAAAGTATTATTATACGTATTTATTTTTTGCGTTATGGAAAAAAAGTAAGAGAACCGGTAATATCAAAAGAAAATTGTTAAAAGAATATTTAAATATCAGAAGTAGTAATTGTCCAAGTGTTTCTGTTCATCAAAGGATTTGTGAAAATAGTTTGAACAAAACTGAACCCGGTCCCAGCCATCATGCGTGTTTGCCGTGCAATGATGAGGGTTCCGTCCCCCAAATAAGTCAAACAGCATTGCGATTTACGCAAAAATAGAGTGCATCTGATGGTAGCTGTACAGATATCGAAGAAGAACAATGTACCGAACACATGAAAAATTTTATATTTCGAGAAAAAATCAGAAAATGGGCTGTCGAAAAAAACATTACTCAAGTAGCACTTAAGGTTAGGGCAAAAATAAAAATTTAAAACAATTAATTTCCTATTCCACGAAGCGCACCTAAAAATATCACTCGCATAGTGCGGGGACTAAGAAATAAAAATGTCGATGGAAGAAAATATTTATTATTTAAATGACTAACTTAAATGTTTAACATCTTTCAGTTTCATTATAACAATGTGATACAATACTTGTAATTTTCAATATGTTCATATTTAAATCCCATAGATAAGACGTATAGATGATGCGCTAATAGTCAACACGTGCCCGCCACTGAATTCCCGAGCCAACCCGAATTTAGCCGAGCGTTTCCGGAACTTGTTTACATGCTTAGTTCTCATTACACTATCGCGACGTCACGGGCTGAGTGTATGCAATTGTGCGCCGGTCTTGTTATTGTTATCTTTTCTGTTTTTCGTGCAATTTATTAAAACAAAATAATGGAGCCGATGGCAGGTCCAAGTAGTAGAAATGTTAACCCATCTATTCATTACGTACTTGGCCGAAAGGGGACACAAGTGTTAGTGTATAATAACAAACAATATAGTAAACAAAAGATTTATAAAAACGGTAATGCCTTATGGCGGTGTATTAAAAAATGGTGTAATGGCTTACTCACATTAAGTAAGTAAGCATGGAAGAAGTTGTTAAAATAAAGGAACATAAATGTGCCCCAAACGTTTTGGAGACCCAAATTAAGGAAGCAATGCATGAACTCGAGCAGCAAGTAGTTTCCACCATGGAGCCCATTCCGACAATCTACAAGCAAAAACTTAATGATACATTGGACCGAGGATTGAATTTAGTCAGTGATATGCCACATTTTAAAAATGTCAAGTCCGGCCTCTATAACAAGAGAAACAAATCTCTCGGTCTAAATAGATTGTTTGCAAAGTCACGTATAGATGTACAAGTAAGTAGAGTTAATATTTCCTTAGAATATTATGAAAATATTGAAACATATAATTTATTTTTTTAATTTAAATAAAATAATAAATATATTTTTTTAACTTGAACGTTATTGTATTAAAATAAAACTCATGTAAGAGTTTGCTAATATCTTAGCAAAGAAATTCGAGGATGCCATTTTCAATTCTATTTTAATGGGATAAGGTTGATAATAATATTTGATTTCACTTTGAAAATACTTTTGTTTTGTTAATGTCGTAACGTAACCAGTTTCTCAGTCACAGATATTGAACGATTTATGGAGTAACTAATTAACTTGGCTGCTTTTATTTTGTGAAAGAGATAAACAAAGTCACGGGTGTTTCAAAGTCATTTGTTTTAGCTTACTTTCTTCAATATGTGCACATCCTATGTATTCATATGTAAATATTTGTGACAATAAACAATTATTATTATTATTTATTTTAGTACAAATGATTTGAGAGAAGTATTTATTTGATATCCAGGTACCTCAACCGTTTCAAGATTTTGTACTTGCTGACTATAACGACGGAAAAACGAAAATACTTTTATTTGCTACACAGAAGAGTAGACAGGAACTTGAAAGCTGCGGTCATATATACTGCGACGGAACTTTTAAATGTGCGCCTAAACCATTTCTTCAAATTTACAGCATCCACGGTGAGGTTGAAAATATCGTTAAACCATTAGCCTATGCTTTATAACATAAGAAAAAAAAATCAACCTATAAAATATTATTTCAATTATTAAAAACAACAATACCTAAAATGCAAGTCAATGTTTTCACAAGCGATTTTGAGGAAGCTGCCGTCAGGAGTTTTACAGCAGTATTTCCTAACGCACAAATAATGGGATGTTATTTTCATTTTAAAAAAGCATTAAAAAATAAATCTAGGGACTTAGGTTTAGATAAGAATAGCATACAAAGAAAACATGTTGCCTTATGTACGGTTTTGCCACATTTACCGCTGGAAGACTTGGATGAGGCCTGGCTCTACATCATGAGCGAATGTCCTCAAGGAGACAGTATTTCTAGATTTAACGATTACATTGTAACTCAGTGGCTCCAACATAAGTTATGGCACGACAAATGGTCGTGTTATAACGTAAAAAATAAAACCAATAATTATACAGAGTCTCATTACTCTGAAATAAATAAAATTTTCAATAAAAACAGAGCCATAGATCTGGCAAAATTTTTAGGTTGCTTCCAAAAAAATTGCAATAATTATGCCGAAATTAGAGTAAAAATGGGTTATTCAAATCATCAAAAATATGCTGAAATAAAAAATAATATAATCGAAAACACAATAAAAGATTATAAAAATGGTTTGGTTTCAGTTGGACATTGTCTAGAGAAATTAAGATTCTGATAATAATAATTTATTTAATTGCTAAGTTTAGATACTAAATTGCCCATTTTTTTAAGATTATTTGAGAATCTTAAAAATTGAGATTTGTGATTTTAAACAGTCTGATTTATATAAAAGTAGAGTTTTTTTTATTATTAGTTAAAAGGTAGCTATAAGAAAACATCTAAACATAGATCTCAATGTAAAAAAATATTTACAATATTTTTGATATTTGTCCAAGTTTTTATTGTAATTATGAAACAATCTGTGATTTTTTATGTTAAAGTAGAGTATTTTATTATTAGTTAAAAGGTAGCTATGAGAAAACATCAACATAGATCTCTATGTAAAACAATATTTACAATGTTTTTGATATTTGTCCAAGTTTTTATTGTAATTATGAAACAATCTGTGATTTTTTTTTATGTTAAAGTATAGTATTATAATATTAGTTAAAAGGTAGCTATGAGAAAACATCTAAACATAGATCTCTATGTAAAACAATATTTTTGATATTTGTCCCAGTTTTTATTGCAAATATGAAACAATCTGTGATTTTATTAAGATCACAAAAAAGGAAAATAAAAGAAAAATAGTTAAAAAATAATTATTCTTTTGGAAAGAATATTTTATTAAGAAACAATCTGTGATTTTAAAAAGTAAGATTACAAAAATTACAAATATTGTGTCACATCATTATAATGAAACTGAATGATCATAGAAATTAAAGTTCGTCTTTCAAATAATAAATATTTTCTTTTATCGACATTTTTATTTCTTAGTGCACTATGCGAGTGATATTCTTAGGTGCGCTTCGTGGAATAGGAAATTAATTGTTTTAAATTTTTATCGGAAGCCCACCTACGGGTGTGCTAAATGGAATACCTTAGGTGTGCTTCGTCTGGGTGTGCTTCGTTTGGGTGCGCTTCATGGAATACCTCGACTCAAGCAAGCTAGTCGGCAATGGAATCTTAAATTAAATGATGTTCTGCTTAATATTGGGTTGAAAAGATCAAAAATTGATCCATGCATTTATTATTTGGTAAAGGATTCAATGATGATATACATTGCAGTTTGGGTCGATGATTTTTTGATTTTTACCAATGATAAAAGCACCACTCAAGAGTTAAAAGAAAAATTAATGAAAGGATTTGATATGAAGGATCTGGGTGAGATGAGGCAGTGCATTGGTTTTAATGTAAATAGAAATCGTGAGGCAGGTGTGATCATGATAGACCAGGAAAAATATATCAACTCGATCCTAGATCGTTTTGGTATGTCTCAGTGTAGGCCAGTTCGCACTCCGATAGAGGTCAATGCAAAATTTGATAAAACCGTGAAGGTGAAGCAAAAAATTTACCATACAGGGAAGCAGTGGGATGTCTTATATACTTGGCTCATGTTACACTTCCTGATATTGCATACGCAGTTAGTAAATTGAGTCAGTACTGTAACAATCCAGAAACTCAACATTGGCTTGCAGTAAAGAGGGTCATGAGATACCTTCAAGGTACCAAGAACCTAAAGATGTGCTATGTCAAAGAAGAATCTCAAGAGATAACTTGATATTGCGATGCTGATTGGGCTAGTGACCCACTAGATAGAAGATCATGCACGGGATATGTTTTTCTGTTACAGAAAGGCTCTATTTCATGGAACTCATGTAAACAGCGGACTGTTGCGCTTTCTACAGCTGAGGCAGAATACATGGCAATGGCTTCTGCCACTCAGGAGGCTCTGTGGATTCAGCAGCTGCAGACTGAACTTGGCTGTCCAAGTGAGAGTGCTCTTGTTATTTACTCTGATAACCAAAGTGCTATAAGACTGGCTTCGACTGATTGCTACAAGCCAAAAACTAAGCATATAGATATTCGTTTACATTTTCTTAGAGATAATGTCGTTGATTGTAAAGTTAAATTTTTATTTGTAAAAGGTTGTTATATGGTGGCAGATAATCTAACTAAAGGTACTACATTTGAGAAGCATTTGTATTGTGTAAATCGAATGGGTTTGCGTTCAGCAGGGAATGATAGTATAATATGAACGCAACCAAGTTTGTCTATTATATATTATCTGTGGCTCTGTGTCGTCACTTACTTACTGATGTACCAAACACTAAACTGTGAAATAAAACTCCATTTTTCTAAAAGCTAATATTTTCATTTACCAACCACTAAAATATCATCAAGTTGTTTCACCTCTTTTAAATACGTAAGACATTGCTCGAAATGAGGATCCAGTTGCTAAGTACCTGAAACAATTCGTGTAATTTGATTGATTAATTTTATTGATAATAGTGATTTTTGCAGGTGATGATTGTAAGTCCAAATGGAAATCCATACGTTCAGCCTACATACGAGCTTTTGAACACAAAATCTAAAAGTGGGTCCGCTGCTGGGACGAAAAAGGAGTACTATTTAGCGCCATACAATATACGTACGCTTCTACAAAAAATCGACCACAAGAAGGTAATATATCAGTACAAGAAGATGAACAACTTTCTGAACATGAATCCTAGATTGAGGAAACTTCAAACAATGTGCCCGATTTGACATGTGCTGAGGGAGATTCACTCAGAAATGAAACGCTTGTAGCTTCTGTACCCAGTCCCCATTCTTCGAGCTTATCGATACAGACTCCTCAACCATCAAAATCTCGGAAACACGGAGTGAAGCAGACAAATGCACTATTGAATACTTTAAACTAAAAAAACAAAGACTGGAAAATAATCAACAATATGAGAAACAGCCAAAAGATCCATGCGAAATGTTTCTTTTGAGTTTAGTTCCACACATGACATCCATGTCCCAGCAACAACAATTGACCTTTCAAAGAGGGGTACTAGAATTAATAGAAAATATTAAGTACAGGCAGCTTCCTCGTCGATCATTGGATACGAATTCGTCAAACTCAAATTTATCAACATATTATACAAATTTTTCTCAAGTTCTAAATGATGACCGTCCGTTGCAACGGGCAACCGAAATTGCTCAATCTGAAAACCAGTATATGAGGCCTTCGCAAGCACCACATACAAATCCTCATTCAGAAAATCAATATATTGAGTCCCCAGCACATCAATCAAACGAGACTTCTCAGTCTGAAAGTCAATATTTAATATATAAATCATACATACCTTAAAGTGATGAGTAAACGCTCTTCAGCCGAAATACACTCTCTGAAATGGGTATTTTGTTTTGTTAAACTTGATTTTACTAAATTTAATAACAGCTTGTAGGTGTTTTTAGACATTCGATAATATAAGTGGAACTTTTCTTCGTGAGATTTATAATCTCAATACAATCTTTTTGTGAAATTTTGTAATTCCCATAATTTGTGCAATCTTGATTAAACGGATGAACCCAATAACGTCTTTTTTTTCTCATGAATCGCCACATCAAGAAATCCTCGTCATCAGAAGACGACGCCGACATGCTGAAAGCGGTGCCACGCTACAACTGTGCTTCCGATGTGCGTATATACAATAAATTTGTAGTAAGCTGAATTGTAGCGCAACGATTGTGGCGACGTAAATGTTCGATACGTGTAGCATGTGGCGCTGGTGTGCGGCCTGCCTAAGACAGTACAAGTTCACTCAACGACGCGATAACATCTACGCGTCAAATTAAATAAAATTAGGTAAGGCAAGCTAATTCAGGCATTTTGCAGTTTCCTCGTACGTCGTCGCAGCGGCGAGCGAGCGTCGACTCCGCTGATAGGTACTTACGCACGCGTCCGACGCGTCGCGTCGACTCAGAGCCGGTCCACACGGCGCGTTACGTCTGCGTTGCGTCGTCGCAGCGCTGTCCTTGCGTTGTTTTACATACAAATAACCAAGGTGTTCACACGGCGCGTTGCGTCGTCGCAACGCACACATGACGGACAGCAGCCCCCGAGACGAAGCGAGAGGGGGTGTACTCGTGCGACGTCGGAGCGGCAGCGCTCAGTTGCTTGTGCGTTGACAGAGAGGATACACGGAAGCTCATTTCGTTTTACGTTTACGTTTTTGTATTTAGTTTTATGTGCAGGGTAAAATGAATACCATTGAAGAACTTGACATAGATTACTTGATTACATTGATACAGGAAAGGGAAATTATATGGGACAAGTCAAACGTAGATTTTAAAAATAAAAATTTAAAAACAAAAGCCTGGGAAGACATATCAAAAGTTTTATTTCCTGATTTCGAGAATTTTACAGCTGAACGAAAAAACAAAGTTGGTGAGTTCACAGTACAGATATTTATGTTTTTTTTTTTATTTAAGAAGGCTTTCAAGATTTTCTTGCACCGCCAATTCCGCGATCAGTACAAAATTAATATCTTGACACTCTAAAATTTTAAAACTAAGGGAATCTAGATTAGCGTGAGTACTATTTTATTACTTAGCTCAAAACTAACCTAGACTACGCTGAGTAGGTATAAAATATTAATTTTTTACTGATCGCGGAATTGGCGGTGCAAGAAAATCTTGAAAACCCTCATAATACAATTATACCTTATTTAGCTGCCAAGGCAGAGTTCCTCTAGTCATAAAATAGGTCGCATATTGCTGTCTTATGACATTCGGTGCTGTCTGTTCTTCATGTGCGGGTTGTATTGGGAGAAATTCATCAACACTTATAGCAAATTTATCTCTTTGTCTAAAACCATCTCGATCAGCGACAAAATTGTGTAATACACAACATGCTTTTATAATGTCAGTAGCGCAGTCATAGGACACGTCTATCGGTCTGTGAAAAATGCGCCATTTGTTAGCCATAATCCCAAAAGCGCATTCGACATATCTTCTGGCTCTGCTTAGACGGTAATTGAAAACCTTTTGTTGTAAGTCGAGATTTTGACCGCCATATGGACGCATAATATGTTTGCTCAGTCCAAAAGCTTCGTCACCCACAAATACATACGGGGTTGGTATATTGCTACCAGAGAGTGGCTGGGGTTGAGGTAATGGTAAGTTGTTGTTAATCATTAGCTCGTACAGTTTAGAATTTTGTAATATGGTTGAATCGCATTCTTTTCCGTATGCACCGATGTCGACAAATACGAATTTGTAATTTGAATCCACAATAGCTAGCAACACAATCGAAAAAAAGGCTTTATAATTAAAAAAAAGTGAGCCACTATTTGCAGGATTACACACGCGGATGTGTTTGCCGTCGATGGCACCAACACAGTGAGGAAAATTTGCCTTTACATCAAAACCCCTCGCTATTGTTTGGAAACTTTCAGTTGTCAGTTCAGGGATGTTGTCTCGAAGAAGATTGGTCCATATAGCACGACAAACTCTTTGTATCATATATGCAATAGTAGATTTTCCCCGTTTGAATTTGAAATGTAAATCAGTTATTGAATTTCCACTTCCTAGGTATCTGAAACGAAAATAATTATTATAATATGCATTTATGAGATAGATAGATACCCGAAAAAAAATACTGACATATTCAGACATCGATAGCAAATAACTTTCTCTATGTAACCAATTAATTCTGGAATCGCGAAAAAAATAACAGCTGTTGCATACATTTTGATTCAGTAGGTATTGCTTTTTGTATGTAACAGCTGTTATATTTTCATGATTCCAGAGTTGGTCACATAGTGTTTGTTAACGATATCTGAATATATCATTAAATTTTATCGAGTAATTCACTATGTATAAATTATTAAATCATGTTTACTATTGGTTTTGCAGGTAATGATTTAATAAAGAAATGGAGAAGTGTAAAAGATAATTACTTCAGATATTCAAAAAAATTAAAAGAAGCATCAAAATCGGGCTCGGGCGCTACGAAACTGAAGAAGTATCATTTATATAATCAACTTCTTTTTTTGAGAAAAGTGGAACAAAATGCCACCGAATCTAGCTTAGACTCGCCTAGAGAAATCAACAATGAATCTACGTCTACAAATGATGACATTACCACAGACAACACTCCGCGCTACGTTCCAGTCGCGCGCAAAAGGGCAATGCAAATGGATGAGTTTGAAAGAGAAGGACTAAAACTTCTCAAGGAGCCGGAAAATCGCCATATGTCCTTTTTCAGAGGTATATTGCCATCTATTGAAGAATTTTCCGACCGAGAAACTCTCCGTTTCCAAAGTAAAGTTATACAAATTATAGATGAAATGCGGTATGGACAAACATCATCATATGTGAGTGGCCCATCAACGTCTCACCAACCATCATATGGGTATCAAACAGCAAATTTTCAAAGTACATACATTTCTGATTATAATAATTCAATTACATCTCCAGAAACATCTCAAGCAAGTGAAGAAACTGAATACGATTTTTCTAATTTGTAATTACTGGATGATATCTCTCTTATTAATGTCTAAACTTAAAATTATGACAATTGCTGATTATTTGTGAGTTGATTACTAATTAAACAAACCAAAAAAACTGTTATATTTTTATTACTTAAATATATTTATATAGTTACCTTAAAGTAATTCCCAGCATTTCTACTGGTTCCACTGGATTCCTCATATTAGTATAGTTTTTTCGTATATGTGGTTCTAAGGACTTCAATAAACATTCGAAGCTGGATACACTCATTCTAAAAAAATTATAAAACTTCTTTTCGTCTAATAGCAACTCCCGATATTCTAAAAAAAAAACTGTCCATCACGATTTCTTAATGAAATGAAAGGACTGATCCAGTACCGTCTTGTGATCTTGCGTCGATTTCGGCGGTGACGTAGTAATAGGAGCAATGCTAGACGTCTTTTCCGATCCATGATTTGCTATGGACTGACTGCGAATTTTTTTCAAAATGCTTGCCGCAACTGTGCGTCGCCGCTGCGCCGACGGAACGTTAAGACTGCGTCATAGTAACGCTGCGATGGCGCAGCGCCCGTGTGGCCGGCTATGCGTCAAAATATTTGCGTTGCGACGACGCAACGCGCCGTGTGGACTGGCTCTCAGCTGATACGTGCCGCGCGCCGCCCGATCGCCCGGCGAGTGACAATAAAATATGGTTTTTAAGGTAACCATGTTTTGAAAGCGATAACTTTTTTTTTAGTACTAAGACATATCAAAATAAAATTTACGTGTTTCATAAAACGTGTTGAAGTTTATTATGGCAAAATTTACGCACTGTTTAAATTTTTTCCTGTAGATGAGCTTTTGTTTCTGTATATTACTCGACAATACCGATATCATGTCACATGTAAAAATCATCGATATTTTAAAATCATTTCATCATGCAATGACAAAGGCAAAATCATTAATGCTTAAAAATCATTACAAAAATGACAATGAACGCGAACTACGGTGATTCGGATCGGACGGTATCGGGCCGTCTCGGGCGCAGCGGCAGCGGGCGGTGTGACTGTGAATTGCGACGTTGCGAGACTGCGCGATCGGCGATACTGGACTGGAACTCACATGTTTCGATAAAATGACCGGGACTGGGCGCACGGAACGGCAACAATGCTTTCACTTGAATTGTTTATGTTTGCGTGCGAAATGCGCGGCAAATCACGAATGCAATTTATCTAGCATTTAGTATTTCGTGAATCATTGTTTTGGATAGACGAGGACGAACAACCACCTTAATTTAATTTTACGCGTACGAAATACGTAGTGTAATGTGTTGACTCGCTATAATTACATTGGGTTTACATACGTTATAGTGAATTTAGTTCAGTGAAGTGTATTTATTATTTGATTTTATAACCAAGTTGGGTGTGCCTACTTACTTATTATATTTTTCTATCAGGCAAAAAACGTATAGTGTTATGTTCTCAGTTTGTACCTAAACAGGTATTAAAAAATGGCTTCAACTTTAAGAAAAACATCCAACGTATGGGTACATTTTGACATTGAATCTGTTGGTGAGAAAACAGCAGTACGTAAATTGTGCAGGGTTAAATTATCCTATAAAACTTCCTTTACAAATTTAAAAAAAACATATTTTAAGAAAACACCCTACGGTTGAAATTCAAGATGTACGGAGGAATATGATGCAACAACACATTTCAGAACGACCTTTGGAACAGCTGGCCCTTCTAATCCAGCAGGATCTCAAAATCTTTCGTCTGTTGCTGCTTCTTCTGCTGGTGACTTAGCCGAGGGTCATCCATTGCCACAACCACGCGTTATTCAGCAGGCTTTAGTTCGACAAACTACAATTGCTCAATTCACCCAAAGAAAAAAAATTACAGCATCTGAACAGGAAAGGTTAAATAGACTGCTAATGAAGTTGTTCATATTAGATTTTCAATTATTCAGCATTGTGGAAGACAAGGGCTTTGTTGAATTTGTTCATGGTTTAAATCCCATTTACCAGCTACCTAGTCGTAAGTACCTTTCAAACACTTTACTGCCATCAATGTACGAGCAAGTTTTGAATGAAACAAAAACAAAAATTACTGAAGAAGCAAAAAGTGTATGCCTTACGACCGACTGCTGGACATCAAAAGCAAATGAGTCATATCGCTCACCTAGTAATATATCGGCACATCTACAAAAAATGAGAAATTGAGTTTTTACCGCGTAAGTGTTCAAAAGAGCATAATTTATAAAGTGGCATAACGGCACAACGGTAGTTTCCGTATTCATCGAGAGAGAGCGTAAGTGTCATTGTACTATTATTATTGTTTCCCCCCGCAACCGCGTATAACAACGGCTCATTGGTCAGTTGTGCGGGGCGCTCCGCGAGGTGTAGTCGCTACCAGAACTGCGTTGGCGTAAGTGACAATTGTGACATTTCGTAAATAAAGTTAATAAGTGAAATAATGGCACATTTGACAAATGTGACATCGCTATTATACTTAATGCTCTAATCATAGTAAAACAACGACTTATTTGACAAATGTGCCGTTTCAATTATTTTGACGGATACTTATTGCTACTTATTTGATTGATGTGCCGTTTTAGTTACATTAAACTAAGCTTATTGCTACTTATGCCATAAGTTTAATTTATACAAAACCATGTTGTTTGTGTTAAAAGGAAGGCCAGCCCACTCTTAAACGAGATCCAAGTAATTAATATAAAATAATGTTCAAAATGAGTTAAAGATTTGTGTTGGTGGTCTGACCTGCCTTCTAACTAACAACATCTCTTCCTGTCTCTCTGTATCTGTTTCTGTTTATCATCATGTAAGTTGCAGTTTTAGATGGTATTTTAGAAAAACAAATAAGACGTCCGATAATACTATTGAAATAATGGCGAACCGAATGCAGCGATTGGTAGAACTAGGAAAACAGGGTTTAATTCCACCACCTTTTTCTATACCCAACCCTAGTTCAAATGTAAGCGGTACGTATCCGGTCTAGATTTTTGGACAAAATATTAAACATTTTATTGATGAATTACATACTTTGTGTAACAAACAAATAGTTATTTTGTTTTGATATTGTGATAATTTATGTAAAACGATAAATACAAATCAAGTTATAATAAAGCATGTTTGTAGGGGAAACGTCATCGTTGAAGCCGATTGATAATATAATTGACCCTACAGCATCAACCACTAACGTTTTGGAAACAGTTTTAACATCTCCTTTAAATAGCAATTCTTCAGAGAAAATAAATGTTCAAGATATCGGTACTATTTGCGACGGTAAGTGAATTTTTATTATAATTAAAATTCTATGTTAAATCAAAAATTATTTATTAGATGATATTATTTAATTAAAATAAAATATTTTAGGTAGTGCCAGAAAAGAAGATCAATCAATGGATCCAATAAAGCGCAAACGATCTTTATCCTCATCGAGTTCTAGTAGCTCTTCAAGTACTTCATCCAGTAGTTCCTCATCATCTGACACACGAACACTTAATCGAGGTATGTAGGTAGCTTTATGTTTTAATATAAGTTGGTCTAGTGGTCGCAAAGCGCGACTACTGAGCATGAGGTCTTGGGTTCGATTCCCAGGTCGGGCAAATTGTGAATGGGTTTTTCCTTCAGGAATTTCTCAGTAGCAACCTCGGAGCCTGGATTTGTGCCCGGTGGATGTTGCCATCAACCGGGCACAAATCCAGTTATGTTTAAGTCCCATGTAATGGGGGCGAGCCTATTGCTAGGCTCGCCCCCTATTACATGGGACTTAAACATAACTGGCGAAATGTGGGTGTACTAATGGATACACCTCTGCCTAACCCTTCGGGGATTACAGGCGTGATGTTATGTATGTATGTATAAGTAATAATAAGTAATATTATTCAGTTCATACAATATGTAACATTTGTTTCGTATATTTGTTTTTGAATTATACTTTTGGTTTTACAATACCTTAAAATTACTTAAGTTAGTCTCAAGTAACTTCGGAAGATTCGAATTCTTACAGTGTACTTGTTTCTTTTTAAGTCAGTTGTGAAAATGTTCCTTTGCAGATTCTTCACTGGTTGATACCCATGTAGAACCGTTAAGACACGCAAATGATGGCGATTATGAAGCACTTAGTATGTATAAAAACTTCACTGGTGAACAAAGTACCGGTAAAAATATTGTAGAATTTGAAGAAATAATTCATGAAGGTATATATAACTAAATTAATATTATATGCTGCTTGAAGTAGAAGTGTTCTTTTTATTATTTCTTGTCAAATAGGTATTACTGGAAGTAAATTATCGTCTCCTACGATACTTCAAGCAAATGATACAGAAAATGTGCTGAACCAACAAATGGATATACAAATCGCGTCACATTTTCAAGGCGATTGTGATGCGGCAGCTAGCAAAAACGATTCTGATGCGACAGGTAATACAACTAAATACCTACAACGCAACACAACAATTACGATCATTATTCTTACCAAGCTCGGAAAAATCACGGTTTTTCCAAGCTTGATAAGAATAAATGATCGTAATTGTTCAGTACTTCGCAAATATGAACTCTCGATTTTATTTAATCTTAATTCTAGGTAAAGAAAATCAAGAGCCAAGTTCTCATTCTATGCTTTTGAATGAAGACTTGGACTTTTCTGCAGATAGTGGTGACGAATATCATCCACCAACGCGTGACAGATCGTCATCTACGAGTTCATCTATGGTTTCTACTAATATCAAAAGAGGAAAGAAAAAAGTGACACGCCAAAATAAGTGGAAACAAAATGTTAGAAAAACTTTGAAAAATTCAGGAAAAGAGTATTTATCTAAAACAGGAAAAAAAGTAGAAGCCAAAACAATGAGACCCCCGTGCCATAATTGCAAATTTTCCTGTTGCGATCACTTTACAAGAGATGAACGTCAACAAATCTTTGATCGTTACTGGACTTTAGGATCTTTGCAACGTCAAAGAGATTTTCTTAGCGCTTGCATTAGCATACCAAACATTGTATGTCGCCGTGTAAAAAATCCAGCAAAACCAAGAACGCCTAATAGTTGGTTTTCTTTTGTGAAAAATGGCCAGACCATAAGAATATGCAAGACGTTTTTGTTAAATACCCTTGGAATAGCGCATCGGACATTACGTACAATAATTGAAGCAAGACCCTCTGATTCTGGGATTGCGCCGACTGACGAAAGAGGTAGACACGGTAAACAACCGAAATCAGATCCAGAAGTACTAGAATCAGTACGCCAGCATATAAATACAGTCCCGAGAATTGAAAGCCACTATTTACGTGCTCATACCTCTCGTGAGTATATTGATGGTGGACTAACCCTGGCAGCCTTACATCGGGACTATGAATGCCAGCGCAGAAGTGCAGGTAAACAAGCTGCTACATTGTACATGTACAGCCAGATTTTTAACAGGGAATTTAATATTTCATTCTTTATACCTAAAAAAGATCAATGTAATTTTTGCGAATCTTACAAAAATGCAGAAGGTGATAAGAAAATAGAATTAGAACAACAGTATATAAAACACCAAAGAGAAAAGAAGCTAAGTCGGACAGAAAAAGCGATAGACATTGCACTTTCCCGAGAATCAGAGAGCAAAGTTATAGTGGCGATATATGACTTACAAGCACAGTTGCCTGTGCCGGTTGGCAACTCGTCAGCATTTTATTATAAATCTTAGTTAAATTGTTACAACTTCACGGTGAGATTTTAACCTATATAACCAAATAATACGTACGTACGTAGCTCTTTAATGTACCTACTACATTTTTGCATTTTATTTCAGATAACAAATATAAAGAATGATTCAACTTCTTGTTACTTTTGGCATGAGGGCTTAGGTTCTAAAGGTTCTACAGAAATAGGAACTTGCGTGTACAAGTTTCTGGAGCGCGTTGCTGAAGAGCATCCAGGTTCTGATGTGATTTTCTACAGCGATAATTGTTGTGGTCAACAGAAGAACCGGTACGTATATGAGGTGTTAAAAAATATCTGCCACGGCTGCAATGGGAGGTAGTATTGTGTTTATAGGTTACAATAGTAAAGATAAATTAAAACTTTTCATTGAATAAGCGACACATCGCGCGTAATTTGTGAACCGCGTTATGCAGAGCAGAGTCAATGTTTATTAAATTACTTTATTTTCTCAAATTGAATTAACTATTCTGGGGTACGAAATTTCTTCACTATTGTAATCTTTAAACACAATACTACCTCCCATAAAAGCCGTGGCAGATATTTTTATAACACCTTATCATAATTCTTGATGTCGAATAAAGCGTTTTTATTGTATTTCTGATGATGATCTTTTTTTTCAGATTTGTGTTCAGCATGTACTACTATGCTGTCAAAAAATTAGCTATAAACTCTGTGTGCCATAAGTTTTTAATCAGCGGCCACAGTCAGAATGAAGGCGATAATGCGCATTCTTTAATTGAGAAATCAATAAAATTAGCCAAAAGGTCTGGACCCATCTACGTGCCAGATCAATACATAAATTTGATACGAAATGCTAAAAAGAAAGGCAACCCCTTCCTTGTCTACGAGATGCATTTTAGCAACTTTTACGATTTAAAAGCTCTAGCTGATGAGCAAGCAATTAATTTTCATACAGACAAAAATGCAGACAAGATAAAAGTTTCCGAGCTCACAATGATCAAATTCACAAAAAATTGTGATTTTTATGAATTTAAAACATCTTTTGAAGGCGACTGGATCCAAGCTAATTATAAAATGTTACGGAGCCGAAACAGAACTCGGCCTATAGAAAGTGAATTAAAAGCAGCGTATCATACAAAAATGAATATTTATGATGCGAAAAAAAGAGATTTAATACAATTAGTTAACTCCAACATAGTGCCCAGTTATTATGAAGGTTTTTATAACAGTCTTTAAATACATTGAGACTAATAAAAGTGAATTAAGTCTGGATTATTTCATTTAATGAATGGGGATACGTGATTTAAAATTTCGTAACTATGGCACGTCTACTGAGTGATTTAACTACGTTGCTAATCCAACAAAGTTCCTATTACTTATGCGTATTTCTAAGGACAAGGCACATTATAACGTCCCGGCAACAGTATGGCAGCAGCACGGCGTCGCCTCGAATTTAGGATACGGCTAGCCGCCAGCGTGCCTTCCGCTCGCCAACCGCTCGCCGTCCGCGCGCCGCCGGTGACGAGGTGCATGTTCGCCGACATTCAAATTACAGCATTAAATCGTGTGTAGTATAAATTATTTCTTAATGTCAACATGAAAAAGCCAACGGCGTGCTTACGGCGCGCCGACCGCTCGCTTACGGCGGGCAGGCTGCGAGTTGAGGTGTATGGTAGCCAGCGCGCCGACGAATCGCCGTTGGCTTTTTCATATTGACATTAAGAAATATTTATACTACACACGCTTTAATGCTCTAATTGGAGTGACAAGTAAATTGCTGGTTTGGAGCGGTGCAGTTGCGGTGCCGGGATAATGTGCCATGTCCTTTTGATCACTTAATTAAGATATTAATAAATATAAGTTAAACATCTAATAACTATTAGGTCGATTAAGTAAAACCTGATTAGAATTTCTGGGTGTGATTTATATATAATTTGTATGTATTTATAAATTATATAAGTATGTATATCAGTTGTCTGGTTACCATAACACAAGCTCTGCTTAGCTTGGGATCAGATAGCCGTGTGTGAGTTGTCCCAAGATATTTATTTATTTATTTATTTATTAATTTGGATTTTTATAATTATTATCTAAACTTTATATGCCTACGAAGCTGTTGTTTTTTTTTTAAGAAGGTTTATTTTTTCCTTTATTTTGATAAAAGTAATAATACTATTACATTTTTATTTCTGTTTTTATAATAATTTGATGTTGATTATTTCTTAATTACCTAAGACAAAAGGATACTTTTATTTTGATGTTGTAACTTTAATAAATAATTCATTCATTCATTTCATGTTTCTTACAAAATAAAACGTTTATTTTCCATCAACCAGTTCTTTTATTTCGTGACTTCTACACAGGATTTGGAAGCTTCCGGGTGCATAAATGTCATTTTTAGAAACTGTTTAAAGTGACAACGGCACAATTGCATGACTTTTCCACTTCCTTGATCTTTATGAAATATATCCTGAATACCTGAAGTGGAAATTTCTATCCCTGAATATAAGTTGACGTCTATACTAGTAATTAAACCTATAAAATCAGTAAAAAAACGTAAAATAAACCCATAAATCAATTTTTAACATTTATAAAATCTTTGTTCCTCGTTTCTGTAAAATGTGAAAAACGTAGATGTGCCAATATATTACTAGGTGAGCGATATATGGCCATAACAGCTCATTACATCGACCAAAACTATATTTTGAAGTCTCTTCTACTGCAGTGTGAAGTCCTCCACGGACATTATACCGCCATAAACTTAGCAGCTCAATTAAGAACATGTGCATCGACTTGGAACATTAGTGACAAAATAACCATTGTTGTATCTGACAACGCGAGTAATATAGTTTCCACTATCACGAATGAGCTGAATTGGCGCCATTTTGGGTGTTACGCACACAGTTTAAATTTAATTGTCAAGAGTGGATTAAATGTTGATAATTTGCAACAGACGATCACCAAAGTGAAAACTATTGTAGCTTTTTACAAACGTAGCGCTTTGGCCACAGAAAGTTTGTAAAATATCAAATTCAACAATCAGAGGTGAAAATAGCAAAAAAACTTACGCAATCTGTGGAAACTCGGTGGAACTCTGAGTTTCATATGCTGCAACGGTTTGTTGAACTTAGAGAGGCTGTAACTGCAACACTTCCACTCAGCAACTTTAAAGGTACATATCTTGAAGAAAATGATTGGATAATTATTCAAGATTTGCAGTGCGTGCTTAAACCTTTTGATTAAGTGTCTACGCGCATGAGTGGAGAAATATATTTTACGGGTGAAGAAGTGATTCCAATTACGCAGGGTCTTTTGGAAACTCTAGATACATTGGAATTAAGAGATGGCCTGCATGATGTTGTAAAAGTGGTTTTAAAAAAGCTAAAAAAGGAAACATCTGAAAGATTTAGAAATCTGGAATTCAGTAGAACGCTTGCGTTATCAACCTTTTTAGATCCCCGATTTAAAATGTTCATGTTCCCACAGCGTCTGGCGGAAGATACAAAAAAAAATGTTATAGAATTGGTGGCTGCGGCAATTGCAAAGGCAAAACAACCAACAATTCCAGCATTAGCTACGACACAAAGCTCAAGTGATGCTGAACCATCCATATGGAATTTATATAGGACAGCAATTTCCAAAATAGAGCCTAGAGGAACCCCGTTGTCAAGAGCGATTGCGGAGGTTCAAAGGTACCTCTTGGACGACGACATCCTTCTAATGGGACCAGACCAAAACACTCCACTTCAATGGTGGAAAAACCATGAGCATGTTTACCCAAATTTGGCAAAATTAGTACTCAATAAATGCTGTGTTCTAGCAACATCAGTGCCTCATCACGAGCTGGTACCATGATAAATGAAAGACGCACTCGCATAGGAATAGCAAAAGTAAAACAACTAATGTTTTTAAACGTCAATTGTAGCCAATAATTCGGTACAACAGGCAAGAAAATGTAAATATTTCTACTCATAAAAACAAAAAAAAAACAAAAAAAAGGTATCAAGTCAGTACCTAAAATTGATCATTGTAAATATACCAATCTTTTGAATGCGCCAAAGATTAGCAGACTGATAGATTTCTTTTATTAGGTACTAAGTATGTACTATTACTTTGCTAGTCTTTGCTAGTCCTAAGCCTGGAAAAAGTATGAAGGGAAGATTGGAATATTACTTGTTAGGGAGGTGCATATTTACGCAACCAAGTTTTTACGACAAATTGCCATGATATACTAAATAGTCATATCTTGCAGCAAATATCACTAATGGAAACAGATTGATGATTTCCATAACGATAAATCAATACCTAAATAACCTGCAATGAATGTCACAAATTAAGAAAATTTAAATTACGCGGCCAACTGACAAACTCGACTCATGCCTACATAAATAACTAATGATAATTTCACTAAGCCGTTCCGCGATCATTCAGTATCTACTCACAAATGAAGTAACGAGATCTAATACTCAAATAAAAATCATTGATGATTTTGTCATTGTTCCCGTCACCGATATTGTTTTGTCATTGTCATGCAGTCACCGATACAGAAAAATCATCACTCAGCCCATCTCTACGACGCGTGCGTAAGTACCTATCAGCTGAGTCGACGCGTGCGTAGGTTTCAGCTGAGTCGACGCTCGCTCGCCGCTGCGACGACGTACCTACGCGGTGCGGTTAATGACCTTTTTTAATTTGGACTGCGATATGAAGTTACTTGTTAACGTAATTCCAACTTTCCTTCATACTTTCATGGGCTTAGGACCATTGTTTGCTACGTTCTTAAGTTTGTTAAACTAACACGAGTAAACTGCAAAATGCCTGAATTAGCTTGCCTTACATAATTTTATTTAATTTGACGCGTAGATGTTATCGCGTCGTTGAGTGAACTTGTACTGTCTTAGTAGTGTGGCGCGGGCGCGTCCCGGCCGTGCCGCCGCGCCCCTGCACCCCCGGACCCCGCGTTCTCCGCTCCCCCGCTGTGGTCTTGAGCGTTGTCAACATACTCCAGTCCCTTGGAAGCTGAGTTTCCAAGGAGCTCATGGGAATCTCCGGTGGGCAGAACGCAGACCTTTGTCAACGCTCTTTTGATGATGCCCTTT
Organism: Ochropleura leucogaster; assembly: GCA_958449745.1. Classification (NCBI taxonomy): domain Eukaryota; kingdom Metazoa; phylum Arthropoda; class Insecta; order Lepidoptera; family Noctuidae; genus Ochropleura; species Ochropleura leucogaster. The sequence goes on along the minus strand of OY288215.1, from coordinate 16,864,562 downwards.
GACGTAGCAATGTCCACAACTCTGCAGATTCCGTCAGGTCCATTGTATAATTGGTTGATGCGCCCCAAGATCCATTTCATCGGCGGTAATTGATCATCCTTGACGACGACCATGTCTCCAATTCTTACATTGCTCCCACAGGATCGATGCCATTTTACTCGCTGCTGAAGTTCAGACAAGAACTCTCTTGACCATCGAGACCAGAAGTGTTGCCTCATTCGCTCCAGTTGCTGGTATCGGTTTATGGAGATCTTGGTTGTTGTTGGAGACGGTATTGATGATAAAGGACGCCCGATAAGGAAATGCCCGGGTGTTAACGGCGAAAAATCTGAAGGATCCGATGACAAAGGTGTCAACGGTCGCGAGTTCAAAATTGCCTCAATTTGCGCAGAAAGAGTACAGAGCTCTTCGAAAGTTAGGCTCGTATTTCCCGCTATACGTTTTAAATTAAATTTAGCCGCCTTTACGCCAGCCTCCCAGATGCCACCAAAGTTAGGTGCATAGACCGGACTAAATTTAAGATCTATGCCCTCACCGACACCGAAATCAGTGACGGACTCGTTGGCGGACCTCAGCATTCTGCCTAACTCGTTATTCGCTCCTACGAAATTTTTGCCAGTATCGAAATGTATTGTTTGTGGTTTACCGCGTCTAGAGATAAATCGACGTAAACATAGAATGAATGCGTTAGTACTCAATTCGCTCACAACCTCTAAATGCATTGCCTTAGTGGCAAAACAAACGAAAATACATAGATAACATTTACTTGTTTTCGCGCCACGACCCTTGCGACTTGAAATTAGAAAGGGACCGGCGAAGTCGGTGCCACATGTCTCAAATGGAGGAGCCGGATTGACACGCGAGATAGGTAAGTTACCCATTATTGCTTATACATTTTTACCTTTCAACTTGGTACACGGAACATGGATAGTTTGTGTTGCTAGAACTCTGCCTCCGATGGGCCAAAATTCTTCGCGAATTAATGATAATAATTGTGTTTGTCCACAGTGTAAAAGACGTATGTGTTTATGCTTAAATAAAAGCTTCGTAAACGGATGTTTGGAGTCAATAATAATCGGATGTTTCTTATTATAGGGTACAAGTGCCCTTTGAATGCGACCTCCGACACGTAAGACCTTATCGTCGTCTAGAAACGGATTTAAAGACGAGATTCTCGATTTACGATTAATATATCCCATTTTCTCTAAAGAATGAATTTCTTGTTTGAATGATTCTCGCTGCGACATTTTGCCCAACAAAGATAATGACGTCCTCAATTCACTAATTGTTAAATTACCCTTAATTTTATTTGTTTTGGATTTGCAATTTTCTTTAAATCGCAATACGTACGCCAAAACTCTTTGCATTTTATAAAGGTTAGAACAAGTAAGAAACAGGTTGAAACTAGAATTATCTTCGCTTTGTACAGTCAGACTGACCTTTGTTTCAGGTAGTATCGTATGAACCACATTGTGTACTGGCCATTCCTCCTCAGGCTGCGTTAAAAAAGGCGCACCATGCCACCACAATTTATTTCCTATTAGGTGTTACTCACCCAAACAGTTCCAGAAAACCTCAATTATAGGGTTTTTTTTGACAATTGGTTTACCAGTGTGGAGTTGATGATTCAAATGGACAAGAAAGGGATCTTACCATTGGGAACAGTTAGAGCCAATAGATTGCCAGGAGCCAAATTGCCAACAAAAAAAGACCTTTTAAAGAAGGGTAGAGGATCTGCAGAAGAAGTAGAAACAAATATTGATGACATAACACTCACTGTTGTAAGCTGGCTCGACAACAAAGTTGTCAATATATGTTCGACGTACGTTGGTATTAATCCCTCTGATACTGTTAAAAGATTTAATAGAAAGAAGAAATGTTATGAGGAGATAACATGTCCAAGAGCAATTTTGCTCTATAATCGTCACATGGGTGGGGTTGACACGCTTGACTCGATGTTAGGCTACTACAGGATCAAAGTAAGATCCAAAAATTGGTACATGCGAGTTTTTTTTCATATGATTGATGTCATTGTAGTAAATTCTTGGTTGATTTGGAGACGTTTGAATCAAGACTCGTGCATGCCATTGTTGGATTTTAAATTATTGGTGGCAGAAGTGCTAACCATGAAAGGATCCCGTTTATATACACCAACCACTAGAGGCAGACCATCATTTTCTGAGCCAACGCCAAAGAGGAGTAGAAAACGATTAGAAATGTCATCTCGAGAAGTGGCGGAAGATGGCATGCATCACTTCCCGGAATGGACAGACGAGCGCCAAGCCTGCAAAAACACAGGGTGCAAAGGGAAGTCGTATATATGGTGCTTGAAGTGCAAGGCTCATTTATGTTTGAATAAAACAAGAAACTGCTATATGGAATATCATGTTTAGACTACTATAAATACATGATATTCCAAATAGCAGTTTGCAACATTAGATTTATGTAAAGATTCCTAATAGAAACTCAAGTTCCTACTATTTTAATAGCATATTGGCAATTGAGAGTTAATCATGCTTATTGATGCGCGTATTGAATCACTTGTTGATCTGAGTGGTGCTGAATTATTACGTGTCATGTCCGTAAACGGGCGCTGTCAGTTAAGACTGATCAACTATTAGCTGCCAGTGACTTATTATTTAGAATTAGTTTTTTTTTTTACTTTAAATTATATAATAATAAAAAAAAATAACTTCTGCCCGCGTGAATGTCGAAAATTATCCCAGGGGAACATATTCCCGAAATAAAAAAAGAAGTAAAGTATATCATACGTCTTATTCCAGACTATAATCTACATCTGTGCCAACATCAAAATCCGTTCCGTAGTTTTATGCTTGAAAGAGTAACAAATATACTCACAAACTTTCGCATTTATAATTATTAGGAAGGATTTTATTTTACTGCGATATCATTTTAATGGTTTTACTTGACGTGTTCTTTGTCAGTATTTAATAACTGGATTAAGTTAATGTAAATAAAGACTATAAATTGTTGTACTATAAAACAGTTTTACTTTTCAGAGAAAGGAATTTTGCCTGAAGAAGCTAAAGCTACAGCTGAAGTACTTATTTTTTTTGATGATCTCTTTGACTCCGTGAATGGAAGTTATGAAAATTCACAAAAGCGATCAGGAAAACGTTTATTGCACTCAGTGACACCAAATTCGACTCACTTCAAAGTCTGGGAAAGAAGCCAAGCTCCTAATGAAAACAATGAAATTTGTGACTAAAGATGGCAAAACTTCAGTTGTGCCATCAATCACAAACTGGATAATTAGTCTAGAAAACATTGAATATTTGACCAATAAATTGTTCCAGGAGTACAATTGTAAATCAATATGGCTCAGACATTTAAATCAGGACCCATCGGAAAATTTTTTTGGTTGTGTTTGTAGCCATGGGGCAAGCACTAACCCCACGAGTGCAGGCCTTGAAAATTCCTTTGCTGCTCTACTAATTAATAATTTAAATAGCGTGCACTCTGCGGGTTCTAATTGCGAAAAAGACATGTGCAATGACAGTATGTTTCATACCTTAGGCCGATTATTTTTTAATAATAAACCAACATGTGCTGCTTTGGAAATTGATTTTGAACTTATTATGAATAGTGATCATATCATGTTGGATTTTAAAAACAAAATAAACGATGCTAAGATTAAAGCTCAAATTTCTTATGTGACAGGATATGTCTTTAAAAAATTAAAAACTATATTTAAAAATTGTAAAGCATGCAATGCTTGCTTTTTTACGAAAAATAGAAATGATCTGGATTACATAGAAATGCGTGATTACTCCATAGAAAATAAATATTTGACATACCCTACTGAAGAAGCCATGGAATGTTTTTCTAAACAGCAGGATATGATCACATATATAATAAGAAACCATGTGAATGTTGGTCAAATAAAAAATTATATAAAGACTGTTTTAAGCACGTTTTGTGATTATATTTTATTAAGTGTCTCGAGCATAAAAGTGTTTTAATAGCAGAAATGCAAGATTTATTATGCAGATTTTTTTTTGTGTAATTGGTGTAAGGACACTAATAAAATTATAAAAGGCATTAGGTCACACTACGAAGTGAATGACAGAGTGCAGGAAATGGCCTACCAATATTATAAAAAAAGAAATAAAAAATGATTTAAGTTATGTTATTGTTTTCTTTGAAAAACATTGAGCCGTATTCACTACACCATGTTATAAATTGTATGTACACTACAGATTTATATTGAATAACCCATGGTGTAATGGAAATGGCTCAAACTAGAAAAACATTTTTAACAACGAAATCGGGAACAATTTACCTATTAAAGGTAAGCTTGTTATATATACGGTATACCTACGTATAGATGTATTGTAAAGTTTTATAACTCGTTAAATTAACACGAGATGGCGCTGCTACCGAAAAGTCTGACTGATTACTCTATGCCTATATATTCAAAGTACTCTGTGGCCGACCAGCCTGACTCATTCCACGCAAGCGCGCCCGTTACGTATAAACTTGTTTGTGTGAAATCGTGTGACGCCCGCGCACCCCTATTGCAATGTCGGAATTCAGTAACCGCGAATATTACGAAATGATTCGAGTGTACATTTTGAGTGGTGAAAGTTTACGTGCAGCTCGAATAATGTACGCGAACGAGAGCATTCCTCGTATGCGATCTCAAGGAATACGTAACCCCGTGGTTCCAAACGTTAAAACAATTTTAGCCGCCAATCAAAGGCTGCTTGATCATGGACAATTTAGGACTCCAACTCACGCACAAGGCTCTGGCAGACCTCGACTGGCGGTCGAAGGCGAAGACACAATTTTTGACTTTTTTCAAGAAGATCCTAGAGCCAGTACATACGACGCGGCTCGTCGATTTGGTGTGAGCCAGCGCGCAGTCTGGAAATTGCTAAATACAGCCGGACTCCATCCGTACCATTTTCAGCCAGTACAGCAGCTGCATGACCCAGACCCAGCTCCTCGTCGAGCCTTGTGTGAGTAGCTTCTCAGCAACCTCCAAGCTTGGAGGTTGCTGAGTTTTGTGGACCGATGAAGCGTTGTTTACAAGAGTGGGACTGTACAATGTCCACAATGAACACTGGTGGTCGTATAACAACCCTCATAAGATTCGAGAGACGCATCACCAAGTGCGTTTTAGCGCCAACGTGTGGGCTGGCATTATTAAAAATAAAATAATAGGGCCCATATTCATCGAAGGCGCCTTGAGCGGGCCACGTTATTTAGAAATGTTGGAAACGACCATAGAAAACTTAATAGAAGAAGTGCCAGTACGGTATCTAACCAATTTTTATTATCAACACGACGGCGCTCCGCCCCACTGCGCAATACAGGTACGAAATTACCTAAATGAAAAATACGGCGACAACTGGATCGGTCGTGGTGGCCCCGTTCCGTGGCCGGCTAGGTCCCCGGATCTCACTCCTTGTGACTTTTTCTTGTGGGGAGAAGTCAAACGTAGCGTTTACGTGGAAGAGGCCCAAAACCATGACGATTTAAAATTAAAAATAATTAACGCGTTCAATGAAGTGAAAAGTGACATTAACATTCTAAATAAACTGAACGATAATTTGTTAAAACGTGCACGGTTATGCCTAGAAAGAGGAGGACTACATTTTGAACATTTATTGAAATACAGTGACTAGTAGTGATAGTGACACTCATGTAGGGGTAAGCAATTTATTCTTTTAGGTGTAGGTTATTTTGATTGTAATTTTTGTAAATAGTTGATTGCAATTTTTTAAATACGCCGTAATGCAGACAGGTTAAAGTATGAATAATAAATAACGTTGTTTTAATTTAAATTTAATAGCTAATTTGAAAGTTGTGCCTTTTATTTAAGTTTTATTTTTAGCATTACGATGGTCCTAAGCCCATGAAAGTATGAAGGAAAAATTGGAATTACAAATTAAAAGATAAAATCTAGTCGAACCTAATAAAATAAGAGGTCAGTAACCTACGCCGCACCGTATCGCACAGCTGATTACGTAGGTACAACCAACTGCCAGCGCGCTACGCGCGCCCGCGCCGTGAGTGACCATAACATCAGTTTCAAAATAGACAACTTTCGTAAACGTTAGTTTATTTTTTATTACTAAAACATATGAAATTAAAAAATACGTATTTTTTTAAATTTTCAAAAGTTTCTTCTGTCAAAATATCGGTAGAGGAAAACAACTTTTCCTGTATTATAAAAATAGTGACAATTGTGAAATAAAAGGCTTTGTTGATGCCGATTGGGCATCAAACACGAATTAACACGATATACCGAAGATCTTACACTGGTTTTAGTTTTGTATTGTCAGGTAGTGTCATTTCATGGCAATGTAACAAACAAAAAACTGTGGCATTGTCGAGTACAGAGGCAGAGTACATGGCATTGTCTGAGGCGTGTAAAGAAGCGATGTACTTAAAATATTTGCAATTTAAAATAACAAATAGAATGTATAGTATTGTTCTGCACAATGACAATCAGAGTGCAATTAAATTGGCCATTAACCCTGTTTTTCATAAAAGGTCGAAGCATATTGATGTGCGATATCACTTTTGTAAAGAGAAAATTGCAAATAATATAATAAAATTGGTATATCTGCCTTCAGCTGAGATGCCAGCAGATGTCTTAACAAAAGCATTGAATGTTGCAAAGCATTATTATTTTTTTTAATTATTGGGAGTACAAGCTGAATAGATTTTTGTTAGAAATAGAGTTTAGTTTGTTATATTTTGATATAGTGGGGGTATTATCTATGATAATATCAAAATAGTATGCTATTAGTACTGCCACCTATAAATATTGTAAATATACATTATTAAATAATAAATTGGTCACTCCTTGCTCTGGATACAATGTGTGTTTTACTTATAGTTACAATTAGAAATTGACGAAAAAGAGCATTTATTTGTAGAGGAGGCTCAGCGAACGCGGCTAAGGCATTTAGATAAATGGATTCATAATGACCAAAATCTTCATCGTTATTTTCATCTAGAACAGAATATATCTATGTTAAATGAGCTGTATTCTGAAAAGGCAGTGACGACCTGTTTTTTTTAATCATAAGCGCCTGTATAGAGGCTTTGTCGATATCCTCGGACTCGGCAAACTTACTTAGGGCCGATTTTTCAATCCTCAGTTAAGTCATCGAATAACTATCTAGCAAGTAAAATATCTGGTTGTTTATCGGGCGAATAAATATTTCTAGTTTTTCAATAGTGAATTAACTAGAGAATAGCTATCTGGGGTGTATGCTCGCCAACTTCACACTATTAATGTGCAAGCAAGATGAACATGTAGGTACAGTATTCACCGGGTTAAACAAGAATAGTTTTGACATTTGTTGACATTTATTGCAATACCAAACATAACCTTAAATTCGCCGAATTTGTCGCTTGAAAACCTAACATTCCATATTACCGTGCTATTTATTAAATTTGTGTTATCAAAAATGGAAACAATTAAGAAATGCGAGCGAGCTGTAAACTTTAATAGCACGGAAGTGCGATTATTGACTGAACTAGTGACCAAACATAGGTTAGTAATTGAAAATAAAAAAAACAGACGCTGTGACAAACAAAGAAAAAGGACGATGCTTGGAATAAAATTGCCACCACATTTAATGCTGCAACAAGTCAAGCTGCAGTACGCGCTGCTAAAACATTAAAATTAAAATATGAAAGCCTAAAAAAAGGAACAAAGAAAAAGATGACTCTCCACAGACAGGAGTTGTATAGAACAGGCGGCGGGCCTTGTACTGCTCCTGACATCAACGATGTGGATGAGAAAGTGCTGGCAATATGCTCTAATATATCTGGATTAGATGCACGTACAGACAGTGATAATATTGCAGGTATGTCATACACCTTAAAGTACCAATACTTTTCCTACAAGTTCCTGAATTTAATTCAATTTATCTTTTTCTAGATTTATTACTGCCAGTGGAATGTGAACGTCAGGCAGTCAATGTGATACACATTGGAGATGGCATGATAGAAGAAACTAGGTACTGGTATGTTTGTAATACATAATGATACAATTTGTGCCACCTTATACTACACTGAACTTTGCCCAATTTCTGTAATACACCACACCTCTGGAACACACAGCTTCTATGTACAGCGGGTATGACATAACGGGTTCCCAACAATCTGGTACTGGTTAAGTGTAGTTTGCCGGTGTTCAAATGTATTATTATTGATATGTTCATTATTTTGTTTCATATAGCAATGGTCCTCAGTTAAATGAATCATTTTATATTGTTGATAATGATGAAATTAATAAAAGGTACATATAGTTTTCATAGTCAATTTTTATAAGGTTTTGTAAATTAGTTTTACCCTTCCTTTAATTTCCAGTCCAAACTAGTTTCACACAAATTTTCACAATGGTGTAGATAGTGATTAAAATGACATTTTATCAATTTTTTTTTTTTTTGCAGATTATCAAAACAAATGGGGTACATGGACCCCAAAATCATTAAAGTCAAAGCTGTCACAAGCACTTAAACCTAATAGAGCTAGTGTGACTGCAAAACTAGATCAGTTAAGTGTAGCACGATTAGAGTTGGTGCATTATCTATGATAATATCAAAATAGTATGCTATTAGTACTGCCACCTATAAATATTGTAAATATGCATTATTAAATAATAAATTGGTCACTCCTTGCTCTGGATACAATGTGTGTTTTACTTATAGGTTATGGGCTCTATGTTTTTTGTAAAAAAGTCTATGTGAATACCAGTAAAAGTTTAATAAAACAGGGGGTCAATTCCACTAATATCTAACAATAATCTAACTGTTTCGTTTATGTTTCGATTCAGTTTCGACCATTAGGGTTTTTGGTATTATACTATTTTAAAACTAAAACTGATAAGGAACCGCAACGTAACTACAACGACATTGTAACGTGAACACGGCGCCTAACCAGCGAAACGAATTTGTGATACCATAAGACAAAAGGAAAAAACTTCTAAAATATAAAATTACGTTTTGCTTGTTTTAAATAAATTAAAAGCTCTGCTTGATTGCAAATACATCTTATCTACGTAAGGGAAACAATATTAAAACATAGAATTGAATAAAACATTAATATAATGAAATCCTTTACGCTGATTATATTGCCAACATAAAAAATCTGTTGATTCAAAATAGCTGACAAGGCGCGAAAAACAACATAGGTACTCGTACTTCGTGAAAGTTTTATTTTGTTGGATAAAGCCGGTGAGTGCCAAATAAACTTTTATTCTATTCTACTTTCATACAGATTGAACATATAAATAACTAATTGGATTGGTTTCGTTAATTAATACCCCAATTATTTTTAGATATGGAAGAAAACCGAAGGAGGCCTACCTCTGTGAGACAGTTGGAGCTCCTCATAGATAGAGTTTCTGGAGGACCACACAGATCTCGCACGGGGCCGAATTAGGTCCAAAGAAGGTCGCGCAGTTGCCGACAGGCTATGGTTTAGGATCGCGGACATTTTAAATGCATTTTAATTTCATAAGGAGTGGGCTAAAGCAAGTATAAAATGTATTATTAATGAAATACAGTTCATAGGAACCTATTCTTAATGTGAATTAGTATGTATATTTTTTTTATTTCAGTTTTGGAATGACTATAAGTGTCGGATTCGAAATAAGTTGGCTAATATAAGAAGGAGCCAAAGTGGCACAGGGGGCGGACCTAATGAGGCCCCACAATTGAGCCCTTCGGAACAAAGAGTGGCATCGGATGTGGGCCCTTTACCTGGAGTCCGTAGGGACCCAGTCATTGACTTTGAAGTATGTAACTATTTTATTAAATTATTACAAAATGTACAATTTATAAGCTCATTTAATTTAACAATCTACTTTTCAATTTTATATCAAGAGTCAAGCGGAAGAACCTATGCTGATGGTGCCCCAGGATGAAGAAATGCCTGTGATTATAGTACCACAGGATCAGGATTCACAAATGTAAGTACAGTATGTACAAGACAATAAAAAAAACAGTTTATGATAAAAAAAAGGTTTAATTCATACAACTTAATTTCTTAACATACCAGTATACAAAATAACCTAAACACATTATATTATCTACTATACAAAACAATGTTTACTGCTGTATTTTACTACAATTGTGAATTATAATTTCAGAAACCTATCAAGTTTGCCGCAATGGGATACTGACCAGACTCTAGATTCTCTTGCTGTAGAGCAACCAGGCACCAGTAATAGTGGCAATGTGCCTGACCCACCACACATTGGTGACCCACCAAACTTGGTTGGCCAAGTGACTACTGAAAATGAGCCGGACCAACCAAGCACGAGCCAAAATGTAGAACAACGAGGTTAAATTTATTCATATTTATATTCATTCATCATACTTCAAGTATTATAAATTTATAGTATTTTTAGGACACAGCAATGTAAATTCAAAATATTTGGTTACAAAGAGATAATAAACGGAGCGATAAAAAGTATTACAGAGAGCCATGAATCTTGATTTTGTCTTTCTTTCAGACCGCACCTCAAGGAGAGAACGGAGATCCATTAGGCCACGTGCACGTGCTCAAAATCAGAGTAAGTTGTCATTTTAAGTAAATTTTAGGAGTGTACATGTATAAAAAAAATTGAATACAAAACTACAGCAGATATTAATTTTAGCTAGAACAAGTGCTCTCAGCGAAGCTCAGGCATCTGTAGCACGTATAGAAGAAATGCTTGCTAGGACAGAGATGACAGCAGCCATGGCCAATCAGAGGCAGGCTGAGAATTTTGCTCAGCTGATGCCAATTTTGTCTAGCATTGCAGATTCATTACGAGTATTAGCAGAGAGATATATGAGAGGTAACGAGAATAATTAAAATAGTTTCACACAGTAAATTCAGTGGTACTCTTATGTAAGAGAATATTAAATAAAATTTCTATTAGTATTATATTATATGTACCAAAGTCTAACATAAATTTTTTCATAAAAATGTCAACTTCCCTTAATGTCCCTTTTCCCAAAATGACCCCATTGTTAAAATTAAGCGTTATAACCCACCGTCGTCAAGAAATGTCACTACCAAATGTATTATGTTGGTCACATTTAGACGATCTTGTTTGTCCAGAAATTAATTGAACTAATTGACATTAACTTAATTAAATTAATTGAACTAGATTATTATCTATTCGTTCTTGACCATTTTTCCTCCGACATATTTTGTAATAAAATTTTATATTATCAAGTTAAAAAGAAATTTAAATAAATAAAGAAAGTCTCTAAAAATTTGAAAAATGTTGCATAAACTAAACGAAACTATCAAGAAAAATATTTATCTCACAAAAGTGGGTACTTTTGAAAAAATATGTATTTCATTGACATTTTATTCTATTCAATGGTGTCGTGTATACTTACGTGAGACAGTTTAATTTTGTTGTTTGTGACGTGTTTTTATTAATAACTTGAAAATGAGTGAGGAATTAGACTTCATATGTAACCAAAAAGAAAATCAAACATTAATATGGAAGGGATTTCAGTACAACAAAAACAAAACTAATAAAGACAGAACGTTATGGCGATATATTACTAAAACCGTATGTAAGGAAATCAAAATATTTTTATTTCACATAGGCCTACATGGGCACTTATAAAACGTCGAGAAAAGATGCACGGATGTAATGCATCATTGACATTAGATAAAAGCAGGAAAATTGATTTAAGAGAATCAACGCATACTTGTGAACTTAATATTGTTGTCATCAATATTAAAAAAGAAAAAATAAGGTTGAAGAAGTAAGTGTGTGATAATTTAGGGCCGATTCAAAAAAAATTGCGAATCTACTTTGGTAGACCTAAGCAATGAGAATCGTGATGATCGAGACTTGATACCAACAATTCGTTCCTTCACTTATTACTATCGTCCTCTTAAAAGGACGGCGCATAAACAAAAATCTTGTACATAATGAGGGTAAAGTAAACAAATATTTTTGGTGACATTTGAAAGTTGGATTGTGTGGCAGTACAATATAAGTATTGTGAGTGGTATAACGCATTATTATTAATCAGTTTTGGAGCTTTTGTTTTTACGGTAAATTTATCATGACTGATATGAGGCGAGTTATTTTATTATTATTAAAAAATCGGTTTTTTTGACAATGAAAAATAAAACTTTCACAGCTCTGCTAAGTAAATTAAATTAAATATAAGTACCAACTGTCATTTTTGATACTTTTTTTTGGTGCAACATTTGGTTTTCTTTATAAAGCCCAATAGCAATATCTACTACTACTTGATACAAACCATTTTTTTGTTTTGTCAGGAGAGTTTTTGGAAGAGGATGGGAGTCGCAACTTCATGAAATCATGGAAGAATTGGAATTTGATGCAGAGGCTTCTATTTCTGACAGCATCACATTTTTTCTTACTACGGGAAAGGGGTTTGAAGGCCATCGGAACAATCAGAGAAAATCGCGTATCAAAATGTCCGCTTCCAACAAACAAAGAATTCAAGAAACTGATCGTGGTTCTCTGAAATACAAAGCACCAAGAGCTGAAGAAATTATTGTGTGTAAGTGGAATGATAATAGTGTTGTAATAGTGGCTTCAAATGCTGCTAAAGTTTTACCACTGAGCAAAGTAAAACGGTTTTCACAACATGAGAAAAGGTATGTACAAGTCGATCAGCCAGCCTTGATAAAGGTGTATAACGAAAACATGGGAGGTGTAGACAGGTCAGACCAAAATATTGGTTTATACCGAACATCGATACGAGGTAAAAAATGGTATTTCCCATTGATATGTCATGCACTAGACATGGCAGTTCAAAATGCTTGGCAACTATACCACATCGATGGCGGAGATTATGATCATTTGCAATTTCGTAGAAATATTGCAACTTCTCTTCTAGAAACATATCGTAGAACGGAAAACAGAAAATCAGGTCGCACTTCACAAAACTATTACCAAAATTCTCGGTATGATATATTTTATCTGTACTTTTTTCATGATTTTATGTAATAATTAAACGACACTAAAGACACTTCGTATTTTCTTTTGATTTACTTGAACAAGTAGTACCTACATATTACTAATGTCCTTTTAAAAGGACACCCATTTCCCGGTTTCCCAGCAGGTTTTTTTTTTTGCATTTTTCCTAATCATCTGATGATACAAGGATACATATATCTGAATTTCATTGCAATCGGATACAAAAAGTCTATTCAGTAACAGCACTGTCGCTAAAAAAATAATGAGAACGCCAGGTTCATGCTACTATGCCGATGGGACGTTTAAATCGGCTCCAAAACCTTTCTATCAAATGTTTGTATTGGTTTGAGGTTCTCTCCCTCAAACGCCCGGTCTCCTCCTTCGCTAGCATGACTGCTTCGTAGAAGGAGGTGACCGCTTCCCATTTCGCTCCGCTCCGGACCATAGACTGAACCTGGGCCGGACGCGAGAGATCGCCGCCGCCGATCGCCTCTACGAGGGCACGGCGGTGCTCCGCCTAAGTTGGGCAGACCACCACTGTGTGCTCCACCGTGTCTTCCGGGCGATCGTCACAATGGTGACACCACCCGGGCGTTTCCTCCCGCCCGATTATGTGCAGGAACCTCCCGAAACTTCTGTGTCCGGTGAGGACCTGCGTCAGGCAGGCGGTAGGTGAGAAAGCCATGACGCCTCTCCAGCCACTCCTCAAAGAGATGACTTACCGCCACTATTGTGTATAGCCTTATACCAAAGAATCCGTATTATTTTTTATATAAGATAAAAAAAAGAAAGCAAATATTGGAATGGACGTATACAGGATTCCCATTTTAAGCAGACCAATCGCAGAAGAGGCTCAGAGATATTGAGTTCGATAGACAATATGCAAGGTAATTAAAACAATTACAAGGAGATCATCTCAAAATTCTTTTTTTTTTTAAGAAACTGATATTTTTGAGACTTGCTTTCCTTTATCAAAATACTTAATATATAAAATGCTTAAAGGTTCCGCAAGTACATCTATGTTGTCTTTTATTGCAGAAATATTTATGTCATCATAACCACAGGATTTTTTATTATTCATCATTTTTATTAATTTAAAAACCTCTGGTGGAGTGACAGGTTCTAGGACAAGGCCATTAGTTACTCTTTTTGTACTTTTATTGAATTATTATTATTGAATATCCATATCGGTATCTGTGCATATAGTAGTGGACGAGCTAAGTTGGAACTGATGGGGCAGATACCAAAATAATCTCACTCCGCCGGCACAATTTTTAGATACAATAATTCGACATGATATTGAGGATGAAATGGATCAAGAAAGTAAAAAAATGTGTTTTTACCTATTTAATAAAGTCCAATAAAGCATATTAATGTGTTTTTATTATTTCCCAAGAACCAATACTAACGTCACTGTGACAGACGGTCGTATAACAGTAAAACCAAAGTCTAATAACAACCTTTTAAAAATAAAAGTAAGATTTCTTTACAAAATACTATCTAATTAAAGTAATTGTACTCGTATATTGACGACTTTTTAAAATCTTCAAATGCAAATATCTTAAGTTCGATATCACTTAGGACAAAAATAATTGAACATATATATGTACTTGTCATAACACAATAAAAATACACGAAAATGATTCGTGGCCGCTAAAAAAAGAATGACGCCACTAGTCCATACAAAGCTACTCAAACCCCTTTGGATCCAATACAATTATATGTTTTAAGAATCAACAATACGACATATTGTCCGACAACTGGTACAGTGAGAGGTCAAAAGATATCGAAGAAGAAGAACGTCGTATTTTAAAGGCTGCTGGTGAAATTTTATGACGACACATCCGAACGCAGGCTTATGATAATAAAATGTATCCAGCTAGTGATCAAATGTTTAACAACGTTCATGAGACAATACCGAAATCTCTATCATTTTTTTTTGTCAGAAATTATTCTAAATGATAAAAGAGGTAAACCAGAGTATATGAATCATTATGAAACGAAATGCACCTCAATAGCTCATGCGATAATATCTGCAGTAAGGCCTCGTTCATTCATATCACCACTGCATGTATCTTTAGCTGTTACCCTGCATAGAAAATTTGGCTCCAAAAAAATTATAGAAATATGTAACGCTTTGGGCTTTTGTAGATCATACAAAGAAGCAATAATTTATGAAGCTTCTGCAACCTGAATGGGGCTGGAAATATGAATGCGGAATATTGACACCGCAAACAATGACGCAACGACCAGCTCCAGAATCTTTATTAAAAATTATTTTTTGCTCATGCAAAACAGGATGTGGAGCATCTTGTGGGTGCAGGAAAAGTGGATTAAACTGCACTGCAGCTTGCTTAGAATGCAATGGTGAAAGCTGCACTAATCCTTCACCTATAATCTATCTAAGCTTTGTTTACTGTATGTTGTGTACATAGCCTAGTATTAACGTTATTATTTATGTGTACGTCGCCTAAAAGTATGACAATGGAACGAACAGTGACATCCCACGTCAAAAGATGTGAGAGAATTTCTAGCCACGTTAAAATTATAATAATTTACTTTTATAGAGATTAAAGTAATTAATAAGGAAAATAGAAGAAGTAAACTTAATTGAAGTGACACAGTGTCGATCTACTAATACTGGAAGTAAAAACCTTTAATTGTCGATTTTTCTATTTTAGGTTAGTACATCGTACGTTTATACATGTGTTTTCCATTTGGTTGTTGCATTTAAGTTATGCTAACATAAAACTTTTCTATTTTAGATAAATCAAACTGCGTTTTTTTCCGTATCGTCCAACATATTATATCTATATCAACGAGATCGACGACGACGACAATAATGTTCAATGATGTAACAGTGTGTATAGTTAATGATATTTTTTTTTGTAATTTATTTTTTACGATAATCTAATAAGTAACATTGAAGTTACTCTGCACATATAATTTATTACAAATAAAATTAAATTTTTCACTATAAACACTTTTTCCCCCTTCCGTCTCTCATTTTTCAGTAAATTGTTGTAAATAAAAAACGGTCAATTTTTTGTTTTTAACTTTTTTATTTGAGGTTTTAATAATGCAGTCTCATACTTGATATACAGATTCATTGACTGGTCCTGGGTTCCGAAGGTTGACCATTTTTATGCCTCACGGCACTCTACTACATGTCAATATCAAAAAAAATTGAGTCACACACAGGGAACTGATTTCTTGAAAATAGTTCTGTTAAAGTGCCGTATTTGTTTCCTAATTTGTATAACCCCTTGTCCTTACATTCAAGTACAACCATTAACACATTCGGAAAGTCGCCTCTACCTCTGTCCACGTCAGGAATTTTAACTCAGACTGTATCACCGACTTTACATGGGGAAAACTTTACATTTGATGAAAACTTTACATTTGATGAAGCCGTCATTTTTATAGCTTGTTTTACCAAACCTTCCTGTGCGCCTTTCCTGTTAGTGTCAATTTTTAGTTTCTTTTCACACAGCTTACATTTTTCTCCTCATTCTGGTCACAGAGCCCGCAATATGTCATTTCTTTTTTTTCTGGCGACTTCCTGATGTTGATGGCTCATTTTCTTTAGTAGCTTCGTCACTCTCATCATCAACTAACTCTCTAAGAATTTTCTCAAGATCTTCCTCACTTTCCATATTTGCAAGGACTTCAGGTGGTAGATCAGATGATTTCAGCCCGATCTTTACACCAGAACCGAACATTGCCTGGTACGGCGATCTTTTAATTCCGTGATGGTAAGCTCTATTTTTCATTAGCTGAATAAATCGTAAGCCTGCTGACCATTTTTGGCAGTTCTGGTCAGCCATCCAAGTCATAAGCATTTTTTCGATGTCTTGATTGGCACGTTCAACACTACCTTGTGACTGGCCGTGTCGTAGTTTCCCATGCAAAATCTTCAAACCTGGCCACATCTGTGTTAAACTTTCCACAACTAGATTCGCGAACTCTCTGCCATTGTCGGATTGAAGTATTGAGGGTTATCCAAAGATACAAAATATATCAAGTAATTTCTTTGATACTTCTTCCGCAGTCTTACTTTGTAACGGATGAAGTTGTACGAATTTCGTGACACCTCACGAAATTCGTACAACTTCATCCAAGTTTATCTAGTTTATCAGGACCACCGTCCTGATAAACTAGTATAAACTTGTAGTCACCATCTGAGTTTGTCTGCATGTCTCTCAAATCTACTTGGCAACGGCTGTTTAGCTCGATAGATAAAATAGGCTTTACAACAAGGCCTTTTTTGGTAGATTTTTGTTTCATTTGACATGGCTTACATAAACGAAGATACAAAAGAATCGCTTCCTGAGTAATATTTGCATACTTCTTTTTAGCTTCTGCAACCATTCTGTTTCTTCCGCCGTGCCCAACACACATATGTATTTCATGAAGAACATTAAACAAGTCTTCATTCTTGACTAAATATTAGATATTTTCGGAATTTTCGGTGCTCAACACAGGAGAAATTAACTTTTCGATGTCGCCAATACAACAAACATCGAAGCGCTTCAAACGGCGATATTGTAACGTAGAACGTTTCGTGGATATTTTGGCAGCTTTAACGTCTTCTATAAACTTGGAATACTGCACATCATTCATAGAGCTTTGATTTTCACCATGTTTTGTGGCTAATAAACACTGAAACTGTTCCAAAAAACTTGACTTCATAGTCTGTAGGTCTTCATTCATAGCCATTCTGAATTTGAACGTATGAGTGCGCAAAAACAAGAAAGTACGTCTGTTTTGCACAACGGCACAACGCGTACTAAACTCACTCTGCTAAATGTATGAAGCGCCTATTGAGCACCATAAAGATACATCAAGAAATAGTCCCTATAGTGTTCGAGAGAATAAAAAAAACTATGTCGGAAAAAAAAAGACAACGACCGGTTGGGTTCTCTAATATTTGACGAGATGTCCTTGACACCACAGGTCAATTATAATGCCCAGCAAGATGTGTTGGAAGGCTTTGCCTGAAGGCAAAACATAACAAAATTGCTGACCATGTCTTGGTTTTTATGGTCAAAGGTATAAAACAAAACTTTAAACAGCCCATAGCTTACACACAACCGGGCTAAACAAAGTAGATTTAAAAAATATTATAATAGATGTCATAAAACATGCTCAAAGGTCGGGTCTTAAAATAATAGGGGAAAGGCACCGTATATCGGATAGTTGCGCAAATTCGGATAGTTGACTATCTCGAAATATTCATAAAGCGACATCTATTTTTAATTTCATATACTTATTGGTAATCGTAAAACAGCGCCACTGCAGAAAGTGTGACAGTTTAGAAACTAAAACGACGGAACAGTGAGCGGACGCAACTTCTCTCGTACGTGAAAAAAATATTATTGTGTATAAAAGTGTTGTTTTCATTGAAGTAAGTACAATTTATTTTTGTCATTGCTAGGTTTTATTAAGGGTAGCAATTATTTTGTTGTTTAAACGCATTTTATTGCAGAAAATAGCAATGTTTGAAAAGTTGTAGTTGTTCTTATTCAGCCATGTTAAATCTCAATATCAGATACCTACGCGTGCCCAAAATCGGATATCCGATATAACGCGCCTCATTTTTACATGTTGTAAAATTTTGGTTGTCCATGTCATTACAATGTTTTATGTTTTTCTTTCAGTTTCACCATGTCTTCAAGATTAAATAGAAAAACATGGGATAGCAAATCCATGAAAATTGCCTATCTTGCTGTTAAAAACAAAGAAATGGGATATCTTAAGGCTTCGAAATTATATGGTGTTCCCAAAAGCACTTTAGAAGACTATGTTAAGAGTCCCAAGGACATAGATGAGCTCCTGGCAACTAAATTAGGCAGAAAACCTACATTTAACAAGGAAATAGAAGAAGAATTAGTTGAATACTGCCTTGAGATGGTAAAAAAATACTATGGGCTTCGGGCAAATGATATAAAACACATTGCATTTGAACTCGCTGTAAAAAATAACATTCCGCATCAGTTCTCCCACAAGGGTCAGGCTGGAAAAAAGTGGCTTGCTAGTTTTTTGAAGAGGCACCCACAACTCGCTTTTAGAACACCTGAAGCTACCACAGCTTTGAGAGCAAGGGGTTTTACTATGGAGAAGGTGACACACTTCTTCGATGAAATATTGGGTCCTGAGATGGAAAAAATAAATTATGATCCCATGCGTATTTTTAATGTGGATGAGACGGGAGTCACTGTTGTTCAAAAGAAAATGGCAAAAGTAATTTGTTTGAAAGGACAAAAGCAAGTTGGTGGAATCACTTCTGCAGAGAGAGGGGCTCTTGTGACTTTAGTATTTTGTATGGGAGCTTCCGGCTTATTTGTACCTCCATTGTTTATTTTCCCTAGAGTAA
This sequence comes from Ochropleura leucogaster, assembly GCA_958449745.1. Taxonomy (NCBI): domain Eukaryota; kingdom Metazoa; phylum Arthropoda; class Insecta; order Lepidoptera; family Noctuidae; genus Ochropleura; species Ochropleura leucogaster. The sequence continues at coordinate 16,845,231 of OY288215.1, read as the reverse complement.
ATATGAAGAGAGATTTGGAAGATGGAGCACCACCTGGTTCGAAGTTCGATGTGCATAAATCGGGGTGGATTCAGCTACACATCTTCACAAAATGGTTTCAACATTTTATTGATTGTGTTAAACCCTGCAAAGAAAAACCGGTTATTCTTTTGTTAGATGGACATTATTCGCATACAAGAAACATCGATGTGATAGACCTAGCTAGAGAAAATGGTGTTATCCTCATTTCAATTCCGCCACATACCTCACACAGGTTACAGCCGCTAGATGTAGGATTCATGGGACCATTTAAGAAGTTCTACCATCAAGAAATAGAATCGTGGTTAAGATCTCATCCAGGACGGGTAGTAACAGCATACCAAGTATCAGAGTTAGTCGGCAAAGCATTTCTGCGTGCTCAATCAGCTGAGATAGCTGTTAATTCATTCAGAAAGTGTGGAATTATTCCGTTCAATAAAAATGTCTTCAGAGACGAGGATTTCGCCGTCGAGGACTCTCCGGGTGATATCAGCAACGCTTCTGAAGCTACGATTAATGATTTTCCAGTTTGTAGCCGACCATCGACTCCACAACCGAGCACATCTGGATTGCAAAAGTCCACCGGGTCAATTACGCCTTTACTTTTCAAAGAACCTGCGAAAACGATGTCAAAGTTGATTGTGTCACCACAGATAATTAGCCCTATTCCTGCTATTCAAAGAAAACCTAGGATAAACAGCAGAGAGACCAAGCCTACAGTTTTATCAAGCTCGCCATATAAAACAACACTGGAAGCACAAATAGAAAAAAGAGATGGACCTCTTACAAAAAAAAGAACAGCGCCAGTTAAAGAGACCAAGGGGAAAAAGAAGACGGAAAAAAAGAAAGTTTTAAAAGTAAACAAGAAAGATGTTTCTGATTCAGAAGATTCAGAAATAAATATGATTTTAGAAAGTGATGGCAGCGAAGCTAACGATGATGATGCCGAATGCACTTATTGCAATATGGCCTTTTCTACTGACAGTCGAGGGGAACGATGGATAAGATGCCTTGCATGTCGTCGCTGGTGTCACGAAGAATGCGCTGGAGTAGAAGATCATAGTGTTGTGGACTTTGTCTGTGATTTATGCCTAGCTTAGAAAAAAAACAAAAACTAAACATTCAAAACTTTTCTGAAGAGATAATTATCTCTTCAGAAAAGTTTTGAATGTTTAGTTTTTGTTTTTTTTTTATTTGAAAGGTTTATTAAGCCGTTAGTAGTCCCCACCTCAAAGATTAATACTAATTATATTTAAGTGAAATTTTTGAAGATAGGAGGCAATATGCGCCTACCTAATCGAAATAAACAAAATAAAGACTGATTTTAATAATTAATAAGACTGATGATTGTTAATAAATGAATACAATTTAAAAATTATGCACCTCGTTTTATTTAAAACTTTTTTAAATAAAACGAGGTGCATAATTTTTAAATTGTATGTAGTCGCCTAATACCAGATATGGTAATTGGGCCCTATTATCGGATATCCGATTAAGGGAAACCTTTTTAAAAACCATAATTTCTGCCGATTTTTGTAAAATAAATATAACTTTAATAAATTAAATGGAATGCGTTTAATAGTTACTGGTTTCGTATAGAATATAAAATGCAGATAGTGAAAATGTCAACTTTTAAGGTCTGAGCTAATATTTACTATTTTTTATAATCTTTAAAACAAATGTGTCCGATAATCGGTTCCTCTCCCCTAAATACAGTCTGTGACCAATGCACTGTAAATGTCGGTGCTATAACGGATTTGATAAATGTAACGAAAGCAAAATACTTAAGACAGCAAAAAGAATGGCGGTATGACCATTTTCTAATTCATGGAAAAATTAAAATACCTATATTTGATGTTCCTCATTTAATTACAGGAATAAGAAATAATTTAATTACCAAAGATTTAGTGTGTAAGTCCAACAACACAGTAAAAACTTCAAAACAGTAAAAAGTTCACGCCGCCGACAAATCTTATGGTGAACTAAGATTATTACATAAATTGACGGAAGAACATATAAATCCAGACAAATTAATGAAATGAGGGTCAAATCTGCAACCCAAATATTTAGCCATAGCGTTGCTGTGGCTACCGAACATTTGTCGGCCACGGGAGATCTACCAAATGATTGCAAACAATTAATAGAAATTACTTTGTTGTTGGACAACTTATTTGATACACTAAATGTAAGCACATTTTGCATTCCCAACGGAAAAAAATATAAGGGGTCTATTAAAAAGCACTCACCTCATCATGAATTATGGAGGCAAGCTAAATTAATTTTAAAAACTGTTAAATTTAGATATAATAAAACTACTGGAAACAAAACTCGATTCATCGAAACAAATATTCCATCTGTTATTAATTTAATTAAAACGATTGAAGGTATGGAAACCATTTGGAATATTGTTTCCCAAAGATATGGTTTTGATTACCTTTTGACAAGAAATTTGAATCAGGATCCAGTGGAAAACTTCTTTGGGAACATCAGAAGTTATGGGGCAAGAAATAATTCTCCGAACACCATCGCTTCTGAAGGTGCATATAAAGCACTGTTATTAAATAATTATAACTCGCCTCATTCAGGGAGAGCAAACTGTGAAGACGACTCAAACAAGTGTCTTCAAACTCTTGAGTTCTTCTTCACAGAAAAACAAGATTGTAATAATGATACTTCTGATGATCCCAAAAAAAACAATACAATTGAACTTAATGAAGACCTTTTAAGTATTAATAGGGATACTGATGCAGGTCAGAGGAATTATGTATGTGGCCGGGTCCTGACAAAATGTCTAAAAATGATTGTAAAGACTTGTCAAAACTACAGGCAAAACCTTATCGATAAGGGAGTCCAAAATAGAAATTTATTCATTAAAGCTAAGGAGTATAGGAATAAAAAATGGTTATGCTATCGAAGTAAAGAAAATTGTTTCCATGACCTACAAAATTTAATAGTGGCATATTTAAAAAAAAATTGCCTGGGAAAAAAATAAAACAGAACATTACATTAACAGCAGATGTAATGGTCGATTTTCCATTCAACTGCACAACGAATAGAGAAAAATTTTATGAATACTTCCATAAATGTTATTTTATACAGCTGGTGCAGATCGATTAACTGAATTTTGTCCGGAAAATTAACCTACAATGGTGATGATCACTTAAAAATTGCTGCGCAACAATATTATGATAAACATAAACATTATAAAAATAAAAAATGAGTACTTAATATTTAAACATTTGTTTTATTGTCCCACCCTATTATTATTATTTTTACCTTTTACTCGATCGGTCCTGCTTTTGTTGTGGCAAAATGAAATGAAGACCCTACAATATACTTAATTTTAAAAAGTGCAGTGTAGAGTTATGTTAGTTTTGCTACAACAAAAGCAGGACCGATCTAGACAATAAAAATAAATTTTATCAAAGCTAGTAATTATTTCCGGAGCCAATATCCAGATGTCGCTGATTGTCAAACAGGTTTGCTTCAAATCAAATCAAATCATTTATTTCAATTAGACCATTACAGGCACTTTTGAATGTCAAGAAACAAAATGAATCTACAGTCCCGGTCACAAGGCATAATAACATGTGAAAGTACTGCAGTTGCCCATTCCAAAGCGTTGATCTCTATGGAGAAGAATGGGCAAGAAACTCCATGGACACTCTTTTAAATTCTAATATTTTTACAAAATAGTATTTACATCATTCGTGTTGAGATTATAGAAATATGTGAGAACGATGTAGACAGACGTGCACAGTAAGAGCATCCAGAGTAAATAAAAAACAAAATTCAATTTAAATCTAAATAAATTAAAAATGACCGTGGTAGTTAAAAAATGACCAGTCCCAACTGACAGCGCCCGTTCACGAACATGACGTATGGATCAGCCCCATTCAGCTCGACCATTTTGAAGGGAGCTAAATGACCCGACACACCCGCCACCATCAGCGAGACATTTAAGTGAGCATGACACTATTAACCACCAGGGCTTCGTCAAGTCAATGATAATACATAGCACTCACATATGGGCTTAATAATTATACAATACTAGAGAATTGATTCTATACATTTTACAAATTGCCATGAGAGGGCTCTCTTTACCCTATATATATCTATACTCTTTGACTAAACTCAAAGCGTAAGAGCAAACACGGGTGTACGGGAGTTGGGGCGGCAGGGGCGCGCGAGCGCGACGCGTCTCGCGTGAGCCAGGCGCCTGTTACTTGTTTCAACTTGTTCGCATCTAGTTTTATCCAACAGGGAATGGCTGGACCTAGTTGTAGACGGCATGATGAAGGCTAGACCTAGTTTTACCTGAAAACAATCGGCTCGTACTAGGTTTAACCGAGAGTAAGTGCTACACCTAGTTCTAACCGGCTAAAACTAGGTGTAGCCGCATTTCGGGTATTAGCCGTAACATATACACATTGGTCAGCTTTACTGTTGACAAAGCCAAATCTCTTAACCCTTAATTTGGAAATGTGCCTTTAAAGATACGGCAACTTTAAAAAAATCTGTAACATTATATATTCATATTTTTTTGAATCGATCGATTTGACCTTAAAGATTGATACAGACCATCACTAGAAAAAATAAGTCTGTTGCATTTTGAACGACTGGACATCCCTATTTACGTCAAACTCGAAAAATGCAGAGCACGAGGAGTAACAAAGCTGTAAGTTTTATTGATTTCTTTTTTTTTATATGTAACAGTGCCAGTTTTTTGTTAAATTATATGTATATTGAAATATACGAACGATCTAAATGAAAATCTAGTATAGAAATGTATTCTCAAAGCTGTGATATGTTTTCAAACTTCAACGTGCCTTTAAATATACTTTGCCAAAGAGCCGACTAAGTAGTAAATTACGACATTGTGGTTTAAAACTTACATTGCCAAGGACCCTCATAAGTAATGTTTTATTACAATGTGTCTTTAAAGTTACGTTGCCAAAAGTTAATCAAGTATCGCACGTTTTGTATCTTATGGTGTTTACATAAGAAATCAAAATCAGACGCACGTGAGACCCCATTGTATGTGAGGCTCCTTAGGGTGAAATTAATGCTTTATTTGAATATATTTTTTGTCTATTTTTTGCATGTTTTCAGACAATTAATCATGGTGTTCGGTTTGCTTGGGTTTCGGTTTGGTTGCATGTGTTGTTTTTTTGTTTGTAGGTACTCCAACGAGCTAGGTCTAAGCGCATTTTAGCGTTGATCCCTGCAAGAAATTCACAATCAGACGACAGTGACACAACAGACTGTGAAGAAATCATACCTCCATCAGATGATGAGACCTACTGTAGTTCCTCAACGCCTTCTCTAGATTCTTCTTTAGATCGGATGAACCTATTCGACAGTGTTGGATCTGAACATGATGCACCTATATCTCCGGCATTGCAAAACGCCCCCACTATGCCTTCCTCTTCTATGATGCAAGATATACCTTTTTCTCCAGTGTTACAAGCAGTATTTCCTTCTGAAAACGAAACCGATTACAACTCAATACCATCATTATCTTCAATTCCATATTACCTTCACCAGCAGTACAGTCACCCCTAAGCTTGCAACCGACTCCAAACACATCTCAACCCCTGCAAAAACAGATAACCACAAGTTCTGTAAGGCGTGAACGAAACAACCGCCCCCGTTTAGTGGCGAAAAGAAATAAGCGCATACCCATAAATTTCAAATGGAAAAAGACACGCTTTATTCACGGGGCAACTGTTGAAGCAATGCGATTTTCTCCTCCACTTGCTGAAGTACCGTCACCTCAACATGTATTTAGTACAAAAAATAGGACGTTCCATCAATGTAACTGCGAAAGATATTGAAGAATTTGTTGCTATCCATGTTATTATGGGAGTAGTTAGAATGCCATGCTATTTAGATTACTGGAGCACACAATTAAGATATGCACCTGTTGCAGATATAATGCCAATCAAAAAATACCAATTAATTCGCAGATTTATACATTTTGTTGATAGCAATGAAGAAAGTTTGGATAGGTTTCAAAAGGTCCGTCCTGTTGTTGAAAAAGTTCGCCTAAACTGCTTGCTTTCGGCTGAAGAAGAAAATTAATTCAGTATTGATGAGATGACTCTTCCTTACAAAGGTAAAAAGGCTGGCAATCGTCGTCAATACAATGCGAAAAAACCTAAAAAAAGGCTTCAAAGCATTTGTCAGATCAGGTGTGTCGGGTTACATCTACGATTTTTTGCTATATGGAGGCGACGATACGTTTCGCAACATACAATTTACGGATAGAGAAGAAACTTTGGGTTTTGGAGGTAAAGTAGTTGTGGCACTGTGTCAATCTATCAAAAACAGACCGTGTTTTGTATACTTTGACAACTATTATACGTCCCTAGAGCTGGTGGTTTATTTGAGAAATGAGCTGGGAATATTTAGCGTCGGTACCATCAAATCGAACCGTTTACGTGGATGCCAAAATGTAATAGACAACGATAAAAAGATGAAAAAAAGAGGCTGCGGTTCATTTTATCAAATTGTTTTCAACGAAAATAAAATTGCCGTTGTCAAGTGGTTTGACAACAAACCTGTCACTTTAGTAAGCTCATTTGCAGATTCCTATCCAGTAACCAAAATAAAGAGATATTCAAAGGACCACAAAGCCAAAATAGATATCGATTGCCCCAAAGTCGTCAGACATTACAATACACACATGGGGGGCGTAGATTTATCTGACATGCTGATATATAGGACTCAAATGAAAACCAGAAGATGGTACATGGGCATTTTTGCCCAAATTCTAGACATTTGTATAAATAACGGTTGGTTATTGTATCGACGGCATTGTGCACAAAAAAATGTACAGAAAGTGTTGAATTTGAAAGACTTTCGATGTCACATTTACTTCTCACTAATTTTCAAAGAAGTGGTAGAAAGGTCTGATGTAGCGGGACCTAGCCTGAAAATAAAGAAACCAGTTAAATCCCGGCCAATAGATGAGATAAGATATGACGGTATGGGTCATCTGCCTAACCTTGAAAGTAGAGGACGTTGCAGGGTATGCAAAGATGGACAGTCCACTGTGATGTGCATTAAATGTAATGTGCGATTATGTCTAACGAAAAAACGAAATTGTTTTTACGATTTTCACGTGAAAAAATAAAACTTTAAGCATTCTTTGTGATTTTTAATAAAAATTTAAGCATTTTTTGTCATTTTATTTCAGAACCCTGATTTGGTATTGTCTTTTTTGACACACTTCCAAAAGACTATACATTCCTCTGTATTTGGCAATGTGTCAAAAAAAGACACATGATTTTCGCGTAATTACTGAAAAAATATTTTTTTTCAGTATTTTTTTTATTCCCTTACACCTCAAACAATCGGTATATAAACATTTTTGTATAAAATTTAATAAAAATGGTGCTTGCCAAATTAAGGGCCTTGCCAAATTAATTTCTTTTTTTTTGATAATAAATTAACGCTTAATTATCAGTCTGTATCTGACTATTGAAATCCTATTGAATTACTGTACGATTGGTGTAGCCACACTTGAAAATGTGATATTATTAAGTACCAAAAAACTTTATTTAAATACGTTAAAACCTTTTATATGAATAAATAAGAATGCATTCATTTTTTTTTATTTTTTTTTTCTCAATACGCGAGACTAAGCGGACGTGTTTTTCGTTGATTATAACGATATTGATTTGAGTAATTACGAATAATGTTATTGCAATAATTTGTTGAGTCAATGTTTTGTGTTAATGTCGAGTGTGACTAACAAACCTTTTTCGTTGTGAAAGATGAACTAGATAGTTTTTAGATAATCAGCGTTTTCGGTGTTAGAAGAATGTCGAACCCAGGAGATAGCCCCTTCGGCCGCAGCAAATTGGTAAGACGAAGTCCCCCACCGACGCCGCCGCATGCCGATCAAAATCAGACGAGAGAACCAATACCGCCAGCAGCCACGGAGAACGAACTACCGGCTGAAGTCGTTTCTACGTCGGAGATTCAGAGATGGCTAGGGTCCATCGACACAATTTTGACTGAAATTTGCTCGATTGTGGCGGAGGGAAAAATTAATTCCGACCAAAAACTCCGTGTCACCAATCTCTGTCGAAAAGTGAACCATGGGACATCTCAGATGGGTGTGTTGTACCAATCTCTGAAGCAAAAGTCCATCCAAGCGCACACAACCATCCAGCACCTTCAACTGCAGCAGAATGTTGCGGATTCTCTCTGTCAATTTAAAGAAGTCGTGGAAACGAAAATGAGCCGAAACGAACCAGCAAATACTTCCTATGCTAGCATGGTGAAGAAAGGCTCTGATAAATTTATACGCCCACTAAATATCAGTGCAGTCGCTATTTATCCCAGCGACAAAACTAAAACCAGTGACGACACCAAAACGTTGGTAAAAAAAATTATCTCGCCTGAGGAAATGAAACTCCATGTCCGCGGACTAAGAAAAATTAGAAACGGAGGCGTCATCATAAGCACCGATAATAAAGACGACATCGACAAATTAAAAAGCTCACAGAAGCTAGTTTCCTCAGGCCTTACAATTGAAGAGCCATCCAAACGCCGTCCTAGGATTGCTGTTATTGGTGTCCCCGTTGCTCTAACAGAAAAAGAGGTGTTTGATTGCATTTTCTTGCAAAACTTGGCCGATAAATTGCCAAACATCACTCGTGAGTCCTTCGTAGAAACTATAAAATTGAGCCATAAGTCAGGAAGTAAAGAAAGACCTACTTGCAACTACATATTGAAATAATTATTAAAAAATATTTATTAACATTGCTTAGAAGCCATTGGGGAGACGATTGGCAGCAAAATGGAGATTGTCATTCTATGTAGCGTTACTAGAAAGTACCAACCAAGACGAAGATGACGAAAATGAAGACAGAGAATGTGATTTAGAGTGTGAAGAATATCAGGAAGTAGATGATTTGCATGTTTAATAACATAATTTTTAATAAATTTAAATATAGGTAGCTACATAGGTTCGCTAAATAAAGAAACAATTTATAATTAAAGTAGTTTTATTTTATTCCTTACCTCTTCCAATAATTATGTGGGTTTAAAGAAATTCCGTCTATTAATCTGAATATTAGTTGGAAAACCAGCAAGAAGTTATTATTACAAATCTACTTTACTGTGCCAATATGTAATAACGATTTTATTTCCTGCCCAATGAAAAATCCACTGATTTTTGATTCAGAATAATGGTTTAAGTGTATAATTTTATTTATCGCTATGGTGTCCCTTAGATACAGTAAACTCCTGACGTAGACACCTGTTGCATGTACTTTACACCAAATGTATCAAGATTATTCAGTCTAATTGTGATAAAAAATCTGTGGTTGCAAATGCAGCAACATCCCAGAGAATTGGCTGCAAAGATAGCAATATCCTCGAGTTGGGTGCAGAAACAGACACATCCAAACCAAATGTCTAGTTTTTATAAAAATTATGATATTACTGTTATATCCCAATTTTTTCTTGTATTAATCACATGATTCTCTAATTTTTTATGTTTAAAATAGCACCATAATAATTATATTACTGCTTTAAAACTAAAAATTTGTTTACTGCCATTTTGGTAAAACTGGATGTTGCTACCTTTGCATCTATATGACTATAACATGATATATTGGTAAGTTTTGTTCTATGTACATTCAAAGAATCTTATAATATGTCAGTAGCTAAATAAAAAACCACATGTATTGAAGAAATTATGTTGTGTTTGTTTCATTTTAGAAGTTCACAGGAACAGAAACACAACGCAAACGTGTAGGTAGCTAATTTCACCGCCGATGAAAAAGCTTTATTGGCATAATTAATTAAAAAGAAACCAATCGTAGAATCCAAAATAACAGATGGAAAGTCGCTCACCAAGAAACAAGCAGCATCGGAATTTATAAAACAGGAGTTTAACTGTAATGCTAAGGTACACAAGGTAGGAGGCCACTATTATTGATAAAAAATAGATTGTGAATGATTTATGTTATAATTTTTATTGACTGTATATTAATGTGTATATTTCAGCGTGAAACTATAACTTTAAAAAGGGCGTGGGACAATATGAAAGCTGTCACACGTAAAGCACGTGCTACAGAAAGAGGAAACTTAACAAGGACTGGAGGTGGACCTCATGCACCTCCACTATCACCACAACATGGGGCCATCATAAGCATAGTTGTAGAGGTTGGTATTAATATGCTCTGTATTTCACGGTGACCACTTTATGGGAAAATTGTTTCTATTTATTTTAAATGTGTCCCTAATCTCTTCTAAATACATTTTTTTTCATCAGGCTGCACCTGTGGTGATAACAGAGATTAAACAATTTTTTGATAGTGATGGTGCCATATTAAATGCTATTGCCAGCAGTCAAGAACAGGGCTCTATAGCAATAAGAAGAAGTGAAGAAATCTATTTCCAAATAGTACTTATTTGGCAATAGATTTCTTCAGTTCTTCTAAATCTATACTATTATTAGTCTCTCTTTCAAGGATTGATAAATAAAAGTATTATAATTTAATGGATTTTTATTTATTAAAACTTATATTATGAATAAACAACTATAAACTATAGATTGTGGCACCATAATTCCATTGCTGTTGGTGGTGCTTTCACTAATCAGTGCAACATCATCATTCTCAATATGAGAATCCCAGTTCATTGGAACCAAATCATCAACCAATAAGGAAATATGCAGTGTTGCACATGCACACATAACAGCCACATCTGTATCCCTATGCCCAGTAGGAGACAAGGAAATCTTCGTTTCCAAAAACCAAAGCTTTCTACAGTATTCCTGGTTTTAATTTGGTTTCTGTTGTAGTTTTCTTGGGCAGTTGAATTCGGTAATAAAATTGGTGTCAGTAGCACATTGCTAACTGCATAGCCGCTGTCCCCTAAAATTATCCGTTTTATGAAATTGATACAGAATACTAAATTTGAATAAGCAAAGAAAACGCATTTAAAAAAAAAATCAAATTATACTCGATTTATACAACTAGCCAGTATGTCCTCTAGATTAAAAATGTTTACATAGGTATAACCTACTTGGTAAGAAATTATGTAATAAGTGATTTGAAAAAGTATGTGTTGCTTAGGCTTTTTTGGTGTGTACATATCAAATAATTTTCATTCATCAAAAGATTTTGTTTCCAGATCTGTCTATTCATTATGATGTCCATTTTTAAGATGGGCTTTTGTCACGGCTTCCGTTTTATTCATATATTTTTCGAAGGTGCTTTTCCTATAAGCCCTTCATATTTTCTGAAATCTCTCTGTTGATTGTCTTGCTTATTTGAGTAATCTTGAGTTCGACTTCCTTTTTTTCCAAAAAAAAAAGAAGCCCCGCTTCGCGCAGAGCGGGGGAAGCCCCGCTCTGCGCGGAGCGGGGATCTTCGTGGTCCGTTTCCGGCACCGCAAGTGGCGGAACCATGGGCCCCCGCCCATGAATGCCCGAGAATGCCCCCCTCGCGAAGGGAACAGAGCGATCGCCACATCCTCAACTAGCTGTGGCCGGAGACTCTGCGTCACCGGGGGGCTCTGGTGCGGAGTTTACCCCGCACCATCTTGCATGGGCGCCCCCACGGATCTCCAGCATCTCCTCGCGGGCCAGATCCTTGGCCCGCGAGACACCTTCTAGGAGGGCGGTCTTTGCCGCTCTGTACCCCTGATACAGCTCCGCCTCAATGGCTGCCGCACCCGGCGGCTGGATGCGGAGCCTGCGGTGCCTGGTGTACCGGTGCCGCGCAGCGACGCATGCCTCGCGCAATGCTGTCAGCTCATGCGACCACCAGTACTCCTGACGCCGGGCGCTTCCCGGCCGGACTCGGGGCATTGCCACGTCGCATATCTCCGACATGGCCTCCCGGAACCACTCCGCCTCGTGGTTGGTGTCGGCTGGCCCAACCACTTCCCGCCCGGCTTCGGCCGTCTGGAGCTCAGGTGGGGAGGCAATGGTGGCAGGCGCTGGCGCCTTCGCCGCCCTGCCCTTCCGTCCCGCTTTCTTAGCCGGCGCCGGTTTTGCCGGAGGCGGTCTTGCTGGGACCGACGCGGGATTTGAAGTTGTCGGTTTTGCAGGGACGGTCGCAGGTCTAGAAGGCTGGATTAGCGCCGCCGGGCTAGAGGCGACGGCCGAGTAAGAGGCCTCTCTAAGACCCCTACTGGCCGTCCTTGGGCCCTTGTTGGCAGCGGTTCCCGGGCCATTGTTGGCAGTGGTCTCCGGGCCCTTGCTGGCGTTACCCGGGCCCTTGTTGGCATCGTTCCCCGGGCCCTCGCTTGCCGCTATTGGCGGACGCAGGACGATGCCTTCCAGGACGGAAAACCGCGCCTGGAAGGCAGCCAACTCTTGCCGAACCAGGTTGAGAATTTCATTCTCAACCGGTACAGTATGGCTAGTCTGTTGCCGCGGCTCCCTTTCGGGTGCTCCCGGGGAACCGGCCCCACACAGGCTGGCCAAATCCGCCTGCAGCTCACGGTTCTCCTCTTTGAGGAGTACCGTAGCGGCCGACAGGCGGGCAATCTCCGCCCGCAGCTTAGCCACTTCATCCGACGCAATGGGGGGCGCGTAATTGGCCTCGGCTGCCGCTATGATTGCGGCTGCAGCCGTGTCTATGGCTTTCAGATTCGTCTGATCCCTGACTGCAACCTCGACTGCCTCCGCGAATCTGGCTTTACGCTCCTGGTTGGAGCCGCCAGCTGCACTCACCTCAGCGTTCGGAGAGGCTTCTTCAGGGCCGCTATCAACCGGGAGGCGCCCGCCCTCAGCAGCCCTCCGGGCAACAGTGCCCCTACCTTTGCCCCGCCTAGTTACTCCATCGTGTTTGCTGGTGGGGATTTTTCTAGCGGAGATCCGCTTACCTTCTGTGGATGAACCATGTTTATCCGCCTGCCTTGTCCGCTCGCGAAAGAACCTGTGGTTCTCCGCAGCCCCAGGCGTCACACGACGTGAGTTCTCTGAGCCTCCGTCGCTCTCTCTACTTGATGCGGTGTCGGGCTCCGACCCCGCATCCTCTTTCTCCCTATCTTCGTCTCTCTCCCTGTCTACGTCTTTGGGTTTTTCTATTATATCCATATTAGTTCCCACGAGTAGTGGGGGAAGTATTCGGTCCATCTGGGGGTACCCCCTGTCCCCAGATAAGCCTACAATAACCCGCCAGAGGGTCGGCTGGTACCCTGGCGGGGGTCGCACTTACAACTGAAGGTTCCATAGGAACACCCGTCAGCCATTCATCTCCTCGCGGTGCGCCGCCGCTTGGGATTCGGGGTGACTTTTTATAGAGGTTTTCTACCTCGCGGTCCGGGCGGTTAAGCCAAGATCCTCGGTCCCAATCGAAGCCGCGAGACGTGATCCACGACACTCCGGTTTGGGGTTACGAGTTTGACGGAGACAGAGAAGAAGTGCCTCCTCTGTCTGCTCGAGGCAGGATGAGTGCACTCCGAGCCCGCCCTTGCTCCTCCGCTGTGCCCTCTGCTTTTCAGAGGGTCACGCAGAACAACGCACCGGTGGTCCAGGTTGGACCCCTCCTATGTCAGAATATTAGCCACGGACAGTGATCTTCCCCAAGGGATAAGAAGTTATTCCCATTCCTCGGAGAATGCCACTGTCCGTGCCCAGGGTGCACCGGCCCAGCAACTGCTGTTCCCACTCGACTGATCGAGGAGAGCAGAAACCACTAGGCAAACGTGGAGGTTTTCTGACTTTGCCCCCCAAGTTTGATTTCCTTGGTTCTCGTTTTGCTGTATAGTTATTTTCGTTTTTCTAGTAGTTTCTTTATATGGGTTTTTCTTTGTTTTAGGTCATTGTACAAGCAGTTTACTCATGTCTTCTTCAAAACTATTATATTGCATTTGTATGTCCGACGATTTTTCGAGTGTAGCAGTGAACTTTTCTTCCCATTGTTTTTCACTCTCTCTCTTGTTTGGTTTAATGTGTTTCTTTTCCTTTATCTTGTCTACGTAGATCTTGGCTCTTACCATTTTGTGGTCAGTATAATTCCGGTTTTCGATTTTATTAAAGTTATGTTTATCGAGGCTGTGGGTTGTAAGTATATAATCGATTTCATTGAGGTATAAACCGTTTGAAGACTGCCAAGTCCATTTTTTATTTTCCCTTATTTTAAACAAGCTATTTGCGAATATTAAGTTCTTTTCTTGAGCAAATTCTATCAGTTTTTGTCCATGTCGTGACCTTTTACCTTTTGCGTACTTTCCCAATGTCAGCTCTTCTCCTTCTAGGGATTTCTCGATCTGTGCGTTAAAGTCGCCCATAACTATAAATCTCTTTGTGTTTGTTGCTTCTATGGCTGATTCTAGTACTATAAAATTTTACTAACTCGTCGTCTTCGCAGTTTTCAGTTGGTGCATAGACTTAAACAAAAGTCAACTCGTTTTTATTTGGCAAGCTTAGCTCTAAAGTCGCCACTCTATCAGAATAACTCTAGAAGTAAACGATGTTCGGCTTTGGGTATTTCTTGACTAATCCTACTCAATGTTGACCAAACGTACATTCCGTGTGATACAAGATGTATTTCGTGGTATTCTGTTATTTCTTCGTTTTTCCTTCTAGTTTCACTTATACCGGTATGTCCCATCTTAATTTGTGTGTTGGTTTTAATTTTGAATAAGGATTCATAGTACCGATCTTGAGCTGGTGAACAATAGTGCAAATAAAAGGGGTACAAAGCAATATTTCTTATCAATTCGTTATCGGGAAATACTGTTGTGATACTCCTCAAGGCCAAACTAGGATGATTATCGTAGTACTGACTCTGTTTATATTCATATTTTATTTGACGCAAACATCCCGCAGTAGTAGATTGATAGCTCGGTATCTCCCACGGATATGCTTTCATCCGCTAACCTATTACGAACAACTGTCGCAGATTCGTTTTTTAAACTTTCCACAGCTGTCTCCTTCTTAGCTGGTGATATTAAAATCTTTTTTGCTGGTATATAATGATGACTACTGTCATAGTCAGTTAAAAACACTTCACAAACAATAACTTTATCCTTCGGCAATTGATTCGTATTTTAATACCAGCCTTACATTGTGCACAAGTTCTATAGCATGTAAGTGTATCGCCATATTTAACGGAATTATTTTTAAAAGTCCAACTGCGTGGTATTTTAGATTTTTTTTCGCAAAACAGATTCATGTTTGGTCCCCAGTCGCCCATTCATGTTTGAGTAAAACATCAAACAGCGTTTGGCTCGCGCAGGAAGCGCCCGGTGCGGCGGCTCTCATAGCCGCGTACCCACCTAGCGCACAGGCTCGCGCGCCAGCCTCGGTGTCCGGATCGCGAGCGATGGCTCCCTCGGCAGCCTCAGTAGTTTTGTTCAATTTACACGAGGCCGCCTCGCGAGGCAGTCTGAGCCATCATAAGTCCGAGAGTATTCGTAATGGACAGTCGTGTATTTTCAGCTGCAGCTATTTTCCTAGCTGCTTATTGTTTAAAGAAACGAAAACAGTCACGTATCAAGAAAAAACCTAGACGCTTCTGGATTAAGCGAATGGACTCCTCCTGACTGCCCATGATATAAAAATTACACAAGACAAACACGGCAAGAGACAAACTTGAAGTAGCTTCGCGCGCGAGCCAAAACATAAGGGTCCCACCTAACGCACAGCGCTCGCTGAGGCACCTTTGAGCGCGTCAAGTTTACCGACAACAGATGGCTCGGGGCCGAGCCGTGCTCGATCGAGCAAACGCGCGCCCGAGGCAGGCCGAGGCACGTCCACACCAGCCGAGGCATTTGGCTCGCGAGGCTGCCGCGCGAGCCTGTGCGCTAGGTGGGTACGCGGCTAAAGGCTAGCGCGGGAAGACGCGATGCGCGGCAGTGGAGCCGGGCCGCGCAAGCCGCAGCCCCAACAACGTAAACTATGTCTCAAAGCTTACTTCACTCTCACTGCCATGGGATCCGCTAGCGGGCCCCAAGTTTTTTGAGTGCAAAGGGCCGTTTTTATTTTTAAGAAACATTAACAGCAGGCCGTGGGTGTCGCCAGCCGCCCCCAAAACATTTTGTCCGTTACGCCGCTTGTAATTTTCTAGAATGTACCTGTGACGCCAGCTATAGTAATTGTCAGTTGCCCGCTGGCTGCCCCCTTGGCTTGCTGTGTACGTAGTTTTCGCGCGCTTTCGCAACTTTCGGGATTAGAGGCAATTTTGTTGCACAGAATATTATTTTATAGTGTGTAAAACATGTCGGACGACTCGGACTATGATCCTGATTACGTGTCTTTGTCGGAATCTAGTTGTAGTACCGATATTGATGAATACACCGATAGTGACAACGCCGACGAAGATGTCACTGCGCAGAATTTACATCAAAATGACCGCCCTGTACAACAGTTGGTAGGTAGTGATTGGAATCTACCAACTGGTTCTCGTAAAAAACAATTTCCTTTGGCTTTTACATCTGGTATAAAAAATATTCCCTACACCTGTGAGACCGAACTGGATTACTATTCTTTGTTTGTGGACGACGAAATAATGAACCTGATGGCTATGACTAACTGTTATGCGAATAAAACGAAAATAATGACAGTTTTGAGACGATCAAGTAGGATGCAGAATTGGACGGATTGTGATCAAAATGAAATGAAGAAATTCCTTGGTCTGATGATATGGATGGGTATAAAAAAACTGCCTAAGATATCTGATTACTGGAGTCAGAATTTATTATACAAAAATCCCGTGGCTGGATCAGTAATGAGCCGAAATCGCTTTGAATTGTTGCTGCGGTGCTGGCATTTTGAGGAAGTTTGAGAATTATAACACACCTGGAGAATATCTAACTGTAGATGAGACAATGGTTGCCTTCCGTGGCAGGATTGTTTTCATGCAATATATTCCTGGCAAGAGGCACAAGTATGGGATAAAACTTTTCAAAATACGTGATGAAAATGGTTATGTACATGATCTGATAGTATATGAAGGTAAAAAAACGACGCCTGGACAAAATTTGTCTACAGAAGTAGTTATGAAACTTAGCGAAAAATACTTAGATGCGGGCCGAACTATTGTTACCGATAATTTTTATACAAGCGTGGACTTAGCTAAGTCGCTTTTAAATCGGTCTACGCATTTGATTGGCACACTTAGAAAAAATCGAAAAGGTTTGCCAAAAGACATTGTGTCCACAAAGTTGCAAAAAGGTGAGATGATAGCAAAAGAAAATGATGACGGAATTTTGGTTTTAAAGTGGAAAGACAAGAGAGATGTTCTGGCGTTATCAACCAAACATTCAGTTGGATTTGTGACAGTCCGGAGCAAGCGAAATAGGCGAAAAACAGCTTTGAAACCATCAGTGATTGCCGAATACAACAAATACAAAAGTACGATTGATTTTTCTGATCAGATGGGCAGTTACTGTAATCCTTCAAGAAGAAACGTACGTTGGTTTCAAAAGCTGGCAATTGAATTACTGCTAACTACGTCTGTCGTAAACGCCTACTTGATATACAAGTCTCGTAAAAGACTTACTACAAAAACTTATATAATTACGAAATTTCGAGAGAACCTATGCATACAGTTGATGGACTTACAACAGCGACGTGCTACCAATCCTATCGGAACCAAACATGAGTTCGGAAAGAACCCCCTGACTGACCATCGCAATCGACTAATACGCCGCAAGTGTATACACTGCTATGAAAGTTTACGACAAGAAGGAAAATCAAGCGTAGATGCCAAGAAACTCACGAAAAAACAAGTACTGTATGCCTCACTTGCCCAACGAATCCCAGTATTTGCGCATCTTGTTTTGCCAATAAACACAGCAAAATTTAATATATTTTTTCTCATTGTAAGTTTTTGTTTTATAACAATAAAGATTCGTCAATATAATGTTTAGTCCTTTATTTTTTTTCCCCGCCATACAGAACTGTTATTTTTGCTCTGATTGACTTGATTTTTTTTTCAACATGTAGCTCACTGTATGCGCATGCCAATACTAGACATATATTTTTCCTTATTAACAGGCCAGTACTACAAAAATCTGTTTGATTTAGGGGGTCACAGCGGATCCCACGGCGTGCTCAAAGCATTATTAACTAGCCACTGGCGGACCCCATGGCCTGCTGTAATATTTTTTTCATTTTAAGTGACGGCCTACGACAATAGATTTGTTGGCACCCGCCGGCGGACTCCATGGCTTGCTGAACTGGAACCATACTATATATTGCTGGCAGTGAGAGTGTTACAGTGGTAAGTGAATATGATTAATCTTTTTAAACTTAATGATAACCAAAATGGACTCATTTTTATAAATGACGTGTTCAAACGATGATGGAGTAACAACTATTATAATTTTTAGAGATAAGACGGAATCAAGAGTGCGAGCAAGTCCCGAACAGTTTTCAACGCTGCTTGAGTACATGGAAACGTAAGTAAATCCAAGTTTTATTCACTAGTATGAAACGTAAACAATGACGCGATCTTAAAAATTAAGTACTTATATTGAATCTCTGTTTGTTTATATTACAGTCATGGTGACCTGGCGAGGCCTCTTGCCGGAGCACAAGGTAGGTTACGCTCAGACCGACTGTGGACTGACCTGACCAACATTTTGAATGCTGCTGGTGGCGGTGTCAGCAAGACTAATGAAAAGTGGAAAAAGGTAAGAAACTAATGAACATTTTTGGAAAGACTTGGTGTGATGTTAGAGTGGCTAGCAAGCTATTTTCTCAAGAGTTTTGGACAAGTAGCCACACCCCTGAAGTTATAATGGTTATCTTGTAATCATTTCTCTGTTATTACTAGACTGGGGATTTTTGATAATTATAATGATGATGATCAATCTCTGACACCCATAGTAGGAAAAATAGAAAAGATAAAATGCTTATTGGGACTTACCATATCACATACGATAAATATACATAATAAACATTAACCTTCTTACTAAAAAAGTCAAACAAGTGCACTTATAACATAGGTTCTTAAATAACTATGGCTGATTTTTTTAATAAAGGTGTGGGCAGATTGGAAGTCGAAAACAAATAAAAGGCATTGGGCATAAAGCATCATGTAAGTGGTGATTGGAGGTGACTGGAGGTGGGCCAGCAAAGGGCAAACATTGTCAGCTAGCGATGAAAGAGTGCTGGCTATAATGGGTACTTCAGCAGTAGCAGGACAAGACTCTGTAGAAGAGTTAGGATTTAATGTAAGTACCACCTTCAAGGCAGATGTTTTTATAAAATACTAGCTTTTGCCCGCGGCATCGCTCGCGTTAAATTCGGTAGCGCGTTATTGATTTGTAATAGCAACGCTAAGTTTTCCCATTTCTTCCCTCTTTCTCCCTCATATCCCACTCTTTTAAAAAAAATTATAGCCTATGTCCGTCTCCTGGTTCCCAACTATCTCTGTACCAAAATTCATCAAAATCGGTTGAGCCATTAAAGCGTGAAGAGGTAACAAACAAACAAACAAATAAACAAACAAACTCACTTTCGCTTTTATAATATTAGTAAGGATTCCTATTAACATTGGTCACCCAGGTAACTTTAGTTAACATGAAAGACAACATTTATTTTTTTGATAAATTAGTTTTAACTTTGTTAAACTGGTTATTAATTAGTATTTATAAATATTATTATATGAATGAAAAACTTTGCTATAATTTTTACATAAAAACATACTAAAAATTATACACTTGTTCAGTAATAAATAATTTTATTACATCTACCACTTATTTTTATTAAATCTACCACTGATAATTTTTTTCAGAGATCTATAAATACTGCACAATATGATCCTGCCGCCCAAAATGATCCCGTTACCCAAAATTATTTGGAAATTGTTGATGGTAAGTCTAAAGACTTAAAATCTTACTAGTATTATAAAAATGGAAGTTTGTTTGGATGGAAGGATGTTTATTATATTCTATCACGCAAAAACTACTGAACCAATTTGGATAAAATTTAGTTCATAGATAGTTTATAACCCAGATTATTTGCGAAGCCGCTGGCAACAGCTACTATACTATTTATTTGTTGTGTATTATGTAGAATATAAAATTATCTAAAATTTGTAGAGAACCTCAGTTTTACTATTTATATTCTATACCTGTGTGACAATTTTCATCAAAATCCGTACAGCCGTTTTTGTATGATTGAGTAAATATATAACATCCAAACCTCTACATTTTATAATATAAGCAGGATCTGATTTAAGAAAACATTCTAACAAACAAAGGATCCGTAAACTGTCCAAAATAACACTCATTTTCTTTTGCAGAACCTTCCACGGCTCAAGGACAGTAGGGGTGGACGTTGAATGAACGAACCGTTTTTTTAGACTGTTTTCTTGCCGTCGACTGTTCGACTGGTTTACAGTTCACGAATAAACCTGTTTATGCATGAACGACATTTTAAGCATCGACTTTGTTTCGTTCACGCTCACTGTTTAAAAGACGCGATGCGGCGACGACACGATTGAATGAAACGAGTCGACTCAACGCCTCGGCTGAACGAGTGATTACGAAAACTGCCGAACGGCGACGAACAGTCGAAACTCATTCTACGAGCACGTTTATCTCATTCCGTGAAGTGAATGCTGCTAAATGTAAATAGACTCTATTACAATGCAGTAGATATATTGGTTAAATAATGAAATGTATTCAAATTTTGTTTACGTTATTTTTTTAGTTTTGATTGAATTGCGTTTCGTGTTGGTCAAAGCGGTAACCTCTTTGAATGTCTTATGTTACACGGTGGAACATAAGCTAATTGTCTTTCTATTGTGTCTGTAACTACTATAAATACGTTAAAGTATTAATTTACGTATTGTTGCTTTTGCTAAGACAATTGCAAGAAAGTGATTAAGTTTCGAAGCGTCTAATCCAGCAAGTGGAAACCCGTTGGAATTCAGTATTTTATATGATCGAAAGAATGGTCGAGTTACAAAGAAGCAGTGCGATCAACATTGGCAGTTGTCGATAAAGATTTGCCAGAACTCTCAAACGAGGACTGGACAAATTGCGCTCAGCTTTGTGTTGTATTGCGCCCATTTGAGGAGATGACGAGGACACTGAGTGGGCAAAAACTTATTAAGGGACCCGCAACAAATAAACCAGCCACAAAAAACTGTTTCTTAGAAGCACTAAATAAAGATATAGACCGGCGCTTTGCTAACTTCGAATTGAACCAATTAAATGCAGAAACTTCAATTTTAGATTCTTGGTTTAAAGGAAGAGGGTTTAAGGAACGTCAAAATGAAAAAGAAAAGAAACACATTAAAAGTAAAAGTTGGCGCAAGTACAGAAACAAGTGTTCAGCCTATTGCAACACCAATAGAAGAGGTGCAGCAAACACCGACGCCTAGTACGTCGTCTCTTTGGAAGGAGTTTGACGATGAAGTGGCAAAATGAACTCCAGCAAATGCAACAGCTGCGGGAACTGAAAAATTATATGCAAGAGCCACTGCTACCGAGGAACAAAAGACCCATTTACATAGTGGCACGAAAGTTGTTCCATTTATCCACATCTTTTTAATCACGTGCAAAAGCGACTAAACCTTGTGGCTATGTCTGTTCCCTGCGAAAGAATCTTTTCCAAAGCAGGTTACACCCTAAACGAAAGACGAAGTCGACTTACCCCAAGCATCACTGTAACTCACATCATGTTTACATACGTATGAAGGAAAGGTCCCACGTACAATGATTATTGTAAATAATAAGTATTGATTTGTACATGCCTAATTATTGTAAAAAGGTAGGTGCTGTTTACAGTATTCATTGCAGGTCAGAAGATTATAATAAAATAGGGGAAGGTGAGGTAATACGATCCCTGGAGGTCATTTGATGATCCCCCTCCGTAAATCAGAGACAGACAAATAGTGCCATCTATCCAAAAGCGCATGAAACGTTCTCCGCACAAAATTGGATTGAAGAAAAAATGCAAATGGCATTAGATGCCGTCAGAGATGGTATGCCTTACAAAACCGCAAGTAGAGAGTTTAAGCTTTCTGTGATGGCATTGGAAAGAAGAGCCAAAGGTAGGTAGCAGACAAACAGTGTTTAACCTAGAACAAGAACCGGAACTTGGTGAATACATTAAGGACATGGAGTCAAGAATGTACGGGCTGACCACACAGGATGTTTAAACCTTAGCTTACCAACTGGCAGAGAGAAATAATTTACCGCATCCATTTTCTGAAGCTAAGGGAAAGTTGGACTTGAATGGTTTCGTGGATGTAGACATCCGGACATGACGATGCGTGCCTCAGAATCAACGGCTTCTGCTCGAGCGCGAGATTTTAATAAAGCTGTAGTGGATACATTTTTTTCTACTTTGAAAAACGTGCAAGAGAAACATTATTTTCCAGTTTACACCCCATCGGATATTTACAGAAAATTTTTAGGAAGAGGTGACACAACGACCGCAGTATTTTTTACTTCAGCTTTTGGAACTTGCTTAAGCCAAATATGTACTTATGTTACACATAAATTATTCGGATGATCAAAGTTCTGGATAAGAAACTTTGCGTTTTACCAACTTTTTTATCTGACACACGTGTCGGAGAGATCATTTTTTTTTCCAAAAACAGTTGAATCTTTTATTTTATTTATTTCTTTGCAGATTTTAGTTTTTTCAGTATCTTAGTGTAATAATATGGATCATCCTCTCCCCCTCCAGCTCCTCCTGACCCTCCTGACGCCTTTTCATCATCCTCCAAGACGCTCGGTAAGCGACGTCTTATTGTTTGTTGACTCTGAAACCAATAAGGTGGTTTTAAAAAAAAACATAATTGATAGAGACATGGCCGTTGCATCACAAGCAATTTAGGTCCACCCTTCTTTAGAAGCCGGGATCAATTCGTACGACCTATCGGACAAAGGTCCTTTCTTAGTCCATGTTTCCAGATCCGAATCCGATGCTTCTGCCAGGACATCGGTTCATCCTATTAAGTTTGGCCAATTTTTATATAAAAGTAATATAAGTAAAATTAATAGAGATGGTTTTAAAAAAGTGGGCAGGAATAAAATCTCTGTCGAATTCTCCTCTGGAGATGCGGCCAATAAGTTTATGTCTAACCCGATTTTAGAGACATATAAATATACTTCTTCTATTCCGTCGTACAACATTACAAAAATGGGTATCGTCCGTCAAGTGCCGGTCGAAATGTCCATGGATGAGTTTGTCGAGGCTTTAATTCTACCAGATGGGTGTGGAATCGTATTGAAGGCGCGTAGATTAAACCGAAAAAACAAAGACGAGGGCAAGTCCTCCTGGATCCCTACTCAGACGATAGTGGTAACTGTCAAAGGGCAAATTCTCCCTCAACGAGTCTTTTTATATCATACTTCCCGTCCAGTGGAGGTGTATCAATACCCCATTATTCAATAGTAAAACTTTTGCCGTTTTGGTAACATTAAGGCTCAGTGTCGGTCCAAACCAAGATGTTTCAAGTGCTCACAACCTCAGACCAGTGATACTTGGGACGTGGTAGAGTCCAATTCCACTTGTGTTCATTGTTTGGGCTGTCACTTTGCCTTCTATAGTGGCTGTCCTGAACAAGGGAGACAAAAATCAATAAAAATATTCATGTCTCAGGATAATCTTTCTTACGATGAAGCATCTCGGTCTCTTCCAAATGTCAAAAAATCATATTCAGAAGTCGCTCAAAATTTCCCGTCGCCTTCTTTCTCTGCTTCCCAATCGGGTGTCCTCACACTGATATTTTTATGCTATTTCGTCCAGTTGATTGCGTTTCTTTTTTGTTTTGTTATTATTGCGATTTAAGTGTACCTGTTAAATACATTTGTGAACAGTGATTTATTAAATACTCTTGAAAAATGACGACACCGAAACGTGACCCAAGTGTTATCTTCAGCCGGGAAGAAGTTGAGCTTCTAACCCCTTGTTGCTCAACACAAAAGTATACTAGAAAATAAGCACTAGGCACGAAAAGGAACAGTGCTGGAAGACAAGCAGAACAAAATTTCGGAGTGCTAAAACCGTAAAAGCGAAATATGAAGGTATAAAACGTAGTACAAGGCAAAAGTCGGCATTGATACGTGCAGACACATATCGCACAGGGGGGCGGGGGGCTCTGACGCCTATAGAAAAAAAAGTGAAAGAAATGATATTGTTATCTGTCGATGAAATCGAAGGTGACTTTAATTCTCATCATGTTGGAAAGATCTCATGTTTTAAATTGTTGTTAGTTGTGTACTAGTGTATCTATTTGACTAGCCAATGTGTATTTTGTATACAAGTGAATAAGTGAATTAACTGATTCACCCTTATGGTGTCCTGAATACATTTGTCCCACCCCTTCTCTTGCTTTCAAAATTTTCTTTATATTGCAGATTCTATACAAACACAAGCTAGCCCAGCC
Source organism: Ochropleura leucogaster (assembly GCA_958449745.1). Lineage (NCBI taxonomy): Eukaryota > Metazoa > Arthropoda > Insecta > Lepidoptera > Noctuidae > Ochropleura > Ochropleura leucogaster. The sequence continues at coordinate 16,820,875 of OY288215.1, read as the reverse complement.
AAATTACCTAGCAAAGAAATAGTTTTTACACTAGTTTCGAAAAATTTAGAAATAACAGAGATTGTTGCAGGAAATTTAAGTATCCAATCAGTGGATGCCGATACAGAGCGTCACACAAGTAAGTTACTTTTTGTACATGTAAAGCCTAGTTATCTGAAATCTGATTGCCAGTTGTTAATAACAAAAATTAATCATTACTATTAACTACGTACTTTTTGGTTTTCAGTTGTAGCGAACTACAACCTTGGGCTCCATTTTGCCGAAAACAAATTATAATCACCTGTTCACGATGCTAAAAGAATATCATATCAATAATCAATCAGAAAGCTTCACCCCAGGCATATTGTGCATACATACAGAAATAGATGACCTATCGGTAATTGAAAAACGTTTCATCTGCAGCTAAATATCATTTCTTAAAATCATAACAGGTGAAAATCATTTGAGTCGAGACTGATGCAAAGGGCAGGCAATCACTTTTGATCAAGATGTAGTCGAACTAGCGGTGCAAGTTTTGCTTGAACCTTATCAAATTGGATTAGAACTGGTAGAAGAAAATCTTCAAAATGTAGGGCGTTCTAGGGACTTTCAAACAAATATACTATATGGGTTAACTTGATTTAGCTCTTACAAATAATTTATTTTACAAAAATGTTCGCTGTATTTTTCTAACGTGATTGATCTTAACTAATTTAAACTAATAATATAAATGCGAAAGTAACTATGTCTGTCTGTCTCTTCTTCACGCCTAAACCACTGAACCGATTTTAATAAAAATTTGGTACAGATATAGTCTGGGACCCGAGAAAAGACAGGATAGTTTTCATCCCGGAAATCACCCGGGAACGGGAACTATTAATCCACGCGTACGAAGTCGCGGGCAAAAGCTAGTATTTCCATAATATCACTAATTGCTAATAAACCTGTGCCAACGAGGAATTAACTGCGGCGTGAAAAGCAATATACATCCGACCCCCACTTTTGCCAGTTGTCGGTGAGGCGCGTTAGTTTAAAATTAAGTCTATTATGATCAGTGTGACTAGAAAGTCAGTGGAATAAAGTATTTAGTTGAAGTGTAAGTAGAGTGAGTTTTACTGTAGAGTCCAACAATAGTTATAAATGTTTGAATTCATATAAGTGCCACGATTTCATTTTATATTACATTAATATGTAAAAAAATGAAAATTAACAACAAATTAAATTATAAATCAAATAATTAAATTATAAAGTACGATTACATCGCAAAATTATTTAGTTCGCTAGAATAAGCATTTTTACCTTATTGTCAAGTGACTATTGAATTATAATTGAATACACTTTCGACCGTTTTAATGTAAACACCTTTTACAATCCATAAATATTTTACCAAGAAATCAGCAAGAATATTTTGTCTTTCAATGGAACTTATCACATACGTTAGCAAGCAAGAGGTTAAGACCTCTTGCTTGCTAACGTATGTGATAAGTTAGCAAGCAAGAGACGTAGACAGTAGACAATCATTAACGGTGTAAAATCATTTATCCTTAACAAATGAATTAACTTTTTTTTTTAAACATAGTCAGAGGTAATTATTTAATGGCGTTTGGCGTTTGGTTTTGCGATTGTATATTTTATTAGCCATTATAAATGAATTTCTTTTATACAAATCGAGCTTGCCTTGTGGCAAGCAGAGCCTATGTTTAACTCTAGGGACAATGTTCCTTTTAGTTACATCTTTATCTATACTTAATATTATAAAGCTGAAGAGTTTGTTTGTTTGTTTGAACGCGCTAATCTCAGGGACTACTGGTTGGAATTGGAAAATTCTTTTAGTTATGGATAGTCCATTTCTTGAGGAAGGCTATAGGCTATATAACATCACGCTACGACCAACAGGTGCTGAGCAGCGTGGGTGAAACCGCGGGGAACAGCTAGTGTTTAATAAAATTGTTAGGATGTTGTTGCTCAAACAGATACAATTTTTTAATATACATGCATGCTAGTGGTAATATGTTCTAAATTTTAAACAGTGGTTTACGGTATTCTAATCATATCCCAAGAAGTAGACTCACTCACAAAAACCAACAAAAAATAACTCAAGAATTGGTCAAACAATCTTGACAGTTAAAATAAATAGCTGTACAACGCGCAGATATAAAAGAAGGTACAAGCGTTACTTTATTGAAAGATGCAAACCCTGTAGATAGTGAAAGTTTTGCTTTACAGCCAATTGACAATCAAAAAGAATTTATATCATTGATTCAGTTACTGGCAGGTAAAGTAGAAAAAAAACTACGAAAAATATTATTATTCATATGCATGTCTTCAAACGACACGGGAATAACATCTGCTTATAATTTACTAGAAATTCTATTTACTCGAGATTTCCATTGCTTCTTTGATTCATGGGCGGGTTTAACACCCGTATTTATAAAGAAGTAATTACTTGTTGCTAAGTAATTACTTAAGGTTAGAATTCTTAATTTAAAAAATCTTATTCTATAGTGGAGTAAAGCACGTTACTTACTTGAGCAAATGCTCAAGTAACACTAGCCGCTGGGCGGTTGTTCCTGTATGGCAACACTTTGTCACTGCGTTTCGTTACTTACAAAGCAAACATAATGTTTAGAATAATTTGACAAAATCTTGCATTAATATCTTTGATATTGTTTTATTTTTATTTATGACAACAATAACGTTATTTAAATAGTTTAAATTGTAAAAAGTACATTATTGTCGTTTAATTATTTCGGTACACAGGAATGTATGCTTGGAGAAACAAAACGCTTGACATGATAAAATCCTACTTAATTTAAATGTTTACGTTTACACTTGAATATAGGCCGACTCGTGTTTTTTACTTAAAAAGATTATACTTACATTGTCTGTCAAATAGTACCGGTACATAAACAAAACTCTGAAGTCTGAAATCAAAACAGTTTGGGTCGGTGTGTTGTATTTTTTACTTTGAATATCTTTCCGCAAATTTAGAACATGAGTCAAGAAGTAGACAGGAAGAAACCGTTTTCGAGTTTGGAGAAGGATTTATTTTTAAATATAAAACAAAAATATGATAGCATCTTATCCAGCAAACAGACAAATGCAACAAGTGCTCTGAAAAAGAAACAGTCATGGGAGAATATAGCTATGGAATTTAATAAATCCTCTATTGTTACCCAAAATGTGAATATAATGTGTTTTGTATACTTTTATTATTTACAGAGATGTAGTTGCATTATTTGTGCCACATGGTCTTTTTTTCTGTATCGATATGGTATAATGGGCAGTCACTTATCTAATTGTCATATTATGTTTCATTGTTTTAGGCATCTACAAAACAATTAATCAAATTGTGGTATAACATGAAAGCAAAAGCAAGAGAGTCTAAAACGAAAGAAAATATTCGCCACTTAACAGGAGGTGGGCCATCTGTTATGGATATGGATCCCATCGATTCCAAAGTCATGGATATAGATAAAAATATCCTAACTAATATTGCTGTGGATATTGATAGTGATATTGATGGTAAGAAATTATCCATTAAGTATAAATACTTAACTGACTGTGTTGAACTAACAAGCCTTTTGTATTATTCTTCAAATAAACTTTGGCCACAACAACAACATTTTTTTATCAATTGGTTTTTAAGATTTCTTATGTCATTCAGCATATTCCCATAACACACTAATATTATAAAAGCAATAGGGATAATATGTATGTATTTTATTTACCCTTCACACACAGGTTGCTTTGCATCCTGGAAAACTGAAGTGGAACGCCAGTGAAAGCAAAAGTTAAATATATGGGGCATTCATCATTCTATTTTTTCTGCTTTTCAGGGTCCGTGGTTATATTAGGTGACAATAATAATGAAGCTTGGTGTAAAGTTGCAGAAGCAACCATTGAAGTTACTCAAGACAAAAAGGAAGCAGTATTTAAAACTCCTATCAAAAAGAGCTATGAAAATTTGCGAACAAATAGAATAGATATATTAAAATGTAAAATATTAGAAAAAGAATTAGAATTTAAGAAAAGAATGCATGAGGAAGATCTCCAGATGAAAATTTTAGAGAGAGAACATAAAGAACAACTATTTAAAATTGAGATTCAAATAAAACTTAAAGAATTGGAGAAATATGACAATTAACAATTAATATCTATGGAGTCGGAAACCGTGTGGCTTTAATTTGTGAAAATAAATAAAATATTATATCAGAGAAAATATTCGTTCTATTTTCTAAATAACTTAAAACATATAATAACGTGAAATTATGTTTGCTCAAAGTACCAAACCATCACTGGTACCGGTGGTGGTGTTCGTTATTGTTGAGGTCGAAGGCTGAGCACAGTGAGCACTATAGTCTACGGTGTCATCTATTTCAAAAATATAGCTTCTACTGCAATGTTGTGGAGCACTGCACATGCTATTATAATATTGGCCGTCATTGAAAGTTTGGTAGCCAAACCAATTTGTAGGCATGGAAACCGTCTTTTCCATACTCCAAATAATCCTTCCACCGAATTCCTCAGATCAGATGGTGGACACCTTTAACAGGAATGTTCTCCAGCTTATTGATACGCATGCGCCACTGAGGGCTGTTCGCGTTAAGCGCCCACCAGCTCCTTGGATAACAATGAGAAGACGCGACCGGGCGTTTAGAAGATGTAGGCGGGATCGCAGTGGGGAGTACTGCGACCTGTACAAGTTGGCTAGAAATCGTTGCAACCAGATGGTAAGAACATCTAAACGCCGATACATTTGTGAAAATGTCCTTAATTCTTCGCCGGCTGATATTTGGAAGTTTCTTAAGCGACCTGGAAGACATGTTCGACGAAACCCCTAGAGTAACAAAATCAAACATTTTTGCAGATTCTGACAATTCGTCTGACTGCTATACCACCCAGGAGGTGAGTGTCATTGTGCATAACAAGAGATGAACCTCAAATTTTATATCCACGTCACAATCCTATTTCAAAACAAGTGTGTTAAAACAAAATTATCATCCTGATGATGAAATTGATAGCTTAACACCAATGCCTTCGCCATTAGTTTCTTTTTCAACTTTTCACCAACAAAAAGGTCATGAATTTGATAATTTATCACTATTAAATTCAGACTATACTGATACACCTTTAAGTAGCGGGACTAACTGCCTAAGCGTGTCAAGAAAAACCGAAGTAAGAAAGATAAGGGGGCCTAGATAAAATCCAAGCGTTTTCCGCACGAGCGTTTTCCGTTCACGCTAAGGACTTAAAGTTAGCGTGCCGAAAATGGTAGACAAGTTACAAATGGAACGCCTAACGCTCATTCCGCAGCGTTACCCGAAACACTCTATAATTAGCCTATGGAATAGTGTATGGTAAATGTCACAGTGACATTATTGCGCTTAAGTGTCGCTGTCAATTTCAAACGCAGCATACGCGCGATAACAAAATTATTCAAAAGTGTTGTGTGTGTTGAACTGTTGGAAGCGATTGTAGAGTGTTTTTTGTTACAAAAAAAGTAAGTAAACAGTTTTAAATAACATTTCAAGTAAAAGTAACAACTATGATCTAGTTAGTATCTGAAAAAACTTAATGTTAATAGAAGAAAAGTTATATTGCGATGAGTATTCCATACATTATTTTTTTCAATTTCAGATGGAATCTAGACTTCGTGCGAGTACCGAGCAATTTAGTTTGCTAATAGAATTTATGGAAAGGCAGGTTTTTTCCGATATTTTTTCATTTATTCCAAATTTCTATTCCCATTTTAACTAGTATTGGACCTACTTGAGATTATGGAATGCGTAATGTAAACAACCCCACAACGGTGCACTTATATGATTGTGGCTCTTTGGCATTTGTTATTCCAATAAAGATAAACTTAATTCCCAACCTTAACACTTGTTTATTAGATGTGGTATTAGATTGCTAGTAGCAAACTTTATGTTTATTGGCTCTTATTCTCACTGGACCCTAATCTTATGAATTCTATTTTTAACCATGGTGATCTTTCAAGGCCTCAAACAGGACTTCAAGGTAAGGTACGGAGTGAAAGGTTGTGGAAAGAATTAGCAGTAATTTTTAATGCAGTGGGTGGTGGTGTTAACAAAACAGCTGACAAATGGAAAAGGGTAATAATCTTTAAATTATTATTAAAACAAGTATGAATTGCTGTTGTATATGCAGATCATTTATTTCAATGTATTATTTTATATTTTGTGCTACAGGTATGGTCTGACTGGAAAACCAAAACAAAAAAGAAAGCTTCCCTTATCAATAAGGATATTCATGGCACTGGTGGTGGGCCCAGTAGGGGTAAACCATTAAGTCGACTTGAGGAAAGGGTGTTACGATTAATTGGGGTCAGCTCAATTACTGGTAACCAGGTCATACAAGAAGCAGGCTTTCAAGTAAGTGAACCCTTCATTTATTGCTTTTTCTACTAAATTCTAATTTCTGATTTCATAAAACCACATGCATAGTTTTGATCAATAACAGGTATTTTTTTACTTAGGAAGAGTCTCAAGTAAGGCAGGAAGCCGAAACGGTACCATCACCAGTGGATACCATATATTTGCAATTAAGTCCTAAGGTTACACCCACATCAGTGCCCGTGCCAGAATTTACTGCTCCACCTGAACATCCTGTAAGCCCTGTGCCAGGCCCTTCAAGCAGTAGAACTGTACAAACAGGTAATAATTACAACATTAGTATTCTACTACTAAATGTATTAGGATTCCTAATAATAAATTGTTAAATAATTATAAAAATAATTGATACTAATTTAGCAACACAAACTAATAACTTCTACCACATTTCAGCATAATTATTAGATTTACTTTTATTCTTTCAATATACTACAAAATACAAAAGAAATAAAAATAGCTTTGTCTGTGTTCACAGAAAGATCGCCAGTATCCGCCGGCCCTTCTACTCCGCGCCGTCATCGATTCAGACAGCGAAGACTCCGCCAAACGCCGTTCGACCGAGCCACCAGCGAGTTTGTGGCAATAGAGGAGAGTCGGTTGCGTTTGGAAAGGGAGAGACAGTCACAATGTTTCGAGTTGGAAAGGGAACGATTGCGCATAGAAGCACACAGGGTTCATTCAGGTGGAAGCAGAGCGCGTCCGGGTGGAAGAAGCCCGCATGCGCACAGAGCAAGAAACACGCGACTCTACCCATAGACTAAGTTCTCAAATTACATCTCTAATGGCACAGTTGGAGGAATTACCTTCATACATAAAAAAATAAGTATCTAGTAATTTTTTTATAAATGAAGGTGATTCCTCCAACAGTGCCATTAGATTCTATTTATACAAATTCGGCCTAACTATGAAATGTTTTATGTTTAATTTCAATTTTTATGTTTATGTTTTAATGTGTGTTGTGTTCTATTTCAATTTAACTTAATTCAATTTATAAGCAATGTTACAATGTTTTTATCTTTTGGCATGATGTGGTCTCCTATAACTGGAGAAGCATATGATTTTTAATATTGTGTTTTTTTTTCTAATTTTGTGCATGTCATGTTTTTTCTGTGTTGGAGATCCCAATAAAATAAATAAATAAATATCATGTTCCTGAGCATAGTGTTCACATGTTTACAATTAATAAACCACTTTCCCCAAACAATGAAAATAATATGTAAGCCAGCAAACTTCTCTTCTTCAATTTGCAAGTTAGGTTTTGTTACATGTATTTAACAAAACCTAACTTGTTTATTTAGGTATTTACAATTGACTATAAAGTCAAAAACTTAAAGTCAAAGCGTTTATTTCCATTAGATCTATAAACAAGCACTTTGGAACGTCAATTACAATTAAAAATAGTTGATTCTAGGCACCCATTCCACAAGGTAGATCTGTATGGAGAAGAATGGGCAAGAAACTCCATACATACTCTTTTAAATAAAGGTTTTCAGTTACAATATGTTAGTTCATGATAACATTTAGATAATGATGTGAAAACACTAAGAAAGTATGTCAAAACACATGTCAGAAAAATAACGAAAAAAAATTAAAAAGTGCATACTTAAAGGAAATGAAAAGCTCACGAAAAACATAGTGTTCACATAATTATTAACAAATTTTGTAGTGGTAGATGACCACACAACAAAACTATCAAATTGGTGTGGAGCCAGTGTTGTCTATCACAATAATAATTTAAAAATGTATTAAAGACAAACAAATAAATAGTAATAAAATATGAGTAAATGTAATAAAATAATTTGAATCTATTGAATTCTGGACAAAAGATTATTCAGTGCTGCCCTGCCTTGGAGTAGCTCACTTTGACTACTAGCAGCACCAACACTATCAGATGCATTTTCTTGATCAGCATCATCTTCTACTTCCATAGTAGTTGGAGGAGGTAAATTAGCCTCTAAAGCCATGTTGTGTAACACACAACAAGCAAGTACCATTTTCCCAGCAACCATAGGATGATAATGCAAGGTCCTGTGTCTTAATAAGCATCTCCAACGTGACTTCAGCAATCCATAACAGCGCTCTATGCAGTTCCTTGCTTGTACATGTCGCTGAGTATATGTATCTTCAACAGAGCCAGGAACTGCATTTAGAATAGGAGTCATCAGCCATGGTCGCTGTGGATATCCAGAATCACCCAAAAAGTACATTAGTAAATATTAGCACTATGTACTTAATAATTATTTGCCACACGACAACAAATTATTCTTTTTCATATTTACAAAAATATCTGCTCTATAATAATTTAAAAATTAATTGACACCTTTTTGTTTTTAAAATTTGTGAAAATTGTAGCCACCAAGACTGTTAGAAGGGTACGCGGTTACAGTACTTACATATAAATAACTAAGTTATTCATTAAAAATATACTGTATTATTTATTAACCTACCTAATAACCACACTTGTTCTCCATTTTGGTGCAACTCTCGCATATATGTTTCCATTCTGCTAGATGCCCATATGAATGAGTCATGAGTGGCTCCTCCGAACTTGGAATTTACATTTATAATTTTTAAATTACTGTCGTAAACCTGTAAACAAAGGAAAAATATAAAAATCATGTCGATATATTTCTTGAAGTACTATTTTAAGCATTTATATACAAGCCACAAACAAATGTAAACTTACCATTTGTACATTTAATGAATGATAACCTTTCTGATTAAAAAATATATGTTCATCTTGGGATGGCTTGACAATGGCCACATGGGTACAGTCTATGCATCCAACTATACCCGGGAGTCTAAACCGCCTCTGAAACCTAGTTATGGAAAAAATTATATTATTTATTATTATAGTTAATAAAAGGACAGTCTTTTACATACAAATTTAAAATACAAAGTACCTAATGTGCATACATGGCTCCAAGTGGTATTTTCTAATACCTGTTGGCCTTTAAGTTGTTAATATATAAAATATAATGTTTAGTATGAAATATCAACAATATGCTACTAATACGTAGTAGTTAAGTACATAAATATAGTTTACACATCATAACTTACTCAAGTCTTATTTGGGCTCGTTGTTGTGGCGTCCTCGGAAACACAATCCATTTATTTACAATGGCCGGGTGGCTCAATGCATCAACAACTTGACGTATGCACCTACTAGTTGTTCTTTGCACCATATGCTGCGATAGTCCAATGATGCGTTGATATGAACCCGTAGCTAAAAAGCTAAGAGTACACAAAACCTGAAACATGGTTTCATTAAGATATTATAACAAAGGCACTTAATGTTGTGTAGGTAAGGATAGAAGTACAAAACGTACCTTGAGTTGTAGACTAATTTCCCGAGTGCCTTTTAATGAGGTTAAAAGCCGAAGATCATCACAAAGACTCCAAAAACTTTGTTTATCTAACCTAAAGCGATGAACAAATTCCAAATCCGGTATGTCCACAATTTGCTCCAGTTTACGACGATTTATTCTTGTTTGACGTCTTTGCAATGATGCTTCATTATTTGCTTCCCAAAATAATCTCAAAGAATGCATTTTGACTAAAGAATTTAACTAAAACACACTCAAAAAGTTCACTGTTTACTCCTTCTTAAGGTTAGCGTCAGGGTCCAATCTCTGCCGGGGTTGCGGGTTGTTCGAAAGAGATACCGCGGCCTCGGAACGTAAAGGGCAATAGAAGAAACATGGGTGGGTTTTAGTCAGTACAAGTCTGACATGCCCCCCCGCTCCACCCAGAGCGGGGGAAGTCATTAGATGATTTCCCACACGAAAAAAAAAAAAAAAAAGGGTCCGATCTCCCGCTAATAAAGCGTGCCGCGGAAACGTCAAAATATCACTAGCGTCTGTCAAAAGTGCCACTTGTCTACCATTTAGATGAACATTTTTAGCGTTTGCGTTTGACGCTCACTTCAGCTTTCCTTTCCGCCTACGGAATAATGACTTTGTCTACCAATTTAGCGGCAGTCACGTGACACCTGGTTAGCAAATGTCAACTCCATACAATTTGATTTTTCTGTTGGCGTTAACGCTTACAGAAAAGGGATTTTGTCTAGGCCCCAAGGGCAGATTGCGAAAGAAGTTCAAAAATATGTGGTTTGATGAAAGACGAAAGTACAGTTTAATGAGGGGATTGAATATATGAGTTGAACGGGAAAGCTACAAAAAAAATGCTTCAAAAAGCTACAGCTAACAGCTGATTTTTTTAAATGTCCTTTTATTTAATACTTTTAATATTAAATTTCTTTGGTTTTAAAGCATATTTCCAATTGCTCATCAACTAAAAAGTTTATTTGTGTGTTCTTTTTGTGTTAGATTCACATAACAAGTACAAATTGATATTAAAATCTATATGTGAATCAGTGACAGTTACCGGCTTGGGGGATTTTATGCATTGTCATCTCGATATCAGGTACAATACTTGGTGGACGTTTAAGTTTAAGATATTATAATATGAAATTGGACGCATTATGTTGTGGTTTTAAAATAAACGTGGAGATGTTTGAAAAATATTGCCAAGAAATGGCAAAGTTATACGTTTCCCTATACAACTTTTACCCCATGTTTCTAACATTACACAAAGTATTGCGTCATGGGGCTGAGGTCATAAGGGAAGCAATCCTTCCCATTGGACAATTGTCCGAGGAAGCGGCAGAAGCCCGCAACAAACACATTAGAATGTTCCGGCAGAATTACTCTCAAAAATTACCCGGGTAGCCTGCAACGCAATGTTTTTAATAGGCTCTTCTTAACTTTTGATCCTGTCCTGACGGGCATGAGGAAGAGGAAGAATAAAAAAAAATCACCCTCTTTTGGCAGATGTTTTAAATTTATTCTTAGATAGTGACATTAAAATTTAAGTTTTGAAGAAGACGAATAAATGCTTGATTATTACGTATGCCTTTTTTCACCCTTTTAAAACTGAAATAAAACATTGTCTGACAGCCATTAGACGTATCAAATATTTTTGGCCAACTTTTAGAGCCGAATACCTCTCTGTGCAGTGTAGCACAGAGTATGAACAAGCTCTTGATCACAAACATTTGTTACACAAACAGCTAAATGAGGCAAATAACAGAACTGGAAACTACCAATTACAACATCACTGCCTCGCTGAATCAAAGTCTGTTTAGTGAATTGGTGCCTATTGCCCCGTCAATAGTTTCTGCGAATAATCCCACCTGCACCATAGATTTGACAGGTGAAGATAATTCTAAGATATCTCACTCCGTAAAAATAAAATTAAAAATACATTAAAATCAATAAATACATTGTCAAAACACAGAGAATGGTTAAAAGGCAAAAGTTTTTCATTAAAAATGTTAAATTAAATAAAGATTGAATGTCATAAAACAATTAGATAGGTATGTATTCGTTAAATTTGGAACAAAGCACTAGGAAGTACAAAATTGACACCGAACACCGAACACTTATCAAAATCCTTTCTTAGAACTGGACTCATAGGAAAATACTCCTAGCTTTGTCCATTGTTTCTTGCCAACACTAAATAAATCATGTGTGACCTTTGGTAGTTTTAACCGACTTCAAAAATGTGGATGTTATCAATTCGGATGTGATAATTCTTCAAAAAGATAGTAGTGAGTAGATGGAACTCCATAGGTCGCTGCTAACAGCCTTCAATTTTGGTCACGTCATAAAGAAAACACCAAATACAGACATTTTATATAAAAAAAAAACTATGGTTCACATTCCTTCAAAAAATAGCCTTGCTACAATAATTATCCAAACAAGAGAGTATTGAAATTGCGCCTTGTAGCCCAAGAGCCCACGACAGCCAGACCTTCGTTATTTTATAAAAGTTGAAAGTTTCTCTGTACATGTCTCCTATACAGGTAAGAACGACCAGCGACTATAAAGTTTGGGTTGTGGTTACCTGGGCAGGTAACAGGTAGTAAAGGTGTATAAAATAGTACTTGAAATTCGTTAAAGTATAAAGCTCAATTTTTTAATATTTCCTTCAGGATAACTTTAAAAATCTCGTCATCCATTGCCGGACACTTATGACAGTTGCTACCCCCTGCCAGACACCCCTAAACTTTAATAAATTATAATTATACAGGGTGTCCGGTGGCAGATTTAGGATTTAAATTTCGAATTTCTCCGTAACCGTTGCACGGAGGAGCGGGGAGGGGGCCGCGTTGGCTTCGTCATTCGTGCGGGTTTTTTAGTCGCAATGTCGCAGTGGACGGGTGAACAACGTGCGTTCGCAATCGAAGCGTATTTTAAAGCCAATGATTCGTGTGCAATTTCTCGTCGAAGATTTTGTTCACGTTACAATATTCGACGGTTACGTGACGCCCCAAGTGAAGATTTGATTCGATCATGGGTGCGAAGGTTCCGGGCAACAAGTTCAGCAGAAAATAACCCACGACCGGGGCCCAGCCGGACGTCGAGAACAAATGAAAACATCGAACTCGTCGCGTCCAGTTTGAGTGATAATCCGCGTCAGTCCGTTCGCAAGAGAGCGGCTGCCTTGGGGCTTCCAAAAACTATAGTGCACGAGATATTGAAGAAGGATCTTAAACTTCATCCATTTAAAATTCAAATTGTGCAAGCGCTTAAGCCTAATGATTACAACTTGCGTAAAAATTACTGTGAGACAATGTTGGAGCGATTTCGCACGGTGAACACTATTTTTTGGAGTGATGAAGCCCACTTTCACTTAAATGGCAGTGTAAACAAGCAGAATTGTCGTTATTGGTCTCCTAAAGGACAAAACCCCCACTTAAAACACCAAAAGCCACTTCACAGTCCCAAAGTGACGGTTTGGTGTGCATTATCAAGCAGGGGAATAATTGGACCCTATTTTTTTGAAAATGGTCAAGGGCACGCAATTTCTGTGACTGGTGTTGCTTATCGGCGAATGCTCAATGATTTTTTTTTTCCAACATTGAGAGACCATCCTTCCTACACTTCACGGACATGGTTTCAGCAAGATGGCGCCACCCCGCACACTGCTAGGGAGACCATGGCGCTACTTCGTGATTTCTTCCCCAACCAACTGATAAGCCGTTTCGGTGACATCCCCTGGCCACCCAGGTCACCGGATCTTACACCCATGGACTTTTTTCTGTGGGGATATCTCAAAAATAAAGTCTACGAAACAAACCCGGCGACTATCTCATCATTAAAAGAAAATATCGTTCGCGAAGTTCATGGCATCTCAGCGGCACTTCTCCAGCGAGTGGCAAGAAATACTGAAGCCAGATTCCATGAATGTATCCGACGTGACGGTCAACATTTAGACGACATAATTTTTAAGAAATAAAACCCGCATTTGTCTTCTTTATAATGATTAAAAATATAAATGTATATTTCACGTAGTTTTTTTGTTATTTATATTTTAAATCCTGATTCTGCCACCGGACACCCTGTACTTTCGTTATTTTATAAAAGCTAAATTTTATATATGTTACTTGGGGACTTATAAAAAGATGTTACCTCCATAGGCGGACAGTTTTCGTGGTTTTTACATCTTGCCAGACACATCGAAAGTCCACTATAGGTGCGAATGCGGGGTAACAACTGTTCAAGTAGGTGCGAGTGAGATAGAGCGCTTAGTCGAGTGCGTTCTTTTACTGCGCACCATCTGTTATTTAGTGATATATTGAACTATCATGTGTAGATGCAAACAACTTTTTATAATTGATATTTGTGCAGTTTTTTGTGAAATAAAAGTATAAGTTTAGTGAAAAGTGTTATCATGGGAGATACATTAATTTGTTTCGTTTGTAATAAAAGTGATGGTAAAATAATATTGTTCTCGGAAGAAACACGGCATTATCCAGCAGCTTCAAACGATTTTAAACTAAGATCTCAATCCAATAAAAAATACGATATTCAATCAACACCAACGCCATGTGAAAAAGACATACGAATACAGACTGAAATTCATGAGATACCGGGGCGATCATTTGATTCTCAAACTGTGTCGCAGCAACCAAATTACATAACAAATACTAGCATCGCATGTGATTATGATAATAATATAGCATCATTTAGTATAAACACTCTTAATCAGGAACCAGAAGTGCCTAAGAATAAGAAAATTAATATTACTTCGGAAACCACTATACGCCCTAAAAATAACAAAGATATAATTCAAGAAGCATATGAAGGATGCAGTGGTACCGATATTAGTGATGATGATGAACATTACCACTTGAATGATTACTAAATTCGGATAACTTTTGATTACAAAATGACATATTTAATTATGTAATTATGAAAACACACTAATTTGTGGCCCTGAGTGAACCAGGGCCGGACGAGAGAGGTCGCCGCCGCCGCCGCGCCTCTACGAGGTCACGGCGGTGCTCCGCCCAAACTGGGCAGACCGCCACTGTGTGCTCCACCGTGTCCTCCGGGCGATCGTCACAATGGTGATACCCGGGCGTTTCCTCCCGCCCGATTATGTGCAGGAACCTCCCGAAACTACCGTGACTGGTGAGGACGCCATGACGCCTCTCCAGCCACTCCTCAAAGAGAAGACTTACCGCCACTATTGTGGCCCTATGCTAAATCCCCCCTTGATTAGTTTTTTTCATTTTTTTTTCGAATTGATCTCATTATAGAACAAACAAATTTCGAAGTTCAGCGTGGCCTTTCAAAATGCATAAACACGACAAGATATGACATCTGTGACTTTTTGGCTATTACGATCCTAATGGGGGTAGTGCCAATGCCATCATACAGGGAGTATTGGAGTAAAACTCTAAGGTCTGCTCCTATAGCGGATATAATGCCTTTGAAGAAGTATGAGCAAATTAGAAAATACCTCCATTTTGCTGATAATAATGACGCCAATGATGACCGTTATTTTAAGACCCGTCCATTTCTTGAGAAAATTAGACGCAATTGTTTATCAGTAGAAGGACGTTATAGCATTGATGAGATGATGGTCCCTTACAAGGGTACTCGTGCTGGAAGCCGACGACAATTGGTGTACGATTTTAGGATCAAGGTAAGCTAAATACCACCACAACCACATTAAGGCTGGGTTGCGCCATAGAAGAAGTTATAGTAAAGGTTTGTGTCAAAAGAGATGGCTAAAAACTTCATATGTGCGGTCTGATTGGGCTTATCGTGTACATTAAAAAAATGTTTTTATTTACCCGAAAAGCTTTGGGATTTACTGTTTTTTTTTCGTTTATTAATAATACCTACAAATCTTTATGAATAAACAATTATACTTTAATAAAATATCGTTGATAGGCAGCTACAATTTTATCTGAATCTCTTTGCCTTGTTTTTGTTCAAGGTAGAAAGAGATTAAGTATATTGTGTTCCCTACCTGCGCCGGCGCGGCGGCGGTGGCCGGCTCCGACCGAAACAATGGGATTTTGCGCTCGCTTTGTCGTAAACCTGTTTCTACCTGGTTCTGTCGTAACACAAACACTGGTAAACGACGCAGTCCTTCGTTTGCTATCGTCGTATTTTGTAGTCATCCGGACTCCGATTTTTCTTCCCGATTCGATACTGTGGCGTGTTAAACTGGAGTGAATAGTTTTTTTTTGTGGTAGAACATTATTTAAAATGGCTGCAAATAACCGTTGTATGACTTGTCGCCGTTCCGTTCTACGAAAGAGACACCATGTTTTGTCTCTCGAATTTTTGGAATCACACCGAGATTTCGTCGACTACATGTTTGGCACTTTGCAACAGCAACAAGAAGTAAATCACCTACCACCATGGCGTCCCCGAAGCCCCAGGTTTCGTGTTCTACTGTGCCGTCTGTAAAATCGAGTGTAGTGCAAGTGTTGGACTCTAGTGAGCCACTTGTGCCCATGACTGTGCCATCGGAACCAGTAGCTGGTAGTTCTCGCGCCACCGTTCCCAGTACCGTGTCCGCACTGCCGCCTGCGTCTCCGACGTCGTCTGAGAGCAGCGTGGGTGATGCGGAACCTTGAGCTTCCGGGTCGTCTGGCCGAAGAGTCCATTACCATGCCAAGGAAATAAGGTGGGTTCACTGTGTTTTCCACATATGTAAACTTCACAGAAAAAGCCGACTAGTAAAGCAGTAATTAGATTTCTAATAGGAACATTTTGCTTGTTTTAGGTGCCACTGGAACGTGTATAAAATAGTCACCCGGCTCAACACTCACAGTCGGGAGACAGTAGTTGTTTATGAGCTTGAGCACCAAGTTAACAGCAAGATTGGTGGTCCAGGCAAAATTGTACAAATTGATGAATCAAAATTTGGAAAAAGAAAGTACAATAGAGGGAGACATATTGAAGGCCATTGGGTGCTGGGCATGATAGAAAATGGGAAAGATGATTTAAGATTAGAAGTGTGTCCCGATAATGATAGATCTGCGGAAATGTTGGTGCCATTAATACAAAAGCACGTGGAGGTAGGCACTGAAATCCATACCGATTTTTGTAGAGCCTATGATTGCCTACCTCAATATGGATACATTCATAAGAAGGTAAATCACAGCGACCCTATGAATAAATTTGTGGCACCAGACGGGACACACACACACAAAGAATAGAAAGCCACTGGCGAGATTTAAAAGTGATGTTTGGTAGGGATAGCTACAAAGGAAACTACGGATTGGCTTATCGAGTATTCTTGGCAAAGATTGATAAAAATAGCACATAAAGATGTTTTCGAAGAATTAATTAAAGCAATACAATATGTGTATAAAATTGATTAATAAATTATTAATTATATTTAATTTGTTTTATTTCAACAGTATCTTTAGGGCAGATAACAAATAAATAGGTTAGATTCAATTTATGTCAAAGAGCCTAATTGATTGACAACGACTCCACCTGGTACGAGTCTGTCCTACCCCTAGAGTGTTTTTATAGAGCTGAAGGTGCCTAGGGGAAGCAGTCTCCGCCTGCTGTAACAAATAGTAGGCATCGGACGAGCCGCAGCGGCTGAGGCTGGTCGCCCAAGGCGACCAACAAGCCGCAGCTGCAGCTTATTATTACTGTTTCGTATTCATTATTAATTAATTTCTAAGTTGGCACTACTCAACAATATTAGCGAATCGAATGCAGCGTTTTGGAACTTCTGCCACTATTGTAGGGTTTCCAACCAATTAGAAAAGAGAAAAGAAACGTTCATACGTTCTGGCCAATCACGGCTCGCCATTGCCAAACTCTAGCGCCATTTCTCTTAGGCGGTAAAAACAGAGCAAACCAAGCCGCCGGCGTCCACGCGCGCGCTCTCGACAGAAAAATACAAATGTTCAAAATTTAGAACTTTCTCATCTTCCTAAGAACTTTAAATGTGTTTGTGAAGTGGTGCTTCAAGATTACTGCGAAGAACAAAGCAAGCGGGAGCTCCCAAGCTATTCCTGGACCAGATCGTGCATGGCTAAGAGGTAGGGGACCTTTTTTACTTTAGTTGTGGATGTCTGGAGCGTTGCAGCCCATTTCGATTCGTTTTCTTAGCGCTGCCCCCAAATGTGCTGAGGAAGACGCCTTCCCGACACATTTTGTTGGTGCCGAAACCAGGGAACTTTAGATTTAACCTCATTCAATTCGGTCTAATTTCCCTATAAAACAGTTTTTCTACACGAAATTAGGTATATTTATTTATTTTCCAAGCCAAATAACTATTTCATCATAATCTACCAATTATTAAGACCTGTAGGTAGTTAGCTAGTGTCGCGTCGGTTACCGCTAACTGTCCATTCAACCGACCGCCATTACGAAATATTATTTCGTTCTAGCTTTTTTAAAATAAAATATCTCTTGAATGCATACGATTATTTTAATGCAATTTCACTAGTGTGTTGCAATAAGCCAAAAGAATCGAATAAACCTAGAATCCTTGTGTAGAAAACCATTTTTCCCAAAACCCAAACGAAATTCGCATTACTATAACCCGCCTAATTTAGGTTGGTAATATAGTATACTGTTCTCGCTACTTATGTTTAACGCAGAAGCACCAATACAATTTAGTCGCATAACATTAGTTCATTCAAAATTCGGATTTATTGTTCGATTTCTACTCCGTCCGAGCTAGTGTTTACCGTATTGTATTACGTCTATATTCTATTTCTATCCCGTTTTTAGACGTAGGTCTTTTAATACAATATTTCAAAGCCCACTTCTCTCTAATTTCACATCGCGATAATCCTATCGAACTTAGGTAACTTTCAGTCGCTTATCGACCTTACGCCAACTACTTAAGAACTATATTCGCTTGCACTTCGCATCGGCCGTCGGCTATTCGTTTGGCAATTTATTCTCCGAAGTGCAAAAATCCATCGCTTTGTGTAAATTCCTATTTGTTAAATTCTGTTAATGCACCGGCTTATACGTGGATGTGTGGCGGTTTATTTCATTTAATACTTATCCGTAAACAGTAGACACACGCCATAATAATTACGTACCGACGCACTCGTAGACGATCAAATCATTCTCCGTAGGTACTTAATTTATGTTGTCTGTGTTTTCGGATTCATACCTACACCGCGTCACTACAAAGTAATATTGCAAAAGGTTCATTCTGTTTAAAGTTTTGTTACTTCATCAGTAATATCGTTTTCCCTTTTGTGATGTTATTATTACTTCGTAACCTTGCTTACGTAGTTGAAGTTTTCCTGTTTTACGTTAATTATTAGACTTGGATTTCTCGTGCTATTCAACTTTCGAATTTTTTATCTCTTGTTTAGCATCGATTCGTTACCAATCTAGTAGTTGATGATACTCAAGCTACTGAAGTGGACTTCTCGTGCTATACAACTATCGTATTTTAACCTCTTGTATAGTACCTACCGCTGCGTTCCTGTTTTACGTTAATTATTAGACTTGGATTTCTCGTGCTATTCAACTTTCGAATTTTTTATCTCTTGTTTAGCATCTATTCGTTACCAATCTAGTAGTTGATGATACTCGAGCTACTGAAGTGGACTTCTCGTGCTATACAACTATCGTATTTTAACCTCTTGTATAGTACCTACCGCTGCGATCCTGTTTTACGTTAATTATTAGACTTGGATTTCTCGTGCTATTCAACTTTCGAATTTTTTATCTCTTGTTTAGCATCTATTCGTTACCAATCTAGTAGTTGATGATACTCGAGCTACTGAAGTGAACTTCTCGTGCTATACAACTATCGTATTTTAACCTCTTGTATAGTACCTACCGCTGCGTTTTACTTTAGTAGTTTGTACGTATGCGACTTATACCTTCTGCGTCCGTCGTGTATTGTGCAATATTTATTCGTAATAGTTAGGTACCTATCTTCTTACATTTTTCGTTCGTTGTTTGTTTTCTTTCTCATTCGCTGTCCGTCAAGATAGTGATATATTATTATTATTAACAGACTTTATCAAGTAAAATGTCTTATAATACAAGGAGGAAGATTAAAACAATGCCTTTATCTATGAAACGTAAATCTCTTACCATGGCCGATGACGAACCTGTTCTTTCTGTTCGGGACTTACCTGTTCTGCGGCGTAAGCGTACGCTCGCATTGAATCGCTTACGGAAGACGTTAGAAGTCGCTGAGTTGGCTCAGGAAGATCCTACGCAATTAAATGCGTTCCTCGCTCATTACTCCACAGTGCAGAAATTATGTGCTAGTTTCGAAGAGGCGCACTCCGATATTCTCTGCATTGTGGATGATGACTCAGAAAGACAGGAAGATGAAATCCGATCAGAATTCGATCAAATTTATTTTGACATCATGACTATTCACATGCAGTTACTTCCCCCCGGTGCAGGAGATTCTAAATCCAATATTATCGCCGTCGATCGCTCTTGCATCGCTAACGTTAAGCTGCCAAAAATTGATATTCCTACGTTCTCTGGAACCATTAAAGAATGGCCTAGATTCTACAGTTTGTATAATTCGTTAATTCACAAAAATCCATCGCTTTCGGACGCTGAACGCATGCACTACTTGTTTTCTTGTCTCTCAGGGAATGCTCTTACTCTCATCCGTACGTACCCGCCAGAGGGCACATTTTATCTTGAGGCTTACCAAACATTAACTGAGAGATATCAGGATAGGCGGGAGTTAGCTTTTACGTGCTGGAAGGAAGTACTGGGAATCAATTTGAAATCTAACTCACCTGATGAATTGCGTCGTACACTTGATCAAACCGTTGAGAATTTAAATATTTTAAAGAGTCTCGGATTACCGACAAATGAATGGAACTTCGTTCTTTGTTATATTATCTTATCTAAATTAGATTCGCAAACGCGTTGTGCATATGAGCGTAAACACATTTCCACCGAATTACCAAACTTTAAGGAATTGTTGACGTTTTTATACACTAAATGTGAAGCGCTCGTTCGAGATACCCACTTCTCATCTCAAGACCGTTCTACAGGTCCCACTAGCCGTGGTCAAGAAAAACCTCAAATTAAACCTAAAAATAAACCTTCCAATTCTAAACCCACTACAGTATTTCTTTCAAATATGAATGAAAAGACTAAGTTAGCTACTCCGACGCCTCAATCTCAAAATAAGAAACCAGCGCCAACTTCTTCATCAGTTGCGCAGCCAGTCCTCACGTGTTCATTTTGTTCAGAAAATCACTCTGTCAGCCACTGTAAACGGTTTGAACAGACTCCCGTCGCTGAACGAATTGAACACGCGAAGACTAATCACTGGTGTTTTAACTGTTTGAGACCTTCTCATCGTCTACCCGAGTGTAGATCCATTTTCCGGTGCCAAAAATGTCGTCAGCGTCATCACACACTCCTTCATATAGATCAACCCGACAACTCGACTTCTTCCGTAGACCAACCTGCTTCTGCTACGCCAACCAACAACCAATCTCAAGTACTTACAACTAGTTTTAGTGACAACCCGATCGTGCTCCTTTCAACAGCCAGAGTTCAAGTTCGTGACTCGTTAGGTGACTTTCAGTCGTTTCGCGCCCTCATAGATTCCGGAAGTCAAGCCCATTTCATTACTGAACGCGCAGTTAAACGCCTCGGAGTGGTGAGTGATGCCACTTCACGCCGTGTTATTGGTATAGCCCAATCTTCTACCACTGTTTCAGGAACCGTACAGATAGAAATTGGTGTCAACGGCCAGAGTCTCTTCCGTGTCGACGCGCTTACATTGCCTAATATCTGTGGAAAAATACCATCTACTCGTATCGATAACTCTTCGTGGCCACATTTAAAAGGGCTTAGCCTTGCTGACCCAGATTGTCACAAACCGGGTCCCATAGATCTTCTTCTTGGCGCTGAGATCTTCGCCTCACTACTGCGTCCAGGTAGTGTGGTTGGAGGGTCGAAACAGCCCGCTGCTCTTAATTCGGTATTTGGTTGGATTCTGCTTGGCGGTGCAACTCGTAACAATGAGGCACAATCTTTTTTCGTAAATGTTGATTGCCTTCATGAAGAAGTAAAACGTTTATGGGAGCTGGAATCATTCGACACTTCTGTCCGCCTTACTCCCAATGAAGAACGTTGTGAGAAGATATTTGCCGATCAACATACTCGCGATTCCTTAGGCAGATATGTTGTCACCCTGCCGTTTAAGGAAGAAGTCCCTGATAGGTCTTTTCCAGGGTCTCGCGACCTCGCCTTTCGTTGTTTTCATTCTCTGGAAAGAAAACTCAATAAGGATCCGGACTTACATAAGCAATATTGTGTATCTTTAAAAACTATTCGATCATGTGAAATCCATGGCTTCTCAGATAGTTCAGAAACAGGATATGGCGCTGTAGTATACTTACGAATAGTCGATGCAGACGAAAACATAAAAGTTTCTTTTGTTTGTTCAAAGGGACGTGTCGCTCCTGTTAAATCTACATCGCTACCACGGCATGAGTTGTGTGATGCGGTCGTGCTGGCTGATCTTCTGAAATTAATTAAGGACTTGTATTCAAACGTTTTTCCTTGTTCTGGTATCTTCGCCTGGTCTGATTCCACCGTCGTACTTGCGTGGATTCGTTCTCACCCTTCTCGTTGGAAGGCTTTCGTCGCGAACCGCGTAGGTCACATTCTTGATGTCATTCCAGGTGCTCGTTGGAATCACGTGGGATCCGAGGATAATCCGGCTGATATAGTATCGCGTGGTCAACTTCCGTCAGTTCTTGCCTACAATCGATTATGGTGGGCGGGTCCTTCCTGGCTCTCCCAACCTTTTCGCTCTTGGCCTCACTCTGTCGAAAAACTAGATCAGATCGCACTGGAAACCGAGGAAAAGAGTCCACACGCCTTAATCACCGACTTATCAATCTCTTTTATAGACACCTTGCTCGAACGATATTCGTCGATTCGAAAAATTCAACGCTTGGTGTGTTTTTGGGTAAAATTCATTGATTTCCTTCGCGCTCAACGTACACGTTGCTCTATTTCTGCGCCAAATCGTTTAGAGCTTCATAACGCGCTGATGATCATTGTGAAGTACATACAATCTCGCAGTTTCGCAAATGAGATTCGCCACTTGCAAACTGGAAGTCTTTTATCGAAACACATGCGTAAATTGAATCCATTCCTGGATGCACAGGGTGTGCTCAGGGTGGGCGGTCGGTTGTCAAGATCTGGTCTTGAGTTTAAACATAAACATCCTGCTCTTCTCCCTCACGAGTCGAGGTTAACTTTCATGATAATCGAAGCAGTTCATCGCGAAAATTGTCATGCAGGCATTAATACGATGCAATATCTTTTAACTCAACAATTTTGGATTCTTTCTCCAAAACGTGCTATTCGTCGTTGCTTGTCAAAATGTTTGCAATGTTACAAACTGAACCCTACTCCTCTTGAACCGTTTATGAGTGATCTACCCGCCTTTCGCGTTAATCAAGTAAAGCCATTTTCTGTAGTCGGTACTGATTACGGAGGTCCTTTTCGTATCAAATTAGGTCAGCATCGAGGTGCGAAAATCGGCAAGGCATATTTATGCCTATTCATTTGCCTTAGCAAAAAAGCAATTCATCTTGAAACAGTTTCTGATCTGTCAACTGATGCTTTTGTTGCCGTACTCCGCCGATTTGTTGGTCGTCGTGGTAGGATTAGCGTTATACATTCTGATCGTGGAACCAATTATGTCGGCGCGAATAATCAACTTCAATCTTTCATGCAATCTGCTGCTCATACTGAGAACATTGAATTCCGGTTTAATCCACCGTCAAGTCCCCACTTTGGAGGAGTTTGGGAGATCCAGATAAAATCTGTTAAATCTCATTTGTATCGCATCATAGGAGAACAGTCGCTTACTTTCGAAGAGTCAAACACTGTTTTCATTCAAATTGAGGCTATGCTTAATTCGCGGCCTCTCTGTCCGTTGAGTTCTGACCCCAACGATTTAAATGTACTCACTCCGGGTCATTTCTTGACACTTGAACCGCTAACCTCTGTTCCTGACGAGGATCTAACTTCCATTAATTTAAATCGCCTCGGTCGTTGGCAATTACTCCAACGTTTTCAACAAGATTTTTGGAATCGTTGGAAGCGAGAGTATCTTCATACCCTCACTCAGCGGGCCAAATGGACCAAACAATCGAAACCATTAAAAATAGGAACGGTTGTAATTCTTAAAACCAAAAATGCCATTCCATTGCATTGGCCTCTTGCACGTGTCGAACAACTTCACCCTGGTCCGGACGGAGTAGTACGCGTTGCAACTGTTCGTATAGTTGATGGCTCTCTACTAATGAGACCATTAATAAAACTATGCCCTTTACCTAACTCTATCGAGTAATGCGTTATTCGTTAGCTTATCGTAATTTAAGTACCTTAGTTTTATTCGTATCGTATGCATTCATTTACCTAGTTCTTAAACGTTCAATTTCTTTATCATTTTTCTATGGTAGAAAATACACAAGTGTATTTTGGTGGGCGGTATGTTTCGTATTCATTATTAATTAATTTCTAAGTTGGCACTACTCAACAATATTAGCGAATCGAATGCAGCGTTTTGGAACTTCTGCCACTATTGTAGGGTTTCCAACCAATTAGAAAAGAGAAAAGAAACGTTCATACGTTCTGGCCAATCACGGCTCGCCATTGCCAAACTCTAGCGCCATTTCTCTTAGGCGGTAAAAACAGAGCAAACCAAGCCGCCGGCGTCCACGCGCGCGCTCTCGACAGAAAAATACAAATGTTCAAAATTTAGAACTTTCTCATCTTCCTAAGAACTTTAAATGTGTTTGTGAAGTGGTGCTTCAAGATTACTGCGAAGAACAAAGCAAGCGGGAGCTCCCAAGCTATTCCTGGACCAGATCGTGCATGGCTAAGAGGTAGGGGACCTTTTTTACTTTAGTTGTGGATGTCTGGAGCGTTGCAGCCCATTTCGATTCGTTTTCTTAGCGCTGCCCCCAAATGTGCTGAGGAAGACGCCTTCCCGACACAATTACTTTATAGGAGAAACTGATTGCAATCTGGACTTTAGGGCACCCCGACTCGGTAGAAAAACTGGAGGTAGCTCATCGTGTAGCAAGATTAGCATTCGCTCGACAGCACCAAGATTGGACTAATGAGTGGGGCCGTGTTTTGTTCAGTGACGAAAGCCGATTTTGTGTAAATTTCGTGGATGGGAGGGAAAGAATGTGGAGACATCGAGGGGAACGTTATCACCAAGCAAATTTCACTGGAACTGTGTCGTATGGGGGAGGGTCAGTTATGGTATGGGGTGGCATATGTTTGGGAGCCCGCACGCAGCTAGTGATCATCAGTAATGGATCGCTAACTGCACAGCGGTACATTACAGAAGTCTTAGAACCCCATGTCATGCCTTTTGCCCCATTCATAGACGGAAATTTCATTTATATGCATGATAACCCACGCCCTCACACTGCGCGTATAGTGAGTGACTACCTTAATGAAGTAGGCATCACTCAGATGAACTGGCCAGCGCGATCACCGGATATGAACCCGATAGAACATGTCTGGGACTACCTGGGAAGAAAAGTTCGACAAAGAAATCTAGCCCCTAATAATGTGGAGGAACTTAACCCTTTAATTCGCAACGTTGCACCGATGCAACTATCCAAACAAAAAAATATATAGCAAGAACCATAATATTTTTTTCTTATTTACATAAATTTTAATAATGGATATACTGCTGCCATTTATGACAAAAATATTGAACAAACTCACGCGCATCATTACGTAGTTGTGACCAAAATGGCATCGCGTCGACACTGCGCTCGTGGACGACCGGTGAGTTTTAATAAATATAAATAGTTTTTATGCATTTATTGACAACTATTACTTGAAATATTTTTGTTTAGGAGTGTTTACAATTGTGTCATATAACGCCAATGTCAAATTCAAATTCTACTATGAAATATAAGCACGTATTTACCGACGTTGCACATTTGCGACACTGCGAAGCTTTAGCAGAAGTACTTTTAATTTCGTACGTTGCACGGGTGCCACGTCGCGCTTTTACTAACACTGAATAATTATTATTTTTTTGTATAGGTTTTGTGTTTTTTTTTACATTTATGGGAGTTGACGGTATTATTTTTTTATATTGACTGTTCTGAAAGTTTGCTAATGTACGAGTAAGCTAGATTACTAAATAATGAATGAATATCGCTATTACTAATACGGTCGTTTTTTACTAAAACTTGTGTTAACTTATGTTTGGTGTTGGTGATTGTTGCATGTTTGTTTTTTTTTGCTTATTACCAAGGAGACAGATTTTAGCTTTGGTTCCACCAGAAGCGGCCTCGTCTACCGATAGCTCTTCGTCTGAAGACGAAGTTATTATTCAAACCATCACCGAACGTCAAGACGATGTATCTTCTGACTTCAGCTCAGAACCAAGGTCCCCTCGTTCGTCTTTAGAAAACTTGGATCTTATTCTTGATAGTCCAGTGCAAGAAGAAACCTTTTCGACATTATCTGGTGAAGATACGGTTCCACTGACTCCAGTAGTACGTAGTATTTTTCCTTCGGACACACCACCCAATCCGCTCCCAAATTTAAATTCAGTTTTGTCAATTTTATCACCACTTAATACTCCATTAAGCCAAAGAGTTCGCTAAAAAAGAAGTGCTAACTATGAACCAAGAGTTGTAGCTAAAAGAGTAAAAAAGTACAAGAGACCTCTTCTTAGTTTCCAGTGGCAGCGTGGGAAATTCAAATATCCAGCAGAGTTTGATATGGCTGATCTTAGCACTAGTAGTACCGCAACAGAATCTCCGTTGGTCTATTTTCTTAATTTTTTTCTGAAGATATAATAGATTATATTACGGAGCACACCAATATATATTTTGTGCAAAGCAAAGAAGGTAAATCTATAAACGTTACCAGAGATGATATGCGTGATTATGATAGGTATTGTAAGAATGCCGTCATATCGAGACTACTGGAGTAATGATTTCAGATACCCTCCTGTCGCTGATGTGATGAGTCTAAAAAAGTACGAGCTAATGAGAAAATATTTGCATTTCGTGGATAATTCGGATCTGAATAACGATCGTTATTTTAAGGTTCGGCCGATATTAAAAAAGTAAGGACTAATTGTTTACGACTAGAAGAAGAAGGAAGATACAGCATAGATGAAATGATAGTTCGAGTGCAGGGTTGTGTACAAGAGAAAGACATTCCTTTAGAGAAAAAAAATTACTGCGCCTACTGTGTCTAGACCTACAGATGCTGTAAGATTTGATAAAATTGGACATTTTCCAGTTTTTTTACAGCGAGGTAGGTGCAAATATTGCAAAACTGGGTATTCAAATATCCACTGTTCAAAATGTGAACAACGTTTGCGTTTAGTTCCCAAAAGAAACTGTTTCTTTAACTTTCATAATGTAGAATAAATATGTTTTTTTTAATATATTTTGTTTTTCATTTATATCTACATTTTATTCTGTAACGTGGGCACTGTTGTAAATATACAACACTGATTTCAACCTGTACATGTTCTTGTGTTTCGCAATGTAGCACATTTACAACATACTATATTTGGATATATATGTATACCAGATTTTTATTTTTATGTTTTTGAGCACTTGTAAGATCTAAATAAACAATAAATGAAAAAATAATAATAAATAAATGCAATATTTTTTTTGAGCTTTAAAGGGTTAAATTACCGTTAGTGGAATAGTGGAACAATTTGTCCCAAGAACTCATTGATAACGTTATCCGAAGCATGGGAAATCGTGTACAGGTTTCAATTAGAGCCCGTGGCGGCAATACCCGATCCTAAAACTCAGTTTTTTTGTCATTTTTGAAAATGTTTACAGATTTCACTTTTGAATACCGTTCTAATAATTACTAATATTATAAAAGCGAAAGTGAGTTTGTTTGTTTGTTACCTCTTCACGCTTTAATGGCTAAACCGATTTTGATGAATTTTGGTACAGAGATAGTTGGGAACCAGGAGACGGACATAGGCTAATTTTTATAAAAAAAAAGTGGGATGTGCGGGAGAAAGAGGGAAGAAATGGGAAAACTTAGCGTTGCTATTACAAATCCATAAGGCGCAAGCGGAACTGTATTACCCCAAATTTAACGCGGGCGAAGCTGCGGGCGAAAGCTAGTAATATTATAAAAGCGAAAGTGAGTTTGTTTATTTGTTTGTTTGTTACCTCTTCACGTTTTAATGGCTAAACCGATTTTGATGAATTTTGGTACAGAGATAGTTGGGAACCAGGAAACGGACATAGGCTAATTTTTATTTTAAAAAAAGTGGGATGTGCGGGAGAAAGAGGGAAGAAAAGGGAAAACTTAGCGTTGCTATTACAAATCAATAAGGCGCAAGGGGAACTGTATTACTCCAAAATTAACGCGGGCGAAAGCTATTTTTTTATATATTTGGCACTTTTTGGCGTTAACTATCGCTTCAAGGTCACGTGCACTGACACCGATTAAGTAAGAAAGTTAAGATCAGTATGTGTATCCACGGATCTTGAGTAGGCTTGCCAGGTGTCTGGCTTTAGCCGAACATGTTAGGCTTTTTGCAGTCGCGTCCGGCCAAATATGTATGTCAGGCTTTTTGTCAGTGGCGATTCGTACGACGATGGGCGGACGAGCGCCCTACCCGAACGGACAAGGGCGAGCGGAGAGCAAACTATCTTCCGGCCCGCGATTCGCGCCGCGCCGCGCGTGGCGTGCGTGAGCGTGGTTACCCCGCCCCGCTGCCCGCACTGTCCGCAGACAGGTTCGCGCCCGTTAGTCTGCCCTAGGAACGCGTGGCGTTTGCGCGTGCTTGGCGTGTGTTCACGTACAATTAAGTATTTCAGTTAGCGGCGACCGTATTTTTGGTGAGTTAGTTTTATATTTTCCATTTGTAGCATTAATGTGTTATTGACAAACCTCAAATACAAGTACCACATCTTTGTTTCAGATCTCTCTATTAGTCATGTCGAAAAGAAAATGTATATTTTCTGACAGTATAAAAAGTCAATACAAGATGTTAAAATCTGGCAAAGAGCCATGGGACGCAAAATGTGTAATTTGTGATCAAATAATTTCCATTGCTAATAAGGGCAAAGCTGACTTAGAAAAGCATTTAAATACCGAAAAACACAAAATGAAGATTCGTAGTACGGCATCTACATCAAGTATTGATATTTTCATGGAATCCAATGCGAACTTAAATCTTCAACGGAGCGTTCGGGCCACAAAAGCTACTCTGGTTTATCATACCGTTAAACATCACGAATCATTTAACTCACTAAATTGCACAGGCTCTCCACTTTGCAAGAGTATATATCCAGATTCGAAAATCGCAAAAGATGTAACCTGTTCCCGCTCAAAAGCTAAAGCTATCCTAAAAAATGTTTTAGGCCCATTTGCCCAAGAAAATATGTTAAAAGAAATGTCCAATCAGATACTTGAGCGTCTCCACAGATAGTAGCAACCATGGTGTATTTAAGCTATTTCCTGTGCTTATACAATATTTCAACCCTGAAAAGGGAGGAATTCAAGTTAAATTACTGGAGCTACAGGCCATACCGAACGAGACTGCTGAAACAATATCCACTTACATACACACCATTTTTACGGACAAAAACTTATTGGATAAATTAATTACTTTTTCAGCGGACAACACCAATACTAAAGAAGATGAGGTTTTAGCCATAAAGCTCTTTCCCAAAAAGTTGAAACTGTTCCACACCAAGTCTTATGGAAACAAGATATATTTAATCTCGTATTCAGGAAAGCCAGCTGTTTTGACTGCGATTATTTTTGTGTTCACGAAAAACATTAAGGATTTTCAAAAGTCCTCAACTTCTGTGCAACTGAAGAAGAACGCCCTGGGCAGAGTTTTGGAGACTCAAATACCCCTTAGTACGTAGCATCCTTAGGACCAAGAAATCTCGCCGTATTCTTGCTAATGTAACAAATACATCCCCTAACATTAATATAATTTCTAGTACACCAAAAAATATTGTTATTTTATCCAGTTTCCTTTGCCTTAAATTATATTTTATTGTTTCAGGAAAAGAAGTGTAAACTTTACCAAAATAGAATTGGACAGATTGCAAACACTTTTAACAAAATACAAAAGTATTTTATTTTACAAAAAGACAGACGGCGTTAGTTCGAAACAAAAGGAAAGTGCGTGGAGTAAAATCGAATGCGAGTTCAATGCTCTTGGAGACACTCCACGAACAGTAAAACAACTATTAAAATATAAATTTGAACATTTGAAGAGAACAGCAAAGAAGGTAGGTTAATAATATTTCATCTAAAGCTTTATGTATTTTCTATAGGTAAATACACAAACCATTTTTTTTATGTATTCAGGGAGCTGGCAAAGAGCGCCAAGAAATGCGTCGCACTGGAGGAGGGCCACCACCTGCACCGCCATCTGGTTCCATTAGTAATGGTACAGACTGGCTGAGGGAAATTCTACCATCATCAGTTGATGGAAATATGGCAATTTATGATGATGATGTCATAGACGTACTTATATTACACATTTACCTATTTACTTTTGTGTCATTCTAAAATAAATTGTATGTAAAATTCTATTAACAGCCTGCAAAAAAGATGGAAAAAATCTTAGATGAAGTGGTTGAGGACAACACGACTCAGGAGTCTTATCTACCAAAGAAGGTATTATTCACTATTATTTTGTTATGCATTGTTAATACTCCGTTAACTCTCTGCCTGCCCCACCAGGGAATACAGGCGTGACTTAATGTGGGTATTGTAGTTCCTGCAAAAATAGTAAGAATCTATTCAATATTCTATTTACAAACTCGTCCGGAGAATATTATTATTGAAGTAGTCGACGACATGATTGAGAAGGCTGTTCTTCAAAACAAGGTATTATTTACATTTTAGAATAAAAACACTTAACATATCAATCAATGTACCTGTCACCATAATAGGGCAGGCATATTGACACATTATTGTTTTGAAGCCAGTAATCAATATTGTTACTTTTTTCGTTTCATTAATGGCCATAATTTACATGTAAATATAGATCTTAAATTAGGTATACCTACATGAATCAATGTAAATGATACTAATGGGGTGTACTTTTTTTACAGATTCCTGATAATGAGAAAACAAACGAGGCTACAAATAATGAGAAGTGGGACTTTGATCCGAGTACACCCTACAGACAGCTCTCTCAAAAGACCACTGTCATCACCACTGAAAAGTAATGTAAATGTTAATCACAAATAGGCTTAAATATATAGAGGAATTTATTTATATAAAGTGCTTTTCTTATTGACAGGTCGAGCTAAAAAACGAAGATCATCAAAACACAAACGTCGTCCGGCAATTGCTGCGGGAAAAAAGTTATCAGTGATGGATAACCTGCAGAAGCTGGAGCTCCAAAGAATTAGAGAGTCCATTAGGCACGCCCAGGAGCTCCACGAGCGAACAGTGCGCCACAATGAGGAGCGGTACAAATTAGAAATAGAAAAACTACAACTAAATATAATAATATTAAAAAAGTCTCTTAAAAATTAAATAAAAATAATTACTTATTTTAAATTCAATTTTTTTTTATTGTTTACTTATTGACGAAGCATAGTGAAATAAGTGTTTATTAATTGAGACCTATTAAGATCGTTATTCCTTGCCACTGTATAAACTATATTATATTCCTCTTTAGTATTATTAGTTGAGTCAGTGTCCTGATGCATATTTGGTGCCAATAATGGTGGCATAGGATCCCGATATTTTTTGCAAATATTATGCAGTACAGCAGTAGCCACAATGATAGGCTGGACTCTTTCCAGATGTGTTCTTATTTTCATAGACAGGGCAGGAAATCTTCTTTTCCAACATCCAAACACCCTTTCTACTACATTTCTCGTTCGAATTTGGCTCTCGTTGTAAAGCTTCTCCCCGTCAGTAACTGGATCACGCAAAGGTGTTAGCAAATATGGCTTAACTGGCATAGCCTTTGTCACCAACCAACCAGTATAAATTGAATCGCCATCTTCCAGTCTGCCCTAAAATTAACTGAGTATGTGGTTAATTTCAACTCGATACCTACTACACGCATTCCCTATAAAAAGGGTCTTGATAGACAAACTCAAACAGGTAGACGGACAACAAATCCTTACCAATATTATAAAAGCGAAAGTGAGTTTCATTTCAAAATTTTGACTCCGGTAGGTAATATATGGTAAGTGTTAAGAAGTATGAATAGCAATGTTGTACTAATACCGCTATAGCGCCTATAGATGTAGGCGCATCTCTTTTGCGTCTATACTGTGCACGGTTGTTGTCCTTGTCAAATATTATTCTTTTAAATATATAGTTTTTCAATCATATTGCTTTTATTTCAGTGTATCATATACTCGTACTGGATGCTGCCTGTCTCACTTCTATTCTTTTGTAACAATACAATTTGCAAAGCAGAGCCAATTAGGGTTATCTAAACTATGTAAGTATGTATTTATTTAAGTATGTGTATCAGATCTTCCAGGACCCTTTGGAATTAGTAAAAAAATTCTAGTTGAAGATAAAATTTTATGAAATGCAGAAAATATTTGCAAAAAGATTGCCTCTTGAAAAAACAGTTGAAGCACATGAAAACCAAGAAATATCTTCAAAAATTAAGCACCAGTAATGCTGTGACAAAACACAAATAAAATGAGTCCAAATTTTGCTTTCTTATTGCAAGCACAAATTAGAAATTTTAAGAAAAGTGCTAAGGGGTGTAGATGGACTGCAGAAGATAAAATAACTGCATTAAGACTGTATTAAGGGTCTCCTACTTGCTACACGCTACTAAGGCGAATGTTTAGCCTTCCGGCTCCAACAACTTTAAAAGTGCTAATACAAAGATGCAAATTTCATGTTGGCATCAACAAACAGCTGTTTGAAATTGCTGGAAAGTTTTCTTCAGCCCAAGAAGCTGTTAATAATGAATACACATTAATGTTTTATGAAATAGCACTAAAAAAACATTTACAGCATAATGTAAAAAAAAGTATTGAGGGCTTCCAAGACCATGGTGCGCAGGGTAGAACAGTATTCATGGTTGCTGGTATTACAAAAAAAAATAAAGCAACCCATGGCCACCATCGCCCGTCATCGCCAAGATACTACCGACCTTTGAGACTTCAGATGGCTCATGAGACAATAGAAGTATCCAAATTGGAAGCTGCTAATGTAAAAAAACAAATATCAGATATGGTGTACCTACTAGGAATGCTGAATGGTGTGTCAAACACGATTTAAAATTAAATCGTGTTTAACGCTAAATAACCACGCTCAGCAATGCGGTGTTATCTGTGCGGGCTTACTTCCAAAGATTTCAATCTGATCAAAAAGTGCATCAACAGACCAGTGTCTGAAGAAAATTTTGAATATGGGCTTTCGTCATTACATGCTTGGATACGATTTGCTGAGTGTATCTTGCATTTGGGTGACAAATTGAAACTAGGAAAGTGGCAAGCAAATACAATAAAAAGTACAAAAAGAATTTTGGGAAAAGCTAGGTCTTCACGAAGATAAGCCGCGCCAAGGAGGAGGGACTTCAACAGATGGAAACACTGCTCGTATACTATGTCAGCATGCAGACGAAACTGCACAGATTACAGGAGTTTATTTAAGTCTAATTAACAGATTCCACACTATCCTTAAAGTTATTTCAAGTGGATACAAAATTAATTTTATAAAGTTTAATTTGTTTTGCCTACGGACTGCGTCAGCTTTTGTTTTTATTTACCCATGGTTTAATATGCCAACTACACTACATACAATTTTAGTGCATGGGCCCCTCAGTAGAAAATATTGGCATTGCTATAGGTCTTTTGAGTGAAGATGCTCAAGAAAGCAAAAACAAAGACATCAGAAAATACAGACAAAACTATTCTAGAAAATTCTCTAGAAAAGTTGCCATGGAAGACACTTTTCTGAGATTAATGGTGTCTTCAGACCCATACATTACTGGATTAAGGAAATTAGCACCAAAGAAGCTTGTAACTTTCAAGTCCTACTGAAAATTCTGTGATTAAGGTAAGAAAACTTTGTGTTTATGATAATATTTATTCGTTTTTGTAGTGCACAGATAAAATTACGCTTGATATGTACTTGTAAGGCTGTTTGCGAATGTTTTTTAAGAGTTTAGGTTATGTTTACTTAGTTTTATTAATGTATCTCAAGCTGTTAGGTCATGCTTAGATGAAAACACAATGGAAAATTTATAAATAAATCGTTTATAATTAATTACTAGTTTCACTTACCATAATGAACTCCTGTAAAACATTGTGTATAGCATCCAAAACATCCTTCAAAAACAAGGAAATTGTGCATTCTGGAACTCTAAATGACTCTGCAAGACTTAATAGTTTTCACCGGTAGCCAAGAACTTCAGGCTTATTTCTAATTTAATTTTCGGAGAAAGTGCTGCTCGCATATTGGTATCGCATTTTTGTATAAGCGGAGTAACCTTATGTAGTAAAGTATTAAACTGATCAGTAGTCATTCTTAATCGTTTTTTTTTTAATAATCAGGATCTTCTAAACTCCACTCAACCAATAAAGTATCCGAAGCACCCAAGTCCTTACGTCGAGAAATTCATCCACGTACCCAAACATTACGTTTTCTTCTTTCCTTTTGTTTTTTCTTCTCTCTTTGTTCTTTAAGCAATTGTTGAATAATTGAATAATTCATTATTTCAATTCCGGCACAAACGGCTATTCTGCTCAACATTTTCGATGGAAATGACAGAGTCGCATGCGATTTTAGTAACCTGTGTAAATGGGTTTAGCGATGCGGTTTGGTAGGCAATCAGTAAAGCGACTCGCCGCACGGCGAAAATCGACCCGTGTTAACACCCCATAAGGGAGCGTATTTCGTCTTTATTGCAAGTTTCAAAGAGTACGTTAGAAAGTCTTATGAACATAGCAAGAGAAATATTGCATTAAGATTTTGTTTCAAGAAATCTTGGCATAAATTACATGACAAGAGCAGAAATCGCTCGAAGGAATCTCCTGATTCCTATATGGAGGACCAGAGAGATCACCAATTATAATTGCTGATGGTACATACAAATATATAGAAAAGAGTTCTAATTACTTGTACCAGAAAAAACCTATTCATCACATAAATACCGTAATCTGGTAAAGCCATTCTTATTTGTATTCAGTGATCATTATATCATTGAAATTTATCCCCAGAACATAATGAGCCACAACTAACAACAAGCTAAGCCAACAAGTCCAGAGCTGTTACCTACATTATGTCGTTGGGTTGTGGAGGTGGTGAACGGTATTTTCAAAAGCAAGTTGAAATTATTTAGACAAAACTTTTTTAATACGGCTTCCAAGCATTTCGTGATCTCGTGATAGATTTTTCTGTAGCTGCAGCTCTTATAAATAAATACCATACCAAATTAAGGGATAGGGATGATGCCCATGAAATAATCCAAATAGTTAATAGAAACATGAACAAAAACAATGATCTCTTAGACTATGTAAGGGTGCATAATCTTTTAGTCAGTACAAGTTTTAGTCAGTACAAGTCTGACATGCCCCCCCGCTCCACCCAGAGCGGGGGAAGTCATTGGATGATTTCCCACCAGGAAAAAAAAAAAGGGTGCATAATCTCAATAGAGGCCAGATTTCCACAATTTATGTGTAGACAGGGAAAATATAAGAAATTTCCCAGGATTAAATTACAGCGAGTTAATATTGATTGCCTGCGGGATACATCAGTTAAAACAAGGCGGCATATTATGGAGAGCACATCAGATTAAATGGATCTTACGTTATTGAAGTATCTAGGGACCCTACAAATAGAACGATGGAAGAAGGCAAATTTGGGTAGAATTGCTACTTGATAAGAGCAAAAATTGCATTTAGGTAGGCATATCAGTCGCAAAGTATATTTCGTGTATATTTTAGTTCCGAAGCAGGTCGTGAGGCGATAAAGCAGTATTGATGTAACTGCATTGTTGGCCGTCGTACTGTTGGGCGCTGTGCCCATGTCATAACAGTGATTTGGGGTGGGCACGGCATCAATCTCATATTTTTCCTCCTGCTCAATTTTTAGACGATGCACGATGTCTTAGTTTATAATGATGTAGCGGGCATAGCTACACCGGTAGATTAAGAACATAAAACTTAATTTCCCTCCGCAACCGAGTTAAGGGTCGTAGAAGTGTCGACTGAAATTAGAAGAATATCAACGGAAATTGGTAGTTTAATTGCGTTTACTCGAGCCACTTTGTAGGTGACTCCAACGAGGAGCGTAGTAGCCCCACGAGAGCCAAAATGTCTACTAGAACAGACCGGGATGCAGCGGAAGAGAAGCAAGAAGTGTGCAGAGTCGGTGTGAAGATACCGCCTTTATCCCTGTATGCCATTAGTGGAGACAGCCTACGTGGAGCAATCCAGTTGTTCACGGAAATGTTCCCTAATAGGCCACCCCCGTCAAGGAACGTTATGCTAGCTGCTACTCAGTCGCTGCGGGATCATCCACAGTTCGATATTCCCCGGCAAGCTCAAGCTTGCGGCAGTGAAGGCCTGCCTGTCGCCTTGCAGGAAGACATCCTGGAGTTCTTCCAGCGAGAGCCACGGGCAAGCACGCGGGAGGCTGGTCGACATTTTGGAGTGCACCATCATACCACAGTGTGGCGATTATTGAGACGAGAACAGCAGCACCCGTTTCATTATCGCAAGGGGCAAGATTTGCACCCGGTTGATAACGCGGCACGGGTTACATTTAGCGCTGGTGGCTGGAACACCAAGACGCCATCCTGTGGACGGACAAGAGTTTATTTACTCGAGTTGGCCTCTACAATGTTCATAACGAACACTGGTGGGCTCACCGCAACCATCACCCGCACGTGACGTAACGACATGCCTTTCAAGTGCGGTTTAGTTTAAACGTGTGGGCTGGAATAATAGGGGACCGCGTGCTTGGACCCTATTTCATCGAGGGAAACCTAAACAGCGGCACATACCTGGAGCTGTTGCGAGACGTTGCCGAGGAGATGTTGGAGGACGTTCCCCTGGCACTCCATCGCAACTTATTTTATCAGCAGGACGGTGCCCCCCCTCACTACGGCCGGCAAGTACGCGAGTACTTAAGTGAAAGGTTTGGAAATCAGTGCATAGGCCGCGGTGGACCTGTAGCGTGGCCTCCGCGTTCTCCAGACCTGACTCCCCTGGACTTTGATTTATGGGGAGACGTAAAACGATTGGTGTACACGGACGGAAATAAGTGATGTTACACAATTACGTGCTAAATTATAAGTGCTTTCGACACCATAAAATCCAACGTTTTAGTGTTACGCAAACTGAAAGACAATCAGCGACATCGTGCTAATCTGTGCATAGTGTGGTGGTGGCAATTTTGAACAATACCTCCGGCTAACATGAGGTAGGTACCTACTTACCTATTTTATTTTATTTCTAAATAGACTATCATTTGTAAATACGTTATTAACTTAATCAATTATCAGTGTAAATAAGTTGATTTCAAATTTTTAACTACGCCAATGCCCAATGCCTAGACATAGACAACATTATCATCACATACCTACTTCATGTTTCAATTTTTATCAATAAGTAGAAAACATTTTCAGATCGGTATACCAACTGAGGTATTTTTGCCGGTCCCTAAGCCCGTTAAGTAGGATGGAAAATTTCAAATCAAACAAAACCAAAAACCAAAGCAAAATCATTTATGTTAAATAAAACGATGCGCGATGGGCCGAATTTACCTACAATGCACTTATGGGCGAGCGGGCGCGCACGCTCCATGTAATAAATAGCCTACAGTGAGTGAACCTGGTTTTTATTAGAGATCTAAGTTTACCGATTTTAGGATTGTCCGTTTATAGCAGGATTGCAATAAAACGTAAAAGCAAAACTAACATTTTATTAATCAGCTGATGCGCGGGTCAAATCAGCTGATGCGCGGGTCAAATCAGCTGATGCGCGCGTCAACGCACGCTGCTTGCATTGCGTGTGTTTAGTAGGTAAAAATGTAGACGGGCGCCTCGTATATTTGTGTGCGTGCATGCCGCTGTATGATACTTATGCGCCGACGCTCACGCACACTGTTCTGTTTGTTCTGTAGGTGAATCCGTACTTTTGAAGTGGAGATATTCTGTTAAATTTAAACAGACAGAGACAGATCATAAAAGCACCGTATATTGTTATTGATCTGGTACCGTAATTTTAATTGATTATTTATGAGTTTTATTAGCACCTCCTAAATTTTGGCGAGGATGCAAATCAACATATTGTATAGTGAAATGTATCTAGATAGATTAGGTACAATCCATAAAAGATTTAAAGTCAATTTTCCAAGACCGGATTTCGTGCAGAGCTTCCTTCTAAGACGTAAAAATGAGATTACTCAATGAATTTGTGAAAATATCAAGCGTGTAAGAGCCAAAGTATCTCCAGATACGATAACAGAATATTTCATGGAACTTGAGCAGTCTTTGAATGGAGTAACTGCTTCTAAACTACGATGAAACAAATTTGACAGACGACCCTCGGTGAAAGAAGATATTAATCAAGCGGGGATGTAAGTACCCTGAAAGAGTTTTGAACCATAGGCTTTCGCGTCTATTATGATGGCTGGTACCGCAAAATGTTACCACCATATCGTCGTTGTAGAAAGAAAAATCACTGGTGAAAAACAAAAATGAACTGGTGGAAGTTCAATTTTAAAATAACCTTCAAGCACCGACAATCGCACCTATCTATCATCTGAAACTTTATGGGTACCCGATTCAGACGAAGGCTGCAATCCTAGAAAGATCGAGAAACATTTCCGAAGCTTCCAATCCAGCTTCGGAAATCCTCAGCCCTCTGTAATAATAAAAAAACAGCCAAAGTCCGATCCATCAAAATGAAAGAAAAACATTGGCAAGAATAATAAACACAGCTGCAATCCTATCAAAATGCATCAGAAAATACCATGCCAGCCAAAAAAACAAAACCAGTGGCTTGTATGGATACAGGTTGCCGATTTAAATGTAATGAGTTAACGAAAGAAGACAGAGTGACTCTTTGCAACTCTTATTAGTCATTTTCATTTTTAACGAACAGAATCAGTTTATATTACGTCATAATATTTATTTATACTGTAAGTATGACATGTTAAGGCTACATAAATCCCTTCTTAGTCATAGTATTATTTTCAGATTTGTGAAATAAATCTTCGCATTATAAATGTGAATGCAAAGTTTGGTGAAGCTACACATTATTCACACATTGGCCTTCTAGTAGAGTTGAATCATATATGCGTGAACTTCATCTAACTAATGAATCAGTATAGCTATTTGTTTATAACAGTAAAAAAAGATTTTTTGTGTTTTGTCTACGGAAATTATTTTTTCAGGTGACTTGGTATCCACAGCGACCTTGGCTTATGACACATGTCCTCAATGCAGTTCAATGATCTAGGGAAGATCAAAAGCATGTGCAAGCGCTGCTTTGGGTTAGTCTCTGTTAGGTTGCTCTCTACTCTCAAAGCTCTGTGGAGATAGGGTTCCTCACTATCATCCTCATGTAGTTAGCAACATTACAATGGCATGTTGTGTGTTACATAACATAGCATTATAAGCTGGCTTACCACCTCCTCAACTCGAAGCGAGGCAGCACGAAGTCGCTGGAGTGATGGTAGGGATGATATAACAATGTCAGATGCTAAACCGCCTGCAACTGTGGGTAGCTCTAAACTCTGCCCTGGTCTTGGCGGGGATACTACGGCTCGACCTCAGAGTTCAAGACGCAGCCGCATTGTACGACTCAAAGAGGGTCGCCTCCGCCAGAGCTAGGAGATAGAGAGACTGCATCCGGTGATGTCTGCAGAAATTCCTTATCCAGCAGAACATGTCCTTGAAAATTACGCAGCTGGTGGATCAAAGCCTTGTGGACCGGCATAATGTGCAGCAGGTGCGAATCTTTACCGACGGCAGTTAGATTAAGGGGAAGGTCGGAGCTGCGCAAAAAATAGTGAAATTTAAAAAGAATCTCTAAATAAAGATGACACCGTTTGTGGTCATTTTTGATTTTGAAAAAGTTTTGAATGCACCACAGTCTGTAGTGTCAATTTTCTACTACAAACGTAAATACCCGATTTATGATTTTACAGTTTTTGATGCTCTAAACAAGCTAGGGTTCTGGGGTCTACTCTCTCCGAAACGTAACTTCGTTAACGAACGAAAGTCAAAGGTATTTACTAGTAGCTACTTTATATAATTTTCGGACATGCACACGAAGTTCGAATTCATAGACAATATTCGTGAATGGGTTTTTATTTGAACTTACAATAAATGGGTCTTTTTTCCTACACTTTAAAATTTTACGAATACTTTATAGTTTATTATGTATTTCACGCAATATTCGTGCCAAAAACACAAAATTAAAAATAATATTTATATTTATCCGACATAGACCGTGACATTGTAAAAACCCTTTCATAGACATAGCTATCCAACAAAATTGAATAGTACCATTTTTCTTGTAAACTATGAGAAATAATGTGTGTAAAGGTGACAACCCAAACTATTCGTATAATCTTTCGACTTTAGTATATACCAAATTTGAAAGTTGTAAAACTTCTTCCCGCCGCAGTTTAAATATTACACAATTTAAAAATTAAAAGTACATGAGTTAATGAAATAATAAGTTTCACTAACAGTATAGCTCCATATTTATGCCAATAATATCTTATCAGTTTATAATGGCTCCACATACGGGATCAGCAACTCCGGAATAAATTCACTCACTCTTCAATTTACTAGAGGAAAATAAGGAACTTGCTCGCGGGTAATTGAGGAGTTGCGAAGGAAAAATCAAGGCTTTGGAGAGAATTGTGCGACATGCTAAATTCATTGGGCGGTGGCACTAAAACTATTCCGCAGCGGAAGAAAGGAATCTATGACATAGTGGAATTAAAAAACCTTATGCATACGTATCCGCAGGTATGGGCTGATAGAATGTTTTTGGCGAAGCGAACTGCTGCGGAATCGCGAAGGTCGGCTTCAGCGACTGGAGGTGGTCCATCAGCTACACCCCTACTTCCCCAATGGGACTTAAAAATCAATTATGGGGGAAGGGTATGGTGAACGGCAAACCACAGCAGTGGTGCAAGCCTTCGGTGAGGTAATCATTCTTCGAATTCATATTCACAAATGGTATTTTCAAATCAAAATAATTACTGTTATTACAAAATTTTATTTTAAACCAATGCTCTCCACCTCCAGTCAAACAAGCTAACCCAGCTTGTCACAGGCCCAAAGTTTGCCTGATTTGTCAGAGTTTGTCGGACCCAGCCAGGATAAGACCACACAGCTCTCTGAACCTGTAAGACTGGGGTCTCAACAAGCATCGCGTTTCAGGCATTGTAAGTATTAGTTGTTTTAGTATTTACGTTTATTTTGTGAGTGTTTTTGTATGAAAAGGCATTTTTTCTAGGTTATTGAGACGACAACAGCAGCACCCGTTTCATTACCGCAAGGCGCAGGATTTGCACCCGGGTGATAACGCCGCACGGGTTACATTTTGTCGCTTGGTGGCTGGAACACCAAGACGCCAACATCTTGTGGACGGAAGGGAGTTTATTTATTTGAGTTGGCCTAAACAATGTTCATAAAGTAGTGGTCGTTATGAACACTGGGGCTCACTGCGACCATAACCCGCACGTGACGCAATGACATGCCTTCCAAGTACGGTTTCGTTTAAACGTGGCTGGAATAAAAGGGGACCACGTGCTTGGACCCTTTTTCATCGAGGGTTACCTCAACAGCGGCACATACCTGGAGCTGTTGCGAAACGCTGTCGAAGAGATGTTGGAGGACGTTTCACCAGTACTCCATCGTAACTTATTTTATCAGCACCTAATCGCACAGGCCGTAGTGAAGGGGGCCCTCACTACGGCCGATAAGTACGCGAGTACTTGAGTTAAAGGTTTGGAAATCAGTGGATAGGCCGCGGTGAACCTGTGGCGTGGCCATCGCGTTCTCCAGACCTGACACCCTAGAATTTGTTATGTGGGGAGACGTAAAACGATTGGTGTACACGGAGGAAATAAACGATGTTACACAATTACGTGCAAAAGTTATAAGTGCTTTCGACACCATCAAATCAAACGTTTTAGTGTTAAATGTCCGAAAGACATTCAGCTCCTTTAAAAAGGAAACTAATAAAATCGGTGGTAGGGAAAGACCAGAAAGTCCAGATGAGGCAATAATTGAAATAAGAGATCTTCTGAACCCCGCAGTATTATTAAGGGATCAAAATCCATATGACTCAGATGGAATTGTGATTGGAGAACTGGAATTGTCAACTCCAAGTGAGATATTTCCAACTACAATACAGGTCAGTAGGTCCAAACTACCATGCAATAATAATCATTATAGGATTCAATAGCATGGCAACCCTTTTTTGAAGCGACTATTCTCTGTGCTACGGGATTCCCCTTAGACATAGAGAATGGACTGAGCCCTTGTCCAGGTATAAAGTAAATATGGGCGACGTACAAGAGAGACAAAGCGATTGTGCCGCCAGTTATTGACTCTTTCTACGCCTTACCTGCGCCTTGCAGAAAATACACATGTATTGGCCACGTGTTCACTTTGTCTCTTTCTAGAGAGTGATCAGTTTTGTGCGGGTGATGTCTATGGGATGGGATTCCCTTACTATTATCCATTCCCCAGCGCCTACGTCGCTTTCTGTCAAAAACCTTGTTTATTGTTGTGGACTCACCCATTTCGTCGTCTCGTCTTATCCGTGTTTCTTTTTTTATAATTTGATATTTTATTATGGTGCCTAAGTATAGTCAACATTACCGGGCAGACTGGGAGAAAATGGCAGACTTTAAAGAGTGGTTGCAGCCCGTTGAAAACGATACTTCGAAAGCGTACTGTAAGTGTTGTAAATGTGAAATGATTGCAAAATTGCCTGTTTTGAAGCTACACATTTCAGCAGCAAAGCATAGAAAAGCAATAGAGCCAATGAAGAGTAAAAAAAAATAACTTCCCTTAAGAAAAAAAAATGATCTGAACACCCAGAAAGTAGAATCTTCGCTGGCTTTGTTTGTTTGCGAGTACTGCGCAATTATGGCTGTAGATCATTTATCGGAACTATGCAAATATCGATTTGACGACAGCAAATACAACATCAAGTTACATCGAACAAAATGCACGAATATTATCAAAAATGTTTTGGCACCACACTTCATTCAAGAAATGGTGACGGATTAAAAAGATCAGGAGTACAGTCTCTTACTCGATGAATCGACTGGTTCAGGCCATGGTCTGGAGCGAGAGGGAATGGGAAGCAGTCACCTCCTTCTGCGAAGCAGTAATGCTAGCAAAGGTGGTGGCCGGGCGTTTAAGGGAGAGATCATCTACCCAACCCAGCCGCCGCGGGAGACGCACGGGCGCCGGGCGCCGCGAGACGACTCCCGGCCACCGTAGATGCGGGCCTGTGGACGGTGAGCAATGGGTAGCTCACCGTCCGTCCGTCGATTGACGACAGGCCGTGTCGACGGCGCGTTCGTGTTTCACGCGCGCCTCAAAGAGATGTCAGAAAAGCAGAGGGGCTTGCCAGAGCCTCCGCCTGCCGGGTTTGCGGGTTGTTCGAAAGAGATACCGCGGCCTCGGAACGTAAAGGGCAACAGAAGGAACATAGGTGGGTTTTAGTCAGTACAAGTCTGCCATGAACCCCCGCTCCGCCCAGAGCGGGGGAAGTCATTGGATGATTTCCCACCCGAAAAAAAAAAGCCATCCATTGTCGAAATAGCCCAAGTAAATGCACCTATGATTGAAAAACTGGTATCTCAATGGAGAAATATTGTTCACATTAAATGGGAATCCTTGACTTCCACAGTAAAGTTCTGGAATGAAGTCATGCAATATAAAGATGCAGCTGATAATAACCCCTTTGCAGAGTTATGTGAGTTTGCAATGTCTCTTATAACATTGCCGCATTCAAATGCGGACATTGAACGTTGCAGCCAAATGAGTCTGGTAAAAACAAAACTCCGAAACCGTTTGGCGGTGAGAACCCTTAATGCCATTTTGTACGTTAGGTTCGGCCTAAAAAGAGCAGGAAAGTGCTGTTACTCTTACACTGTTCCAGACAATGTACTACGTAGTATC
Source organism: Ochropleura leucogaster (assembly GCA_958449745.1). Taxonomy (NCBI): domain Eukaryota; kingdom Metazoa; phylum Arthropoda; class Insecta; order Lepidoptera; family Noctuidae; genus Ochropleura; species Ochropleura leucogaster. The sequence continues at coordinate 16,777,007 of OY288215.1, read as the reverse complement.
GGAACCAAAGAGTGTTACGACTCCGGCTCTCAGCCTTCCACATCAGCTGATGTTGATGAAGTTAAAGACCTTAATATTCTATTCCCTTGATTTAATTTCTCAATAAATACTGATACTTAATTATGTTGGCTTTTTTTTGGCATTTTTAGAGAAGGTAAGCATTATTTTGGCATATTTTTTACACCAACCTAGCATATTTTGAAGTAGTTGAGTTGGCAGCACTGAAGCCACGTCGAGTCACTTCAGTCTGCCGCGATTGCTGGTGCGTTCTTGACGTTTCGTTCTCTTTCAACTGTCGGGAGTTTGGGACTGTGACGTTGAGTTAAGTTGTGTGTTTTTGTGTTGTGGGATATCGTCATGAATCGGCGTAATGAAACCCTTAGTGCTCGCGAATATGGCCAGATGTTAATGTGCTTGGGTGAAGCTCGAGAAAACGCGTCTTTGGCATTAAGGCTCTATCTTCAAAGACACCCAAATGAAAGACATCCAGCTAATAGTCGTAGGGGCATATCAACGTGTTTTAAAAAATGTACCTATTGTGCCGCGGCAGGAAGGTGCTGGAAGGACAATCAATGCTCGTTCTGAGCAGGCGATTTTAGATATTTTCCGTCGAAATCCGCGTTTGGGAACCCGTACTGCTGCAAAACTTGTACGGCGTAATAACGGACCCCGGGTTTCACATTGGTCTGTGCACAAAGTCCTTCGAAAGGACAAGCAACGTCCATATCGGATCCATAAAGTGCAGGCTCTGGTACCTGGCGACTCAACCCGTAGGCTAGCTTACTGCAGATGGCTGATACATCGGCAGCAGCTAAATCGCCAATTCGTTTCACGGGTGATTTGGACCGATGAATCGACTTTTACACGAAACGGTATGTGGAACCGGCGGAATGCTCACATTTGGGCACGCCACAACCCATACGCAATGCAGCAGACGGGTCATCAGACGCGGTGGTCACTGAATGTGTGGGCTGGCGTGTATCATAACCGTATTTTGGGTCCCGTGTTTTTGCCAACTAGAATGGACGGCCGGCGTTATTGCGAATTTCTACAGCAGGATTTTGAACCTATGATGGACACTGCGGGCTGAGCTAGATCAAGAATGGGATCGTATGGAGAACGAACCCCTAGCTCAACTACCTACCATCTGGTTTCAGCACGACGGCGCCCCGCCGCATGTGGTGCTCCCAGTCCGACAGCACCTGGACCGTACTTTTTCAAACCGATGGATTGGGAGATTCGGGCCACATGCATGGCCACCTCGCTCGCCTGACCTAACCCCATTGGACTTTTTCCTGTAGGGTTATATCAAAGAACGGGTGTATGTGACGGAGTGTGATACCGCGGCCGAAATGGAGCAGCGCATAAGAGACTCTTTCGCATCGTTGAACCAACAAATTAATGAGGATGTGACAATGATGCCTCGTCTCCATGCCGAAACCCTGCGTCGAGCACAACTGTGCATGCAGCTCGGAGGCAACCACTTCAAGCCATTCCTTATACGACCCGAGAGACTTTAATTTAGGTAAGTGACTAAGTATTTTAATTTTTGATAAGTATTGAATTTGAGTTGAAATTTTTTAAAGGCGTGTTTGTGTGTGTATTGTATTATGCATTTATTCCAAACGTCCCGAAGTACCTAAACTGAAAATTGAAAAACGTTCACCTATCATTTCCGGGAAAATATTTCACTATCAACATGTTAACAATACCAGTCTAAATTCATACTTTTCGTTTTTGCCAACCTGTCAATTACACCGTGTATAATACAAACATGCTATATTTTTAATCATATTTACAATATATTACAGTCTTCTGAAGATGACATAATAATGGTGACTCTAATGAAAAACACTCACACAACTACAGGAGCAAGACCAGCAAAAAGGAACATTTTGATCTTTTTTTCTTTATCAAATGCTTCAACATGTTTTATTATAGGTAGCCAAACGAAAATTGATGGCAAATATCACAGATAGAAGTAGGAAGCCCAGAATGGTATACATGCATAAACCTGCCCATATAAAATGTGTATATCACACAACAAATACAATAATTTATTAAAATATTTGAAGGACCATGAGGACTAGATAAATAAAATGATTATCCACAGCAAGTTGTTAAAAGACGAAGAAAATATTATTATGCGAAAAATGGAAATGGCCGAAGAAAATATGTAAATGCAATAAGTTCAACCAGTGTTTAATTATTATTGGTGCGTGTTGTTCATTGTACTTCTTGTTTTAACTAGCTCGAAACGCCTGGAACCTGGAGACAGTTTTTTAACGAAAGTGAAAAGATTTTTCGTCAAGAGTTGTTCTTGAAATATAGAATAAACTCGGTAGCAACAACTATAGGGAGCCCAGTATTTTAAAAAGCTGCATGGGTTCGCTTTACTGAGGAAAACAATGCCATTAAAACAAATTTAAAAGTAAGTATAAAGTTTAAATTGATAGGATTTGCGTCTATAAACTTTCTATATATGCAATAATTTAATAAACTAAATAAACAATACATATCGCGCGCGGTTTATGGCGCGAAACCGTTCGGTAGGTAGGCATCTTCCCGCCGCGCGAACAGCAAACGGAAACGATGCAACACCGTCCGCGCATACGCCCCGCGCCGCCGCGACGCTTACCGCGCCCCCGGCACTCCCGCGCTACTCGCGCTGGTCGAGTCCCGCGCCCGTTTGTAAACACACGCGAACTAGTGTCTTCCCGCGCGTCTCGCTTGCTCCCGCCAAAAACTGTTACAGTAGCCCTAAGTTTGTTTTATGCGGTCATGTGACCGCAATAAATGTGTACGAACTATTGCATTCGTGTGCTTTATTATTGTGTTCCAAGATCCACCTTACCGCTAACCTCAACATCATCATAACTCCTTTAGATACATCATTTTTTTTCTCAGAGAAAGCTCAGCTTAATAAATGTTGGGGAAATTAGAAAACCCGGCGCAAAAGTAAATTGGCTTGCGAGAAAAGGGGAAAGGTATTTGATTTAATACTATTCTGCAATAGTTCAACCAGTGTTTAATTATTATTGGTGCGTGTTGTTCATTGTACTTCTTGTTTTAACTAGCTCGAAACGGCTGGAACCTGGAGACAGTTTTTTAACGAAAGTGAAAAGATTTTTCGTCAAGAGTTGTTCTTGAAATATAGAATAAACTCGGTAGCAACAACTATAGGGAGCCCAGTATTTTAAAAAGCTGCATGGGCTCGCTTTACTGAGGAAAACAATGCCATTAAAACAAATTTAAAAGTAAGTACAAAGTTTAAATTGATAGGATTTGCGTCTATAAACTTTCTATATATGCAATAATTTAATAAACTTATACAATACATTTTTTTTTCTCAGAGAAAGCTCAGCTTAATAAATGTCGGGGAAATTTGAAAACCCGGCGCAAAAGTACATTACCTTGCGAGAAAAGGGGAAAGAATGAGGACGGGGGTGGATCTTTTAACCCTCATTTACCTAGTACCTCTAGCCAAGACCAGATACTGGAGGATGCTCTCGCTGATCAAACTGATATTGAATCGGTGGATGTTATTGATAGTGGTACCATGCCTATTGAAGCTAAATTAATCATTAGGGAAAACACATTCGTGAGCTGGTTGTCCGGCGTATTTTGAAGGCTAGTAGCAGTACCGTACAAAATCTAAGGCTTTTTAATGTACCAGAAATTAATTTTAATGCGTCAAATTATTTCGTCATGATAGCAAAAAAGATAACTGAATTACCATTTTTTAAAACATAAATATCTAATATAAAATTGTGGTGTTGCTACAGTTAAAAAAAAAAAAATTCAAATTCAAATTAAGAAATAATATTGTGTAGTAGTATTGTGTAGTATAGTGTTGTATATATATCTAATATTGTGTAGTCTGGTGGTGAGAATTAGTAGGCCGAGCACGAATATCAAACGATTTCGAATCGATAATGGCGATGCCTCGATTCGAAAACAGGCAGCACGAAGCACAATCGAACACTCGATTCGACTTCGAAGGTGACGTCATGCTAATGTAAATAGGGACGCGCCATAGTGAGCTAAATGAACGATTGTTGAATGAATCGTGCTTTCGAAAACTAAATCAAGTTGTTAATATCTTTTTCACCTTTGATTAAACGTTTTATTATTATTAAATTTAAATAAAAACTGAATGTTATATAAATAAGAGACCCAAAGTTAATTATTAGACATAAAGTGGCATTATCTTCAGCAATATTATATTATTATAATAGTTTCGGAGATTTTATTTAACCTTTAACTACCGACCTATACGTCTCACAGCCGTCATAAATTTTAATTTTAAAATATTTCTAAAATCACGCCACCTTTAGCGTCGCCCTTCCCGCTACCTTCCTCCCTCCGCGTCGCAAGCCATCGGTCGACGCTGCGCCCGCGGCGAGTGCACACATCTCCGTATTGTGTTTAGGATTAAGTTTTTATAATTTTTTATTAGTGTGTGCATTTATGGCTTGTGCCAAATAAACTTGTTTTCTTTCTTTCTTTCTTTCTTTATTGACGCGATCGACGTCTCACAGACGTAAGTACGGTGTTTATGTACTAAATTTCGTACGTCTCTTGGTCGTCACCTCGGTATTCATGTGTGGTGGCTTATAGTGTCTGATTGACGTCACATCGGCTTTAAAATTATACTTTTAATTGCAGAATGCCTAAAAGGAGAAACATCACGTCTAGTAAGCAGAAAAAGCGGATAGAGTGGTTGGTTCTTCGTTATACGGATTCACCAAAGACAATAGTATTCTGTCTTATGTGCCTAAGCCTAAAAAAGCTGTTTTACTGGTGTCGTCTGCACTATTTCAAAGAGACTGATTCTGCAACTAATAAGTCTATTATGATAATTGACTATAACAAGACAAAAGGAGGGGTGGATGAGGTGGACAAGAAATGCTCGAATTACTCGTGCTCTCGAAGAACTCGACTTTGTTTTACAGGTTGCTAAATATGAGCGGTGTTAATACTTATGTATTGTACAACAAGTGCACAAACAAGGGCGACATCCGTCGTAGCCGATTTTTACTTCTGCTGGCACGTGAATTAGTCCGCCCGGAAATGAAATTACGCGTCTACAATGATAGTATCCTACGAGAATTGCGGCTAAGCATCGTGCGAGTTATTGGACCCGCCGATATGCCCAAGCCTCCACCACCAAAATCTTATCAGAATCCAGATTCAGGTGTTAGAAAGACATGTGCCATCTGTCCCAGTCGGTTGAAAAGGCAAACGAAGTACTGTTGCTGCAAATGCAAGAAACCAATGTGCCTTACTTGATACCTACAAATATGCATTGAGTGCAAACATACGTAGTGAATGTACCAAATATTCGAGTGCTGTCATTATTTTTATTTTTTAACTAAGAACTAAGATTTATGTTTTATTTTGATAATAGTTTATAGAAGATAACATATTTTAAGTTCATTTGTTGTTAATTACTTAATTTTTGAGAAAAACGAGACTGAAGTAAGTCCTTAAAATTTAGTGCCAAATATTGTGATCTCTCGAATAAATGTTGATTTTACCTGAAAAATAGCGTGTATTTTTTTTTAAATTCTGTGGTTTGTTACCTCAAACACCAATCTTTTTAATGTATAAAATAGAAAAAATGTAGCATGCAAATACACATTTTATTTCAAGTTTGACGTCTTTCAGTCGTCACGTCGGCGTAAATGCTACGTTTAGACCAGGTCGGCAGCTAAAGGTTAAAAAAATGAAGGGTACCGAACACACCCACCACTTGACATTTTGACATCCGAATCCGATGCGTAATGGCGCCAAGCCAAGGCTAAGTTTGTTTATGTTTTACTACACGTCTACAGCAAAAGTATTTCTGTTTCTTTTCTTTAATAATTAAGTGCTTTTAAGTAAATAAATAATTATGAGAACTAGTTAGACGCAATATGAAATGGTGGTTGAATTCATGGAAGCGTAAGTAAAAAGTCTCTGCTTTAAGTACTCATCCAATATCTTTGTGTTAGGTAAGTTTCTTTGGAATTCTTGCTTAAATGATTGTTGTTTAATTCAAGGTGTGCCAAAATTAATAGGGCCGTAATTAACCTTGACCGATTTAGAAAACAGAGTCATGCAGATAATTGGAGTGCAAGCAGCTACTGGCATAGTGGTGGAAGAAGCAGGGTTTCAGCGGGTTAGCTACTTACTTACTTTTAAAATTGTTTTTTTTTATTACCTACTAATTATTCTTTTTTTTCAGGAAGCTGCTGAAAAATCCTTACCATCAGAGATGAGAGTTCCTGATGCACATGTGGATGATTAAGAAAAAGGCAAATATGACTCTACTTTTATAATAATTAATCAATTAATATAAATATGTTTAGTGTCTTGTGGTAACAAATATTTGCTGTGTATGTTTATGCATCCCTAAATTACATAAAAGCATCATAATTTTTATTCAATCTTTTTTTCAAGAACTGTCAAATCTTGAAGAGATTATTTGTACATAAATCCCATTATACACACATAAATATCACATTACACAGTAAATGTTTCTATGAGAACTCAAGTTTCTGCTAATAAGAAAAAGGACTAGTCTAATCTACATGAATAAATGTTTTACAGATTGGAATATTCCGGGCACAAGTAGTCAGCCAACAGTGGCTTCTCCACCGCCGAGTCCACCAGATGATAACCCTGCCCTCCCATCAACTGAGGCTCATCCCCCATCTCCTCAAATACCAGAAGAAGAGACGTGGAAACCACCACCACAAAAAAACCAAGGGAGTATGCTAGAGAGCGTGATAGGGCCTATGAAGAATTAGAGCAAGAGCAGATTCAGATTAGGACAGAGGAATTGAGAGTTAGAGATGGTGAGACAAAGAGATGATGAATTGCGATTACAGGCTAAATGGCTGGACTTTATGAGAGAGGCTATGGAAGTTTTTGTAAGATTTATGGAAAAAAGGGCACACCGGCAGATAAAATCAATGCCTGTTTAAAAGTATCTCTGCTATGGACACATGTGAAAAAGGTTTCACTGTCGACGAATATGCGAGTATTACTCCATAATGATTGTCAAGCCGGGCAGTATGCTGCTGCTCTTCTGAAGATCGGCGAGGATCGTATGCCTACCACGATCACGCTGAGCAGCGAATTATGCCAAATTGTGGATAGCACATACAATTTAAAAATAGTGTCTATCCGGATTTACGCGCCAATATCGAAAATCGGGATGGTTTTGCGAAAGGGCGATATTGGCGCCAACAAATGAAATAGTAGGCCAGATAAATGACCAAATTATGTCTGACGTAGAGGGACATGTAATCGAGTTTCTTACATAACGTCGTGGTTACCGAGCAAATGACATCTTACCCAACAGTGTCTCAAATCCTTAGAGTTATCAGGAGTGCCTTGTCAAAGTTGAGGCTGAAAGTTGGTGTTCCTGTAATGCTTATGAGAAACCTAGATCCACCAAGGCTATGTAACGGCACACGGTTACAAATAACCTATTTAGGACGGAATGTCATTAAAGCCGTTATTATTTTTGAATGATTGACTGGAATGGCAACAGGCGAAACTGCAATTATTCCCTGCATTCCCACCAATCCCAACCAATTCAAAAGAGTTCAGTTTCCGCTGAAAACAAGGGCAAACGCTAAAACTTGCGTGGGGTTACATCTTGAAAAAGACTGAGAGGTTGAACCCCAACCTGCAACGAGCTGTTCTGCGGTGAAGGTTGAACCCCAACCTGCAACGAGTTGTTCTGCGGGTGAGGTTGAACCACAACCCTCAACAAGCCGTGCAACAGGAGTGTCTGAACCCCAGCCGTCTTCCAGCCGTTCAGATTTATGTTAGCCAACAAGTAGCAGCTCTTCAGACGAGAACGCACCGCCAGCTAAGCGCTATCTGTTCGTGGAGGAAGTGCTTAAGATGTGGAACTTGTTAAAAATATACTGCTTATTGGGAACGCGTGAGAAGGCTGTAGCATTTGAGGAAGAAAGGGGTATGTTACCTAAACAAAAGATGTGCAGCCACCATAAGAAACCTATGACTATTCAATATAGAACAAATAAAACTGTGGGCTCTTTTGTTTGTAACCGAGGGCTTTGCAGAAGCAAATCAAAGTAAGCAGAGGAAATGAAACATGGTTTCAAAATATTAAAATATCGATGCCGCAGGTGTTTTACTTAATGTATGCTTTTGCTAACAAATTTAGTTATGAGAGAGTCATAAAAGAAGATTTTTCCGAAAACGAGCACCGCCTCTCTAGAGCAACAATAAGCGACTGGTATAATTATTGTCGTAAGGCGGTTGTAGTGTACCAAAAACATAAACAAGAAATGAACGGGAAGATTGGAGGACCTGGAAAAGTGGTGCAAATAGATGAGAGCAAGTTTGGAAAACGTAAATATAATAAAGGTCGACGAGTGGAAGGTCACTGGATCCTTGGAATGATTCAGGATGGAAGTAATGACCTTCGCCTGGAAGTCTGTCCAGACAATGTTCAGTCTGCTGACATTTTGGTGCCCTTAATTAAAAAAACATGTTGCTGAGAGCACTACCATACATACTGATTATTGGCGGGCCTATGATTGTCTGGGTAATCACGGATATATCCACAAAAAAGTTTATCATAGTGACACGGTAAACCTATTTGTGGCTAGCGATGGCACCCACACACAACGAATTGAATCTCAGTGGCGTGTCATCAAAAGATTTTTTTGTAAAGATAACTATAATAACAGAAAAAATATGAATGATTTGGTGTACGAATATTTGTGGAGAATACAAATAGAAAGAAATAAATGTGAGCCTTTCGAGGAATTAATTAATGTAATTAATTTTAGTTTTAATAAATGAAAAATAATTTTGCCCTTTATTGTTATTTACAAATGATGAATTTTGACCTGAGTTGATTTTTTTCCTCTCTGCTTGTCAACCGATTTTCATTTTTCTTATTTTTTAGGCCAGCTTTAATTTTATCAATAAAAAAAAATTAGGAACAGTTACCTTTTTTATCAGTTTACTTATATGGGTTAACTGGTTTCTATTCAAACACCTAATTTAAAGGTCTATTACTATCGTAACATTGTATGCGGGTGGTAAATGGGCATGGTATATATTTTTTTCAGATGGCAAAGAGATATAGAGACCATATGCGGCAAAGTAATCCTGAAAAGTTTTCTGAAGTTCTAAAAAAGAATGCATTTAGAAACAGGAAGTATAGAAAGAAAATAAAAAGGGCTTGTGGAAGAGAAAATAAGAGACAAGAAAGAAGAAAGAGAAAATAATGTTTCTGGTGGCATGGGCCAAGCCCGTCGCCCGCGGCTCCTACCACATCAACTTTTTCGCGCCCGCACACGCCGTGTACAAACGCCCTTCGAATGAGCCACGAGTGAGTTCGTGGCTATCGAACATCGTCGGCTGCAAATAGAGGCAAACCGGGAAAAAAGTCATCAGGAGAGGGAGATGGAAAGATTGCAATTGGAATCAAGAAGAATTGAAATAGAAGAAAACCAATATATTGAGTCGTTTGGCTGGTACTGTAGACAGTTTGATTCACAAGAATTTTAAAGTTATCCTTAATTTAACTATTTGGGTGAATATTCTCCGCGAAATCAATTGAATGAATAAAGATATTCAAACAGAATATATTATCCTTGCCCGTTCCGTTACACTAATGGATGATCTGCTCAAAACCTTGCAAAAAATGAGACAAAATCCAATGAAATATTGGATAAAAGAAGCTGGAGAAGTTGCTGAAAATGTGGAGTTGACCCTATTTTGCAAAACAAACGAATTCCGAAAAGTAAAAAACATTTCGATGAGATGTGTAAAGATGAAATACAAACACCAACCAACCTATTCAACTATTTTTGAAAGAAATAATTATGGTATTTGATCGAATCATTTCAGAAATTTAAAAAAAAATTGATTGTACTACCATACAGAATTTGAATTTTACTTTTCTAAATGGTACAAATATTTTGAAAATGCCAATTGAAGAACTGCAAAAGTATGGATCAGATCTGGCTCGAAAATACGAGCGAGATTTAAGTGCAGTTGAATTCTGCCAGAAACTCCACGTTTTTAAAGAGCAAGCTCCGCTTTTATTTGGTGACATACAAAAGGCTAACGGTTTTTATCTCTTGCAACAGATCTATGCGCATGATTTGCAGGATGCTTTTCCTAATGTTTGTTGCGAATTTACTCCACGCTTCCTACTATATCCGCAAGCTGTGAGCGAAGTTTTAGCAAATTAAATCTAGTTAAAAATTATATTTTCGATCTTCTATGAGCCAGGAACGCTTATCAAGTCTTGCCATCTTAGCGATAGAAAATCGAACTGCACACGAGATAAATTATGGCAAGATTTATTTGCTGAACAAAAAGCCCGAACAGTAAAGGTCATTGGGCGTAATCCGACCCGGTCGCGGACATGAATGAAAATGATTTAAAACGAAAGAGTATAAATTCATTTAATATTACATAAGGTTATTTTTTATTTAATCCATGGGAGAACAAAGTTTGAACTAAAAATACATTTACTTAAAAAATCGAATACTACTACTAAATATTAGTTGTCGTTCCGCTAAATAGCTACTAAAAGGTTTTCGCGAGTGCATGTGCGTCCCGTCATCCCGTGTGATGAAAACGGCAGGTATACGTTCGCTCCCTCTCTCGCATACAGTAGGTTGCGTCTCACTCGTTGCGTTGGCGCATTGTTTCGTTCGTGTTATCGCCTATATCCTTCGTTGTCTCTCGTTGTGATCTGTGCGTTTACCTGTTATCGTTTGTTTTTATCAACTACCTACCTACGCACGTTTACTGGACCTGATTATTTGCTGTTTTATTTGGATTTTGTTTGAAATGGATAGACGAAATAATTGTGTAGTGTGTACCAGATCTGTGTTACGGCGCAGAAAACACATACTTACTGAACTGTTTTTAGAAAGATATCGGAGTCACACAGTGTTATTGTTACAAGAAATAATACCACGCGAGGTAAGTTAACATGCTTTATCAGTTTTGTCTACTCTAAATGCAGTATTTTACTTAAATAAGTATAGACGTTATTTTATTCAACCACGTGAGACTATATTCACCATTTAACCCGTCAAGATACCTATTCCTTTGTCAGCTATACACCCAAGAAGGTTGTAGATAAAAGTAGAGGCAACACGCAAAATAAATACGTGTGGTCTAACGTTTTCTTTTCTAATATAAGTAACGTTGATTAAGTTATCTATCGTTATCTTTAGTCAGCGGATATTGCGAAAATCATTGTCTCGTAGACTACAAACATTAACTGTTGTATTTTATTTCTTCTAGATTCCTTTTGATGGTACAAGATCAATTTGTCATCCTTGCTGGCAAAGATTTGATCGCGCTGTGCATAATCAGCATGCCCCAAATATTCAAGTTGATCAAGAAATAGCAGTCGAGGGCGAAGGCAGAAATAGCCGGAGGGAAGGTTACTTACTATTCCTGGATATTTACGAGCATCAAATACAGCACGACGCTGCATTTTTCAAAACTGCAGAAACATTGTTACGCGAGGTGTGCTATTATATGCCAGATTTTATTTATTACATAATCACAATTTATATGTACCCAATCTAGCACGAGCTTGTCAGCCTCATATAATGACAAATGATTGGGACATACTTGCGAATGGTCAGATAATACTTGAAAACTTTAATAGTGCACACGTGCTAGACCTAATAAATGTATACAGATGGGGATATGAGCGTCGAAATCAAATGAATTTTGAAAATATTGAAGAATTTGATGATGACGAGCTGCACTTTTGGACGTCTTTAAGTAAATCTCAATTTAACTCCATTTTACGACAAACTCCTTCTCTTCGTGTGAGATCTGATTGTCCTACCACCATTTTAGGAGGCTTTGGTAAAAATTTGGTAAAAATAAGAACCGGCGAATCAGATGAGCGCTTGGCATCAAAATTCAACATGTCCAGAAGAACATTTGAGAGAAAATTACAAATAGCTAGACAGTGCTTAACTGAAGATTTTATGCCGCTATATTTGGGCTTGGATCTTGTATCCAGAAATCTTTCGTTCCGAGTAATTTTTTGGTGGTGACGAAAACGAAAATGGAATTTTTGTCATGGACGGAACGTTCTTGTATGTCCAAAAAAGTTCGAACTTTTTATTCCAAAGAAAATCTTATAGCCTTCACAAGTTCAGAAACTTGGTAAAGCCTTTTCTGGTTGTTTGCACCGATGGTTATATAATAGACGTTGTGGGACCATATCCAGCCACGTCAGATGCGTCAATCCTGCGTCATCTTTTAGAAAATGTAGAATCTCCGTGGCATTGGTTTTTAAGACCTAATGATATTTTTATATTAGATCGCGGATTTCATGATTCAATTCCTATAATTGAAGAATGTGGCTATGTTCCACATATGCCATCCATCCAGAGGAAGAGGAGAACAATTGACGACGCTAGATGCCAATAAGTCAAGGTTCATAACAATGTGTCGATGGTTAATCGAAGCCATAAATGGTCGTTTTAAGAAAGATTATTAAATATTTCGACACACATATTTCAATGTTGCTATGCGAAATATGATGACTGACTTCAAAATAACAGCGGCTATCATCAATGCTACCAGGCGTCCTTATGAAGATAGTGTATATGTCGACCAGTTTATTAACATTATAAATGGTAGAATGAATAGAGAGAACGAACTGGCGCAACACGTAATTGAAAACAATATGAATAGACAAAGAGTTGCTTTCATGCCATTAGATGGAAACAATCCAGATTTTAGAGACTTCCCACAGTTAACATTTGAAGAACTTATACTGTTTACATTGGGCAGCTACCATTTAAGACATGCTAGGTCGTACTACCATGAACACATAACTCCGGCGTTTAGTCGCCCTAACTGCACCGAAGCTACTCAAGGCAGCTGTGGCGTCTGTTCTGTAATTCTAGACGTACCACGCAAGAGTCCAGCCGATCTTCGGTCAGCTCAGCTTGACGATCTAGAGGTGAGTAAGATCATCAAAGATATAAAAAATGTCTCTGACCCTACATCTACTACTCGCTGGGTAGAGCGCGGGTATCTGATGGATCAGGGTGTTCTTTATCACTACGCTCCTGACTCTGAGTCTGAAGAGCCGCAGTTGGTACTACCGGTGTCTATGCTCCAAGAGGTAATGGATGAATTCCATAACGCTCCTACCTCAGGCCACCAAGGTGTGGATCGCACAATCGATCGTATTAGGCAGAGATACTACTTCACAGGTATACGAAAGTACGTCACTGAATATCTCAGAAACTGCGTCGATTGTCAAAGATATAAGTTCTCCAATCAAAAGCCAGCAGGTCTTTTGCAGACTCCAATCCTCAACCAACGAGGTGAGGTACTGGCCTTCGATCTATTCGGCCCTCTCCCAGAGGCTGAATCAGGCGAGAAGTGGGTGTTCCTTGTTGAGGATACTGCCACTCGCTGGGTGGAGCTGTAAACCCGTCAAGGAGGCTACCGCAGAGGTTTGTGCTAAACTTTTGATTGAAGAATACTTTCTCCGCTATGGGTTCCCTAGGCGTGTCATTTCAGACAATGGAGTCCAATTTATATCTGAGGTCATGCAGCAGTGTATGTTCCTCTTTGGTATCAAGCAGAACCTGATACCACTGTATCACCCTGAGGCCAACCCAGCTGAGAGGAAGAATAGGGACCTGAAGATTCAGTTGTCAATGCTGGTCAAGAATGAGCATCGCAGTTGGCCCCAATTCTTGCCTTCCTTCTTCCCTCGTTCCTTCTCCCTCATATCCCACTTATTTTAAATAAAAAGCTTATGTCCGTCTCCTGCTTCCCGACTATCTCAGTACCAAAATTCATCAAAATCGGTTTAGCCATTAAAGCGTGAAGAGTAACAAACAAACAAACTCACTTTCGCTTTTATAATATAAACATCTAATATATAAAATTCTCGTGTCACAGTTTTCGTTCCCATACTCCTCCGAAACGGCTGGACCGATTTAAACGAAATTTGGTGTACATATCGGGTAGGTCTGATAATCGGCCAACATCTATTTTTCATACCCTTAAGTAAGCAGCGGGTGAAACCGCTGGGTACAGCTAGTAATATATAAAATATAAATATATTTATAAAATATACAGGGTCATTGAAAAAATACCCGAAACCTCTTAATCCTGCCTTCATATCATGACCCTGAACAACATTTGTTCTACGACTTTTCAAATTTCGAAGCATTTTTTTTCCATACAAAAAAATAAACTTAGTCAAAATTTTGCATATATCATTTATACGGTGAGTGCGGTGACCGACGAAAGGCAGCCGCCCGGCCGCGCCGGCGCGGCTAGATCAAACGGCGCGCCACGCTCAAGGAAGCGAGCGGGCGCACAGCGCGGGGTTCGGGGTGACAGTCGCATGAGTGCCTTACTCGTAAGAACATGCGTGCGCGTATACCGCTATCGAAATTCGCGCGTATTAGTAAATTAACTACATATTAGCGGTTTCATATTTTGAATTCAATTTACTTCATCCATCTGTTGATATTGAAGAATGTGTTATGTAGGTACATACTTATTAGCGTAGAACAATGCGATGAAATATTCAGGGGTCAATGTACTACTTGTATGTTGCCTACATTTATTATTTTACTCGATTTTGGTTGCTTGCACTTAATAATCGCCAATAATTGAGCAAATCTTCTGTAGGTACGGTACCTACCTTGTTAACGCATTGACTGCTGAAATATTGAATATTGAATATTGAAATATTTCGTGGTGCTAATAACGCTTCTGCGCGTTTGAAAGAAGTGTTCCCAGTGCGGCTGTATGTAGCATCTCTACCCATAATTTTGATTACAAAAGATTTTTATCACTGGTCATGGCTTAGTAGTCCAATAAATATGTCAACATAATTAAATCCATTATATATAAAATTAATTATATGGTAACATTATTTTGTTTTGTCATTCATTCACTCGTTCATATGACATTTGACACTTCTGTGACACTTTCTTTTCACTTTTGCCGCGAGACCGAGCGTACTAGAAAAGTTGTAAAAATTAAATAAACATAAAAATAACAATGTTTAAAACCTGGAGCCGTGCCTTACGCCGCGTCATTTGCTGTGGGCCTGGTGCAGGAGAAGAAAATTCAAGTACCGATGAGTAAGTATCAACATCTGAATGAATAGTAGGTATACGTAGACAATATTATATTAATATTATAACTATATAAATATAACTATTATTTTAATGTTTTGTTCATTTCAGGCCCATCTACGAAAATGTGGGCACCTGGAACCAGGCCTATGACGCGGCGGGCACGCTGCGGTTGGTGGTGGAGTCGGTGGAGGAGGTAAATACCTAGAACTACTCTTCTAGCGTTATTGATTGTTTAGAACGTCATTTATTATCAATATTGGGCCATTAAAATAATGTAAACACACGCCGACTTTTTACGGTTACTCGAAACACGCATCGAAGTACGTATACAGGAGAATTACGATTTTATCATTTGCTTTTCTTCCACAGATTCGGCGGTTGCTAGTTCCAATCGGCGACGTGCCGGAGCGCATGCGCCGATTGGAACTCAATCTGCACCCGCTGCTGGTGTACAGGCCGGAAGACGGTGAATATATGGAGATGCGGTGAGTACACAAACAAGTGCAAATACATGCAACCTCATTGGTCATCATAAATTTTGTTTGAATTGTTCAGTAACCTTCTTTTGGACACTTTACACTACTATGTATATTTTGTGTATGCAAAATAAATGTAAGCAGTAATATGCTTAGGAACAGGCATCAAATTACTGGTGGTCAGTTAGGAAGCGGTGGACCATGGTATTATGTAAATCAATACTTGAGTTATTTTAGAGATGTTACTATACCATTTCCCTGACATAATAAAAAACAATCCATTCAACTATGTCCCTCTAAATGTAGGGATACCTGCGTCTTCGAAGGACGCTAATATTTTATTCTACTATTTTTACCCTAGAACATTCAAAATGTTTGATATATTTAGGTTTTCAATTTAGGGTTCAAAAGTTATTTTTATCTACAAATCATAATTTTCTTTTTTGCAGTCCCATATCCCGGCCTGCACCAGCACCACCTTTGCCACCGGCTCCAAGCAGCGTGTTTGTGGCATGGCTCCAAGAGCGTGTTGATTATGGGGAGCCCTGGTGATTGATCTTGACAGTGACTCACCAGGGCTCCCCCAATAAACCATGAACTTTTATAAGTATTTTTTTTATTTCATTGCCATTACCCTGTCCATCTAATTCCCATCACACACACATCATCATCTGCCTAGCCTTTTTCTATAGCAAGTAAAATACTTTCAATAGATAAGTCATAATAAAGGATATTGAATTAAATTTGTAGGTACCTACTAGACCTCAATATATGTGTGTAAAGCAAGCTTTCTTTATTTCTTTGTTACAAGGAAGGATTCTATTTATATTTGTTGGTCCTAAATACACACCACTTAGGGAGTTAGGACTATTTTTTTTATAATATATTTTTGGCATGGATACAAAAGCTTGTGCCAATTTTTTCGTAGTTTTCATAAACAGATTTTATCCAAACCACAGAACTCAGTTCGACATTTTGCCTACGTCCTCAGTAAGTACGACCGACGTATCTCGGTGGTAAACTGTTTGACTGCACGATGGATGTATATTTTAGGAAGGAAACTTTCTACTGTATTATTTTACAAATATCAAATTACGTCGGAGATTCGCAGAATATTAACACTACTACTAGAACTAGGCAGTATGGTGCGATGACTATAGCCTGATATTGACTGGCCATAAACTAAAAAAATAATTCATTGTCGATTTCAATGTACCTAGCCGTTAGCTTAATTTTATTGAGGTTTTGTTCGTTGTTTTCTTTGGAAAGAAAAAAAATGGAAGAAGGATTTTTGTAAGTACCTACTAATTTTAACTATAATACTTTTAGCTGTTTATTATGTATAAAAGTAGTCTGTTTCAAGTTATTATTGCCATAAAAATTAAGAACTGATAGGTTTCATCACATCTTTCTAACTTTTTGTCAGGCAAAACGAAGACCGAACGAGATCCAGTGAATGGGTGCCGACGGAGTCGCTGCCTCCGACTGCCGCTGACTACGGCGGGCCCGGCGAGAGCGGCGCCGTGGCCAGCGAGCAGCCTGGAAGCAGCGGCTTGTCGGCATTACTGGAGGCGGCGAAGCGGACCGTGCTCATCAAAGAGCGGCCCGCCAAACGGCCGCTCACAGAAACAGAAAAATTACCCACGCCAAAAGGAAAAGGCGTGGGTAAAAAAACAAAAATAAAATAAAATGATAAAATTAGAGCTTGTGTTTTTATTACACACTCACAAACCATTGCCAATAAAGCTACATAAAACCACGACTCGGACACGAGTTGTGGCAGGTAGGTAACACGAATGAATATTATTCCACCCTGATACTTCTAACTAAGTAGTTCTAAAATATTACTTGTGTTACTGCAGTGTATAGAAACCCTTATTTTACATGTTTTCGAAACAATAGATATGAACAATGGACGCACAGGTTCGCTGCGCCGCACTCGAACAAAGTTACGTAAATTGTAAAGACGCACATACGCGTCGCGCGCACTTGGTAGAAATTCGTAAAACGCACAGGTGCGTCGGCCGCACTGTACGCGTTCAACGCAAGTCGACAAGGTCCAATTTAACATGCGCGCGGCGCGGCTATCAAAATGGGTACGCGTGTAGTATACGCAAATTTTACAGACGTCAAATAAATGAAAACAAATTGTTTTTGGCTACGTTGTTTAGTTGAGGTCAAAGTCGTAGAACAAATGTTGTTCAGGGTCATGATATGAAGGCAGGATTAAGAGGTTTCGGGTATTTTTTCAATGACCCTGTATATGTTATAGTAAGGATTTACCATGTATAGATCACTGTTTACAAAGCAGTCAAATATCACGAAACGATAAACTTAAAATTTTATTCATTCAGATCTGCAACAGCCAGTTTTTCCGGCATACCCACCTTATTACAAAATTTTGAAAGCCAAACAGAATTTTTACCCAGAATCCGTTCATATTACAGAAAGAGAAGCGGTTGTTCCTTTACAGTCACTCCTGCAGCACACTTTTGGCCGCATTGTACAATTTAGACGAATTATTCTCACAATACTGCAACAAACTAGGATCTACTATTTTAGACGGTATCTTTGAAGGGGTTTGGGGTTTTGAGCAAGCTTTGTACAAACAAGCATTTCAGGATCAAGGTGATAACGAAAGCAGTATTTTTGCTACAACTTTTGTACCCTTAAGAATTTACCATCAAAGCACCCAAATTGATAAGGCATTATTGTGGACAAACATTGCAGCTCAGTCTTACAGATCTTGCCGCCCATTGCAAATAATTTATAAAAAGTAATCCAAAGAACTAATTCTATCCTAAAAAGACCGAATTAACCTAGAAATCGAGCACCTAACTCCTTTCGAGCATAAATTATCGAGTGGGCAGCAAATCAATGCTAGCTGCAATTTAAATTTAGCGGCAATTGACGGCAAAGTACTTAATTTGATACTTGATACGCCATCGCAAATGCGTTGTCCATATTGTGCACTTAAAGCAACACAATTTAACAACTTAGCAGTTGCCTTTTCGAAAACAGTTAACCCAGATTCGTTGACGCAAGGTATCATTCCTCTGCACGTTTAGATCCGAGTTTTGGAGTTTCTTCTCAAACTCGGGTACAAATGTGAAGTAAAAAATGGCATATCAATCAATCTTCACAAGAAGGCATGCAGTACAAGAAAGAAAAAAACGTATCCAAGATGCTCTACGACGTAGAGTCTACGTGATAAAATTGGTGTATTGGTAGATGTCGTTCTTCCTAATTCTGGAACCTCTAATGATGGCAACACAAGTCGCATAGTTTTAGCAGATGAAAACCGAAAAACTTTTGCAGATATTTTAGGATTAGAACTTTGATGGCTTACACATAATCTTAATAGTGATCTCTTGTGGAATTCCTGTAGATGCAGAAAAAATGGTAAATTCAATAAATAAATGCCTACAAATATGTGAGTGTCTATGACTGGCATTCTATGACGGATAGCATTCATAAAAATTTAATTCATGGGGTTTCTATTATTGACAAAACACCACTACCCATCGGTATGCTTTCAGAGCAAGCCACCGAATCTCGTAACAAATATTGGCGATCTGATCGGGAGCACCACACGCGCAAATTTGATCGCAAACAAACAATGTATGATCTGTTTCATAGAGCATTAGTGTCTTCCGATCCAATTATTGCCGCTGAAAAGCAGGTCCAAAGAAGAAAACATTTGAAAAAACTCCCATTGCCTGCTGCTGCATTGGCGTTACTTAAACCAAATCACAATGAGAAAGATTTTACTGTTGATATATACGATCAAGAAATGTTGACTGCAGAAAATGATTAATGATTGTTTTTTTCATACATATAATATTTGCAATTTAAGTTTAATGATTGTTTTAGTTATATATTTGGTCTCAAATCTGGTGTTGTTTATTATAATTACTCAAAATTAAAATTTACAATTTCATTTCGTTTAGTATCTAGGCATTATCGAAGAATTCAAGTACGTCGGCAATAGGATCAACACTACCTAAGGTCACACCACGAACACACAAAAATACCTTTTAAGCCAATTTCAAGACAAGCAATTTTTTACAGACACAGTGACTGAGGCACTGAGCCTCGTAAACATCTTTCCAGTATAATTTTCAAAAAAAAGAGAAACGAAGACCGAAACCCTGATGTTTAAGTATATGTAAACACGGCTGATTAAAAACCATCAACTAAGAATTTCAACCATCATCATCTGCCTAGCCGTTCCCCAACTATGTTGGGGTCGGTTTCCAGTCTAACCGGATGCAGCTGAATATCAGTATTTTACATGGAGCGACTGACTATCTGACCTCCACAACCCAGTTAGTACTGGGTAATACGATACCCCTTGATAAAACTGGTTGTCAGACTTTGGGAGCACTGACTACCTGTAACGACTGTCAAAGATCTACAAATGACATCCGGGACCAACAGCTTAACGTGCTTTCCAAGGCACGGAGGAAACTCGGTATGTGGTCGGGTGGTCACCCATCCACAGACCAACTTAGGCAAGCGCGGCTTAACCTAAAGATCGACCCGAGCGGTTGCTATTATTTAGCCACGAGCTCCTCCAACAAAGAATGTTAACCCTTATCAATAAATATAAATCGATATCTTAAATTATGCAAGAACATTGTATTTGACACGTATTGATCAAAGCAGGAACCAACTTTAAGCACAAACATGAAGATGAAGGCACTAGGGTCATGGAAATCCAATCAATAAATTGCAAGTATCTCTTTGTTCGACTAGGAGTGAAAGCAAGGGTCAATTTTTTGTAGAGAAATAGAGGCCGAGACACTGGGCTAAAGAAACTTTAATAGCATCATTTTTTATAAAACAAAACTTCAGTAACGAACCATTTTGTTTACGACTTAATTAGTGTAGAGCTCAATATATATATTATAGTCGCGGTATAGTCATATTAAAAGTCGCTTTGCTATCATCTAGAACAGTATAGTACAGTTTTGTTTTATTTAAGACCCTACTAGTATACACAATAAGGTCAATCTTTAAGTGCTCAGTGTCGTCTCCGGTGTTCGGCATTTAACACATTAACAGCATTAGAGTTAAAAAGAACGAAGTAAAGGATTAAATTATCCTACAGCAGCCTACACAGAGAAATTCCAAATATCAGCTGTGAAGAAAAAAATCTTTTCAAAATTGTGCACAGACCACCAAATACCAAGAATGTATCATAACTATTACCAAGACCTTCCTTGTTCTGATACAACAAGAGACTGCCTCCCAGAAATCAATATGAATGAAAATAGCGAAGTGCTCAGGTGAACACACTATTCACCTGACCTATTAGCTAACTTCATTAAAATTTCTGTGTCAATTTCTTTTTGTCTAATTCATTTAATTTTAAGCTTAACACTTAATTATTATTTTATCACGCTCAGATTTTGATTTTTTATAATTATCTACCTACCTATATTTTAGAATAAATCTATACTAATATCATAAAGCTGCAGAGTTTGTTTGTTTGAACGCGCTAATCTCAGGGACTACTGGTTGGAATTGGAAAATTCTTTTAGTGTTGGATAGTCCATTTCTTGAGGAAGGCTATGGGCTATATAACATCACGCTACGTCCAACAGGTGCTGAGCAGCGCGGGTGAAACCGTGGGGAACAGCTAGTATAAAATAAATCGTAACATTAATCAGTATTAATATAAAACAATGATTTAAACTTCCTTAACTGCAGTCAGTTAAGGAAGTTTAAATCATTGTTTTCATTCTAGTGTGGTTTGGAAAAATTTTAGCTACAAAATGATCGACAACACTCAACAATAGTTTTAGTGGATACACAAAGACTGGTACTCACTGGGGTCATAAACCTATAACCATACAACTCAATCATCTCATTTAGCAATATTGATTTGTATTTAACAAATGTGTGAGCAGGTGAAACTTTTTCCTGTCGTTTTTAAACTTACTCTTTTAACATTTACTGACATCAACTCATAGCCGCAACAGTCCAATTATAAATATATATATAAACTAAAACAAGGCCCTAGATGGCAGAACATTCTCCATGCAATCCATTGAAATCATCATTTTACAATACAATATTTGTATTTGTTCAACAACTACAGATGACTTTTTTTTGACGTGACGGTTGGCGCACTGGCTGAGCGAGCGATTGCTGTGCTGTGTGTCGCGGGTTCGGTTCCCGCACGGAACAAATATTTGTATGACCTACAGATAGTTGTTTCGGGTTTGAATAATTTGTAGTCTAATGCTAAAGAGTACTTGTCCCAGTCTGCATCTGATAGTCTATATCGCTGTAAGGGAGGAAGAGCAGGGGGGGGGAGTAAAAGATTGGAGAAAGTTGATTAGAATTGGAAAGTGGTCGCTGCTGTGGGAATTAGGTAACACGGACCAAGAGAGAGAATTTACTAGGGAAGGAGAGGAGAATGAAAGGTCAGGTACACTATTATTTTGACCAGGAGGTACTCTGCGAGTCGGAGATCCATCATTTAGTAGGCAAAGGTTGATGTCATCCATTAAATCGGTTAAAAAGGGAGAGGATGTATCTATGTAGTGGGACCCCCACATAGTGTGATGACAGTTAAAGTCTCCTAGCACTATAAGAGGGGCCTGTATGGTAGAAAGAATATTGTTAAGTTCTAGTATAGCTCTACTATTAGAGTGGGGGATATAGCATGAAACAAAGGAGATGTTAAAGGCTTTCACTGCTACTATATGGATTTTGTCACTGTGAACAGGAATATTAATTTGTGAAAATGCAATGGATCTTGAGACTAGCAAGGCACATCCTGCCCAGCCATCCGACCTGTCGTCCCGAAGGCAGGAAAATCCCGGAAACCTGAACACGGAACCCGGTACCAACCAAGTCTCCGAGACGGCAAGGAGGACAGGTTTATAGCGATTTGTCAAATAGATAAGCTCATGTTTTTTCCTACGGATGCTTCTACAATTCCATTGAAGGAGAGTTGAGGGGAGAATCCACTCCTTTGCTCACTCCTAACGATAACCTGATAGAGCTCCTCACATGCTCCCTCATCAACATCATCAGTAAGTTTAGTGACAGCCTACCGAACAACGTCGTTACCCTACTTCAACAACTTCTCAAAACCCTTATAGACAATGACTTAAGACCTTAACATGAGAAAAGTCAATCGATGCTGCCAAAAGAGACCGTAATAACTAGTTCATTTATGATCTGTAGAAACACTTCGCCTCAAAAGGCATTGAGAATAAGGCCTTTTATCGGTGATATAAATTAAAAAAAAAAAAACTTAATTTAATTAGATTTTTTTCTTTGGGGCTATTTTAAAGAAATAGTTTACCAAGGAGAGAACAATAGCGAACAAGAACTACGACAAAAGCTCGAATTTGCTAGGTTACAAGTTACTAACAACAGAGGTGCATTCCGTAGGTTACGGAGGAATTTTATTAGACGGTGCAGATTATGTATTATGGTCAGAGGCAGGAATTTTGAGCATTTATTGTAAAATGTTTTGCTTAATAAAACAATTATTTCACAATCGTTGTCTTGTTTTTTCGTCCTAGAAAGATATTAGAGCCAATCATGTCCAATACTTTTCGGAATCCCTATTAAATGCGCCAAAACTTGTAACACAAGGTCACTTTTCGCTAGAGTATTTTTTTTTCACAGTGGGGTCCAAAGTAAATGAAAAGTTATGATTTGAGAAAAAAAAAATCGTAAAACTTAATATTATCTTCAGCACACCCAATAAACAACCATAAATAAATAGCATGTCTAAGGCAAGTACTCATCAGTACCAATCTAGTGAAAATTATAAAAAAGATACAGGATGTAGATTTTTTCGAATTTCAATAAGAATTAGTTAAAAAAAAGTCAATTTTCTTATAAAAACTCAAAATAAATTATACTCTGCAGGGGTTGACCTTAAGGACCTCCCGTGGAACAACTTTTTGCAGCTAATGACCGCACCTAACCCCTAGTTGCGTTTGATCCACGACTTTTGGGCCATCCTGTAAAAACAAAGTGTTTTTTTTTTAATAAATAGCTATCATCTAGAACAGTATACAGTTTTGTTTTATTCAAGACCCTACTAATATACGGGCATTTCTCTGCTAAATGGAAAATCACTGTCCCAAGCAAATTTTATTAGAATAAGTACTATAATTTAAAAATGTTTAGGATTAATATGAACATAAATGTGGTATTCTTGGTTCACCATTGCTCATTATATAATTTAATATAATAATTTTCGAGAAAAAAAATGTTATACATCTCAAAAACCACTCCCCTGGTATGTCCCTTTTCCAGAATTAAAAGTATTGATACCCATTTATATATTTAATACTTGTCAATTCGTTACTAAATGATAATAATATGTAATTGTAGAAGACTGTGGCATATTTTAAATTACAAATTACATGCCTATAATAAAAAAATATTTGAAAAAAAATTTACGAAGTTTGTCCTCAAATTTTAAAAACACTACCCTAGTAACATTTGAAAACGGCGCGAAAATCACTTACGTTATTAGTCTAAAACATTTCAACGGTGAAATGGAACGCAAACGGTGTGAAGTTCGTTCGGTTGTCAATGTAAATAGACAGCCGCCATTTTGTCAGTAGCACCACTGTGTTTGGATGTCAACCACGCGTCGCGGCCGTTAGTACGAACACTCCACTGGTGAGCATTTGTTTTCATATTTTAAGAGTTTTAAATAAGATAATTTGTTTACATTATTTTACTAGCAATCATGTCTGCACATCTGTGTTATAAATGTGATATGTTTTGATGATTTTGTGTTATTTGGTTTTCAAGTTAAAAAAACATTCCCCTGGTCAACATCCCCCTGTCATTTATTTGCACAGGGGAGTGTTTCTTACCTCAGGGGAATGTTTTTTAAGTTTTGTAAAGACTTCATTGCTAGATAGCGCATCAATCTTCCTCAGCGTTAATAATATAATTATCGTTCTTTTTCGTAGGTTATAGCTCAAAATGCCACCTAAAAAGAAGCCACCCAAAACAAGAGAAGAAATATTAGAACAAAAACGAATAGCTGAACAATTGAGATATCAACGCCTTAAAAATGACCCTCAAAAACTAGAAGAAATGAAAGAAAAAGAAAGGCTGAAATACCAAAAGAAGAAAAAAAAAGGGAGCATAAAATTGGTTAAGGATATGAGTCGTCGCGAGCATAAGGCTGCTAAAAAGACTTGGAAAGAGCGCTGTACTAAATATCGTCAAAAAAAAAGGGCCATGAAAGAAATAACTAATACTTTTGTCAGGGAAAATACACCAGATTCTACTACTGGCCCAACATTAGAATGTCCGGCGCCATTAAGGTCGTCAGAAAATGCATTAGTTGAGGCAAGAAAGAAACAGGCTAGAAAGAAACGTGCAAAGATATTGAAAGATAAAGACAATAAGATTCAACAATACAAACAGAAATTGGAAAAATATAAGAAAAGATTACAACGGTTGGAACAAAAACTTAATAAAAACGGTAAAAAAGATGAGACACCTAACACAAAACTAACACGAATGTGTGTCACTCCATCAACTCGCAAAGACGTTGTTAAGAAGGCACTTTTTGGGGAAGTATTAAATAAACAATTAAAAGAAAACTATGCAGGATTACAAACACAAAAAGAGAAACATATTTTCGGAAAAGTTATATCAGGTGAATTGGTTGAAAAATATAAGTTATGGAGGAGCCAAGAAAGTGTGGTGTCCTATAAGAGGCTTCAGAAAATTAAAAATCTATCATTATTACCCACAACACGGACTCGACTACCACTTATTGCATCCGAACATATGAAGATAGTACAAAATTTTTATGAAAATGATGATAATAGCAGAATTGGTGCAGGAAAACGGGAATGTGTAACCAAGAGCAGAGTCAAAAAGCAAAAGAGATACTTGCTAGATACATTGACCAATTTGTACCAGAAATTTAAGAGTAATCACTCAGGTCTAATCAGTTATCAGACATTCTGTCGTTTGCGTCCATTCTGGGTGGTAACACCCAAAATAAATGAACGGGATACATGCCTTTGTATCAGACACGCAAACATTGATATGAAATTATCTGCCTTGTACTGCCGGAAGATTTTGCGCTACGATAATCATAATAAATTGCTTGAAAAAACTTGCTGTAATCGTTATGATGAGCAATGTTTATCTCGGGAATGTCAGCATTGTTTCAATAAGAATCCTGATTACCAAGAGTTTGATGATAGCAAGCCTATAGTGTATAAAAAATGGATAGCTGAGAAACAAGATTACAAAGATCCAAAGTTAAATAAAGTACGATCTATAACAAAATATGTGAAAAAGAAAATTACGGTTAGTCCTCGTGAATTAATACAAGAACTACACGATGAACTGGATGCGTATTATAACCACGAAAGAAACATATTTCATCAGTACACAGCTATCAAAGAGTTAAAAGAGAATCTTAATGATAATGAAGTTGTTATACTCATGGACTTTTCAGAAAATTACTGTACCAAGTACAGTGAGGAGATACAGGCCTATCATTTTGGAGGTTCTAGACTTCAGCTTAGCCTTCATACCGTGGTAGTTTACACTAAAAATGCCTTAAAATCCTATTGTACTGTTTCCCAAAATACTACACACTCACCTGCTGCTATTTGGGAACATTTGAAGCCTATTTTTAGAACTTTACCATCGCATATTACCGGCATTCATTTTGTGAGCGACGGACCCGTTACACAGTATCGAAATAAAACGATGTTCCATATTCTGGCTTCGAGGCTACATGTGGAGGTTCCAAATGTAGAAAAGTTCTCCTGGAATTTTTCAGAGAGTGGCCATGGCAAGAGTGCCGCAGATGGTATTGGCGCCACGTGCAAAAGATCTGCTGATGCTGTCGTTGCTGCAGGAGGAGATATCGATAGTTTGGAATCTTTTATAGACTCTGTACGTCAAAGGTGTCCTTCAATCACTCTATTTACAGTTGACGATGATGCAATAAAAAAAATGGCTATCGATATTCTGAAAGACGCCAAAAAATTAAAAAGCTTTTATGGCACCCTTAAAATACATCAGATTAAGGGAAAGATATCACGCAGTCCTTTGGGTTTGCCACAAGGCACTGCCAAACTTATAATGAAGAGCTTAAGCTGCCCTTGTGAAGAAGAATGCCAGCATTTTAACCTAGGTGTTATGAACTATGAAGTGGCAAAACTTCACGTCGAGGATTTCTACACAGACTCCGATTCCGAAGACGAAATCCCGCTAGCTCAAATCCCACGGAATAATGACTGCATTACACAGACTGTCCTTTTAAGACCGATTGAAAATACTAAGACTGATCTTGAGAATACTGCGGAGCCTAGTACAAGCGGCCTTCAGCAAACTTATTATAACAGTGGTGATTATGTTTTAGTTAAGTTTACTGTCGGGAACAGGGAATATCGTTATGCTGCTGTTGTTAATAAAGTAGATGATGAGGACGGCGAACTAACAGTGACTTTTCTGAAAATTTGTGATAACAAAGGTTACACGTTTAGAATAGATGAGAATGATATGTTTGATGTCGGTTTTGACCAAATATTGGAAAAGTTGCCTGTTCCGAACGTGACTGTTAAAGGAAGTAGATTATTTTATAGTTTTCGAAAATCAGTACATGTCTTTGAGAAATAAGAGATGTTTCTCTGAAAGATAAAATTGATTTTTAGTGATATACTGTGCCACTAATGATAATTATTTCAAGTTACCTAAAAAGTATAAATGTTTCTTAGTTGTAAGCCAAAAAGTTTATTGTAATAATAGGATAACAGAGGTAATATTTTTGTTTTTATTTTCATTAACATTCTAAGAGCTGACTTATGTCAAACAATCAGTATTTTAGAAAGACTGTTAAAGTAAGAAGTTGATTTTGTTCAGTTTATAACAAATGTTATTTAAATGTCTCTATTTTGTAAGCGAATTTAGTTTTGATCTCGTTGATTATTTAAGTAATAATTACACATTGTAAGTGCTAATAAAAATAAAGATTTGATTATTTAAACATACAAAAATATTAGTTTTTGTTCATAAAAACATTCCCCTGGTTAGTCACAACATTACCCTGTCACGATTTTGCACAAAACCGCTCATACCTCAAAAACAAAGAAAAAAATGTGTGTGTTTCTTGAATATATATTTTTGATATACTATTATCTTGCTTTGTATTGACAAACATTCTCAACATTTGATAAATTTTGGTTAGGACAGTCTTGTAGTAATGAGTTTCTAAATAGCAGAGAAACACCCATACACAATAAGGTCAATCTTTAAGTGCTCAGTGTCGTCTCCGGTGTTCGGCATTTAACACATTTACAGCATTAGAGTTAAAAAGAACGAAGTAAAGGATTAAATTATCCTACAGCAGCCTACACAGGGAAATTTCAAATATCAGCTGCGAAGAAAAAAATATTTAAAATTGTACACAGACCATCAAATACCAAGAATGTATCATAACTATTACCAAGACCTTCTTTGTTCTGATACAACAAGAGACTGCCTCCCAGAAATCAATATAAATGAAGAAAGCGAATAGCTCGGGGTGAACACACTATTCACCTGACCTATTAGCTAACTTCATTAAAATTTCTGTGTCAATTTCTTTTTGTCTAATTCATTTAATTTTAAGCTTAACACTTAATAATTATTTTATCACGAACAGACTTTTATTTTTTATAATTATCTACCTTCCTATATTTTAGAATAAATATAAAATAAATCGTAACATTAATACTGCAGTTAAGCGAGTTTAAATCATTGTTTTCATTCTAATGAGGTTTGGACAAAAAATTTGCTACAAAATGGTCGACAACACTCAACAATATAGTTCAACAATATTTGTCGAAGACCTGGGTTCCCTAGTTTTAGTTGATACACAAAGACTGGTACTCACTGGGGTCATAAACCTATAACCATACAACTGAATCATCTCTTTTAGCAATATTGATTTGTATTTGACAAATGTGTGAGCAGGTGAACCTTTTCCTGTCGTTTTTAAACTTACTCTTTTAACATTTAGTGACATCAACTAATAGCCGCGACAGTCCAATTATAAATATATATATAAACTAAAACAAGGCCCTAGATGGCAGAACATTCTCCATGCAATCCATTGAAATCATCATTTTACAATACAATATTTGTATTTGTTCAACAACTACAGATGACTTTTTTTTGACGTGACGGTTGGCGCAGTGGCTTAGCGATCGATTGCTGCGCTGCGTGTCGCGGGTTCGATTCCCGCACGGAACAAATATTTGTATAACCTACAGATAGTTGTTTCGGGTTTGACTGTTTGTGAGTTTAAATGTGTGTGTAAACGCACCCACGATACCGGAGAAATTCCTAGTGTGGGACAACATTTAAAAAAAGAAAAAAAACTAAGCAAGACCCACTTTTAGACAAACAGACAGAGGCAGTTCTCTTGTCCCCTATGTCTTTTACACTCCTATTCAAATCAGTTTTGTAGAGAAGGCAGACTTTTTAGTGTTACTATAAATTTCATTTATCTATGGTTAGATGTGGACGCTGCAATCATACACCATCACTGTTCATAGACTAATCGCGAAGACCTTTATGCACCACCTTATTTCAACGATGAATCAAGAACTTTTTTTTTCATAATTATATGTATAGACATCAAAGTCAATAACAGCATGATTATTAGTTTAAATAAAAATATATCAAGCTGTTTTTCATTTGCACGCCGAAAATAAAGGCAAAATAAGAGATCAATTTTGTCTACTTGTCAATCTTCTGTACCTTATTTACGCAAATGATTTTGTATTCTTTTTTTGAAGCTGAACCAACACTAAAGATGAACAATACAAATCTAAACCAACAAATGCAGAAACAAAAACTTTCAAGACTTTTTTTTACTTATTAAAGAGTTTTTCGATTCACCTAAAGAAAGCTACGAGACAAGACATAACACGACATCCAAATCCATTTCTAGACAAACTTCAAGACAGCCTTACTTCAATAAAAATACATTATATAAACTTTTGCCAAATGAGTTGACCGAATTTCAACATTCTAAGTTCCTAACGCCGCGGGAGATGCTCCGGGCGTCGGCACGAGACCATTCCCGGCCACCACACGGTCTGTGGACGATGAACAAAGAATGGGTAAATCACCGTCCGTCCGTCTAGTGTCGCCGGTGCGTTCGTGTTCTACGCGCGGCTTTCTCATTGAAAATAACAAAAAGCTAGCTGCTACGATCGTAACATACTCTTGCCTAGTCAAAGTCCATACACGCACGCCATCGCCAGTACCAAAAAGCAAAGAGATGTCAGCATAACGAGATTTCGACAAAACAAAGAGACCTGCCAGGGCCACGGCCTGCCGGGGTAGCGAGTTGTTCGAGAGATACACCGTAGCCGAAAATCCTTCATCCTTATCAAACACACATGATCTTTTCCCAACTTTTTGCTTCTGGTCTAACCAAATGCAGTTACCCAAGTGACCAGTTCTTTAAAAGGAGGTCATTCCACCACATTTCTTCCAATGAAGTCTAGGAGTACAGTGGATCAATCCTATCACCAATACGCTATGCTCATTCCTTTTTTTTTATTACATGCACAGTCAAAGATTTGAATTCCCTGCCTGCACCTTTGTTTTCAAGTACAGTTCCAAGCCCCAATCTATTAAACTCGCCAGTTATTAGGCTTCTTTTGGGTAAGCCCATTCAATCATTAACTCTTTTCTCAGGACAAGATTGGGCCCATTTCATGTAAAAGAGCTACTGTCTATCTGATATCTTTGCAGTTGCTTGGTAGCACAATATTTTATGAAGCAAAGCTACCTACGAGGACTGCCAGTTAACTGAATGACATAATAGCTTTACTTGCTTCGAAAGGACTATATTATCCAATTCTAAATTTGATTCACTCTTCAATGTAGAATCATCGTGCTGCCATTCATTCAACAAACTCATAATATCTTGACAAGCACCATTGGCGTCTATGCTTCGCATAGAATTTAATCTTTCCGTCACATGCTTCCCAAAAAACCAGTAGTTCTGTTCTGGTAAAACCTCAGAAACTAATGGGTTCATAGCCATCAAAAGATCATCTATGACTTGTTTGCACTTAGTGTTTTTGACAGATTTCGGTTCTGTGTTCGTTTTACGACGAGGTCGATCTGTCCGCCGGCTCCGCTGACGAATGTTTATTACTAAATCGTGTTCAAGCTCAGATTGTTGTTCTTCTTTGACATTGAGACTACTTGAAAGCTCTCTGTAGTCATCTGCAACTGGTTCATAGTTCTGAAAACAAATACATAAGAAGTTAAGTCTAAGATTCAAATAATTTTTTCGCATTTCTGCCTTATTGGTCTAGTGGTCACAAGAGTGGACTCCTGTGCATTAGGTTCGGTGTATGATTCCCGGGTCTAGTGTTATTGGGCTTTTTATTCAGGAATTTCGCAGTAGCAACCCTGGAGTCTAGATTTATGCCTGGTTGATGGCAAAAGGCTTGCCATCTATGGAACTTAAATGCTAGCAGCAAAATGTGGCTGTACTATGGGTACATCTCTGTGATTACCCCTTCAAGGTACAGGTGTGATACAATGTATGTATTTATTGTTTGTATTTACGATATATGTACATACACACTGAATACAGAAAAATAAAACACAAGAACAGAAAAAATAGGGTAATGCTTATTTCTACAGAAATCTCTTTCAGCATACCCGCAACAGGAGAGTAAATAAAAAGAAATGTAGGTAGACACAGTGCATAAAAAAAAAAGAGAAAAAAGGAATACATAAAAACATAAGCAAATAAGGACTAAATACAATGTAAGAACTAACTAATGTATGTATGTATGTTGAGCACATTGTGTGCACACTTAATATGGATTACTTCAGATTATTATTGTTTTGAAAATGCAGAAACTGACCACGAAATAACTAGATCTTTTTTTTACTATGTTGATCATTCCTAAACAAGTTCCAGATAGATACAAGTAAACTATTTCAAAGTTATAAATAAGGGATAGTGTAGTAACACTTAATTATTCACAACAACCGGTTTCACCCACATAGCATGGAATATTAAACATATAAACCTTCCTCATGAATCCCTCTATCAATAGATAACTGCATTAAAATCTGTTAGGTAGTTTAAATAAAAAAAACATAAACAACAGAAGTGACTTAATTTTATACTTTGTAAAGATAAGGGTTATCCATATGGTAACTTAAGTTTTTGTGGTATACCACTCTTCTAGATTCTAGATTTTGGGTCGAACACTAAAACATTCCCTCAGAAACAATTTGGCGACACAGTTGGTGCAGTGGCTAAACATTTGTCTGCTGCACTATGTGTTGCAGGTCAATCCCCGCATGGAACAAATATTTGTATGACCAACAGTTAGTTGTATTGGCTCTAGCTGATCATTGAATGACCATTATCCACTCAATAATGGAATGAAGTATGACCGGCATATGAAAACAGGACCACATCAGAAACAAACATCTCAGACTTAAATCTAAGGTTACGGACATGACCAGAATAGACCGGCAAAAGTGGAGCAAAATAGTGACAGATCGGTATCCCAGAGATGGGAAAAGGAGTAGAGGTAAACAAACAATGAGATGGGAGCACGAACTAAAACTGACGGCACTATGGCACAATGTGGTATCGGCTGTTGAAGAATCTTCAGTTCCTCCTTCCTTCAGAAATTAGTCCCTTACAACTGTAGTGTTTTTAATTATATATGGAAAATACCTTACCTCATAATCTTCTTTCTTGCAAACATCTTTTAAAAACTGTAAAGGCTTCCATAGTGGCCAGCAAGGAACATATATATCTGTCGGAGTTTTAGCTTTAAGCTTGGATCGTTCTACTCTGCGATGGTTGTGGTTGAACGTGCTCCTGATGTTTACCCAACGATCTCTCACGGAACGAGCTGCAAACGAAACGTAACATCGTTAACTTTCATTCTTTTAATAAAAAAAATGGTCAATTGATGTTTAAAAACTTACCAGTGAACCCTCGGCCCAGTCTCGCCGCAAATTCAGCGTAAGCCTTGTACTTTTGTTGAATTTGGTGGTTCGTATTCCCGGCCGGCCGCCATATATATTCTCTTTGTCGAACGAATTCAACTAAATCTAGTTCTAGTTTTCGCGTCCAGTAACACGGTTTGCGAGGCATTGAATATTCTTTATTATCAGAAAACAAGTTCTTCAACTTCAACTCTTCAATAATGGCTTTTGTGGACGAAAGATACCAGAAACAACTTTGGCAATAACGCGTGTGGTAATAAATAAAAATAACACGATCGTACAAAAGACTATGGAATTTGGAAACAGGGTTGCCAATCTTAAAAAGAAATCCGTCTTTTAAAACTCGTATATTAAGCAGTGGTATTATCAGCGTAACGTAAATTGAAATACTTAAGGTTTTCCAAATGTAAAAATTTGTTTAGAAATCAATAATTTTTAATTTTTTTAAGAATACTTTTGCGAGGTAGTTTTTCTTTCTTAATAATAACTTTAAAAAAGGGAAGTAAACCTATTACTAATACAAGTGGGTATTCTTGTTAAGGTTCCCGGGAAAAAAAGTGGTTGACTGTTGCCAGAACAACGTTTTTGACAGATAATATTTGGGTCTATTGGTGATGCAAAATGTTCGTATGGCCATATTATCAAAATTGTTATAGAAGGGAATTTTATTGTCTTTGGAAAAGGAAGAAATAGTTTTTAAACACAGAACGTTTTTATTGAGAAGAGCTTTTTGACAGAAGAAAATTGTACTGTTCATAAGTGAGATTTAGACCGGTACAAAATGTAGGTGATATAATTATAAAAATGATTATTTTAAGTTGTAGCCTTTTATATATTATGTTATAAAGTGATTGAAAGTCAGTGTTTCAATAATACAAATCCAAAGTTTTTAACATTACGGAAATTAAATATTTTAACAAAAATTTCGTATATAATAGGGTATTTTACTCTATATGAAAGAAATTCTAAAAATATACAATTCAGATAGCTTAGGCAACAAGCAATCGGAAAATGTTAAATTTAATTAATAAAATAACTGAATAAATTTTAAAATTGATTTCAAAGTTTTCACTTTTTTAGTCTGTTGTTTTAAAGCGAAACAGTGTCCGCCATGATTATTAGTCTTAAGGTCATGTAAACAAAAAACTGACAACTGTCAACTGAGCAACTATTACTATTTTTGTATTATAAAACTTTACATTTTATTTTTTATTAAAATAGTAGTAATAATACCATGGCAGAAATAAATACTACCATATTACCATAAACTATCGTGAAAAATACAACTAAACAGAAAGACTAATAACAGCGCATTTGTTTACATGACCAACTGACGTCATAACCACAGAGTAACATGGCATCAAGCGTTTTTGTGATTTTACGCGCGAAAATAGAAATTGTAAAATTGAAATGCAGTTTTATGGCACTTATCGATTGAATATTTTTTTTTGTTTTTTTTTGGTGGTTTACTAGGACCCTAGGACAAAATGAGATACTTTTTAAAAATGGGTGTAATACCGTATTGTACGAGCACGGAACAGAAAAAACAGTGGAAGTAGCATAACGGTGTCGCCAAACTCACTCAGTTACAATTTACTCACACTGTGAACCCGTTTATACGATTGGCTAAAATCAAAAATTGGGAGTAGACGAAATGAAAAAAAATAAATAAATGAAATGCAACCTTAACATTATGGATGTACAATTCATATTGCCAAATGTTTGAACAAAAACAAAAAACTAACACTTTTACCACTAAGTGCCGCTATTAGTCGTTAGATGGCGTTAATTACTGAATTTTTACAACTTAACTGTAACAATATTCCGTGTGTACTAGGTTGAAAGTCTGGTTTTTGTACGGGGACGTCGTACAGTTGGCAACCCTATTCGAAAATTTTAAATAAATCAAATGAAAGCTATGTACACTATCTACTTTGTGGAAAGACCATTGACCAAACGATTGAATGGCCAGAACGAATGAAATATATGCATAACCCTGTCCTATATCCTGCTTATCCCCAGGGCAAAGAGTATAATAATATATAGGGACTAGGTATATAGAGATCATAGAGAACGACACCGATCACCGATAGATTCAAAATTGTCTATGAACACAACAACGCCAGAGCCCAGGGTGGCCCGCGAAATACATTTTTTTACGGTTTTTGCAATTTGCGGTGTGTGTTAATTTTAATTAATATGACGGATACAAAGTTGTTTACGGACATGCGCAATTGCGTCATCATACACACTATGCAGGTAATTTGAAACGATAAAAAGTGCGTAGTACAGCTGTGGTCGGAATTTATTCCTAGGGATTGTCACTAGGACTAAGCAATTCGTATGGAGCAATTATTATGTGAAAGAAATTTCGGAATCGGATTCGGATCATTAGTTTTGAAGATTCCTCTCTATAACCAAAACTCTAATTCAATTACCTACTCTGTCTTATAACAGGACGTCACTCAAAACTCGAACATTACTTACAACTAGTTTTAACCAATCAAATAGCTTGAAGCTAGTTTAGAGTAATTATTGAGTTTTGAGCGACGACGATGTTCTTTAAAACGGAAATAGGTAGGTACAACTACACTTTATGGCCAAGCTGTACGTATTTTAGCGAGGTATTTCTAATTCAGCAGATCATTCTCATGCTGCCATCTATGTGGAAATAAAAAATACAGATGTTTGCAGTTCATCTGGGGATTAAATAGCTCCACTTGGTGCGTACAGATGGCACTTTTATAAAATATAATAAAAACCCCCAACTTTTTAAGTTTTTTTGTAATTGCAAAGGCAGTATCAGGTTTGATTGGTTGATTTCCGACTGAAACAATTAAAATGTAGGTATTTACAAAATTGTAGGTAAACCTCTTCCAATAACAATTAAAATGTAGGTATTTATAAAATTGTAGGAAAATTAGGTTTTATAAAGTCTTATTGAACACACTTGTGGTTTTTTAGGGTTCCGTAGTCAACTAGGAACCCTTATAGTTTCGCCATGTCTGTCTGTCCGTCCGTCCGTCCGTCCGTCCGTCCGTCCGTCCGTCCGTCCTCGCTTAATCTCTGTGACCGTTAGCGCTAGAAAGCTGAAATTTGGTACCAATATGTATATCAATCACGCCGACAAAGTGGTAAAATAAAAATTGGAAAAAAATGTTTTATTAGGGTAGCCACCCTATATGTAAAGTGGGGAGTGATTTTTTTTTTAATTTCAACCCTAACGTGTGATATATTGTTGGAAAGGTATTTAAAAATGAATAGGGGTTTACTAAAATCATTTTTTGATATTGTCAATAATTTCGGAAATAATCGCTCCAAAAGTAAAAAACAATGTGTCCCCCCCCCTCTAACTTTTGAACCATAAGTTTAGAAAATATGAAAAAAATCGGAAAAGTAGAACTTTATAAGGACTTTCTATGAAAATTATTTTGAACTTGATTGACACAACAGTTTTTGTACAAAAAAGACAAAAAGTTGTACAAAATAATTTCTGGACTAAGTTTGTAGTATAATCGTATATGCAAGCATTTTTTTTAACTTCGTTTACATATTTTATTATCCTGAACGTATCTTTTTTCAAACAAAAAAAAGAATTATTGAAATCGGTTCTCGCAATCCAAAATTATTAATTAAAGTATTAATTAGGAAATACAATTCTCTAGTGTTCAACGTCAAACAAATAATAAACTCATAAGTGGGAACACTTATTGTGACGGACGGGAAACTACGGAACCCTACACTGAGCGTGGCCCGACACGCTCTTGGCCGGTTTTTAGTTATTTATTTCTACTAGTATCTTAAATAAGTAATAAAATCGGGAATCGAACTCAGGGCCTTGTGCTCAGCGGTCGTGCTTGCGTCCACTATACTAACAAGGCAGTTTCATTGTACTATATTTACCTTGACATCAAGAGATATTTCTTAATCACAATCTAAGATAGAAAAAATATCTGGGGAATCAATCGCAAAATCAATCATTCATATCTACATAAAATCGGTCATCCAGTTCTTTTCATTATAACAATACAGCTCAACCCCGTCAGGAGGCAAACGCGTGACGTTTTGCAACGCTACAAAATTCAACATGATAACGCGTGTTGCCAGCATTAAAATTTGCATAGTTGTAAAGTGGCATTAACAGCGCATGACATTAGAGCTTATCGAACGCAGCCGGATGGTTTATAACTTCCGTTTCCGTGCAAAATGGCGGCTTCGCCTCTCTATGGTATGGACACTGGATTTTTGGTATATAGTAACCCTTTTTCGGTTTTTAAAAATCATTTCCCACAGCTGAAAAGTTTAAAAACTTGACATCACTACCCACACTACACAGAGGACATCATGGCTAAATAATAGCAACCGCTCCGGTTAATCTTTAGGTAAAGCCGCGCTTGCCTAGGTTGGTCTGTGGATGGGTGACCACCCAGAACATACTGAGTTTCCTACGTGCTTCGGCAAGCACGTTAAGCTGTTCGTCCCGGCTGTCATTTGACAGTCATAACAGATAGTCTACTTATGTTTCGAAAGCCTGACCACGAGTTTTACCAAGCGGTATCGTATTACCCAGTTCTAACTGGGTTGTGGAGGTCAGATAGGCAGTCGCTAAATGTAAAATACTGGTATCCAACGGTATCCGGTTAGACTGTTATCCATCCCAACAAAGTTGGGAAAAGGCTAGGCAGATAAAGTTTAAACACTTGACATAGTCCATTTATTGTTTGCCATGACACACATTCTGGACTGGAAACCGACCCCAACATAGTTGGGAAAAGGCTAGGCAGATGATGACCAAGGTTTTTTCCAACTCCATAGCTATTGGAGTCCGTTCTTGCCGCATTAGTGTGATGTTGAGCTTCAGTCTGTCACACAAGCGTGCATTCGGACTATGGTGAGTCACAGTACACCTTTGTCGCAAAATCGTTATTAGCGATTCCGTTTATCGACCTCGTGTAGTCAACTCCGTATCCACTCTAATCGGATGCATTTGAATATCAGCTACCCTACCATGACGTCTTAAAGCAAAACTTATTCCACTGAGGGAAATAGACAGAGCTATATAAGGTGTCTAGCACCATCTCTTTCTCACACAAGAATAGGAACTGCTATAAGATGTCATGGTAACCCTACAGTTTTTTTACATGGAGCGCTTGCTTATTTGATTTCCTGAACCCAGTTATTACTAGGTAATAGGATACCCCTTGGTAAGACTGGTTATCAGACTCCTGACTTCCCGTTATGATTGCCAAAGTACTACTTACAAATAACAGCAGGCTAACATGCTGTCCAAGGTATGGAGAAGGTGCCGATATGTAATAAATTGTCTACTACCTACGCGTCATCCTCTGTCCTTCGTTCTTCCACTAACATTTCGTTCAATCTATCTAATATATTAAATTCTCGTGTCACAGTTTTCGTTCCCATACTCTTCCGAAACGGCTGGACCGATTTAAACGAAATTTTGTGTTCATATCGGGTAGGTCTGAGAATCGGCCAACATCAATTTTTCATA
Source organism: Ochropleura leucogaster (assembly GCA_958449745.1). NCBI lineage: Eukaryota > Metazoa > Arthropoda > Insecta > Lepidoptera > Noctuidae > Ochropleura > Ochropleura leucogaster. Next base: position 16,738,854 of record OY288215.1, on the reverse strand, counting down.
CCCCTAAGTGGGCAGCGGGTGAAACCGCTAGGCACAGCTAGTCTAATATATAAAATTCTCGTGTCACAATTTTCGTTCCCATACTCCTCCGAAATGGCTGGAACGATTTTAACGAAATTTTGTGTACATATCGGGTAGGTCTGAGAATGGGCCAACATCTATTTTTCATACCCCTAAGTCAGTAGCGGGTGAAACCGCTGGACACAGCTAGTATTACTATAATAATATTATCTATACTATTTAATAATATTATAAAAAGGAAAGATTTGTTTGTTTGATTGTATCGAATAGGCTCCAAAACTATTGGATCGATTTTAACAATTTTTTCATTAATAAGCAGCTACATTATCAGGAAGTAATACAGGCTATACAACATAACATTACCACCCACGGTAGCGGGGTAGCAACTAAAGACGCGGGTGAAACCGCGCAAGACAGCTAGTTCTTTACAGCCAGCCTCACAACCGTTTTGTAGATCTTGTTTTTGGATCTTATTGTCATGCGAGCATCGCCTATCACTCCGGATAGAGATTGCCGCTTCAACCGTGTCACGTTCACTCTCTGCTCTACATCGGCAGCGACGTCTCTTTGGTCTGTGAAAACCGAGCTTTGTATTTAACTTTATTTGTTTTCGGCAAAGGGGTACGTACGATCGGGGAAAAAAGTAAATTAGTTTCCATATTAAAAATAGTGGCAAGACCAATATCCTAAATACTGGGTCAACCTTTATGATTGCACTAGTCCAGCTGCTATTTTTTTTTTGGAAAAGCACCATCTACTTTGACTTTTGCCATTTTAGTTTGACACTTAGATAACAGATGGCGTTAGGAGTGTCAAAAATTATGTTGTTCGAGGCACGAAGACTCCTTAGTGGCCGCGGTACAAATCGAGCGTGTCTAAATTTACTGACTATGACGTGCCTATAAACATTGATGTTGATCTATAACATAATTGTTTTAATAATGATGATAAACGGAGGGGTTCAAACGACGCGACGTGGCCGTCGGACATGACGCCGTTACTGTCCTTCTGTATTAGAATACCTTGTTGATGAGTACCTACAGGGATTCATGACTTTTGGCTCTTGAACTACTAGTAAACATTAGTAAAATTAGAGATAGCAACATTATTTTTTAGAGCTCTAAAACGCATGGTTTTAGCGTTTGTTCTGCATATATTTCATGATTTCATGGCGATACGAAGAGAACAAAGTAGCACAAGCCTTAAAATATTGCCAAATTAAAAAAAAAACCGGCCAAGTGCGAGTCGGGCTCGAGAGTTCCTTACAAACTTGTAACATCAACGGCCATATCTTTTGACTGCATACCAGGTTGACACCTCCAAGGGACTACATACTTGAGTAGGTAGGTATATAGTTGAAATTTCAACTCGATGCCTCCAAGCATTTACGACATGAACGGTCTTGATGGACAGGAGGACCACAAAGTGATCCAATAAGGGTTCTGTGTTTTCCTTTTGAGGTGAGAAGTGTTATTGATATGGAAATGTTTATTCGCAATATTTAAGTTCGCTGCAATGCGAAGAATGAATGACATATAAATGTCAAGGCTGGTATATTGGAATTTCTTAAGATAAACAGAATTGTATAAAATCTGGTTCTTCTAACCTGACAGACAGATGTGTTGCTGGGGAGTTTGTTCCGCCACTTCTTCTTCCCAGCTAAAACACTAGGAAGTGGCAAAGGGCAGGGCGTTTTTGTGGGACTGTCTCTTGTAATGTGACGTTCAAAAAGTGGTGATTATAAATTATGAGCCTAATTTGAATAAATGACTTTTGATGTTGATTTAAAAGTTTAATTTTGTATCACTTTCGTTCTAGTTAAAAGTTGAATAAAAATTGTATGTTTATCTAAAGTCCTGCCTTTTTAATTTCAAAACATCACGGAACCTTAAAAATTAGGTGAAATACGTTCCCAAAACTGTTATCGGTCGCGTTCAAAATATATTAATGTCGGTATTCGCATCTAGTCGTCATCATCGCATTACCAGTGCTATCGCGCGCTCAGCGCACTTTATGTCTTCCGTTTCCGGTGCTGCGTCCCCACACATCCACATACACAGCTTAAATACCTTTTTAAAATCATTTTTGGCCTAAATCAACTGTTATCCGTGGTCTTTTGGCCTGACTGGGTTAATAATGCGCCATCATTAATCTAAGTAGGTTACATAATTTTGTTCTAACTTTTAACCGATTATGTTGCAACCTAAGCGGAGGGTTATTTTGTTATCCTGTAGATATTTACACAAACATAACGCAACATCACGTTTGGTTATCCCCGAAGGGTTGGGCAGAGGTGTAAGTATCTTCATAGGGCCCTTTATTTTTTTGCCGATGGGAAATCATCAATTAAAACCCACCCATGTTCCTTCTATTGCCCTTTATGTTCCGAGGCCCCGTTATCTTTTGAAACTTTACATTTTAGCATTATAAGGTAGGTACTTCTAGATACATACATAAATTATACATACATCATTATTAAGTCATGAACGCGCTAATCTCAGGGACTACTGGTTGGAATTGGAAAATTCTTTTAGTGTTGGATAGTCCATTTCTTTAGTATTATAAGGTACTTCTACATAAATTATACATACATAATTATTAAGTCAGACGTGACAAAAAACTTACAGGATTATCAGCGAGTCCCAAACTAGGCACAGCCTGTATCTTGGTGCTCCGACCTCTTTCGAGCAACCCGCAACCCCGGCAGTCGGTGAAGTAATGACCCTTGTTTAGTTTTTTTCGGGAATCAAATCAAATCAAGGTCTTTGGCGCAGCAGTCGCGCTTACGAAAATTCGATGAATGATGAAGATTGTAAAGTCAAACTGATTCATTACTTACAGACTTTTCCCAGGTTTTCTTTTTCTGTATTGGTTTCGGCTTCCAGTCTTACATCATGTCAATACCTGTATATTATGTGACTGCTGCGTTGGTCTCGCGGTCGTCAGTGCGACTGCTGAGCAGCGGGTCCTGGGTTCGTTATTGGGTCTTTCCATTAAGAATTTCACAGTAGAGTTTTGAAATTGGCGGTAACATTGCCCTGTGCCTCGGAAAATACGTTGAGCCGTTGGTCCTAAGCCTGATCTCTCTCCGGTCGTGTTGTTGCCGGCACATCAGACTATGATAGTGAGGGAACAGAGTGCACCTTTGCCTGCATACACACGCCTGTACTATAATATCTCCCGCGCCGATGGCTAATCTCCGCTGAGATAGGCCACCGTAGCCGAAAACGGTCACGATGATACTTAATATTATAAATGCGAATGTTTGTAAGGATGTTTGTTACTCTTTCACTTCAAAACGGCTGAACGGATCTTGATGAAATTGGCACAGAGGTAGAATATAGTCTGGAATAACACATAGAATACTTTTTTTTTCGATATCACGCAGCGAAGCCGCGGGTGCCAGCTAGTCATGTATAGAGCGACTGCTGATCCAAAAATGACAGCCTAGATGGACGGGTTAACATTCTTTCCAAGGTACGGAGTTTGTATGTAGTTAATAGATGGTTATCCATCCACGGAGTCCTTGATTCCTGAACCGATTAATTGTAGTAAAATCAAGCGTATTCCATCCTGAATGTGTGAACTAGCTTCACTCAAGCCCTCTTACTAATTCCGAATAGCGATGCCCAAATGAGTTTGTGTAACTTGTAGGCATCTATTACGTCTTGTGATGGTAATAGAGACTGGATATGCCATGTTGAGATGGCAATAGCGATTGTCAATGGTGCAGACAGATGCAGATAAACGAGGATGTCGGTCTGTCCATCCTGGATTCACCGAAGTTCTCATGTTTTTTCTGAACATGACTTATCCTACTAATATTATAAATGCGAAAGCTTGCATGGATGATGGATGTTTGTGACTTTTTCAAGCAAAAGCTATTTGCAATGGATTTGGATGAAATTTAGTACATAGACAGTTTATATACCTGGATGAATATATATGATTTTAATCATACCGTGGGACACATCCAGGTGGGGGAAGCCGCAGGCATAAGTTAGTCTACACTAACTATATTATAAAGAGGAGAAAATTGTACTTTTGTAAGTAACGAATGAACTGAAAATACTGAACCAATTTCAAAACTTCATTTGTCATTAGAGAGCTACATTATTACTGAGTAACACATGCTTATCATAGCACCACGCTACATCCCCCAGTAACCAAAGACGCGGGTAAAACCGCGCTGGACAACTAGTCCTGTAACTATGTAAAACAATAGAATTTCAATTTGACCTATTTCCGATTGAGCTGTAATTTTGTACAAAGATATAGGTATGTTTGATTTTAATGACAATGCATGGTTCGGTAGGTAAAGTCATTATAATTATTGCGGTGTCGCCTTATGATAACCGACAAAAAAGTAGGTTTAAGATCGCTATGCGTACCTACACAAAAAAAAATTACTGGCACAATGTACAGACGCCTGCACATCAAGCTACTACAATCTGTCAGATTTCTTTGATAGATTTTCGACTTTATTTCTAAAGCATTAGGTTCAAGGGTTGTTGGTCTAGTGGTTAGTGGCCCTGACTGCAGAGCCGGAGGTCGTGGGTTCGATTCCCACCCAGGACAGACTTTGTGTGATGAGCATGATTGTTTGTTCTGTGTCTGGGTGTGATTTATCTATAATATGTATGTATTTATAAATTATATAAGTATGTATATCAGTTGTCTGGTAACCATAACACAAGCTCTGCTTAGCTTGGGATCAGATAACCGTGTGTGAGTTGTCCCAAGATATTTATTATTATTTATTTATTATTATTAAGGTTCATTGGGAAAAAAGGACAGTTTCGGGTAGCTTGACCTGCAGGCGTCTGTACATCAAAATACTTTGACATTGTCTATGAAATAGGGTTACCAACATAATTAAATTAATACCCTAACTAAAACGGGTTTATTTTATAAATTATAATATTTATTTGTGCCGATGGCATATAGTTTTATTCGTTTTTTTTTACCTTAGTCACTTAATTGAACCTCTTAACTTGAATCGACGCCAACGAACAAGATTCCTGAAGTTTGTTCATTAAACGGGCCATACTGACCTGTAGTCAAATGTGAAAAGTTTAATTGTAGCAAGTGTTCCTGACTGTGTTATTACGTATATTATTAAGATGGCGGCTTATATTGATATTGTTGCAGGTGAACTGTGACTGAATGAATGTTCAAGTTATACAGGCTCAAAATTCTAAATCCATTTTTATTAGTAACTAGCTGTTCCTCGCGGTTTCACCCACGCTGCTCAGCACCTGTTGGTCGTAGCGTGATGTTATATAGCCTATAGCCTTCCTCAAGAAATGGACTATCTAACACTAAAAGAATTTTACAATTCCAACCAGTAGTCCCTGAGATTAGCGCGTTCAAACAAACAAACAAACAAACTCTTCAGCTTTATAATATTATAGTATATAGTATAGATATCGATTAATACTGCCACTATACTATACTATACTATACTATACTGCTAACTATTTTCTGTAAATTAGTACTAAGCTTTTATAGTTTTTTTATTCAACAGCGTTGAAATTATTCGTTGGAAGCCGAGATAAATGGAATAGTTGTACCTTGCTGTACCTGTCAAAACTGCTCCATAGATTTTTACCATATTGATGAAGCGAAAATATGAAGAGCATGCCGCTCGAAACGATCTTTTGAGTTTGCTTTGGTGGGTTCCCATTACATTACGAGTTTCCTCCACGGACCGAACAGAACGTTAATCCATTAGATCCGACTGTCATTTGTAGATCTTCAATAGCCGTTACAGGTCAATCCCAAGGGGTAGAGTATACCACGGTACTGAGTCATGGAGGTCATGCAAAACATGCTCTATTTATAATATCTAAACATAGGTGTAACTGCATCCGTTAGACTGGAAAGCGACCCTAAAATAGATGGGAAAATCTAGGCAGATGATGAAGAAAGAACATGTTCGTCCATGACTCCCAGCTACCGGTCTGTGGACGGTGAGCAATGGATAGCTCACCGTCCGTCCGTGTAGTGCCGACAGGCTGTGTCGACGGCGCGTTCGTGTTCGACGCGCGCTTCAAAGATCATGACAAGAGCAACGCGTGGAACACGGATGTCAGTAAAGCAGAGGGGCACTTCCTGCCAGGGTTGAGCGGCCCCGGAAGACAAAGTTCAAAAGAAGGAACATGGATGGTTTAGTTAGTACAAGTAAGACACTACCTTAAGCACCGCCCAGAGTGGAAGCAGCAATTTGATGTTTGATGTTTTCTCATCCCAGAAAAATGGGGGTGTCTAGACAGAAATATCCACCAAATCACACTGGGTTAGTGTGGTAGATCATAGCTCTCTTCGTCTCGAAGACAGGAGGACTTTGTCCTAGAAGTGGGAAAGCTAATTGCGTTTCTATTATCCTTAACTATCATACTAATATAATAAATGCGAATATTTGGAAGGATGTATGGATGTTTCTTACACTTTAACGTCAAAACGGCTGAACGGATCTTGATGAAATTTGGCATAGAGGTAGATTATAATCTGGAATAACATTTAGGATACTTTTTTTGATATCATGCGGGCGAAGCCGCGTAATTTTGACTGGGACCAACCCAAGTTTTAAATAGAAAAGCCTAACGGGCCAAACGCATCAGAATCTCCTAAAACATGACTCTGCATCCTATTATAAGCGATAGTGCGCGTTCATATGTCACGTTCTGGTTCAGACAACAGTAAGGTCAGGTACATCGTGATGAGACGCGACATGATCACGCTTCAAGAGGCCGATTGTTCGTGCTTTGGTAGACGTAGCAGAGCCTTAGCTAGGGTGAGCGAGGCATCACTCTAACGAAGACTCGATTGGCGCAGTGGCTGAGCGATCGACTGCTGCGCTGAGTGTCGCGGGATTAATACCCGCATGAACAAATATTTTTATGGCCTTCAGATAGTTGGTCCGGGTCTGGCTGTTCGTGTATGTGAGTTTAAATGTTTAGACACGATACAGAAGAAATCTAGTGTGGGGCAAGGTTTTTTGGTAACTAAATAAAGTTCTGCATTATAAAAGTGCCCACGTTGCATTTCGGTGAGAGCTGACTCTAAAGGCTCTTTAAAGGCACTACGGATGCAGGCCTGTGGACGGTGAGCAATGGGTAGCTCACCGTCTGTCCGTCTATTGACGACAGGCCGTGTCGACGGCGCGTTAGTGTTTGGGTGGGTTTTATTCAGTAAAAGTCTGACACTCTCCCCGCTCCGCCCAGAGCGGGGGAAGTGATATTTGGTGATACCCCACGCCAAAAAAAAGCACTACGAAGCGTTCGCGTACAGCCAACAAAAAGACAGCGCGTTATTTGGGTCAAGCTTGACCTCTTATAACAATCATACACCTTTTATTTATTTTGCGCCGAGCCCGTTACATTCATCGGAACAATGTTACATTAAACGGTTTCCAAATTAAACTTATTTCGATTGTAACTGAAGAGTTTCAGCTGGCGAACTCTGGAGAGGGAAACAAATTAAAAATATCATTGGGAATTGCGCGTTGTACGGTTCTCAATTAAAAATATTTATGAACAACCGCGTCTGTCTCAAAGTACTGATATTATATTTGTCGTTGGTTATACATTTAATACTTATATTATAAGCATATTTATAAATCTTGCCTGCTTGTTGTCAAAAAATAGAAATAGTCTTAAAATCTCCAAGTTTAAAATTAAAAAAATAAATAAATCTTTTCTATGTTGCATAACATTACCGCGAAGTAACTGGGGCGCGGAACCCCTTGGCCACGACCTATACGATTAAGCGGCATGCCAGTTGCGACAGCGACTGAGAGGAAAATGTTTATTAACCTATGTTGTCATGCTGAGCAAAAGTTTCCCTCAATAAACTTCCCCACTTTTCTCAGTGCGGTTTTGCCATGCCATCCTAGGGCGTTTTATACTAAAATGGCTTGCATTTGGCGGCAACTTGCCTAAGGTGAAGGTACTTAGACGCGGCTTAAGGTAGAGAACGTTAGCCAAGAAGACGACGAAGACCACCTTTTGAAAAAAAAAAAAAAAACAATTGCATAGATGACGACATGAGTTACTGGGGCGCGGCTAGCGGAAACTACACCTCTTTCTCTGCGATCTCTGTGCACGAAAGCAGTAGGTTTGTGGTCAACTGAGAAGCTATACGTGTAAGCGGGCACACCCGTTAGACTGGAGAATTTATTATTTAGGCTTGGGTATTTTTTTATTTTTTATACATAATTGGTGTGTGCTAGCTGGCATGTGACAACGAATGAATAATTTATTAAATGTACCTTGTGATAAACGGAATTGTATATAATCTGGTTCTTCTAACCTAACAGACAGATGTGTTGCTGGGGAGTTTGTTCCGCCATTTCTTCTTCCCAGCTAAAACACTAGGAAGTGGCGAAGGGCAGGGCGTTTTTATGAGACTGTCTCTTGCAATGTGACGTTCAAAAAGTGCTGATTATTAATTATTAGTGTAATTTGAATAAAAACTTTTGATTTTGATAATTGAGAAGTAATATAGTGAACTATATGTATTTCGTGGCCGCACTGCACTTGTTAGAGGTCTTAAAACTTTTTTTCTTTTGCAGATCGCAAAATCATCAAATAACTTGTCACATTGTCAGACTTTTACTGACTAAAATCCAACAATTTTCCTTATTTTGCCCTTACTGTTCCGTGGCCAAGAACAACCCGCAACCTTGGCAGGAACTATAAGAAGACTATAATGATACGCACATAAATTGTGTCGTTTAACGAAAGTCGCACCGCAATCCGTATACGCCTGAGGTCGTGGTCGTAACGTAGACAAATGAAAACACTGACTTTTGTTGTAGGTAATATTTTGCAAAATATTATACTCGGTTTCCTTTTAAAATTCATTTTTTCTCCTGCTAACACATTAAGGAGTTGTAAGCGTTTCAAAAGTTACGGGTTAGGCTCGCCTCGGTTCGGAACTGAGGAATTTTTAATTTCTCTACCGTCGCTCTCTGAAATATGGGAAAGCGAGGTACTTTTTTTATAGCGTTTGAATTTTCTTTGAATATATTTTTTATTGGTTTATGAAACGTTTACAAAATGCCGGAGACAAAAACAAAACTCAAAAGTAAAACGACACAAAGTCATGAAGTAGCAATTTTTAAAAGTGATCTCTCCTTATGTTAACTCCTTTGTATGTCTACTAAAAGGATGAAGCTACAGTCCCAGTCACAAATCACAATAACTTGTGAAAGTACCGTAGGTGCCCCTTCCAAAGCGTAGATTTCTATGCAGAAGAATGAGCAAGTAACTCCATAGACAGTAATGGACACTATTTTTAAACATATTATTTTTATAAGATCATGGTTACATCATTCATATTGAAATTATACATGAAATGGGTAATGAGTCGAGCTACGCGATAACTGACAAATGTTTGCACTGACTGGACAGGTCCACTCAATCTGTGTGGTGCTTTCTTAAAAAGACCATTTCAGACACTAATCTGCATAGTCCTCAAGTAAGTTGGCCAAGTTTTTTTGTCTGGACCTTAAAAGAGACTATGACCTCTGAGTTTGTTTCGGCTGTTTCTTCACAGAGTAGTCGGGTACGAAACACCGGCCTCATCTAGTTTTAAAAAAAGACGTGTAAAAGTGTTTATGAAAACCTACTTGCAAAATAAACATCATTTATCATTTATACAGTTATAAAGTGGGTTTTTCAATAAACTTTCTATGGTTATTCCACGAGAAAATCGTTCCGAATGACACGTTTTATTTCTGAAGAAGATCAGGTATCAGGTCTAGAATTTGACCAGATGTATGTGGACGAGGTAGAAGGAGCGTGTAAGAATCGTAGCAGGGGTCGTTCCATAGTTTCTGCTTACCCCCAACTCTCTATGGTGACAGGATCTATATTTTAAAGATTATTTGGTCGGATGAAGAATATTTCTATGACCTACAGGCAATAGTTTCCAAGTAGGGGCCATTTCCGCTCACCTTCCTTATAATAAAACTTATTTAAGTATGTATGTAGAAATGGTATAAGAAAAACCTTTTATGCAGAAAAAAAACCGATAACTTTACTTCCGGAAGTAACGTTTATTTTCAACGTTCTAGTTTTTTTTTTGGTAATCGTTTATTTTTTAAGAAAATAAAGAAAGAAAGAAAAGAAAGTCTGTTAAAAAAATCATCGAAATCTGTCAACAACTACCGAAGATATTGCTGGACGTTCGTATTCATCCCAAAAATATCAGGCTAATTGAAAACCGTCGTCAATAGACGGACGGAAGGTGAGCTACCCATTGCTCACCGTCCTCAGGCCCGTATCTACGGTGGCCGATGACTGGGGCGTCTCCCGTGGCGCCTGGATACATATGCATACTCACTTGTAAACTCACGTCTTTTTACCAATGGGGGTAAACAGAGACCACAGAACGGGTTACGATTCGTACAGACTACTTTTCGTTCACATTTATACATCCGGTCACACACGCACGCCGCACAGTGTAACAAAAACAAACAAAAAACATGTTCTATGTTATGCATTAATTAGTATACACGATCATATATCTGTGAGTCCACTATTAACTTATGCAAGCCATATTTCGCGCCGCGATACGCAGCTACAGATGTAGGTATAATGTAGTACATACAGCCTATATTCAGTTGCTCGCTAACTCAGGGTTGGGGTGGACGCGTCCCATCGCCCAACGTTTTACGAAAAAATTAAACTCGATAAATAAAACAAAACTTGTAATAGTGCTGTGCGTGTTACAAATAATGTGAATTGATTTTTTATCGAATCAAATTGTGTGTTTATTAGTTTTTTTTTGTATGAAAAGTGTCAACTTTTTTCGTGTGTTTTTTTAGTGAGTGTGTGGAAATACTAAGTGTTTGGAAGGTTGTGTTTGTGATGTTAAAATAGTGCTTTTTGGAATAAAGGTGAGTGATAATTTTTTTATTTGAAATAACCTGCTAAAGTAAATTGACAACATTGATCACATTAGGGTCATATAATTATTTATGTATATTACATACATAAATTGATGATACATTGGTAACTATGACATCATTTGTTTTATCATATTGTTTTTTGTTCAGTAGTACACGTCCGTAGGCTGAAATGATGACGATAAATAAATCATTTATTTGATGCAATAAAAGACACAATATAGAAATTACCACAAATAATATCAAACTGAGAAATTGATTTAAAAATAGTTAGGTAGAAGTTAGATTGACCCATAGGCATGGCATATATAGGCATTTAGACACATCACATACATTTATAACAGTCGTCTACTGGGCGGTGTGTGTCTCAAGATTGCACCAAATAGGAGTCCAGCTCAACCATGACATGTAGACTACCTGACGCTGGTATTTTGCTGAATCCTGTTAGTGACACACGTATGTCGAGAAAGTGATATTATTTTTTAGGTAGTTATGGGAACAAGTTGTTACACCCTTTACGATTTTAAAATTATGAATTATGATGGTCTATAGATACTTCAAAAACCAGAGGTGAAATCTAAACATAACTTTCATCAAGTAATTAAAGTAAAAGAAAAAATAATAACCCACTTTTCGTAAGAAGTTACATTTAAAAAAACATAGAAACCCCAAACTTTTCATTCGAAACAGTCCTATCTAACATGTTCTACTTTTAAAAAACAATTGGTTTCGTAAATTTTGACAATTCTGCCAAAACAGTCATGTAAAACAGAAAAATAAATTTGCAAAAAAAATATTGATCAAATAAGCAATTCAACTCAGGTTAACCCGAGGGTGATATAAAACGTGCGACGGCACAAAAAAAGATATCCTGGAATATTTTTGTCCAATACTGGGTCAGATATGACTAGAAAATATAATTAAAAAAAGTTCAATCTAAATCTGCATTAGTACGCTAATGTTTTTTTGTAATTTTAAACTATCACTACTAATGCAGACCTAGAAATTCAATCAACAACCAAATAATAGCATTTCGTGTTCACCAATCACAAATCTTTTTGCCAAGTATTAAGATTTTGAAAAGCTCTCATCGTGTGCTTATCCTATTTACAACTGTTGGGGTCGGCTTCTGGCTTAACTTGATAAATATAATTACCAGTATTTTACACAGAAAACCTGCTAATCTATTTAAGTAAATTCAGTAGTCGTGGCTATTTTGCAATTATAAATTAACTTTTTATCTTATTTAACGTTTTGTAAAGTAAGCATGACTTATTGTCGGGTCTACGCTGTCCTCTCATACTTAAGTACTTATGCTGGAACAACATTGTAAAACCAAATGATTTAAGGTGTAACCATGAAGTTTCTTGCCGGTTCTTCTCCATAAGAAACGACCAGCCGTGCACCTTTTCTTGACGTTTTATAAGTAATCCATGTAGACCTAGATGAAATGAAAATTTTGTTTTTTTTTTGTTATAATTTTAACTAGCTGGAGCCCGCGGCTTCGCCCGCGTTATGATCATAAAAAACCATCCTATGTTTTATTCCAGACTATAATCTACCTCTATGCCAAATTTCATAAGAAAAACCGTTTTCACGTGAAAGAGGAACAAACATCCATACATCCTCACAAATATTCGCATTTATAATATTAGTAAGAACTAGGATAATATTAACTAAATGAGCGCCTGACTTACAAACTAGTAAATAATCAGTATCTTCGAAATCAGTTCATTTCCATAGACGAAATAAATGGAAAAAACTTGAAATAAAAAAAATTACAAGTCAGAATCAAGTATCAGTTAAAATTCATGATTTGACAAAAACATAATAATCACGATTTATAATATTAGTCCTTTTTGTGTAAATCAGAAGATTTGAAATTTTCATAATTAACTTTTATACCTATATGTTCGTTTATTTTGTTTGTTTGTTGTTACGTTTATAAATTTAATAACTAGTTGTCTTGCGCGGTTTCACCCGCGTCTTTACTTACTGCCTAGCTCCTAAGGGTAGTAGCGTGATGTTTGTTGTTAAGCCTATTGTTACTTCCTAATAATGTAGCATCCTATTAGTGAAAAATGGTTAAAATCAGTCCAGTAGTTATAGAGCCTATTCGATAAAAACAAATCTTTCCTCTTAATATTATTAGTAAAGATGTATTTAATAATAAAATATTGACGTTATAAAGACTTGAACTTCAAAATAGTCTTACATGACTGAAATGTTTTTTATAAACATTTGCATAGTTTTGTTTTTGACGCGTGGCACTGGTTAGAGTTTTCATTAGACCTGCTACCCTACTATGACCTCTTAAAGCAATTCTTATTCCGCTGAGGGAAAGAAACAGAGCTATACAGGGTGTCTAGCACCATCTCTTTCACTCAGTGGAATAAGAATTGCTATAAGATGTCATAGTAGCCCTTCTGTTATTCTTAGCGCGAGTTTGAAATTTAAAGTAAATTGTCGTGTCAACCCCAAGGTTAATGACCTACTTCTTTAGTACTAAGTTGCGGTCACTTTAATAAGTTCTAACTTAGTTTTTCTTGAACACAGCTAAGTGACGTCTAAGTAAACATTGTAGTACTGATAGTCTTAATACACAGCCAGTATTTACAAAATGCAAAAAAATCCTTACTAATATTATAAAAGCGAAAGTGAGTTTGTTTGTTTGTTACCTCTTCACGACTTAATGGCTAAACCGATTTTTATGAATTTTGGTACAGAGATAGTTGGAACCTAGGAGACCGACATAGGCTCACTTTAAAAAAAAGTTGGATATGACGGAGAAAGTGGGAAGAAGAGGGAAAACTTAGCTTTGCTATTACAAATCAATAAGGCGCAAGGGTAAAAACTGCAGGTAGCAGGTACCTGCAAATCAGGAGAGGGGAACTGTGTTACCCCGAATTTAACGCGAGCGAAGGCGCCAGCAAAAGCAAGAATAAAAAAAAGGTACCTACCCAATTACTTATGGCGGAATTGGGTAGGTACCTTTTTTATTCTCTCACTCCTACCCAACTACTCTATCGACAAGAGGTTTGCAACGCCCTCCAACAATACGGCATTAAAAAGGTTATCAAAATAAATACAAAGTACTAAATAATAATGGACTCAAATAAATAATTTATCAACTTAAAACGTTTGCCAAGCCAGTGAAAAAACGGTCAAGTGTGATTTGAACTACAGCACTAAGGGTTCTGTACCGCGAATTATTATCACGTTACAACTATTTATCACGTTTTGAACGGTTTTTTAGATAGACAAATATAGACGAAGAGATTGCAGCCATCATCTGTCTAGCCTTTTCATAACTATGTTGGGGTCGGCTTCCAGTCTTACCCGATGCAGCTGAATATCAGTATTTTACATGGAGCGACTGCCTATCTGACTTCCTCAACCTAGTTAGTACTGGGTAATACGATACCTCTTGGTAAGACTGGTTGTTAGACTTTCGGGACACTGACTATCTGTAACGACTGTCAAAGATCTACAAATGATAGCCGGGACCAACAGCTTAACGTGCTTTCCGAGGCACGGAGGAAACTCGGTATGTAACGAGTGGTCACCCATCCACAGACCAATCTAGGCATGCGCGGTTTAACCTAAAGATCGACCTGAGCGGCTGCAATTATTAGAGATAGCAGTAAACGTTATTAATTAAAATCTCTCTAAATCAGAAGAATTGACACAGAAATAGTGTTTGCCCATTATTCAGTGGGATCATATACCTAGGTAAATAACTACATGACTGCCTGTTATGGACACGTTGCTCTTTTCCCAACCAGTTGTTTTTATTTGTATACTAGCTTTTGCCCGCGGCTTCGCTCGCGTTAAACTCGGTAGCGCCTTATTGATTTGTAATAGCAAAGCTAAGTTATCCCGTTTCTTCCCTCTTTTTCCCTAATATCCCACTCTTTTAAAGAAAATAGCCGATGTCCGTCTCCTGGTTCCTAACTATCACTGTACCAAAATTCATTAAAATCGCTTTAGCCATTAAAGCGTGAAGAGGTAACAAACAAACAAACTCACGTTTGCTTTTATAATATTAGTAAGGATCTTAGCCCCGTACTAGGAATTCATCCTGTATCGTGGGTACTTTTACAACCATTTAAACCAGGGGTCGGCAACCCGCGGCCCGCGGGCCGCATGCGGCCCGCGGACGTCTGCCTTGCGGCCCGTGAATGTTTTGTAAATAAATTATGATTATTATCAAAATCAACGCATTAAGTAAGCGCTCCTTTTGCTCGGCAACACTTTGAAATGTGTAATAGGTACTAGCTGATATTCTCAAAGCTCCTATGAATCCAATGATCTTGTTAAATGCCATTTAATTTTATCGAGTTGAAAAAGTTTGGTAAGCAGTTCATTACAATTTTTCATTGTCAATTATAGAAAAAATAAACATGCCGTTCGTCTTACAGATGAGCATTTGAGCACTATTCTACAGCCAAAAATACCACCCCGGGACCCAATGGCTTGCACGGCAAAGGCTGGGGCTTGGCCTAAGATGCTTGCATGCTTGGAGAGGGGCCAGTTCCCAACTTCGTTGGAAGACGGGGAAACTGGTCCTCATACAGAAGCGGGGCGCCCTGCGGACTCTCCGTCCGCGTTTCGGCCCATTGTGCTGCTCGACGAGGTGGACAAGCTCTTTGAAAGAGTAATTGCAAACCGCCTCGTCGGGCACATCGTGGGGACGGGCCGGATCTTGCGGAGCACGAGTACGGTTTCCGCGCGGGGCGTTCGACGTTGGACGCCATCATGTGCGTAAGAACCCCCACGACAGGAGCTGCAGTGTCCAGGGGTGGGGTCGTCGTGGCAGTGTCTCTCAACATTACAAACGCGTTCAACACCATGCCTTGGGACTGCATCAGGGAGGCACACCGGTACCACCGTATCGGCCGACCTAGCTTCCCCGGTCGCTCTGAAGAGTGGAACCGGTGAGACATGTCGTGCACACGGGATCGGGTTGGGATCCCAGCTGATGGTATGAGGGGTTCGCATCTGTGTCGGGTCGACGATGAGGTACCTGAATATCGTTCTCAACAGCCGGAGGATTTTCGTGGAGCATTTCTGACGTTTGGCTCATGGAGCATTTCTGACGTTTGGCTCCCAAATTCGAGCGGGCTGGGGCTGCTTTCAAAATTGCTGCGGTTCATGACCTTTTATGGGCGCGTTATTTAAGGCGGCGCGCCGCCCACTACCTGAACGAGCCCCAAAATGTGGTAGCCATTAGGCTAATCCGGGGCTACCGCACGATCTCCGGAAAGGCGGCGAGACTTCTTGTCTGATTGCCACCGTGGGATCTGGAGGCGATAGTCCTCGCGCGCCTGTACGAATGGCGCGCGGAGGCATTACAACGGGGGGAATCTCTGCTGACGCGGTAAATTACCGCCCAGCGGACAGACCTCCGGTGCGATCTCATGGTGGCATAGAGAGAGCGACTGTCGCAACTCCGTGCAGGGTACGTCACCGTAGTGGCGGTAAGTCCCCTGTTTGAGGAGTGGCTAGAAAGGTGCCTTGACATTTTCACCTACCGCCTGACGCCTACTGCCTGAGTATTGTACGAATCAAATTCCCTATGTTTTAACAATTTTCAATGGCATTTGTTTTTTTTTTATGGAATATGAACAATTATTATGAGCAGGTATATTGGGCTTCTTGGATTTATGCGAGTAAAATGACTGCGGCCCGCCTTTAGTTAAATTTGTCACCTTGTGGCCCTTGCTTGCCAAAAGGTTGCCGACCGCTGATTTAAACTCACACAAACAGACAAAGCTGTTTGTGTATGAGAGTTTAAATGGTTTCACCCGAAACAACTATCTGCAGGCCATAAAAATATTCGTTCCGTGCGGGGATCGAACCCACAACACGCAGCACAGCAGTCGATCGTTTAGCCACTGCGCCAACCGTGTCGTCAAAAGAACTTATAAGTTAATTAAGACTTTGTTCGCGTTGTCCTGGTTCTAGACACCGACCAATGCTACAAGACTCCATGATACCACATCAGAAAAACTTACTCGAAACGATAATAAATAATGAAACTGAACAACTTTATTTAGGGTTCCTTACCTGAAAAGGAAAAAATGGAACCCTTTTTTTTCGGCTGGCAAATCATCAAAAAACTTCCCCCGCTCTGGGGGGCGTGTCAGACTTTTACTGCCTCCCTGCCAACGGAAACCTTATAGGATCATTTTGTTGTCCGGCTGTCTGTCAAGACCCTTAATCTCGGCAACGGTAAAGGTATCGAGTTGAAAATAAAACTGTATGCTGAACTCCGTGGTCTCTTTGTGTTATAAAAAAACCAACCGTCTAAGCCTGCTCAGTCAAAAGATATAGCTGTTTATATCGCAAGTTCTGAGTCTGAGCCGCTCTTAGCTGGTTTTTCATTTGAATAAACTCTTGATTTTTTATGATTGTTCCTCTCAGCTATGGCATCCTTACTATATATATATATATATATATATAACAGAGGTAAACAGGTAGAAAGTAGAGGTAACAATTTATATATATATTGTTTGTTTGTTTAATGGCTAAACCGATTTTGATGAATTTTGGTACAGAGATAGTTGGGAACCAGGAGACGGATATAGGCTAATTTTTATTTAAAAAAACTGGGATGTGAGGGAGAAAGAAGGAAGAAAAGCAAAAACTTAGCGTTGCTATTACAAATCGATCAGGCGCATGAGCAAAAACTGCAGGTCTGCTTGGTGTGTTATACCGAACTTAACGCGAGTGAAGTCTCGGGCGAAAGCTAGTATACTATAATCCGAATGTCAAAGGTCAGCCATTTGACTATGAAGGAGTATTCGATATCATTTGATATTGTTCGTGTCTATTTTCGGATGTATATTACACTTTCGTGTATTATCCATATTGGTGCCTTATTGATAAGTTATATTGACATTTATATAGTAGTATTAAAACTATATATTTAACTCTGAGGTATCTCTGTGCTGTGAAAATATCAACTCTCTAAATATACGCAGTCAAAAGATATGGCTGTTTACGTCGGTGGGCTGACTGTTTTTTTTTTATATCAAACTAGCTTTGCCCTGGGCTTCGCTCACGTTAAATTTGGGGTAACACAGTTCCCTTTTCCTGATTTGCAGGTACCTGCTACCTGTAGTTTTTGCCCTTGCGCCTTATTTATTGTAATAGCAATGCTAAGTTTTCCCTTTTCTTTCCTCTTTCTCTCTGACTTCTCACAAAAAAAAAGCCTAGCCTGAGTCCGTGTCCAGAGTCCCAACTATCTCTGTACCAAAATTTATCAAAATCGGTTTAGCCATTTAGGCGTGAACACGTAACAAACAAACTCACTTTCGCTTTTATAATATTAGTAACGATTAAAATTAATACTACATAAAAAATCATCTCTTTTTGTTATGTCATCCTTATCGCTAACGATGGATTTGTAACAATCAATTGTTTCTGCAGAGAATCGAATCTTGAATATGTTACATTACAGTCGAATGATACGGTCAGGGAGCGCATTTACGTAAGGAACTCTAAAAAACGTTGGCTGGCATAACGTTATTTTTGTACCCGTTGCGTGACCGCACGACTATGGTAATTAGCATGCAACGCTACAGTATGCAGATATACCTAGCAATCATTATTATTTTACCTTAGAATTCTTTTGTCGCTGAAATAAATGAGAATGTTATAACGTTTGTATTATGATGATTGTAGATCATTTGCTGATGACCGTCTTTGAGATCATGAAAAGATATTTTCAGTTAAATGGCTAAAGGTAAAACATCGGTTTTAAAATGTGACGATGTTCAGTTTTTTTTTTAAGGATACATTTCAGTCATTAAAGTGAGCACAAATCCTTACTAATGTTATAAAAGCGAAAGTGAGTTTGTTTGTTACCTCTTCACGCTTTAATGGCTAAACCGATTTTGATGAATTTGGTACAGAGATAGTTGGGAACCAGGAGACGGACATAGGCTATTTTTTTTTTAAAAGAGTGGGATATGAGGGAGAAAGAGGGAAGAAACGAGAAAATTTAGCGTTGCTATTACAAATCAATAAGGCGCTACTGAATTTAACGCGGGCGAAGCCGCGGGCAAAAGCTAGTCTTTTTATACATCAAATTCTTGTGTCACAGTTTTAGTTGCCATATCATGCTATCCTCCGAAACGGCTTGACCGTTTTTTTTATGAAATTTTATATGTATATTCAAGATATACACATAGAATGAGTTTCAGTTAGTTTGTAACGGATTTTGTCGAACCCAATGAAGTATTTAAAATTTAGTTATTGTTCTCAAGTAAGTGCCATGTTATGTTTTTATTGAGAACTAGCTTTCGCCCGCAGCTTCGCCCGCGTTAAATTTGGGGTAAAACAGTTCCCCTGGCGCCTTATTGATTTGTAATAGCAACGCTAAGTTTTCCCTTTTCTTCCCTCTTTCTCCCTCACATCCCACTTTTTCAAAATAAAAATTAGCCTATGTCCGTCTCCTGGTTCCCAACTATATCTGTACCAAAAATCATCAAAATCGGTTTAGCCATTAAAGCGTGAAGAGGTAACAAACAAACAAACAAACAAACAAACAAACAAACAAACAAACTCACTTTCGCTTTTATAATATTAGTAAGGATTAAGTTCCTTAAACCTATTTAGTAATCGTCGCCCTAAGACGTAAAGGAAAAATTTGGACTGTCTTAGACGGTGTCTTGGTAGCTTAGTGGTCAAAGCATTCTCCCTGTAAGAGAAAGATCGCGGGTTCAAGTCCCGCCTGAGACATTTCACTTTTTCTAATTTATTTCTATTTAGTAGGTCTGAGAATCGGTACTAATCTATTTTTCATAACCTTTAGTGATAAAGGGGGTCTTATTTAGATGGGGATTTGAGCAACGTTTAAAACCATTGGGCACAGCTAGATTATATGAATATATATTTAACGTCCCATAAAATATCTCGGGATCCTCCACAGTCAATGTATTAATTTCAAAATAAAAAATCCAAAGAAATAAGAAGTCTGACAGTCTGATCCAGACGCCGTCCAATAGGTGTTGGGGTCAGATAGGCAGTCACTTCAAGTCAAATTAACGACACGGTTGGCGCAGTGTCTGAGCAATCGACTGCTGCGCTGCGCGTCGCGGGTTCAATCCCCGCACGAAACAAGTATTTGTATGACCTACTTGTTTCAGGTCTGACTGTTTGTATATGTGAGTTTTAATGTTTATAAACTTACCCACGAAATTCCGAGAGAAGCAGAAAGTTTAAAAAAAAATAATTCAGTTACCAGTTAGATTCCCATTCAGCCCACCCAATAAAGGGCAGGTGATCAGCTTTACGGTCTGTGCTATAAATAGCTTGCAAATTTATGGTTGAAAGACAGTCTCAAAACACTACTTACGTATTCCACGTGGTAGGCTTAAATAAAGTTTCGTAGAACTAACTATTCTATGTTCTAAAGGAGCTTCACACTTTGTTCGGGTCGGCACATTCGATTCCTATTATAATAAACTAGGTACCGAATGATCAAAATGCCTAATTTAAACTCATTCAAGTGAATATTGTTCGATTTATTATTAAGTGAATGCTATTATTTTACAATGGACTACCTCAGTGTTTTGAAAAATAAATAGAATTTATGAAATAAAATAATCTTTTATGTATGTTTGTTCGGTTCGGCACATTCGATTCCTATTATAATAAACTACCGAATGATCGAAATGCCTAATTTAAACTCATTCAAACGAATATTATTCGATTTATTATTAAGTGAATGCTATTATTTGACAATGAACTACCTCAGTGTAATGAAAAATAAATAGAATTTTTTAAATTAAATAATCTTTAATAATGTATGTTTTTAGTTCTTTTTAATGTTATAATAATAATTAAAATTAGATAAAATATTTGTACACCAGAAATGGTGGAATATATGAGTCTGTTATAACTGTAACATCTTTAAGAAAAGTATTATATTTTTCTTTCGATCCAACTCAATTTGATGAACAATAAAAGTTACCTCAATCACAATCACAACAATATTTACATTCATTCGGTTTGTGCTGATCAGAAGAAGATGGCTTGACGAGTTGGAATCTTACCAAAAGTTTTGGGCCACATTGCCACAGGCAGAAAAATGGAAAGAGGAACTGGAGGCCTTTGCCCTGCAGTCAGGCTCGTAAAATAAAAAATAAATGTGCCGATCGGTTCAACTTACTCGACACATGCAATATTAGCTGAAACAACTTTGAGTCGGCTCAGCAGTTCAAATGAAGCCGAGCGGCTTTTCCGGGACTTATATCCAAATATCATGCCGAACCGAACATTTGCATAGCAGCCTTTAGTTCCTAATAGTCCGTGTTTCGCACTTTAGCTAGACTTAATCAAAAGTAAGTTAGTATCTGCAAGTTTTGCTTACCTTACAACAGGCACTTATCTTGTTAGGAATAGTTGTTAAAGGTTAACTTAGCCTTAACAATCTCTGTTCATTGTAGACTTATTAACTAATTAGTTTTCGCCCGCGGCTTTGCCTGCGTAAATTCGGTTTTCACTGTGTTTATGCACGCGTATTACTGAGATGATCAAAATGATTTAAAAAAAGAGAAAATTGTGGTTGTAGGTTGTTGGTTCTAGCTTGAAATATAGTATCTATATATATTCCCAACATTTTAAGTTCACAAATTTTAGTTTTGCGATAGGTGGCGCTGTGCGATGCAGCAGTGTATTTTTACCTATTTTTTTAAGAACGTTTCCATGCTCTATTAATTTCTCCTATATCGTGGGTGCTTTTACACACAATTAAATTCACATACACAAAAAGCCAGACCCGAAAGAACTACCTGTAGGTCATACAAATATTTGTTCCGTGCGGGGAACGAACCTACAACACGCAGTGCAGCAGTCGAACCGTGCCAGTAATCTGAAATTCAATAACCTAAAAAAAACTGCTAGTAAATCTTCTAATGTGGGTGTAAATTTTATATTTTTTGTATTTTGCTTCATTTTGAAGATCGTAAATGTCTGGTTTAAGACGATCTGGGTAGGTTCCGTCAGAACTGGAGAGAAGACGAGCAGGTTCGTATATATATAATTGATAGGAGTGGAGGGAGATCTCTGCTCAGGAGTGGGACAGAGCAGGTTAGGAAAAATATAATTATGTTTTGAAGCAAATTTCTTAGGCTTACGACGTTGCTAATGGCCTGGCTGGATTTTGGAAATATGCTAATCATTTCCCTCATAAGCTAAACTCTGCTTGCGTTATTTAGTACCAGCTTTTGCCCGCGGATTCGCTCGCGTTAAATTCGGGGTAACACAGTTCCCCTTACGCCTTATTGATTTGTAATAGCAACGCTAAGTTTTCCCTTTTCTTCCCTGTTTCTCCCTCACATCCCACTTTTTTTTAAAAACAATATAGCCTATGTGCGTCTCCTGGTTCCCAACTATCTCTGTACCTAAATTCATCAAAATCGGTGTAGCCATTAAAGCGTGAAGAGGTAACAAACAAACAAACTCACTTTCGCTTTTATAATATTAGTAAGGATTTCACGTGACGTCAGGTGACACAACTATGCTTTAGTTTCTTTCCAAAAGTGGATAGGTATATGTTGGTCAAGGTATTCCAACCACATAATTGGTTAAGTTACAAAATCATGCCATTAGGGCCACGTGAAGATGATTCTATTAGCTTTTCATATAAGTAGTGATTCCCATTGTACACACGACGGCACATCAACCTAATAAACCATTTTAACCTGATCTCTCTACAACGGTGTGCAATGCGTAGTAGAGAGCTCAGGTTATAATAGTTTACAATAGGTTGACCAGCCGTCGTGTGTACCTATAGCATGTAATTTTAGTTTCGTTTTTTTTATTAACCTTTTTTACGGATAGGAAATCATGAAATAGTTTCCCGCTCTGGGCGGAGAGGGGAAGTTGTCAGACTTGTACTAAAACCCACCCGTGTTCCTTCTTTTGCCCTTTACGTTCCGGGACCGCAGTATTTTTTTCGAACAACCTGCTCTGCTGACATCTCTTTGCCTTTAGGTGAGGTAGTCGCAACTGGTGACGGCGTGGATTTATGAAAGTGGACGAGGCAAAGGAGTATGTCAGGATGGTATGAGCTGGCTTTTTATAGTTTCAGCCCTAGCATTTGTTTTGACCGGGATAATGAAGTCGGGTACATTTCTAGTGGTTGCAAGTACAACTACTGAGTGTGGTCCATGTGTTCGAGAACATAATACTTCATTTTCCGATGCTGTTGGCTTCAGAGCCAACAATGTATTTGTGCAGAGCAATATCCTTTAGAATAGATAAAAAAAAACAATTGTAGCAATAACATATTATGTATGTTATTATAAACTAGAGTCCGACCGAAACTGGTTTTCCGGCAGAAACCGAAACCGAAACCGAATTATCGGCCCTGGCTTCAGTTTCAGCCGAAACCGAAACCGGAACTCATGTGATCAAGTATAAAATTCCTTAAAATACTGAAATTTGATGCATTTTACACATTATGCTGCATTAATTATGACATGAAATCAAAACAGTATATTAAGTTTGATGTAATCATTTATTTATTCTCACAAAACTCGGCCGAAACCGAAACCGAAACCGAACTTTCGGTCGGACACTTTTTTAAACACGTATGTTACGGTTAATATAGCTACAATTATCTTTGATATTAACATAATGCACGAACATTAGTTTGGTGCGCAATCAGTGACGCGTGATTCGATTATAACTATGTACCAGAGCTCCAACACTATTCCAGTTTATTTAGGCGATTATAATTACTCAATTCTGCGAATTAATGATTATTCGAGATAGTAGTATATTTGGAAATGTAGTTTACATATATCTCTGTTTCCCTGTTAAGGGATAAGCAGTTTCTTCAAATAGCATGAACGTTTTTGAAGCAAAAGGAATTATGTCAGGATGGTTCTGTTTGATGCAGATAGTGAGCACTTCTTAGTGTGCATTTCAGGGGCCTTAGTCTGCTATTACAATAGTGTCAGAATGGTCGATCACTGATCGCATAATGGTTATTTTTGACAAGTTTGGTAATCTGCTACATACTAAACTTGTCAAAATCAACCATTATGCGATCAGTGATCGACCATTCTGACACTATTGTAATAGCAGACTTGGGCCCCTGGTGTTGTGCATTTAGTGTCTCGGTCATACATTGCCTTCAGCCTTTTAAATTTCTTAAAATTAAGGAATCGATAGACGCAAAACGTGGGATAAATGTTTTGAAACTCACATGGTCACTAACACTTTAACTCTTAAAACGGGATATTTACCAGAAAGTCAAAATAAATAATAAACATGTAGGTAAAAATCCCGTTTTGTGTGTTACTCAAAACTAAGAGTTTTCTTTAAGTTAGAATATAATGTAATTTTATCAAGTTTCTACCGTGCCTCGGAAAAGCAAGCAATTGGTTCCGGCTGTCAATTTTTGAATTTTGACAATCGTTACAGGTACTCAGCGTCCCTATAGTTCTTATTTTTAGTTTTGCTGATAGGTAACTATCAAATAACTTCCTCCACTCTGGGCGGAGCGGGGTCAGACTTTTACTGACTAAAACCCACCAATGTTCCTTCTTTTGCCCTTTAAGTTCCGAGGCTGCGGTATCTCTTTCGAACTCGCAACCCCAGTCCCACAGTCACACTTGAACGGAATTTTAATATTAATGATATTTTAAATATTTAAGGATTACTGTCAAACCCAGTAATAAATGAATTGATTGAAATTGATATTTGGAAAAAGGCAGGTAGATTCTGATGAAAATAATAAGTCTGATCTATGTGTTCAGCGGTATTTCTTAACTTACAGAATTTCATATTCAACGTTACAACTCCACACAGCAAAGCAATAACAAAAAAAATCTTAAACCTAACCTATATAATAATTAGTCAATTATAACTTCTTTCAACAAAAATTGCAATAATTTCAGCCTACAAAGAATAGATAGGTAGTTAAATATTCGTTTCCATGGGCCCCGAACACACAAGGTGAAAAGTTTTTAAGTAAGACTAACTTCGTGAATAAATCCTTTGGAATATCGTCACGCGATTCGAACATTACCAGCCGATGTTACTGGCAACATACGAAAATGTTTTGTATCTTAACTTTGGCAACTTCTAAAATTTAACACCTCGTGTGTAACGGCTCGATATTGTGTTGTTAATGATCGAGCTGAGAATGATGTAATCGTTTTTTTTTTGTCGAATAAATGAGATAAGTTTTAATTGGTTTTGCTCACGTTTTTACGTAGAGGTATATGTGTGTGCCATGTTGATATGTTGGTAAAATAAAACTGGCTTTGTCCGAATTAGTCCAGGGTCGATAATTTTTAAAACCAAAAAAAATCATAATAGGATGAAACCCATTAGAAAAGGAGGGAAATATGATAAAAATTAAAGGAAAAATAATTTGCGGGCGATCTGAGGTTGGGAAGGGGATGGGGGTGAGTTTTTAAGGGTAAAAAACGGTTTTTCTCGATTTCCGGCAAAACTAAAAGTCCTATCGAAAAAAGTCAAATGGAAAAGTTGTAGATAATAAAAAGATCTAAAACTTTTATATTTACACTTTTTTCACATAACCTCAAAATTTATGTGAAAAATTCAAAAAACCAAGTTTTTGGTTTTTTATTTTTATCTTTTACAAATTTTTTTTTTTTTTAACGAAATTTTGTGAAAACTTACCTTTTTATGTCCCAAATACGCTGTAATTTATTTGATTAAAAATATTTATTTTTTCACCTTATTTTGAATTAATATCGAAAAAACACCCTAATTTTCAATCGAAAATTCACCCGTCAAAATATCAGCTTTTTTCAAAAAGTTGGTATGGTTTCTGTTCTTTGAAATCTCTACTTTCCGATGGTGAAAAAAAAATATATGTTACTATGGTAAATCTTCTCAGAAAACGCAAAAATTAAAAAAAAACTTGAATTCGAAATTTTTTTTTTAATTATTATAAATAATTTTGAGCTATTTATTAAAATTTAGACTTTAATTACTCGAAAAACGTTAGATTACATGTGACGTTGATAACAAAAAAAATGCAAATAAAAATATACTACTATAATTAAGAAACAAATAAGTTAATTAAATTAATATTTAATAAGACATCTACAATATTTGGAGAGAGTTGTCTAATTTTCTTTAAATTATATGCGTAGATGCTTATTTATAACTATTTTGAGATAAATTATATATATACCTGAGTAGATATACCTGAGTGACCCACGAAAAGTTGTAGCCCATCAAAAGGTATTTCGTGGAGAAGTGGGGAAGGGGCTAGGCGGGTCTGGGTCTTACTACATACATACCTACTATTATATACTATATATTTCGTAGCAGCTGTTACAACCGCTAGCCTAACCAGTATTCGAAATACAGTAAAGTATACAACATCCTTACTATAATATTATAAAAGCGAAAGTGAGTTTGTTTGTTTGTTTGTTTGTTACCTCTTCACGCTTTAATGGCTGAACCGATGAATTTTGGTACAGAGATAGTTGGGAACCAGGAGACGGACATAGGCTAATATTTTTTTGAAAAAAGTGGGATGTGAGGGAGAAAGAGAAAAGAAAAGGGAAAACTTAGCGTTGCTATTACAAATCAATAAGGCGCAAGGAGAACTGTGTTACCCCAAATTTAACGCGGGCGAAGCCGCGGGCGAAAGCTAGTCGTTTATAAAAATACACGTGCACGCTGAGTTTCTTGAAGATAATTGTGACAATTTTACTTAAAAAAACAATAAAACTTTTCGAATCTGCATAGGAAGGTAAATACTATCTCTATTTTTATCAAAATTATTTATAATAATTAAAAAAAAATTTTCGAATTCAAGTTTTTTTTTAATTTTTGCGTTTTCTGAGAAGATTTATCATAGTAACATATATTTTTTTTTCACCATCGGAAAGTAGAGATTTCAAAGAACGGAAACCATACCAACTTTTTGAAAAAAGCTGATATTTTGACGGGTGAATTTTCGATTGAAAATTAGGGTGTTTTTTCGATATTAATTCAAAATAAGGTGAAAAAATAAATATTTTTAATCAAATAAATTACAGCGTATTTGGGGCATAAAAAGGTAAGTTTTCACAAAATTTCGTTAAAAAAAAATAAAATTTGTAAAAGATAAAAATAAAAAACCAAAAACTTGGTTTTTTGAATTTTTCACATAAATTTTGAGGTTATGTGAAAAAAGTGTAAATACAAAAGTTTTAGATCTTTTTATTATCTACAACTTTTCCATTTGACTTTTTTCGATAGGACTTTTAGTTTTGCCGGAAATCGAGAAAAACCGTTTTTTACCCTTAAAAACTCACCCCCATCCCCTTCCCAACCTCAGATCGCCCGTAAATTATTTTTCCTTTAATTTTTATCATATTTCCCTCCTTTTCTAATGAGTTTCATTCTATTATAATTTTTTTTCACTTTTCATTATTTTTAAAGGCTTCTACCCTGGTCTAAATCCTCCATCACATATTACAAAGGCGAAATTTTGTATGTGTGCGTGTTTGTTATGCTCAAACGGCTAAACGTTATTAGATGAAATGATGATTGGCTAAACGTAATAAAGTCTGCTGGCAGAAATTTCTTAAGAAATAAGCAGTACTTTTGTACTCAAATTTTATATGTTTTTATCTTGTCTGGTTTACTGTGTGTACATAAATAGTTAGATAAATGAAGTTTGGTTTATAGATCGCTTGAACCGAAGATTAACATATATATACTACTACTTTTTATCTCGGTCTATGCGGGTGAAACTGAGGGCTTCAGCTAGACTTACTAGTTTAATTTAGAAAGTTTTTATTTTATTAAAAAAACCTCATCGGGGTTTGATAACCCGGGGCTGCGCAAAACAAATTTAAAGAGAAGGAGGATGGTTGTGTTTTAGTCATACAAGTCTTATACTCTTTTCCGCTCTGTTTAGAAAGAGAGAAGTTTTGATGATTTCCCATTCGAAAAAAAGGCCTTAGACAAGTGGTTTAGCTTTCAAATGTCCACTATAAGCTTTCGTTTTGTACCACTACCCTATACAGGGTATAAGAAATATTGACGCAGAAACAAGTTCCATTATGTTCAATACGTTACATAATTTTGCCGACAAGGTTGGCGTTGTGGCTGCTGCGTTGAGTGTCGCGGGTTCGATCCCCGCACTTAACAAATATTTGTATATCCTACAGATAGTTGCGGGTCAGGCTGTTTGTGTATGTGCGTTCAAATTTTTGAAAACGCACCCGCGATATTTAAAAAAATCCTAGTATGAGGCAACCGTTTTAAATAAAAATAAATAACATAATTCCAAACCAACACAATTTCCCGACAAAGAATATGCATTGACGATTTAATCCTTTTAGAGGAGTCAATAAACAATCTATGTAGTAATATAGAATGTCTGAATTGAATAAATAATGCGTGAATGTGTATCAGTGGCGACAATGATCAAATGGATTGACATTATCTTTTTGGTAGCTTATATCAATCCAATTTATTTTTTATTGTTATTCCACTAACATCGTTTTTACATGGTCATCAAGGTCAGGGTCGTGGTCAGGTTATCATTTGTTTTTATAAACATCTGTTTTTGTCTTTGATACACCACGGTTTATCTTTATCGCGGTTAGAATGACCCTTTGTTTATGCCATTTTAAAGTTAGCCCAAAGTAACTATTAAGTTTTCATTTAACAAACCTAACCGGATAAAACGTGGTATAATCAAAAGTAATACAAATCTTACCGAATCGATTGTGCCGACCCGGACAACTTTAGACCTAGCTAATAAATATCGTTTTTACCCATTGACAAGGACGTTTTCCATCGACAATGTCTTAATTCCCGAGACACAAAGTTTGGAAATATTCTTCACACGGGCGAGTTGGCATGACAGTCGAATAGACATGACCTTAAGACCGCCTTGGGACTGTTTTGACGGTAGGAGGAGAGAGGAAAAACCTTTTGTTTTTGAACTTATTTTTGACAGTTAGTAGTAAACTGGTTAGCGAATTGATTTATTGCAAAGAAGTTGTTTCTATCACATTTCTATTTCATTAGTATTTAGTTTCATAGTGGATCTGAATGTTGATGGACGGAGAGCGAGAGGAAGGCCAAAGAAAAGATGCATGGATTGTGTAAGGAATGATATGAAGGAGAAAGGAGTCAATGATGCCGTGACGTCTGATAGCGGAGAATGGAAGAAGAAAACGTGTTGCGCCGACCGCAAATAGAATGGGACAAGGGCAGGAAAATGATGATGATGAGTTGAAACTAAGAGGCGTCTTAACAAATCCAACCAATATTATTAATGCGAATGTTTGTGAGGATGTATGGATGTTTGTTACTCTTTCACGTCAAAACGGTTGAACGGATCTGGATGAAATTTGGCACAGAGGTAGATTATACTCTGGAATAACACATTGGAGTACTTATTATTCGATATCACACGGGCGAAGCCGCGAGCGCCAGCTAGTGCCGAAATATTTCTGCTAACTTCGAATTTATATACCCAAACTGTACGGCGCGTTCAAATTAACTAGAGTCAGTGAAAACAAATTAATAATTTAAAACAGAAATAAATAATTTATTTCCAAACATGTATAATAATGTCCTATCCATATTTAACGTAAAGTATTGCAAATATTTATTACGTTTTATTAAAATTGTTTTCATGAATTGTGATCAAAATTATTCAGAATTAATTGCTAGGTTACATTATTAATTGTATGGGAAGAAACATTGTGACATGAGAATTTTATATCAAAATCAAAAGTCATTTATTCAAATGAGGCTGATAATCAGCACTTTTTGAACGTCAGATTACAAGAGACAGTCCCACAAAAACGCCCTGCCCTTCGCCACTTCCTAGTGTTTTAGCTGGGAAGAAGAAGTGGCGGAACAAACTCCCCAGCAACACATCTGTCTGTCAGGTTAGAAAAACCAGATTTTATACAATTCCGTTTATCACAAGAAATTATAAAAAAAAGAAATTATTCATTCATTGTCACTTGTCAGCTAGCAAACACCAATTACAAAATTACATATTAAAAAATATATATATATTAGAGATGTACCATACATCTCTAATATCCTCCTCCGAAACGGCTGGACCGATTTGCATCAAATTTTGTGCGCGTATCGGGTAGGTCTGAGAATCGGCCCACATCTATTTTCCATAGTTAATTAATTGAAATACCGTACTTTTTGATTCACGTAAATCGTACTTTCAAATTTTATGCATTATGATACTACTAGCTTTTGCCCGCGGCTTCGCACGCGTTAAATTCGGAGTATCACAGTTCCTGTTGCGCCTTATTGATTTGTAATAGCAACGCTAAATTTTCCCTTTTCCTTCCTCTTTCTCCCTCACATCCCACTTTTTTTTAAAGTTAGCATATGTAATATTATAAAAGCAAAAGTGAGTTTGTTTGTTTGTTACCTCTTCACGCTTTAATGGCTAAACCGATTTTGATGAATTTTGGTACAGAAATAATTGGGAACCAGGAGACGGACAAAGGCTATTTTTTTTTAAAAAAGAGTGTGATATGAGGTAAGAGGGAAGAGAAGGGAAAACTTAGCGTTGCTATTACAAATCAATAAGGCGCTACCGAATTTAACGCGAGCAAAGCCGCGGGCAAAAGCTAGTTAAATATAATTTATAAGAAATATAACTTTTAGGTTGTTAGTAATTTGCCTTTTATTATGGACTAGCTGGCGCCCGCAGCTTCGCCCGCGTGTGATATCGAATAAAAAAGTATCCTATGGTAACACATAGGATACTTTTTTCCAGACTATAATTTACCTATCTTCCAAATTTCATCAAGATACGTTAAGCCGTTTTTGCGTGAAAGAGTAACAAACATCCATATATCCATCTATACATCAATACATCTATCCATACATCCATGCATCCTCGCAAACATTCGGATTTACAATACTAGTAGGATAGGAAGTAAGATATTAGTAGGATATTTTGCTTCTGGTTTCTAAGATTATATTTTAAACGTTGACGTTCAATAGTACAGTCTTTTCGGCGATTACAAGCACAGCTATAAGAAATTAGAACTCCTAGGAAGTTCGGCTGACTGACTCGCTAACTTCTTCTAGGGTAATAGGAAACGATTCATGTAGGTTAGTGTGGTTAATCTTTTAATACATTTCAAGGCCAAGGCACACCGCACAACAGCCGCGTATCGTGTGTCTACTGTATACAATTACAAGCAGAAATAATGACCACAATTATAATAATGGCGTATGTTAATACAAATAAATCTAATTGATGTATATGTCTGTAATTAATAAACAAACAGATTTATACTGTACTAGCTTTCGCCCGCGGCTTAGCTCGCGTTAAATTTGGGGTAACACAGTTCCCCTACCTGATTTGCAGGTACCTACTACCTATTGTTTTTGCCCTTGCGCCTTATTTATTGTAATAGCAATGCTAAGTTTTCCCTTTTCTTCCCTCTTTATCCCTCATATCTGTCTTTTAAAAAAAATAGCCTATGTCTAGTAGTCTAAAATCGGTTTACCTTTTAGGCGTGGAGACGTAACAAACAAACAAACTTACTTTAATATATAACTTTAATATTAGTAAGGATTTCTTTTACCTTTATATAAGAGCTTTTCAATTTTTGTATGTTTGTTTTTTCCGACTAATGTATGAAACGTCTGCACCAATTTTGACGGATATTTCACTGGCAGTTAATTTATATTGTGAGATTGCAAACTATAATCTACCTCTGTGCCAAATTTCATCAAGATCCGTTCAGCAGTCTTGACGTGAAAGAGTAACAAACATCCATACATTTATCCTCACAACATTCGCATTTATACTATTACTAGCTTTCGCCCGCGGCTTCGCGCGCGTTAAATTTGGGGTAACACAGTTCTCCTTGCGCCTTATTGATTTGTAATAGCAACGCTAAGTTTTCCCTTTTCTTCCCTCTTCCTCCCTCACTTCCCACTTTTTTATAATAAAAGTTAGCCTATGTCCGTCTCCTGGTTCCCAACTATTTATGTACAAAAATTCATCACAATAGATTTAGCCATTAAAGCGTGAAGAGGTAACAAACAAACAAACTCACTTTCGCTTTTATAATATTAGTAAGGATAGTAGGACGTAGGATAGATACTAACTTTAGTACTTAAATGTCTCGAAAACGAGACGCATCAGAGAATTTATCTCATTTAAAACGTCTGCTATTTTGTTAATAAAATGAAACTGCGGAAGTTTGGCAGGCCATTTGTTCATACAAAAATATACCAAACCCTTTGTTTCATGTTCAAACAATTAATTTTGTTATTTCACGAACATAATACGATCAGTAAATTGATTAACATTTATTGTATTTATTCCGAAAACCATCAAATTTATCTTGTAACTTAATCAACTTGCTGAAGAACATAAGTAATGGGATCTCTTTCATCATTGTCCTGTCGTATTTATGATAGTCGTCTGTCATGGTAATGCCATGTCAATTTCTGCCTCATTGGTCTGTTGAACGTGAGGTCTTTTTTTTTTCGGGTGGGAAATCATCCAATGACTTCCCCCGCTCAGGGCGGAGCAGGGGGGCATGTCAGACTTGTACTGACTAAAACCCACCCATGTTCCTTCTATTGCCCTTTACGTTCCGAGGCCGCGGTATCTCTTTCGAACAACCCGCAACCCCGGCAGGAACATGAGGTCTTAGGTTCGTTTCCCGAGCTGAGTAGATTGTTATTGGGTTTTACAATTATGTATTTCTCAGTAGCAGCCACCGATTTTTTTTTTAAATACACTATCCTTACTAATATTATAAAAGCGAAAGTGAGTTTGTTTGTTGGTTTGTTACCTCTTCACGCTTTAATGGCTAAACCAATTGTGATGATTTTGGTACATAGATAGTTGGGAACCAGGAGACGGACATAGGCTAATTTTTATTTAAAAGAAAGTGGGATGTGAGGGAGTAAGAGGGAAGAAAAGGGAAAACTTAGCATTGCTATTACAATAAATAAGGCGCCAGGGCAAAAACTACAAGTAACAAGTCTGCAAATCAGGAAAGGGGAACTGTGTTACCCCGAATTAAACGAGAGCGAAGCCGCGGGCAAAAGCTAGTTATATATAAGAGAATCATTTTGACCGGTATTTTAAGTTTATTTCAATAGCAAAAACGAGTCTATTATTACCCTAGTTTTATTTGAACAAAATTGATCGTTTAAAACGAGATGAAACAGACTAAAAATGGGGCAGTCTTCAGCTACTGAAGTAAAAAATTGGTAGTACGTGACATCCATGCTGAGCAACACCAGGAACTACAACATAAGTTTACTTACGACTACCCTCGGAAAATATTGTGTTTGACAACACCCTAGAGGGGCGCCAGAAAAAAAGTAGTGAAAACAAACTTTTCCGATTCGCTATAAAAACCGGTAAACCGTACCGATCTCTATCGAAACTATACCGGAATTTTATTTATCGGTTCCCGTTTTAGCCCGGTGTTAGTAGAGTTGTTGTGAATTAAAAAAAAATCTTTCTTTCTTTATTGTTTGCTGTTTTTGTTATTGAAAAGCTGTGGTGTTTCATTGGTAGGGACGGGTTTTTCTAGCGGTTAAGGGTTTTTTTTGCGAATGGGAAATCACAAAATAACTTCCCCCGCTCTGGGTGGAGCAGCTACCCTGCTCCGCCCAGACTTGGACCCTGCTCCCGATTCCGATGGACGACTGTATCCTGATTCCCGCTCTGGGTGGAGCGGAAAGGAGTGTCTGACTTTTACTGACTAAAACCCACTCATGTTCGTTCTGTTGCTTTTTTTATCAAAATGAAAACTGACTAAATTAAACTGGTGAGTCTAGCTACGCCCCACAGTTTCACCCGCGTAGACCGGGCTTGGCCTGACCTTTGTTAAGTAAGGTAAGAGATAAGTGATGAGTAGATTGCTCATACTCTAAAATGAGCAATCTACTCACCACTCATCTCTGCTTTGCTGACATCTCTTTGAGGCACCACAAATAACTTGGGACAAGAGCAGGAGTAGAGAGAGGAGCCTGCAAGGGCCGCCGCCTGCGGGGGTTGCAGGTTGTTTGAAAGAGATACCGCGGCCTGGAACATAAAGGGCAATAGAAGTAACATGGGTGGGTTTTAGTCAGTACCAGTCTGATACTCCCCCGCGCTCCGCTCAGAGCGGGGGAAGTTATTTGGATGTCCCATCCGCATAATAAAGGGCAGGAGTAGAAAAGGAAATTTAATACGTAGAGGCTAGAATTTAACTTGTAATATAAACGGCCATATTATTGACTTCGTAGACTAAGAGGGTTTTCACAGTTTCAAAAGACTTAAGAATATGGTTATTATTTCAACGCGTTCCAGAGATAAAAGCTCTTTGACTGACAGACAGCAGACAGACGGACAACAAAGTAATCTTATAAGGGCAATAGAGGGAACATGGGTGGGTTTCTAGTCAGTAAAAGTCTGACATGCCCCCCCGCCCCGCCCAGAGCGGGGGAAGTCATCTGATGATTACTCACCCGAAAAAAAAGGGTTCGGTTTTTTCCTTTCGAGGTATTCATAAACTTTTAATTTATTTATGTTTGAAACAGTCTAAACTCAATTCGTTAGCGAATGTTGCACATCCTTACTAATACTATAAAAGCGAAAGTGAGTTTGTTTGTTTGTTTGTCACGTTTTCACGCCTACATGGCTAAACTGATTTTGATGAACTTTGGTACAGAGATAGTTGGGACTCTGAAGACGCACATGTGCTAACTAAAAAAAAAGTGGGATGTGAGGGAGAAAGAGGGAAAGAAAAGGTAAAACTTAGCTTTGACATTACAATAAATAAGGCGCTAGAGCAAAAACTACAAGTAGCAGGTACCTGCCAATCAGGAAAGGGGAACTGTGTTACCCACAATTAAACGCGAGCGAAGCCGTGAGAAAAAGCTAGCATTAAATATATTTACTTTCTTCGGCAATTCTACGATGTTCATAAATACACGTAGGGACATACATACATGCATACCTATATGCTATCCCTTAAGGCATGTAAAATTAACAAACAAGAATAATCTCCAATGCTAACATTAATAATTAAATTAAGCTAAATGTACTCGTTTTAATTAAATTTAATAAAACACATCAACTCATCACTGTTAGTAACTCAATCTTAATTATATCTTGACAATTAATTTCTAAGTTTCATAATTAATATTCAATAATAAAATTATTATTAAGTATTCAAGTCTATTATGTATATATGTGTATATGTGTTATACTATGTATTAGCTCTTTATGTATGTATTTTTTTTCATATCGTGCCTCGTTGGTGTAATGGTTGCAAACGCGACTGCTGGGTATATCTGTTGAGTTCGAAACCCAGGTTCGTCAAAGTATTATTACACACACACTAGGAATTTCTCCTGTATCGTGGGTGCGTTCACAAACATTTAAACTCACAACACAAACAGCCAGACCCGAAACAACTATCTGTAGGCCATACAAATATTTGTTCCGTGCGGAGATCGAAGCCGGGACACGCAGCGCAGCAGTCGATCCCTCAGCCTCTGCGCCAACCGTGTCGTCTAAACAAGTTTGACCCTCCCCTCCGATACGCCCAGAGAGGGGGAAGTTATTTGATGATTTCCGATCTGCAAACAAAAGGCATCATGTTATGTCATTTCTCAAGGATATTTTACTCATTTATTCAAAGAAATATCATCATCGCAAGATCATGCCATCCCAAAATAACATCACGATCTTATAAGGAAGCGAAGCCTCGTCGAATTTTAACGAAAACAATATGGCGGTGGCGATAAGCGCTTGAATTTTATAAGCCATAATATTAGAAGTAATCAGTCACTGCTTTCATCCCCTTATCTTAGGAACCAAACTACGTATTAAATTAACTTTCTTTACAAAAGGGATGAGGCGATTGTCAATCAGGGCGCCCGAGAATTTAGTCGATTCAATTTTAGATGAATCTGTGAACGACTTTCGTGATTTTGTTTTTAGAATGTCTTCCGAAATTAAAGTGGGCTTAGGTTTTTGGATAAATCTTATAAGAAATATTTAAAAAAAACAGCCAAGAGTGAGTCAGACTCACGAATCGAGGGTTCCGCACAAATTTGTGACAAAAACAGCCGTATCTTTTGACTGCGTCGACTTAAAAGGTTGATTTCTTCACAACACAAAGCGACCACAGAGTTGAGTATATGGTTTTAATAACACAACATAACAACACGATGCCTCAACGCGTTCCCGAGATAATGGGTTTTGACAGACAGGCACACAGACGGACAATCCAATAAGGGTTCCGTTTTTTCATTTTGAGGTACGGAAACTCAACAACGAACTCGGTATATAACGGGTGGTCACCCATCCACAGAGTTATGTAGGCAGCTTAACATAAAGATCAACCAGAGCGCCTTTTATTATGCGGCCACGACGATATATTTTGTGTAAGCTCCTTTTACGGAGATGGTCATCCTTATCACTTAGGGGTATGAAAAATAGAGACACAAAATTTCATGCAAATCGGTCCAACCGTTTCGAAGGAGTTACATAACAAACATCACGATACGAGAATTTTATATATTAGAAGATTATTAAAGTTTGCTCGATTAAAAATTGGTCAAAGTCAATTAACTCCTCCAACTCTCGAGTGAAGTTTTAAACGACTTTTTTTCTCCACCATTTCTTTTAAATACAAAAATCCGTTTAGTAAATGGTTCGTCTAATCGGCGCGTCTCAAACAGGGCCCAATAAACTCCTTAGAAAATCAATCTTCGTTTAATTAACTACTTTGAGACGGAAACTCGTAAATCGATCCCTACGAAACTGTCTTCCAATTTAATTTGACGAACCCAAGGTAAGTAAGTAGGCAATTGTTTTTTTATCAAGAAAAAAAAAAGTTTGAGAAGAATTTTGTTCGTAGTTTAGCAATAAAACCAGTATCATTTGACGTTGTGTTTTCGAGGTTAAGGAAAACTTTTATATTACTAGCTGGCGTCCGCGGCTTCTCCCGCGTGATGATCTAAACAAGAAGTATCCTATGTGTTATTCTACACTATAATCTCCCTCTGTGCCAAATTTCATCAAGATCCGTTCAGCCGTTTTGACGTGAAAGAGTGACAAACATCCGTAACCTCACAAACATTCGCATTTATAATATTAGTAGGATAGGAAAGAAGAAATTGCGATCTTTGGTTCCCACTAAGGAGTTTTAGATATTAATTAAACTCAAAGTCAAAGCATTTATTTGAATTAGAATATTACAGGTGCTTTTGAATATCAAGAAACAAAATGATGAAGCTACAGTCCTAGACACAAGACATAATAACTTGTAAAAGTACTGTACTTGGCCATTCCAAAGCGTTGAAATCTATGAAAAAGAAATCTATGAAATAATACTATTTATAATATTTTACCTGACAATACTAGTCAATGGCCTGAAGAGAAAAGATGGTGGACGTTTTGAAAGTTTTGAAAAGTCACTGCGTCTTATTTTGATTACATTTGTTAGTTTTCATAATTAAGTTTTAGGCTATGATAAATACTTATACTACACGATAACTGACAAATGCTTGCACTGACTGGACAGGTCCACTCAATCTGTGTGGTGCTTTCTTAAAAAGACCATTTCAGACACTATCTGCATAGTCCTCGTGTAAGTTGACCAAGATATTTTGTCTGGACCTTAAAAGAGACTATGACCTCTGAGTTTGTTTCGGCTGTTTCTTCTCAGAGTAGTCGGGTACGAAACACCGGCCTAATCTAGTTTTAAAAAAGAAGTGTAAAAGTGTTTATGAAAACCTACTTGCAAAAGAAACATCATTAATACAATAGAATTTTTATCATTAAACTTGGACCCGAGTTATATTCATGCAAGGACGCAAGGAGAAGCATGTTG
The DNA here is from genome assembly GCA_958449745.1 of Ochropleura leucogaster. NCBI lineage: Eukaryota > Metazoa > Arthropoda > Insecta > Lepidoptera > Noctuidae > Ochropleura > Ochropleura leucogaster. Next base: position 16,701,060 of record OY288215.1, on the reverse strand, counting down.
GCATTACTCTTGTGAAGATAATGGTGCTTTTGTGTCAAATTCTTTTAACGTAAGTACATCTTAACTTAGGCGTTTATTGCAATCGTTACAGATAGCTTAAAGTCCTCAATTCACAGCTGATCCTAACGTAGTTTAGTTATGATGAAAGATTATGATTTGACTAGCTGTTCCACGCGGTTTCACCCACGCTGCTCAGCACCCGTTGGCCGTAGCGTGATGTTATATAGCCTATAGCCTTCCTCAAGAAATGGACTATCCAACACTAAAAGAATTTTCCAATTCCAACCAGTAGTCCCTGAGATTAGCGCGTTCAAACAAACAAGCAAACAAACAAACAAACTCTTCAGCTTTATAATATTAGTATAGATTAGAGTTAGTTTTAATACTTTGACAAAAGGCCACGCTATCACGCGTTTTTCCATAAAATATTTTATTGAAATTGTTAAAACAAGAGAATTGACCGAAGCTCAACTTGCAATAAAAAGAAAATTCGCGGACAACGAATACCTACCTACACTACACCCCATATTCGATCTACCCTCCAAATAGCCCCCAATCGTTACATCAAACACAATAAGTATACTCATATCTGTCATCGAAAGAAGAAATAAGCAATACCCCTCTCCCACCCCAAACTACCCGCGTCTAGACTGTACAAAGGGGTGAAAGGGGGCGAAATCTTGACCGATATTTCAAACGGACAAAAGATAATAATTTGGGATGGAACATTATCGAAAAAGCCTTTGGACACGTCCGTTAGATCAAGGGCCAATTGCTTGGACGATTGTCAGGGGGAGTTTTTCTTTATGTGATCCTACCTGACGGTCACCACCGGTATTTTAGAAAAAAGGAAACATGTATTTTTCCCACATTTCAAGGAGGAGACTGGTCTAGTTTAGTTTTAGTAGAAAGTTTGTTGTTATTAATTACTAGCTTCCGCCCGCGATATCGTCCGCGTGGCATAGTTACTTTGGGCTAATGCAAACTTAAACCTTATTTGAAAATAAAAATCTTTCTCTCCCCTTTTCTTCCCTCTTTGTCCCCCTTTCTCGCTATTTTAGCCTATGTCCGTCTCCAGGGTCCCGACTATCTCTGTACCAAAATTCATTTAAGTCTGTTAAGACATTAAGGCGTGAAGACGTAAAAAACAAACAAACTCACTTTAGCTTTAGTAAGGATGTTTGGAATGTTACCATTAAGTACACCTCTGCCTAACGCTTTGACGATTACAGGCGGGATATCGTATTTAATATTTAATTCTCCGACATTCCGATTTTGTACCAATGTGTTTCGTAAACTCGTTGAATTGATAAAAATTCATACAGAAGAACTTCTTCATGTATTTATAAATGTCTGTGATGATTTGCATGTTTAATTGGGTAGTTGCCACCATTAACCAATAATTAAAAAACACAGTTTTTCTGAAAAAACACCTTATTCTAGACCTGAGAACTCCATTCATTTCAAAATAACTTTAAAATTCGATTTTTAGTTGCTTTTAAATCAATAAATTGTTGCATCATTGACTTGATAACTTAGTGACGTCATCGTTGCGAGTCTCATACAAAATCTATGGGGGAAGCGCGTTTTGACAGCTCATAAAAAGTATATCAATTGATTGGTGGTGTCATCTACCCTATTAAATCTGGTTTTATTAACCTGGCAGACAGATGTGTTGCTGGGTAGTTTGTTCCACCACTTCTACTTCCCAGCTAAAACACTAGGAAGTGGCGAAGGGCGGGGCTTTTTTGTGGGAATGTCTCTTGTAATGTGACGTTTAAAAAGTGCTGATTATCAGCCTAATTTGGATAAATGACTTTTGATTTTGAATGTTATTTTGTGTCCCCGTCGTCATTTGCGACTTATAAATATTTCTTTCTTTCTTTCTTTTAGACATTAGCAGTCTGTAAACAGTGCTAAACATTCAACATGCACGCGGGCAAACGACTTCCAAATATCATTGTGTGATGGGATAACGTGAAAAGCGTGTAAAATGAGGGGTTTCCATAAAATATAACGATCTTAGGCTTTTCGGGGACAGGAATTATGCGGGGCTGAGGGGATTGTGGCTAAAGAACAGTGTTTTTAGGGTTCCGTACATCAAAATAAAAATAACCGTCCATATGTGAGTTGGACTCGTGTACCGAAGGTTCCGTACAAACTTGTGACATAGAAGACTAGATCTACGCAGTCAAAACATATATAATCATAATCTATCGATGTTTTTCGTTCATTTATTGATTAATTTCCATATTGTTCACATATTTAAATATTTCTTAATAAAAAACATTGAAAAAATAGTAATAGAAAAATAGTAGCCTGGTATCCGGTATAGGGAACAGGATCCAGCTACCCGGCGTTCAGGGCTCCCGAGAAAGGAACATCCTAACAATACGAGCCGTGTTCAGTAGTACCGCTCTCTGTATCAAGCCCTTGATCCAGCTGATGTTATTATTAATGTTTATTTTTTGTAGTGTTAAGATTTTTTACTTTATTTAATTATGCGTGTTTTTGTTGGATGTGCCAAATAAACATGTTTTCTTGCTTCTCTTCTTCCTTTTTTATACGTTGCATAACTTGACAACACAATTTACAACACGGTTAGCGCAGTGGCTGAACGATCGACTGCTGCGCTGTCGCGGCTTCGATCCCCGCACGGAATAAATATTTGTATGGCCTACAGATATTTGTTCCGGGTCTGGCTGTTCGTGTTTTAGATTTTAAATATTTGTAAACGCACTCACGATACAGGAAAAATTCCTAGTGTGGGGCAACGTTCTTGATCTATAACAGCTCATATTCTACAAGTTTCTAGATTAAAATGTATGAGAATATTAGATACAATGATAACAGTGATTAATGGGAAGTTCAATGTACTATGTATTTTGATGACGTCATTACGTCGACTATGTAATCAAAGGGCACGGTAGAGGTGTAATTAGCGGTCATGCTTCGCCGAATTACGGTTATAGGTCAAATCAAATATTGAACGGAATTTTCCACCCAAAATTGCCTAAATATAGATTGTAGTTGGGTGCTCACGGCTTTGCACAAGAGTTTTGTAATCTTCCCATCAAACCGTATTATCGGGATCAAAAGTATCTTATATAAATAGCGTCTTGAAATATGCAAGCCTATTCTATCTCCCACAATAATAAACTCACTATTAACATTTTAAAAGATGGATTGTTTAATACTGTGCCAAGAAAATAATATACATAACATATATCTTAGCTTTTCACCACAATATTAACCACTCTGCACGACAGAATTTTGACACATGACACATCAGCTGAATCGGTGGGGTGACGCGAATTGTCATGAAATTCAAGAATTTTCATCAATTTACAGCATTCAATTTTGTTATTAAAAATAAGTCACCAGGGCTGTTTTATATGATAAGTTTGAGGTTTATATTTCCAAAAACCTCATAAGGTCGATAAAACGGTATTACACCCTTCCAAAAATTAGGTACTTTAAAAACGCTGGAAATAATGCACATACACAAGACAACCCTTTGATAATAAAATCGGAAATCCAAAATAAAACTAGTGACATTCCACCTGCATTCTTATTTTTGCCATTTTACATATAAATTCAAAATAAAACACGATACAAATCTCGACAAAAAATACTAAAAACTGTGTTGCAACATGACATTTCTTAGTGCTGACCGTAAATCTAAGTTTCATCATTACGATTAAAAAGTTGCATTCAACCTAATCGATAATCGTAATGGAGTAAACTTTAAAAAAAAAGTTTTGGGACCATTGAGGAATTTACCTAGGGAGATTGCATATTATTCTACTATTGATATTATAGTTGCTCAAATATCTATGATATCAATAAGAAAAGAAAGACAACAACATTTTGTCACGTGCTTTTTTGTTATGCTATAATTATTTTCTTATGCGCCAAGACTGAGGTACATTTTGCTGTCAAACGGTTTCGCGGTAAAATATTTTGGCTGTTTTCTTGAATGACGATGAATGAAAATGGCGGCCATTTTTGTAGGAGGTCATGCTAATTCTGTAGGTAACTAGTCAGGCACCCCAGCCGGCACAACCATACCTACCGTACCGCACCTAGAAAGCCATGCCTCCGCAGTAGAGCCTTGTTTTAGACGGGCAGGGACTCCACACACATCGGGGCCCTAAAATATTGATATACACACCCGACGCCCGATGCCTGTAGCGTCTCCCGCGGTGGCTGGCTTGGTTTGAGGAGCGCCTCACTTCCCCCGCTCTAGACGAAGTGGGGGGGAGTGTCAGGTTTATGCAATAGAAGGAGCATGCGTGGGTTTTAATCAGTACTAGTCTGACACTCCCCCCCGTTCTGCCCAGAGCGGGGGAAGTTATCTGACGATTTCCCACCCAAAATAAAAAACCCCGGTACACGACATCAAGAAAAATCCAGGAGTTTTCTTGGTGTCGTGTTTCCATCTCAATTGTGCTCTTCCTCTATAGGCCATTTTTACCCCAAGGCTTCCACTCCAAGAACACTTTGGCCTACGAGCCATGTTTTAGGAAAGAATGAATACGCTTTTCAGGTAACCAATCCAACCAAACAATTTTGTAGAACAGATGTAATTTTATCTTGGCTGATTTTTTTAATGTGCTTACCAAGATCATAATTGGCGCGTTCTATATTCAACCTTATTTATTTCTATTTGCAATTCACATTCAAATAGTAGGTACAAAACCAAATTATTAATAAAATAGCAAATAAACATTTTATTATAAATTTGAACAGCGAGCGCATTCCTTTTTTGAATTTTTATCTGAAAATAAAATTGGCGCGAATTTAGCCATAGATCAGTTTGTACTGTTTGTTGTTGAATCGGTTTTAGTGGCGTAAAAAATATTATAATCAATGTTTATAGAAATTTATACGTATTACAAAATTAATTTTTATTTTCATCTATCAATTTCTAATATTCCCTAATTTAATTATTCGAGTTGATTGATTTACAAGAAAATAATCGATTGAAATAATCGCATTTACACATCACAAAATTAAAAAAAAAGAAATGGACGTCAATTTCGAAAGTGAATTTAGTAGTGGTTATGAATATTCCGTGTTTTTGGTCCTATTATTGCAAATTACGATAAGATCTGGGCATTGTTATGTTATTTATAATATTTGAAATGATATTTGTGTCAGTTGTTATAGAATCTATTCGTGAATATATGATATAATGTGGAATTAAAAATGTAAACAAGCACGATTGGCGCGAAACTTCGACTTTAGATTTCAAAATGTATCATTACCACTACTAATATAAGTTCAATTACGAATGATTTCTTCACGTAATAAAAGGACACGTTAATCATGCCCAATAATGTGGAGTTTAAATGTCCGAAAACCTATTTTTTTATGATTTTTAGCGTCGACCTACACTGCCATCAAAATGGCGATGATCGTAATTTACGCATTTGGATTTTATAAGACTTAATTAAGAAACTTCTTCAATAATTAAAGAACTTCTAATGACGTTTACATATGAGTTTTTTATTCTACTATCTTAATGAATGCACACCCATATTATTTATTAACCAGAAAATAAAATATTTACAAAAATAATGAGGAGGTCATATGACTTAAATGTCCGACCCCTTTCGGGGCCAGTACCGAGCCAGCGGAGGTTTGAATGTCGAGCCCCCGAAGGGGTCCGTACCGAACTATACGGTTAAACTATCTGTTCCAAATTTCATTCAAATATGATCAGTAGTTTTTCATCCTCACAAACTTGTGATATATGTTTTCCTTCACCTGTGTCTGTGATGTCATTAAACTTTAGGAAGTATATATGAATTGAAAAAGTCACATTGGAACTTGTCGGGCTTTGACGGGCTTGTTGGTCTAGTGGTTAGTGGCCCTGACTGCTGAGCCGGAGGTCGTGGGTTCGATTCCCACCCAGGACAAACTTTGTGTGATGAGCATATTGTTTGTTCTGTGTCTGGGTGTGATTTAGCTATAATATGTATGTATTTATAAATTTTATAAGTATGTATATCAGTTGTCTGGTTACCATAACACAAGCTCTGCTTAGCTTGGGATCAGATAGCCGTGTGTGAGTTGTCCCAAGATATTTATTTATTATTTATATTTATTGTCCAGATTTGAAACAATCACTTCATGCAAGAGAGATGAGCATTCACTTTACTCATACTACTCTTTTTTTGCCCTTATCCCAATTTAATAAGGACGGTGCGCAATGGGTAGCTCACCGTCCGTCCGTGTCGATGGCGCGTAAGTGTTTCAAGCGCTTCTCAAAGATATATAAGCAAATCAGAAAAGACCGCCAAAGCCACCGCCTGCTAGGGTTGCGGGTTGTTCGAATGAAATACCGCGGCAACAGAACATAAAGGGCAATAGGAGGTACATGGGTGAGTTTTAGCCAGTACAAGTCTGATACTTCCCCGCTTCGCCCAGAGCGGGGGAAGTTGTTTGATGCTTTCAAATCAGCAAAAACCCAATTTATTGAGAACTAGCTTTTGCCCGCGGTTTCTGTCGCGTTAAATTCGTGGTAACACAGTTCCCCTTGCGCCTTATTGATTTGTAATAGCAACGCTAAGTTTTCCCTTTTCTTCCCTCTTTCTCACTCACATCCCACTCTTTGTTTTAAAAAGCTTATGTCCGTCTCCTGGTCTCCAACTATCTCTGTACCAAAATTCATCAATATCGGTTTAGCCATTAAAGCGTGAAGGGGTAACAAACAAACAAACTTACTTTTGCTTTCTAGTAAGGATCTAAACAGCATGGTGGCTTATTCATTCACGTACACTTCTCTATTCCTTGTCATTCCAGTAGTTTCTAGCCATATTTTCCAAACAAACCATCTATCGTCCCTTTAAAAAAATCAACAAAAACATTTAATCCATTTTTTGTACTAACCCACCGTTAGTTTCAAAAACTATTTAAACTAGGGGCATGTACCTCTGCTTTTGACCGACCGTATAATGAATTAGGGCCCGCTTTGTAAAAGTTTGGGGCAAACAGCTAAACTTTCATGGGCTCTCACCTCCTGTGTTGTGTTGATGTTCAAATTGGGATAACCTCAAAAACTACTGCGTTCCCTTACGTTAGAAATGTTTTGAGGCTTCTTGATTAAATTATAGTGATACTTCATTTGTCAATCGTAGGTATTAGAAATGATAGCCCATTGGTGTGACCGTCGGACTGTGAAGTCAAAGGTCTCGAGTTCGAACCCAAAGTAATGTCTGATTTTTTGGATTCGTGTACTTTTATATAACTAGCTTCTGCCCGCGAATTCGTCCGCGTGGCTTAGTTACTTTGGGCTAAAGCTTACTTTAATCCGCGTGATGATGGAAATAAATAGCTTTCTCTCCCCTTTTCTTCCCTCTTTCTTTTTTTAGCCTACGTACTTCTCCAGGGTCCCAACTATCTCTGTACCAAAATTCATCAAAATCGGTTTGGCCATTTGGGCGTGAAGACGTAACAAACTCACTTTCGCTTTTTAAATAATAGTAAGGATAGTAAGGATTATCACTAACTTAGTTGAAGAAAAACATTGAGAGAAAACTGAAACCGGCATGTTTTCTGATAGAGAGATATTACCCGACACTAACGTAGTTTAAAGACCTTAGCAACTAACAATTATTGCCAATTTCTTGGTCTGAAATAAAAGAATTGAATTAATTTATTAAGTAAGAAAAAAGTATTGTTCCTACTGTTTTTTACTTCTAGCTTTTAAGTTAACGATGCTCAAGTGTTAATGATTTCCCTGTAGAACATTTTTCAACCAATCCTTAAATAAGCTAGAATACAAACTATCCGTAAAATAACTCTGAAAAGACAAGAGGTCAAACTTTCAATATAATCCCTCATCCATCTGAAACGACACCCGCAGGAAAAGGAATATCCAAGAATAAAAAAAAAAAACATTCTGCAACTTTTAGCTGCTCGTACTTACCATGAAAACACTGACACACACTGCTCATTAAAAGTTTCCAAAGCCTTTTCTATCTTCACAGAAACTAGTATACATTCAGGCGTACTCGAGTTTTTTTTTCACGATCATTTAGTAGTGACAGTGTAAAAAAAGATGTAGAAAATACAGTACGTCGACGCGTGGTCATTTCTTTCTCATTACATGTGTTTCTTGCTCTACTGATGTTTGTTATACTGTGGTTGTCGTGATAAATAAGAACTGTTTTTGATGTAGCATGGGTGACTTTAGTAAAATGTAGGGACCATCATCATCTGCCTAGCCTTTTCCCAACTATTTTGGGGTCGGCTCTCAATCTTACCGGATGCAGCTGAATACCATTATTTTACATGGAGCGACTGCTATCTGATCTCCACAATCCAGTTAGGACTGGGTAATACGATACCTCTTGGTAAGACTGGTTGTCAGACTTTCGGGACTATCCCTAACGACTGCCAAAGATGACAGCCGGGACCAACAGCTTAACGTGCTTTCCGAAGAAATTCGGTGTGTCGGTGGTCACCCATCCACAGACCAATCTAGGCAAGCGAGGCTTAACCTAAAGATCGACCTGAGTGGCTGCTATTATTTAGCCACGAGCTCCTCTCATTAGTAAAATGTCCTGTAAAAAATCCTCCTCAATCGTTACGTTACCCTTGATTTCTGATCATGACTGAAAGCCTTCAAGGTTTTACTCTGAATGTCATAGCCGTATATACCCACAGACATGTTTAGTGATGGGGTGTATTACTATGAAGCACTAAACATATCTTTTCATCTAATGTCACCCGCACCATGCTACAGCAAAGATAATATATTGAAATATAGTCACTATAGTCGGGTATTTAAAGCTCAATTCAGCGATCGTATCCTATGCTGGTGTCATTCATTCGTTAAAAGTTAATAGTCCGTCCACCATTTTAGTATGCCAGACAGTTCTAAAACGCGCATTATCGTCTGCATGCAGTACAATGAATAAAATGGACATTACGTGACCTTCCACTCAACCAGAGGAATCATAAGGGGTACATTTTGAATAGTTTCCTTGGAAACTGGCTGAGAGCCAGGCCTTAGTCGCGTCGCATGACGTAACACTGTATCTTGTTTGCTCACTCAGCCAAGTACGTCCGATGATGTAGAAAAACAGAGTAACTGCAAAACATTTGAATCCAAAACAGACGCCGATATTAAGGTCACCGTTAAAAATAATGTTATGAAAAATTGGCAGATTCTCCGTTATTTATGGAGGCAAACTGACTGTATTTAAACGTTTATTTTCCGTACTGGGACGAGTAGGCTCAAGGAAAGAAGTCTGTCTTTGTCTTGCTGTTTGCGTTGGAAAGAGACAGCAATATTATCAGTTCAGGTTTCCAACGATTTTTATGTTTCCTGAGTCAGTTTGTATTAGCTCATATTAGGGTTGGCGCTTTTGTATTTCCATCGACATAGATACTAATAGCCGTCTCTCAAATAAGAGATAGATAAATCCTACTATATATAATTTAATCCTACTATAATATTATAAATGCGAAAGTTAAGCTTAAATATACATCCATAAATAAATACATAAATTACTATTCAGTATATCAATGTTTGACACCTATCCTATTTGTCAACCGCATAATATTATAAAACACATGTTAAATAAATAGATTATGTGTACCTATATATTTATGTATTTTGAATAAATAACTTTATTTTTATTATTTATGTAGTATTAGCAGTAGGTACACCATTGACTACCCCCTGTTGTATTTTTATATTCGAACAGTCCATCCAAAGGTTGTCTGGAAGATATCGCTATTAGCGATAATACCGCCATTATAACCACAGATTTAGCATCTTTTTGTAAAACAGTGTTGTATTAAGATTTTAGAGTACAATAAAGCATATTGTATTCTATTTTAGTCATAGGACAGGTCACACTCTTTTACTCTGTGTTAAATAGACAAATGGTCTTTAAGTCGTGTGGAACTCCACAACCTTACAGTATGTAGCAAAACGAATACTACTGGATTTGGTAGAAAGCCTAAGCATATGTGAGTGCTATGTATTATCATTGCCTTGACGAAGCCCTGGTGGTTGACACTGTCCTGTCATGCTCACTTAAATGTCTCGCTGATGGTGGCGGGTGTGTCGGGTCATTTAGCTCCCTTCAAAATGGTCGAGCTGAATGGGGCTGATCTATACGTCATGTTCGTGAACGGGCTCTGTCAGTTGGGACTGGTCATTTTTTAGCTACCACGGTTCATTTTTAAACTTTTTAGATTTAAAATTAAATTTTGCTTTTGATTTACTCTGGACGCTCTTACTGTGCACGTCTTTCTACATCGTTCTCAAATATTTGTATAATCTCAACATGAATGATGTAAATACGATTTTGTAAAAATATAATAATTTAAAAGAGTGTCCATGGAGTTTCTTGCCCATTCTTCTCCATAGAGATCAACGCTTTGGAATGGGCAACTACAGTACTTTTACAAGTTATTATGCCTTGTGACCGGGACTGTAGATTCATTTTGTTGCTTGACATTCAAAAGTGCCTGTAATGGTCTAATTGAAATAAATGATTTGATTTGAATAGGGATCTAAGGTGCAATCACACGGTGCGTCGCTACAAATGTACGTACACATTACAGTTTCATTGGGGGCACTGAACTTTAACATTATAACTAGCATTTGCCCGCGGCTTCGCTTGCGTTAAATTCGGGGTATCACGGTTCCCCTTTCCTTTACAGGTGCCTGCTACCTGTAGTTTTTATCCTTGCGCCATATTTATTGTAATAGCAATGCTAAGTATTCCCTTTTCTTCCCTCTTTCTCCCTCATATCTCAAACTTTATTTTTTAAAAGTAGTCTATGTCTATCTCCAGGGTCCCAACTATCAAAATTTCTCAAGGTCGATTTAGCCACTTAGACGTGAAGACGTAACAAACAAACTCACTTTCGCTTTTATAATATTAGTAAAGATTTTCTGTCAAAACCTAACGCCTGAAATCGCAATTTGTTCCAACTGCAACCTAGTTAAAACGAAGTAGGTTTAAATCCTGTTCATAAAAAGGAGTTTTAATATATAATATTAATGAATTTTTGCTCAAACAGCTTTAAATACATAAACTGTTTGTGGAATGTTTATGAAAGGCGGAACGTTTTACATTAAGCGCTTCAGCTCAAGCGATTAAGCCGCTTTAAGCGATCAAAGTGTGTTGTTGATAATTGGATGGTATTAATGTTTTTGGAATTGGTAGCCATTTATTTATAGAAAATAATTAAGTAGAAAATGCGAGAGAACCAAATTTTTATATATATAATTCTTCTGTGAGTGTGTATGTCACTGAACTTCTCTCAAACGACTGGACCGATTTTGATGAAACTTTTTGTGTGTGTTCAAGGGGATCTGGGAATGGTTTAGATTCACAATTTTGTCCAGCAGATGGCGCTGCATCACATTTTTTTGTAAATACGTAGCGAAGTAGGTACGTACCGGGCCGCTAGTCCTACTATAATATTTTAAACTAGGTTTTGCCCGCCGCTTCTCTCGCGTTAAATTCGGGGTAACACAGTTCCCCTTGCGTCTTATTGATTTTTAATAGCAACGCTAAGTTTTGCCTATTTCTCTCTCACATCCCTCTTTTTAAAAAAATCGCCTATGTCCGTCTTCTGGTTCCCAACTATCTCTGTACCAAACAAAGTTCATCAAAATCGGTGTAGCCATTAAAGCGAGAAGAGGTAACAAACAAACAAACTCACTTTTGATTTTATAATATTAGTAAGGATGTTAATGTTTGTGAGGATGGATGGATGAATATATGGTTGTTTGTTACTCTTTCACGTCAAAACGGTTGAACGAATCTTGATGAAAATTTGCACAGAGTTACATTATAGTCTGGAATAACACAAAGGGTATTTTTTTTCGTTTTTAAGCAGGCGTAGCCGCGGACGCCAGCTAGTTGAAAATAACTCTTACGTTATTAATGTATTGATTTGGTTTTTTTTTTAAATTACCCTTATTATTTTATCATTAAACTACCCTTATTAGTATCATAGCGTGATGTTAAATATAGTCTACTAGCTTTCGCCCGCGGTTTTGCTCGCGTTAAATTCGGTATAACACACCAAGCAGACCTGCAGTTTTTGCTCTAGCACCTGATTGATTTGTAATAGCAAAGCTAAGTTTTCCCTTTTCTTACCTCGTTCTCCTTCATATCCCACTTTTTTTTTATTAAAAATTAGCCTATGTCCGTCTTCTGGTTTCCAATTATCTCTGTACAAAAATTCATCAAAATCGGCTTAGCCATTAAAGCGTGAAGAGGTAACAAACAAACTCACTTTCGCTTTTATAATATTAGTAAGGATTTATTTCGTAAAAAAATGCCTGTGCCGAATTTCAAGTCAATCCGGCCAAAGAATCGAGTTCTCCCATACAAACTTTGCCGCCCTGTTTCACTCTCTTATGAACATCTACGTCCTACCAAAATACCTCATGCATGCTTATCTCAATTAACTTGGGGTTGGCTCAGCATACCTTCTTTTTTTAACAAGTATAGCCCTACACTAGGATTTTTTCTGTATCATGGTATTAGTGGAGTCAGGTCAAATGATACACAGCCTTCAATTTCCTGGAACACTTTAATCAGTACCTACAACTTTACTTACAATCAAAATATGTTTACAACAATATCGCCTCACGTTCCAATTGCTAATGGCCGCCGGCGCTGTACCGCAGATCTAACTGTCAAATCAGCAACTTGTTTTTATTAAAATTATTTTTAAAATGTGGGTATCTCTAACAGACGGCCATTCTGCAATAGGAATGTCCCCATTCCTAAATTCCACTCGGCCATTCTATCGTACAGGGTATGGCCCCATACCAAAACAACAAAAAAAATGCATCTAATATTGGAGGTAATTAACAACAGTTATAAGATCCAAACCATAGCACTGATTACACATTTTTTCTTCTATCTATAAATAATATCTATTAATCGTTATAATGAATTTGGGGTTAATTTCATTTAACCTAAGAGATATTTAATATATAATTGTATATTATTTAATTAATCGTACACAATTTTCATAAAAAAAAAAAAAACTAGTATAATAAAAAGAAACAATAACTGGAACAGCTGCCAACAATAAGTTCTTCTCGTCATGTTAGGCCGTCCGAAGGCCCATAATATGTTAAGTGAGTAACATTATTTCTAGGTAGCTCCCGTTTAGCCATCCGAAAGCCACGGTCTGCTCACCTCCTTGGATCATCACATGTAACAGGCCACCCGAGAGCCATTAGCTTGCAATTTGACAAAACTTAGTCAATAATCTGCCGTTTAGCCACCCGAGAGCCACGGTCAACAGCTTGTCCGTTTCAGCACTGTCTCATCCGGCTCGCAGTACTAATAACCGGATTATGCCGATTCTCCGTTATCGGCATCAATCTAAGCTGTAAATGACATGGAAATTGGTTTAAGGGCTACCGGCCACTTCCACTATACAACAACTATAGTATTTTCATGTGAATACTAATACGTACATAAAAAAAAAACAAATAAATATATATTTTTCTTTTTACTATTCGTCAAGCGAATCCGAATCGCTATTATTGCTGTCACCGCTAACTACCGGTGATAAATTGAAATTAATCCACGGTTTTAACTGATCAGCTGCAAAAATATTCCTATACTGTCTTTGAGGAAACCCCTTAATACTAGATACTTCGTACCGGTCTTTCTCCAGTACACCTGTTACTTTGAATGGACCTTTAAACTTAGCGGCTAACTTTTTGCTCTTGCCCCGATCTGGATTGTTATTAGGAATCATGACAAGATCACCTTTTTGAAACGTCTTAGTTGGAGCCCTCTTTTTATCAAACTGTTCTTTCATTTTTTTCTGTCCCTCTATAATTTTGTCTTCCACCGATTTCCTCAATTCGTCCCTATCAGTATTTGAGATCTGAGCGTCTATTTCTAAAGCCCCTTTGAGAATTCCTTCCGCCTGGCATGTGGTTCTTTGTCCAAATACCACTTCAGCTGGCGATTTTCCAGTACTTTTATTTATTGTATTATTGAGACTCCATTGCAATTTTGCAGTATTTAGGTCCCAGCCTCTCTCGTCTAAACCATGGTTCATAGCGGCTAGTGAATTCAGAATTGTTCGATTGTAGCGTTCAATTTGTCCATTTGCTCGAGGGGTTGCTACAGCATTTAGAACATGCTTTGCTCCAATCGACAAGACGAAGCTTTTGAATTCGCCAGACGTAAAACTTGTACCTTGGTCTGATATAATTATTTTCGGGCACCCAAATGTTGCAAAAATGTCTTCGAGCGCTTTTATTGTAGATTTGGACCTAGTATTCTTCACGGGTCTAATAAATATGAACTTACTGAATCCATCGATTACTCCAAGAATGTAAGAGTTCCCTCTTTTGCTTTTAATAAATGGACCCAAATGGTCCATGTGAATTGTGTGAAATATTGCGTTTACCTTGGGTATTGGGTTTAAGTATCCCGACTTTTTCCCCGACATTTCTTTGTTATAAGCGCAATTGATGCAGGCATTAACATACTTTTTGACGAATCGGTTCATTTTTGGGAACCAATAATCGGCTCCTATCTTTTCAATAGTTTTCTCGGTTGAGAAATGACCCGCTTCGTCATGATTAAGCTGACAAATTCTCCATCGCGCCGAATTAGGTACCACCCATTTTAATTTGGATCCTACACGCCTATATATTTTGCCATTTCGCAATACGTAATTATTTGATACCTCTTTTATATCCTCCTTACTTGTTTCTAAAATTGTTTTAATGTGTTTTATTCGCGGATCTGTCATCTGTACCGTATGAAGCCAATCTTCAGTAGTGATATTGAAGACTTCCGTCTCCTCTAAGATATTTTCTTGCGAGATAGGGTTCCGGCTCAGAGCATCGACATGCTGCATGTTATGACCTGGCCGGTACTCAATTGTAAAGTTATACTCCTGAAGCATCAACCACCACCTTGCAATCTTAAATGATAAATGATAAATGATGTTTATTTTGCAAGTAGGTTTTCACAAACACTTTTACACGTCATCTTTTTTTAAAACTAGATGAGGCCGGTGTTTCGTACCCGACTACTCTGAGAAGAAACAGCCGAAACAAACTCAGAGGTCATAGTCTCTTTTAAAGTCCAGACAAAATAATCTTGGTCAACTTACATGAGGACTATGCAGATAGTGTCTGAAATGGTCTTTTTAAGAAAGCACCACACAGATTGAGTGGACCTGTCCAGTCAGGAAGGCCACTTAGGAATTAAATCTCGCTTTACAAAGGTGGTACGTAGCGCATTACAGTCTGTT
Organism: Ochropleura leucogaster; assembly: GCA_958449745.1. Lineage (NCBI taxonomy): Eukaryota > Metazoa > Arthropoda > Insecta > Lepidoptera > Noctuidae > Ochropleura > Ochropleura leucogaster. The sequence continues at coordinate 16,685,775 of OY288215.1, read as the reverse complement.
ATAACTTTAAACTCTAGACCTATCAGATACACTCTAAATTTCTTTAAGCTAAGGACCACTGCCATCGTTTCTAGTTCATAGGAGTGCCAGAAGGCTTCCTCGTGGGTCGTTTGACGACTAAAATAAGCAACTGGCTTGAAAGGATATTCTTCGTTACGTCTCTGTAGTAAAATACCCCCAACTCCTAATTTACTCGCATCGCAATGGACCTCGGTGGTATAATCTGGGTTGTACAAGGCTAGCACAGGTCTGACTACTAATTTAGATTTTATTTCATCGAAAGCACTGTCTTGTTCGTCACCCCAATGCCAGGGAATTTCGGCTTTGGTCAGTTGAGTAAGTGGTTTCGCAATGGAGGCGAAATTAAAAACAAAACGCCGAAAGTAACTGGCCAAGCCAATAAATTGACGGACTTGATGTACATTTGTAGGTTTTGGGAATTCAGAAACCGCACTTATTTTTTTACTGCCAGGTTTTAGACCAGCCTCGGAAATCTCATAGCCAAGATAGTCGATTTCCGATTGGAAGAAGAAACACTTTTGCAGGTTAAGGGTGAGATTAGAATGACGTAAAAGGGCTAAGATGGCTTCCAGCTTACCGAATGCCTCATAAAATGAATTACCTGTGGATAATAAATCATCTAAATAAGGGATAGCTAGCTCAAACCGTTCGGATCCCAGTGCTTTATTTATCATACTTTGAAAGACTGCAGGAGCATTCACAAGACCAAATGGCATTCTCATATATTCGTAGTGGCCGTCAGGAGTCACAAAAGCTGTTGCATGACGTGACTCCTCAGCCACTGGAATTTGATGATAACCGGATGCCAAATCTAAGCTTGTGAAGTATGATTTGCCACTTAGACGATCGAGCTGGTCGTCAATGACTGGCATCGGATAGCTGTCTTTTATTGTTTTTTTATTTAATGCCCGATAGTCCACGCAAAGTCTGTATTCATTGTTCTTTTTCCGAACCAACACTATAGGGCTGGCATAAGCCGACTGTGATTCTCTTATAATATTGTTAGCTAACATATCACCTATCATTTCCCGTACCTTTGCGCGCTCACTAAAGGGAAGTCTGTAAGGTCTATAAATCACAGGGGTATCGTCGTTAAGACGTAAAGACATTTCAGTTATATGAGTCAGTCCAAGCTCTTGCATATTAAATGCAAAACAGTCCCTAAACTTGTTCAGGAGGTCTAATAGTTGATTCTTTTCAATGTCAGTCACTTTTGGACCAATGTTTAACATATCTATAGTTATAGGTTTCTTAATGACGGGATTTGTACTATTATTAGAGAGACCAGTATTTATATGAATAGAATTCACATCTAAAGATTTGTGTTTTTGATTATTTAGTTTTATGGCTCGTGATAATAGTTTAGAATTGGAGAAAGCAATTGGATTTTCCGACAAGTTCGTAACTATACACCGACTCTTTCCTTCATGAAATTGGTAAACGCCTTGCAATAAAATGTATTCGTTACCGGGTTTCATGCATGTCGTACCGGGGACAAATAATGGTCCTGTAAACGAATCTTGTGTATGAACTTGTATATCCTGTAACCCTTTGATTAAGATGTTGTCGGTATTATAAACATCCATCCTTTCTAAATCGGAATCATCACAATAAAGAACTAGTTTGGTACAAGTCTTATATACGGTAACAGTAGGTAGCTCTGTTAAAGACTGCCCAATAAGAACATCCGTTTTAAGTAAATGATCCGGGACAATAAATGCTTCTATATCTGCTTGGACCGCATCTACTTTAACAGTCACAAATATTCTAGCAATTGGTACGACACTTCCCAAACCAAATCCCCTAATAATGGGAAGAGCCATCTTATTTGGGACTACGTTAAGTTTTTTGACAACCGATTCTCGAATTAAGGTACATTGGCTCCCGAAATCTATATAAGCTGAGACCAATACGTCATTAACCGAAATAGTTTTAAAATACTTACAATTAGAATTTTTGTTTGTTGTTATTTGTAAAACGCTTTGTGTAGGATTATTATCTTGTATTTGATCAGTTTTTGGTCGAGAACCCATCAGCTCGCAATTTTGAGTCATGTGTCCCAATCGTGAACATTTATCACATCTTTTCAATGGTTTATTGCAGTTACGCGCCGTATGCCCAGCTTCACCACAATTATAACATAGAAACGATCTAGACTTTGCCCGGCTAGTTATAGGTATTGATTTATTTGACAAATTGTTCCGATTATTGTCTGAATATTTTATATTTTGCGAGTCTTGTTTAAATGGTAAAGTGTCTCTCCTTGAAATTAGATTTCGTTTTGATATTCGGCGTAAGTATTTCAACAAGTCCGATGTCCTCTTAAAACTGGCTCCTTGGGCGTTAAGTCTCACGCCATTATCAAAGATACCGCTAATTATGCAATCCACGGCATTTCTTCCTTTAATACCGCACATTTTCACCAACCTAGCCTTGTCATGAAAGTACTCCTCCATCGATTCCTCTTTCCTACTTCTTCTGCTAAGCATTTCCGTCAGACGGTCGGCGTAGTTGCGATCGTCTGGAAAGGTACTTAATATCTTTCTTTGCCATTGCTTCCAGCTTAAATCAATAGTACTCCTACCTTGGTACCATTTCTTTGCATGACCAGTGAGTTTCGGTATAGCATAATAGATAATTTGCCTTTCTGTCCAATCATAAATTCTTGCTGTCTCGTTCACCTTACGGATCCAGTCTTCTGCCGACTGTGAATGAGCGTCAGGATCGAATTCTGAGATCACATTCTGCGACCCTTCAAAACGATTGCTTTTAATTATTCTAGAGAATCTTTTAAGGAAATCGTTCTCGTTGTGAGCACTGGATCGACTTTTCCAGTGGGAGCGAATTCTCGAACGGGACCGTTTTCTCGAACGGGATCGTTTTCGTTTTGCGGACCAAGAATTATGTGCCAAGTCGGGCAAATCCCGTTTACGTTTATACCGATTGTTGTCTTCAGACCCGGTAGAGCTGCTAGCATCACTGTCATTACGCGATGAGCGAGATTTACGTATCCGACGCGGGTTACGTCGAGCGGAGCGAGACCTGCGCCTATACCGCGTATGATAATGACTGCTTTCTGAATCCGTACTACTGTTACTATGACTACTATGATCGTATGATAACGAGGACGAGGAATCAGATGCCGTTCTGCGTCGAGATCTGCTGCGGTATGATTCACGTTTACGTTGTCTTTGATTATGTCTTGTCTTAGAACGTCTACTTCTTCTAAGATCTTGGATACGCTCCGGAACGCGTGATGATCTACTATTCGTTTCCAGAGGTGGAGTATAATTAGACCTACCACTGGAAGTCATTGTTCAGAACTATGTTTATTGGTGGAAACTATGATATCCCATAAATAAATATGATGTGTTTGTAATACGTGTTTTATTTAGCCCATTTAGGAATGAAGATTTGGTTGAGTTAGTTTAGTGTAATAGGTATTAGTAAGGGAAAGAGAACCAAAAAAAAAGAAAACAATTATTACACACTGTCCGTACTTAACACAAATTGCCGCACCTGTAACACTATCGTAGCTATATTTATGGTGTGATTATAGAAATAATACACATAAAATAGCCAATTTCACGCCGTAACTACTATGTAAAAAAAAACTTTGAACAGACAAATATGAACCACACTTTTGTGATTTGAGTTACCTAACTCAAATCAAATACACACAACTCAAATCATCTTCATGTTGAAACATAAATTACTAATAAAGAGGCACCAAGGTCCAATTTAAGTTCGCTATCTATGCTCATGTTAACCAATTTTATTCGATTAATCTCCCGTTTTGTAAGTGGTGTAGTAGGTAAGTGCTAAGTATGTGACACATTTGATCAAAACCCTCATACGTTTTAAAAGAACACGAATATCCAGTAGTTTAATGTTTACAAATCATGTTAAAATGTCAACGATCTCCGTTATCAGATTTATTCATAATCACAAATTTTAAAAACGTTAACATTGACAACACCGCAGTCATGTGTGTACGATGAATAATCATAATCTGGGTAATTAGATATTTCAAATGCACACCACTCATTATGGTAATTAAAGAGGCATTTTAAAATTGACTTTCGTGGAAACAATGACTTAGGTAGATTTAATATAATTTCTTTAACGGAAGTTAATTATAATCACAATGTCTCCATTCATCTCAGACATAATTAAACCGGGCGAACCTGTGACCTACTTTAATTAGTAAGGTACCCACGCCACACAGTTTATCGGTTTGCGCGTCGTCACCCGTAGGTGTTAAAAACAAAACTTATACTGCCCAAGCTATACTTATTTTTACGAGTAAACAAATAACTTACAATTGTTTCTTGAAATATGTATTAGGATACCTAATACTTCTTTTTTTTCAACCATAAGATGACATGACGTCATCAACGGTAAATTGTTTAAAAAAATAGATCACATGAAATAACATACCTGAGAATTTTTCCAACACTTAGTAGTTCTTACCACTTCTGACTATTAGTGGAGTCAGGTCAAATGATACACAGCCTTCAATTTCCTGGAACACTTTAATCAGTACCTACAACTTTACTTACAATCAAAATATGTTTACAACAATATCGCCTCACGTTCCAATTGCTAATGGCCGCCGGCGCTGTACCGCAGATCTAACTGTCAAATCAGCAACTTGTTTTTATTAAAATTATTTTTAAAATGTGGGTATCTCTAACAATGGGTGCGTTTTTACAAACATTTAAACTCACATACACAAACAGCCAGACCCGAAACAACTATTTGTAGGCCACACAAATATTTGTCGAAATCCACACAAAAATTTAATCGAAGCCGCGACACGCAGTGCAGCAGACAATCGCTCAGCCTCTGCGCCAACTGTGCCGTGTCCTTCTTCTCCCGTAATTCTCTATTGCTTATGATTTGATTAGAAACCTTCTTACACAGTCCGTTCATCATTTCTTTGGTCTTCTTCTACTCTTAAAGCAATCCACATTTATCCTCACAATTGAAAAGAAAATACACTCTCTTCAAACAATATAAAAAACTGTTCGGACTGAATTAAAATTAAAGAAAACAATTGTATATCTTTTAATTTCAAAACATTAGTACGATAAGCCTTGCATGTTTTTAATGTCCAGCAAAGTAGTTATTTTTCCACTCTTCTTTCAATTGCAGCTTTTCTAAAATAAATATTTTCTTAGACAATGTTGGAGAGCAATACAAGTATATAATAGGTAGTTATTTGCCCACAACCGGACGCATGTCGCTACGAAGATTTACCGGCTACGTGCACGCTACGGCGTAGCTCGTAGCACTCTCGTGGCTACGCCGCGCCGTAGCTTTCGAGAGCCACTGATGTATTTTCATTTTACTTTTCTATATTTTAAACTTTGTAGGATTGAGAGTACTAAAGAGATTCTATTGTATATTTTTGCTAAAGTTTTCTTGTATTTTAATGTTTTCTTCGTACAAAATGTATTTTCAGTGTACGATATAAACTATACGTTCGGCAATACACCTCTATCGCGTTCTCTGGGGGCTAGAGACGTGGTAGTAATATACATAATATATATTATGTACTTCCTACGGTTGAATTTTCGAACAAACATTTGGAGAGAAAAACTTCCATGTTTTATTTTCAAATGTTGGCAAGACGGCGATACAATAAATTTTCTCCACCCCGTCTGCAATCGTCGAGCGCATTTTGATGATAACGAGAGGGGCCGTGAGTTGAGGGGGGGGGGGTGAGGTAGTAAGAGCCAGCTTCTCAACTTCACCTGCATTCAAAGCTTTTACAGGTGACTGACGAGGCGCTGACGAGCAGCTCGTATCGGAAAAACTTGGCGTGTATATTTCTAGTTTTGCTCTTTAACTTTTCAGTTATTTTAAAGTAATAGTCACAGTATTGGTACAAACAGTAATACGATTTTTTAGTTTTCTGCAAAATTATCTTTGTGTTGTCCCAGTTTAGGTGTGTGGTATGTCATATTATCGTAATAATCTTGTATAGGAAAGTAATAACAATCCTTACTTAATATTATAAAAGCGAAAGTGAGTTTGTTTGTTTATTTGTTACCTCTTCACGCTATAATGGCTGAACCGATTTGGATGAATTTTGGTACAGAGATAGTTGGGAACCAGGAGAAGGACATAGGCATATTTTTTTGAAAAAAGTGGGATGTGAGGGAGAAAGAGGAAAGAGAAGGGAAAACTTAGCGTTGCTATTACAAATCAATAAGGCGCAAGGGGAATTGTGTTACCCCAAATTTAACGCGGGCGAAGCCGCGGGCGAAAGCTAGTGTTTCATATTTGGTTTAGCGTCTTTTCCCTCTCCACGCTTTCCGGAGATAAAATGGTCTTGACAGACAAACAGACAGATGGACAACAAAGTGTTCCAATAAGGGTTCCGTTTTTCCTTTTGAGGTACGGAACCCCAAAAACAAGCGTAACGATAATGATTGATAGTACATTAAAAATGAAAAATGAAAGGGTATCACTACAAGATAAGGTTTCTAAAACCTTCGGAATAAAAGCACCCAGAAAAAGGATAAAAATTCCTTTTGTCATTTAACGCGGTGTAATTATCCAGATGTCAGCACAAGACAATGGTATCACACAAAAGGATTAACGTCTAAACCTTTGGATCGCGTACAGTCGGCTATCGAGATAAGTAACCATCTCGTCAGATACAGTTGAAATTTTCTTTTAAGTTCTTTATTTACTCTTCTTCTCACTTTTACATCCTTTCTATATTATATTTAAATTTATCCTAATATTATAAAGGGAAAATTTAGCTTTGCTATTACAATAAATAAGGCGCAAGGGCAAAAACTACAGGTAGCAGGCACCTGTAAATCAGTAAAGGGGAACCGTGATACCCCGAATTTAACGCAAGCGAAGCCGCGGGCAACTTGAAAGCAATTTCTTTCAGAGTTGAATTGCCCTAAAAAATTATTCCATTATCTTAACACTGATTCAGCAAGCCCATAGTATGCTGTAAGCAAAGTATCTGTGTTAACAGTCGGTGCCAACTTATAAAGAGCGTATGACGAAGTACTAATTTTTTTACAAAGTTCATTAATGTGAGTTTTCCAATTTAATTCTCTATCAATGATTAATCCTAAAAATCGCGCTGTTTCAACTTCCTGTATTATATTATCTTTGTATGCTAATTTAAATCAGGAAAGGGGAACTGTGTTACCCCGAATTTGACGCGAATGAAGTCGCGGGCAAAAGCTTGTTACTTTTATAAATTGCTAGTGAGTACATATTGATGGTCGTCTCTGTACAGCCAGAATTCTCATTGCGGTAATCCCCAAATGGTTTGAAGTCTCATCTCGCGCTGTTTGTCGGATTACAAAGACTTACTTACGTGACAACCACTGTACAACTGATCCTCTTGGTTATTTGTACTGAATACTTTTTAAACGAATGAATACTTTTTAACGACGACGGTAAAAAAAAACAATTCTTTTTTTCCTGAAATAACACTTAATGTGAAAGTGAGTTTTTTTGTTTGTTACGTCTTCACGCCTAAATGGCCTAACCGATTTTAATGAAATTTTTACAGTGATGGTTGAGACTGTGGAGACGGACATAGGCAATTTAAATCAAAAATGATTGAGATATGACGGAGAAAGAGGGAAGAAAAGGGAATACTTAGCTTTGCTATTACAATAAATAAGGTGCAAGGGCAAAAACTACAGGTAGCAGGTACCTTTAAATCAGGTAAGGGGAACTGTGTTACCCCGGATTAAACGCGAGCGAAGCCGTGGGCAAAAGCTAGTTCAATAATAAAACGCGAACTGAACATAGTTGGCCTTTTGTTCTTAAATCTCATGTTTAACATGAATGTACACACGACGGCACAACAAGCTACACAAAACCATATTTAGTTTTTGCCCTAGCGTCTTATCCTTACTAATATTATAAAAGCGAAAGTGAGTTTGTTTGTAACCTCTTCGCGCCTTAATGGCCTAATCGATTTTGATGAATTTTGGTACAGAGATAGTTGGGAACCAGGACACTGACATGGGCTAAAAAAGAGTGGTATATGAGGGAGAAAAAGGGACGAAACGGGAAATCTTAGCGTTGCTATTACAAATCCATTAGGCGCTACCGAATTTAACGCGAGCAAAGCCGCGGGCAAAAGCTAGTTTATTATAAAATCAAAGCAATTTTTTCCTTTCTCCCTCATATCTCAATCTCAAACAAATTGCCTATGTCCGTCTCCAGGGTTCCAATTATCTCTGTAACAAAATTCATCAGAATCGGTTTAGCCATGTAGGCGTGAAGACGTAACAAACAAACAAACTCACTTTCCCTTCTATAATATTAGTAAGGACCTCATTACACAATGGCGTCCTTTTTTGGTAAACCTCACACGAAATGCGAATTTTTCATTCAAAATAATATTAAACCACAGACTACGAGATGTGACGTCACTCGTTAAGGTGCTCCCAGGCGAGCGTCACATGTTATCATCAACCTCTGTTGATGACAGTACTGATAACATATGTCGCTCTATTCATAGCCAAATGGGGTCTATACAGATTATAATTATTAGCCATGTTGACGGCATGCTCCATGTACCTCAAAGAGATTTAAGCAAAGTAGAGCCCGCCAGAGCCACTGCCTGCCGGGGTTGGGGTTGTTCGAAGGAGATACGGCGACCCCGGAACACAAAGAGCAAAATAAGGAACATGAGTTGGTTTTAGTAAGTACAAATCTGACACTCCTTTTTATTGCGCATTGAGCAGGAATCGGGAGAATTTGGTCCGCCAGATCGGGAGCAGGGTCCAGCTACCGTTGAGTTTTAGAGATAGGAAACTCCTCACAATGCTGTCCGTATTGAGGAGTACTATCTTCTGAATCATGCCCATTTTTTGGGGTGGGAAATCAACAAATAACTAACCCACCCATGCATGCTGGGGAGTGTCAGACTTGTACTGACTAAAACCCACCCATGTTCCTTCTACCGCCCTTTATGTTCCAGGGCCGCGGTATCTCTTTCGAACAACCCGCATCCCCGGCAGGCGGTAGCCCTGGTAGGCCCCTCTGCTTTGCTGACATCTCTTTGAGGCGCGCGTGGAACACTTTAGCGCCCGGCGCTTGAATCATGCCCTTGCCCGCCAACCGCCTACGGAGAACTTCGACAGATGGTCGTCGAGGCGCTAGGCTATGAGGCAATTGGCCGTCACAACTATTGGCACAATGATAACTCTATAAACTCATGTGTCGAGATATTTTAGTTGTTTCTCTTTCTCAGCTTTTACGAGGTTTTAGTCTCATTGGATGGTAACATCGACTATCTACAACATAAATCGAGAATCATTCGCCTAATAGTTTTTTTTTCTTTTTGCAAAATTCGTGACCACATTCAGGCTCGACTATATTTTAAATGCCAGTGTCAAAAACTAATAGAGGGTTATACATTTCTGTTAACCTACTTATGAAACGAAAATGACTGTTTACATTTACCTTGTCAATAACAAAGTATACATCAAAATAAGGTTACAGATCCGTATCAAGTAAGTAACTAACGTGTACCAAATAGGGTCACATTTAGACCTTGGTGTTCTTACAATATAAGTTCGGCACGCGACTCTGTTTCCAAGATTATTATAATTAGCTCCACAAACATGGCAGCCTTGACCACATAGTGATTACGATACTGTAAATGCTTTTTTATTTGGGTAAGTGACGGTTTTACTAAAAAAAAACTCAAAGAGAAAACCTCTTACTATTTAACACGTTTTTTACTTTTTATATAATCTTAGAAGTTGAATTTGACGCACTGCTCGGTATCCGATTGAAGTGAAATTTTTCACACACATTTAGTTTGGATGGCGATGCCTGGTCACGTCATTCTAAATTTAAATTACTTTAAAAAATATATTATAAGATCTCTTTGCGTACAAAAAAGTTTTGATACAAAACAAAACACAATCAAATTAAACCAAAAAAAAATGATGTCAATCAAAATGTCATTGAAAATGAAATAGGATGCGTCAATAAGATTGCAACAGATTGTTTTTTTTTATAAGTATAAAAGTTATTTATTGTTTGAAATATATTATACTAGCTTTTGCCCACGGCTTCGCTGGCGTTACATTCTGGGTAAACAGTTCCCCTTTCCTGATTTGCAGGTACCCGCTACCTGTACTTTTTGCCCTTGCGCCATATTTATTGTCTTAGCAAAGCTAAGTTTTCCCTTTTCTTCCCTCTTTCTCTCTCATTTCCACTTTATATGTCCGTCTCCAGGGTCCCAACTATCTCTTTACCAAAATTCATCAAAATCGGTTTAGCCATTAAGGCGTGACGACGTAACAAAGAAAGTCACTTTCGCTTTTATAATATTAGTAAGGATTATAGTAAGGATAAGGAGGGTCACTATCATACCTTCGTGGAAACGTCTGCTTTTTTTTTAAGATCCTAACACAACTTCCCATTAAAACTACTTTCACAAAATAAAATACAACCCTTGGTAATGCATATTTGGAGTCCAAAATACCTTAACTTGACCTTTGGATGGATCTTTAAGGGTCTCCCTTTTTTCGTCCCCTGCTGACCCATGTTAAACGTCACACACAATACGTAACAACTAGCCCCCGGCTCCGCTTGCTATTCATCATATTTTTGAATGGATGTCAATAAGGATCAATTTTGTGTAGCACAATGATTGGGAACGAAGTTTAAGGATGGATATACTTAGGTCTTATCTTAAGCGTTAGGTGGAAAGAAAATTGTTTTATTTATAGATAGACATTTTAACTTCTCAGCTAAATAGCGCGCATAACGAGATTGAATCATTAACATTAGAAAATCATGGTCTAAAAAAACAAAACGAAGAATTTACTAAGAAGAATACATTATACAAAAAAATTGTCAATAGTCCAGTGACAGCAAAAGCGACGACACCTAAAAATATTACAAAAAAGCTCACAAAAACCAAACAAACGCAGACATCTAATATTACCGAAAATGACTTCTTATCTGAAAATAACTTAAATAATAGAAATGACAGCATATCAAAGAATAACTTAAATAATGGAAAGGGCAGCGTCACGAGTACAATCGCCATACAAGACAAAATAAAATGCCCAAATGAACCTACTAAACCTAAAATATGCTTAATTAGTAGCGAAACCTCAAACAGGTTATATGAAATTGCTAGTACTACTGACCTGCAAAATTACGACATGTGCCACTACCGTAAACCTAAATGTGGATTGAAATATTTAATGGATAAAATTGACGGAAAAGTAAAAGACTACACCCACTCTGATTTCTGTTTAATTTATATAGGCGAAGAAGACTTTAAAAAAACATGTAATTATATAGAATTAGTGTTATTTATAAGAGAAAAATTGTTAAACCTAAGCCACACTAACTTTATAATATGTTTGCCAACCTTCAAATATATGGAAAACGCTAACATTATGTTTAATAGTCGCATCGAAATGTTTAATAATCTTCTGTATATGGACACAATTACACACAGCTATGCGCACATCTTAGACTCCAACCTAAATTTGCCCTACAGTTGTGATACATATAACCTAAGTAAAACCTTAAACAAACATGGTTTAAGGATTATTGTGTCTGATTTGCAAAGTCTAATTGTGAACATATGCAACTTTTATGACTTGCCAAATAACAAAAATGGACAAAACTCGCAGTTTTTAGTCCGTCAAGACAGCAAACATGAAGACACTTTGACGGATTTTTTTCGCCACTAAATCTTTAAGCGTGATGCATCAGAACATTGCCGGATTGTTAACAAAATCAGATAGTATGACGGTTTGCTTAGAAGAATTGGCGGAGAAGGGTACATGTGTCGATGTTTTGTGCATCACAGAACATTTTATTATGCAAGGGTATGAAAAGTATCTAAATATACCTAACTACCAGCTTGCTGCTTGCTATACTCGAAGAGAAAGTAAAAGAGGAGGTGCCTGCATACTTGCAAGAAACGGTCACCAGTATAGAGAGATAGAACAAATTGCCAAATTGTCAGAAACAGGAGTATTCGAGTGTTGTGCTATGGAGATGATTTGTTATAGGATTGCTATTGTATGTATCTATCGAGTTCCAAAAATAACTAACTTCAATACTTGTATGGAAAAGTTACATTTAGTCTTACAAGAACTTGATAGGAAACCATATAATAATATTGTAATTGCAGGAGACTTCAACATCGATATCTTAAAGAGAACTAATCAAACGCTAGATTTTGAATGTTTACTATTAAACTACAACTTAAAATTATCTGTGTATCAACCTACTAGGCTTAAAAGTCAAACATGCATAGATAATATAGCGCATAACCATAAAAAAACATGTAACGTGCAAATATTGGAATTTGCATTGTCGGACCACACCGCACAACTAATTAAAATTCCTGTCCAAAACAGTTGTTCTATTAAATATTGGCGTGTAAATAAACGTAATTATAGTATGGAGCATGTTAAAAAATTTAAAGACTGTATACGTAGCTTATCATTCGCCGACATATATGAAATAAGTGACCCGAACGTAGCTTACAATAAGTTTATGGAAACATTTATTCTTTTTTATAATTTATGCTTTCCCTTTGAAATGTCAACCTTACATACGACAAAAAAATCGAAATGGGTATCACGCGGCATAAAAAAATGTAGTAAGAAAAAAAGACAACTATTATGGCAATACAGACGTAACCCTAATATTCCAAATAAAATAATATTCACTAGATATTCCAAGCTATTAAAAAAAATTATGAATTTGACACAATTTGCTCAAAATAACTACAAAATTAATACAGCAAGTAACAAATCCAAGACCAGCTGGAAAATAATAAATAGCTCAAAGTATAATATGCCACGACAACCTATTACAAAATTAAAAATAAATAATGATATCATTACAGATCCCAGGGAAATTGCTGATGCATTTAATGATTATTTCATTGAAAAAGTTAATCCAATACCAAGCTCAGGAAATAAAGTTACTTCTCGAATACCTAAGAATGTAAAATCATTTTTCATGCCACCATGTGTACCACAAGATGTACTCAGAATAATTAAATCTTTGAGAAACACGAACAGTGTCGGTTGTGACGAAATTTCAACAAAAATAATTAAACTGATCGCTGATGATATATGCTCACACCTTAGTTACCTTATTAATCTAACCATCAGTTCAGGTATATATCCAGATGCTTTAAAAAAGTCAAAAGTAATACCTGTATTTAAAAAAGTAAATAGGGAAGCTATGGAATACTATAGACCAATCTCACTAATTAGTATTATTTCAAAAATTTTTGAAAAATATATATACCTGAATATAAGCAACTTTCTAGAAAAAAATAATATACTAGTTAACGAGCAAAAAGGATTTAGAGCAAACAAAACTATAAACATGGCTATTTATGATTTCTTACCCGAGGTAACTTCGAGCGTTGATAAGACGAACCCTGTATGCACCATATTTTGCGATATGACCCAGGCGTTCGATTATGTGAAGCATGATATTCTGTTGGACAAAATGGAATAAGAGGTAACGTCCTAAATTTGATACAATCTTATCTCGAAAATAGACAGCAAGTCACGGAAATATCATCGATCAATGCTAAAACTAAAAATGAAATCAAATACCAATCAGAAGAACGAGTAGTAAAGTATGGAGTACCTCAGGGCACCGTGCTAGGCCCTCTACTTTTTATACTATATATAAATGATTTACCAGAATTTATTGACCAATCTGTAACACTATTTGCCGATGACAGCACTATGACAATTGAATATAATAATAATTTAAATGATTATAATACTGACATTAATAATTCTCTTGTATCAATGATTGACTGGCTAAATAATAATAATTTGAAAATAAACCTTGACAAAACTAATATAATTCATTTTAACCAACGCGCATCGACCTTATCAAACCTAAATATACAATATAATAATAAAACTATCGTAGAAGTTAATACCGCTAAATTCCTTGGAGTGACGATTGACAGTAAATTGAACTGGAAGGAACACATTGCGGCCCTGTGCAAAAAAGTGTGTAGCTCGGCGTATGCCTTACATAAACTAACTGTAGTGCTTAAAATCGATTCGCTGCTTACCGCATACCATGGCTTAGTTTCATCACATCTCAGGTATGGAATAATCTTTTGGGGCAACTCGACTAATAAAGATATGGTTTTTAAAGCCCAAAAACAAAGTATTAGGGCGATTTTTAAGTTAGCTACAACCGAAAGCTGCAAACCCTATTTTATTAATTACAGTATACTAACACTGCCCTCGTTATATATATTGGAAGTGGTCATGTTTGTGAAACATAACCAACATCTGTTCCCACGCATATCAGAAGGAAGTAGCCGTAGCAGGCGCGATGACACTATTCTTCGTATACCTCAGTCAAAAACTGCATTAATGCAAAAGAGCATTTTTTGTATGGCCCCAATAATTTATAATAAGCTTCCAAAAGTGTGGAAAGAACTTAATGTCCATAGATTAAAAATAAAGCTAAAACGACACTTACAAGGGAAAGCATACTATGACATACGCGACTTCCTAAATAATAAAATTAGTGATTTTTAATGAACTGTTAAATCTATGTTGTGAATGAATTTAATTATGCTATATTGACTTGAATCGGATTATACTATAATTTTGGAATTGAATTGCATTGTATTTTATCATTGAATTCTACTATATTAAACTGTTTTTGACAACATTATATATTTGTACGCCTGATAGGCCAAACATGACGGCTCAGTTATAAATTGTCATCTTGCATGCTAAAATGTATGTACACTCATGTTTGCACAAATAAAGATTATCTTATCTTATCTTATCTTATCAAAAGTACCTAAATATATGAAAAAAAAAACATTGAAATATAATTTGGTAGCCTTTACCCACGGCTTTGCTCGCATTAAATTTGACGTAACCCAGTTCGTCTATTCTGATTCGCAGGTATTTTTCGTTAGTAACAAAGAGTGTGTGTACCGAATTTTAGCTTCCTACCTTGAAAACTGCGAAAAGTCCAATATAAAGTAACATCTCCTCTTTTAAGCGGTTGGGGGCAGAATCCCAAAAAAAAAATGATGCACGATATTTTTGTTACTGACAAATAGTCCGCATACCAATTTTTAGCTTCCTACCTTGAAAACTGCGAAAAGTCCAATATAAAATAACATCCCCTCTTTTAAGCGGTTGGGGGCAGAATCCCAAAAAAAAAATGATGCACGATATTTTTGTTACTGACAAATAGTCCGCATACCAATTTTTAGCTTCCTACCTTGAAAACTGCGAAAAGTCCAATATAAAATAACATCCCCTCTTTTAAGCGGTTGGGGGCAGAATCCCAAAAACAAAATGATGCACGTTGTTTTTGTTACTGACAAATAGTCCGCATACCAATTTTTAGCTTCCTACCTTGAAAATTGCGGAATGCTCGATACAAACTTCCACCCCCTATTTTAGGCAAGTGGGGGGTTAGATAGAGACAAAAAGTAGCCTATGTCCAGTGTCTAGGATTACCTTGAAACCACTTATTGACGGGCCTCTTGGTCTAGTGGTTAGTGGCCCTGACTGCTGAGCCGGAGGTCGTGGGTTCGATTCCCACCCAGGACAAACTTTGTGTGATGAGCATGATTGTTTGTTTTGTGTCTGGGTGTGATTTATCTATAATATGTATGTATTTATAAATTATATAAGTATGATCAGTTGTCTGGTTACCATAACACAAGCTCTGCTTAGCTTGGGATCAGATAGCCGTGTGTGAGTTGTCCCAAGATATTTATATTTATTTATTTTACTTATAAGCATTGCGTTATATGAAGCGTGTAGCCTACACCCATATTGGCAGTTATGTCTACGTCCCACGGAATACGGGGCGAGCCGATTGACATCAACCAGACCAAAACTCAGTGGCTGCTCCTAGATGCGGACCTGTGAACGGTGATCAAAGGGTAGCTCACCGTCCGTCCCCGTGTCGATGGCACGTCAGTGTTCACGCGCGCCTCAAAGAGATGTCAGAAAAACAGAGGGGC
Source organism: Ochropleura leucogaster (assembly GCA_958449745.1). Lineage (NCBI taxonomy): Eukaryota > Metazoa > Arthropoda > Insecta > Lepidoptera > Noctuidae > Ochropleura > Ochropleura leucogaster. The sequence continues at coordinate 16,669,724 of OY288215.1, read as the reverse complement.
CTGCCAGGACCACCGTCTGCCGGGGTTGCGGGTTGTTCAACAGAGATACCGCGGCCCCGAAACTTAGAGAGCAATAGAAGGAATATGGGTGGGTTTTAGCCAGTACAAGTCTGACACTCCCCCCAGCTCCGCCCAGAGCGGAGCATCCGCAAAAAAAGTGGCTGCTGCTGAAAATGTCTGATGAAAATCTGAAAAACATTTTGCTGAAAGGTTATAAGGTCTTTTTATCTCTACACGTTCTAATCGAATAATATACAAGGGCGAAACCACTGGCATAAGTTAGCTAGTTTTATTTGAGAACCTAAAAAAATGGCTTTATCGGGCCGTCATCTAAAAAAACGTTACTTCATAAATCAAAAATATACATCAATAAGTTAACGCACTGCTTACTTTTTTATTAAACTGCAGATAAATTGACTCAAGTTAGGGCCCACGTCCACTATGAGTGGCGATGTAAACGTAAAACGGCAGATTGTTTCGCTTCGCTACCTTCATTCACGTAACCACGATTATATATCGCTACTGATGCGATGCATCGCGTTTCAGTCAAAACTCAGCATCGATGCGGAAATAGCTGAGAACGCTAGAGTTTTAATATGGTCTCTACCGAGACACCATTTGCTTCGCTTCTGTCGCGTTTTGCATATGCGACATAGATTAGTTTCAGCCTAGATTTTTTTCTGCTTGTATAAAATCATATTGTTAAAACTCGCACGACGTTTTTTTTTCAAAAAAACTAATGCGCGTATGCGTCTTTATTTTCGGTCGTCTCTCGACGGCTTACGCATAAAATATGTCAACACTCTCACCTACACGCGTCTACACGCGCGGTAAGTTAATCTGACGCCGAACGTGCGACATCTCCGATGAAGAAGCACGTTTATAAACGCGTGACGTCATCTCAACAAAAACTCGCCGTGGGCGAAGACACTTTAATGATCGAACGTTTCATAGAAAGAACTCGTAGGCTAGTTCATCTAATTTTGAAAGTCACATTTATTAAACTCGTCCGTGCCGATATTGGTATTTTTTTTCTCCCAGTACGACATTAATAGGCAGCAAAAAAAGTGACGTTCCCTGGAAAAAACGAGGAAGTTTGACACCAATGGCGATACTACTAGTGATGGGGTACTCTCGTTTAGGATATCATCTGCCTCGCGTTTTTCCAATTTTGTTGGGGTCAAACAAAATATTTTTATTTCACATAGGCCTACATCGGCACTTACAAAACGTCCAGAAAAGGTGCAGGGTTCGGGTTGATCGTTTTCTATGGAGAATAACCGGCAAGAAACTAAATGTTTAATCTTTTAAAATCATTTGGTTTTACAATATGGTTGTTAAAGAGTTAGTATTTGAGTATAAGAGGAAAGCGTAGGCCCGGCAATAATTCTTTGCTTACTTTACAAAACGTCAAATAAGATAAAAAGTTAACAAGCGTCATAAAATCTACAAGGCCAACAATGTCCACTCATTCACAAAGAATTGGTAAAAAATAATTTATACAAGTAATGAAAAAAATATTGGGTTCAACCATCGTGATTTCGTCGTTTGTCGTTTATCCATCTACTGTTGATCTGCCAACGCCTTCGCTTATGATGGTATCGGGATGATGATTAATGTGATGATGGGGGATAGTTTTAAGCAATAATCCCGGAATGTTATTGTAAATATATTTTAAAATAAATACATCTAAAAACACGAAGGGCGGAGTGCTTTTGTGGGACTGTCTCTTGTAATGTGACATTCAAAAAGTGCTGATTATCAGCCTAATTTGAATAAAATACTTTTGATTTGATTTGACACAAGCGTATTTTTAGCCGACTTCCGAAAGGAGGAGGCTCATTCAGACGAGTGTTTGCAGAAATGCCACTAACTACTATGTTTTTTGCGGAAAATGCGAGTCAGAGCGTGGGTGAGTGACAGATTTTTACTGATTTAAACCCATCCCCATTACGTTCCGGGGCCGCAGTATCTCTTTCAAACAACCCGCAACCCCGGCCACGATCCACATACCTTTAACATAAAATATCATAAACAAAAGTCTTCATGAACAGGATGTTTAGGATTGATATTCAACAGCTAGTTCTATTCTCTAAAAACTGCAGACAGATTACAAACAAACAGACATCACTACACATGCCAAATCTGACCTGGATCCCTAAAAAATCATAGACGGCTTTTAAAAAGAACTATAGACCAGCCGGCTTACGCTGCGCATCACTACAACAAACCTCGAATGAGCGAGAACTAATCTCACAAAAAAAACTACCACGGGTGAATACGGTAGGGTTCTCACAAACATACTTGGTTATAAAATAAAGCTTCGCCTCAATGCCTTACGTCGAATATATGGTACTTTGCTTTGCTTTTATTGGCTTGCAGATTGTAATAAGAAATGAGTAGATGATTTTTTTTAATACTAAGCCGTTGGTCCTCGTTGTCATGTATACTTTTTTTTTGGGTTGGGAAATCATCAAATAACCTGTCGTCAATAGACGGACGGACGGTAAGCTACGCATTGCTCAGCGTCCACAGGCCCGCAACTATGGTGAGTTGCGGGCGTGTGGACGCTGAGCTGAGCCGGGAGTCGTCTCACGGCGTCCGACGCTTGGGATTGTCATGTATACTTGACTGGCGATAATTTATTTTATTCATTAATTATTAGTATTCGGGTAACACTATGAGATGTTACCATACTTGAGTTATCTGATCATTTTTCGAGAACAGTGCATTTTTCCGGAATCACTAGTAGCCCATGTGTTAATCTGTAATACATACTATCTCCATACCAAATTTGATCTAAATCCGTTAAGCCGTTTGAGGGTTAAAGACTGACATACATACACACATTTAAACATCCGCCTTTTATAATATTTATGATTAATATTTATAATATTTTATATGAGTTTAAATGTTTGTAAACGCACCCACGATACAGGAGAAATTTCTAGTGTGGGGCAACGTTATTTAAAAAAAAAGGAAGAAGAAGATCATACAAAACTAAGGGAAAAAATAAACAAACTTTGCGTCCATTTACACAGTTTGACAAGGTTCAGTAAACCCACTAAAAGACCATGAAGTGACCTGATTGAGTGATCGGTTGAATGAACAAATGGTAAAAAATGAATGTAACCCGAACCTCAATACTCTGGCGCGGGAATTGAATCCCGTACCCTTGGGATACAATCATTGATTTCACCGGAGTCTGGGCCAAAACGAGCAAAGGAATAGTTTCTACACTTCCTGGGTTTGCTTTTATTTGTGCTGTATTGAGAAATGGATTTTAAAACGAAAAAAAAAAGCATTTCTCAAAGACATCTCCCACAATCGCCTGCAGTATTTTTACACTCATTTCATTTTTACCTTAGATAGTCAACCCAACAGCATCCTTATAGTGTTGGAAATAAAGATCATTACCATTTTGACGGATCTCGTGGAGTTATTTGATGATTTTCCATTCTTAAAAAAGGTATGATTGTTTTTTTTTTTTTACCGAAGCAAGTGATAATTATGCAATACGCATATGAATGCGAATAATCTGAGTTTCCATCTTAGGTGTGAACTTGAGAACTTCAATATCGGAATCTCTCGTTAAAAGGAAAATCATTTCAAATGTAGCTTATAACACTCGAGGTTTATGTTAATCCTTAGTGAAAGATTTGTTCGGAATGGTTTTAGTAGTTTCAAGGATTAGTCCCTACATACCTACACAAACTTTTCCTCTTTTGTAAACTAACCCCCGAATACTGAAACGTCACTCAAAACTTAGGTACCACTTAAATTTAACAGATACTCAGAAGTGACGTTTGCAAATACAAAATCTAAAGTTTAAGAGCTGCTCAAATGTGAAGCAGCCCTCAAATTTTAAGTGACGTTTCAGTCTTCGGGGGTAAGACTGTAATATTTAACAAAAACCGGTCACGTGTGAGTTGGACTTCTGTTTGGAGGGATCCGTAAAAACTTGCAACACAAACTGCAATTAATAAAGACTTAAAGGATTGATTTTGCACAGCTTCAAGGCACCACATATTTGAGTAGGTATATGGTTTTAATTTAAATTTGTAATCTCCACGCGTTCCCTAGATAGAGGGTCTTGACAGACATACGGACAACAAAATGAGCCTATAAGGTGGCGTATTGTACGTTCTGCATACCGTCATGGGAATTTTCACGACTACCTTTGCATGAATAGGTAGGAAAATTCTTCAATGCCAAACAAAATACCCCTCTAGCGACACAATCGCATATACAACAATAGATCTGCCGAAAATCGAACTGAACAGCCAATTCTGAATCGCATTTAAGTTTTCGCCCGTCGAAGGAATTTTATTTATCTACATACAATTTTTATAATACACGCTACTTCAGCTTTAAGCTCTAAGCAACAACGTCGAATTTGGTTTATTTCATGTCTTATTTTCGTGGTATACGGAACTTGCATGCAGAGAAAAATCTTGTATTGTCTGTGTACACAAGATGGGTTTGTATTCGACTGTAGAAAGGAAAAGTTATGTATTTTTATTATTTGAAAGTAGTTTTGTCGATTGAAAATAACTGTTTATATTGTGTCTTGTGGAGTACATAACCTTAACCACAGCTAAAACCATTATTAGGACAAAAAAAGAAAAAAAAAACAAATGCAACCGATTTTATCGAATACCAAGAACATTCAATAAGGTCTTAATCCAAATCCTAATCCGATGCAAACTGTACTCTAATTCCTCTTACAAAAGTCCTTTATTGAATAACACATAAATTTTGTTGTAATAGAAGTATTTCAACGATTTATTTTTCGATAGCAATAAACTTTCTTTTCTGCCGATCCCTCAAAGGGTTTTTTAACCGACTTCAAAAAAAGGAGGAGGTTCTCAATTCGACTGTATGTTTTTTTTTTTTTTTTGTGTTTGTTACCTCATAACTCGGGTCTGAGTGAACCGATTTTGATGATTATTTTTTTCTTCGAAAGCTTGTGGTTGTCGTTTGGTCCCATAAAAAAAATATCAAGATCCGACAAGTAGTTTTTGAGTTATCTTTAATAATACGTATTAGATTGACTTCGCTTACGTTGATGATATACTCATTCGTCGATTATATTTTAGAAGTTGACGAAGACAAATGATCAAATTAGTAAAAAAATAAAACCGACTTCTAAAAAAAACTAAAAACAGGAAAATAACTTTATTTCCGGAAGTCGGTGGCTTTTGTTGGTTTCGTTGACTTTATTGGCCACCGACTTCCGGAAATAAAGTTATTTTCCTGTTTTTAGTTTTTTTTAGAAGTCGGTTTTATTTTTTTACTAAAAAGTTTTTATTTCAACATTTTTAGTTATAGTATTATGATATAATACGCAAACACGGTTAAAAAGTTTTTCTTTTTAGCTTTAGTCCCGTCTTAGATACAATTTTTAGTTCCACATCAAGCTATAGATTAAATACTAAGTATCTATATTATGCTTTAGTATTAAACCAATTCAGAAATCATATGCATCATCCTCTAGGGGATACAGCTGATACTTGATCTGATGTTTATGTTTCTTAATGACTAGGTGAGGGGTGGGGAGGGGATACGGTCACCCTGCTCCCACTCGCCTGCCTACCCTGGCGAAACCCATACTTATACATGTGATTGCAGCAATCACGGCAGATTTGCTGTCATTTATTAAAGAGTGCCGTTGTATATCACTGAAGATCTATCACCAAATTACTGCGATGACCTTCCAAACCATAGTAGTACCTACATACCATTTTTTGATCATTTGTCTTCGACAACTTCTAAAATATAATCGACGAATGAGTATATCATCAACGTACACGAAGTCAATCTAATACGTATTATTAAAGATAACTCAAAAACTACTTGTCGGATCTTGATATTTTTTTTATGGGACCAAACGACAACCACCAGCTTTCGAATAAAAAAAGAATCATCAAAATCGGTTCACTCAGACCTGAGTTATGAGGTAACAAACACAAAAAAAAAAAAAAAAAAAAAAAAAATACAGACGAATTGAGAACCTCCTCCTTTTTTTGAAGTCGGTTAAAAATGGTATGTACTACTATGGTTTGGAAGGTCATCGCAGTAATTTGGTGATAGATCTTCAGTGATATACAACGGCACTCTTTAATAAATGACAGCAAATCTGCCGTGATTGCTGCAATCACATGTATAAGTATGGGTTTCGCCAGGGTAGGCAGGCGAGTGGGAGCAAGGTGACCGTATCCCCTCCCCACCCCTCACCTAGTCATTAAGAAACATAAACATCAGATCAAGTATCAGCTGTATCCCCTAGGGGATGATGCATATGATTTCTGAATTGGTTTAATACTAAAGCATAATATAGATACTTAGTATTTAATCTATAGCTTGATGTGGAACTAAAAATTGTATCTAAGACGGGACTAAAGCTAAAAATAAAAACTTTTTAAACGTGTTTGCGTATTATATCATAATACTATAAGTAACTAAAAATGTTGAAATAAAAACTTTTTAGTAAAAAAATAAAACCGACTTCTAAAAAAAACTAAAAACTGGAAAATAACTTTATTTCCGGAAGTCGGTGGCCAATAAAGTCAACGAAACCAGCAAAAGCCACCGACTTCCGGAAATAAAGTTATTTTCCAGTTTTTAGTTTTTTTTAGAAGTCGGTTTTTAAGCATGCTTTGTAGATATTTCCCTATGACCCAGTTATTTGCAGCACATGTACGGTGTCCGAATGTTGTCCTTGGTTGGCCCGCAATGCGGCAGGCCACTTTAATATTTTAGTTATTCGTGACACATTGTCTCAAGGATTCTCCAGCTTATATCCTTGTTGGTCGTACAAAAGATTATGGTGGGTAGACTAAAAGGATGTAATAAAAATGATATATTTGCTTGTGTTTTGGATTATGAACTTGTGCCAAAATGTTTGTCGGTACTGGATAAATTATTAACAGAATATTACTCTATGTAGAAATATTTGGGACTAGCTTTTGCCCGCGGTTTCGCGAGTAATTATGGTTGGGAAATGTCTTTAGAAACTTTATTGACATAGCTTATGACACTCCAAACTCAGGTGTGCCTAGCTATGTGATTTGAAATGGGAACCTTGTGGGAATCTGTTGTTCTAAGGGTGAGGAAGACTATCTGCTTGTGATACAGTTTAATACTAGTACGTGGGGATAGGGTGAATCAGTTCGAAGACAATCTAACCATCTATCATTCACCATTTTACAACTGTTGACTTATGGTTATCATTAAGTTACTCTCTATGATTGTCTCTAATTGTGCAATAAGGATTTTTTTATTATTATTATACGATTGATTGCTTTTACCTGGATGTTCTCCAAAAAATCTTTGGTTTTTTTTCCAAAGGTTGGATTCAGGTTTCTCCTATTTCATGAAACTTAAATATAAGTTGTAATATGGGTGTACTGTACTGCTTTGCTTTAGCTTTTGCGAAAATAGGCTTTAAGTCGTAGACGGTACTCACTTATTTCAAACATAATTACCTAAATATTTATTAATGGACAAAATCGCCCTATCTACACTCTCTTTTGGTCCCTACGCACACAAAAACTACATTATCTTTACATAGTATCTGCTGTCTGATTGCTTAGATCTTTTACTCTATTCAACGGATTTCAATACAGTTTTGGTAATAGATAGAGTGATATAAGTGGAAAGTTTATATCTATACTAGCTGTGCCCAGCGGTTTCACCCGCTGCTCATTTAAGGGTATGAAAAATAATGTTGGCCTATTTTCAAACCTGCCCGATATGTACACAAAATTTCGTTTAAATCGGTCCAGCCGTTTCGGAGGAGTATGGGAACGAAAACTGTGACACGAAAATTTTATATATTAGATTATCCCTAGCTACGTCGGTAAAACCGTGGAGTGCAGCTAGTTAATTTTCAAAAATCACGAATAACTATGTTGGAAACAGCTTCACCAAACTCCAAACAGGTGGCGCTACTGTCGTTTTTATTTAATCTTGATATATTGTTATGTTTCTTTTACACCCGTGGATAGTAAGAGTCTTTTTATGTTAAATCGGATCGCGAACCGAGGTTCCGTACAAACTTGCAACGTAAACGATCATAACTTTTGACCGCATAGACTTAGAGGGTTGATTTTTTCACAGCTCAATAAGATCACAGACTTCAGTAAAAGGTTTTAATGAGTATAGGTAAATGATAAATAAATAATAAATATCTTGGGACAACTCACACACGGCTATCTGATCCCAAGCTAAGCAGAGCTTGTGTTATGGTAACCAGACAACTGATATACATACTTATATAATTTATAAATACATACATATTATGGATAAATCACACCCAGACACAGAACAAACAATCATGCTCATCACACAAAGTTTGTCCTGGGTGGGAATCGAACCCACGACCTCCGCCTCAGCAGTCAGGGCCACTAACCACTAGACCAACAGGCCCGTCAAAGGTACTTTCAAGTCGACTCCTCCACTCGTTTCGAGAAAAAAAGTCGTGGCAGACAGACGGACAGGCAATAAAGTGATAATATAAATGTTCATTTTTTCCTTTTGAGAAACCTTAAAAACGATAAGTGTAAATGTGTGATAAGTGATAAATGACGTTTATTTTGCAAGTAGGTTTTCACAAACACTTTAACACGTCTTTTTTAAAGACTAGATGAGGCCGGTGTTTCGTACCCGACTACTCTGAGAAGAAACAGCCGAAACAAACTCAGAGGTCATAGTCTCTTTTAAGGTCGAGATAAAAATCTTGGTCAACTTACATGAGGACTATGCAGACTAGTGTCTGAAATGGTCATTTTAAGAAAGCTCTACACAGATTGAGTGGACCTGTCCAGTCAGTGCAAGCATTTGTAAGTTGCTTTGCTGTCTATCTTGTCTGTCCGTGTGTATCGGACCGTTAAAAGTGCGAAGTGTATTGAATGGTGAGTGCGTACACTAATTACTAACTAGTTCGTAACTTAGTTACCAATGCGTGCTCATTAACGAATTTCCTTATTTAAGTTAGGGGATCCCTATTTCATTATTAGGGCGGTGAACTTTTGTGTTATATTGAAGGACTTTCAAATACAATATGTTGTAGTTGAGCCCGAGGTTTCCGGAATAAAAAGGTCGTCTAAATGTTAATCCAGGTTATAAACTATCTCTGAGCCAAAATTCATTAAAATTTGTTCTTTATTTTTCGGTGATATTGTAACAAAAATCCATCTTTACAAACTTTGGTATCTATTTAAAATAAATCTTTACTAACTTAGGTATTTATAATTTTAGTAAGACATTTAATAAATTACTGGGTTTTTAAACGACCGTGTATGATGTTTCTTTCTTAAAAACATTGAAACTAGCTTTAGCCCGCGGCTTTGCTCGGGTTAAATTCGGGGAAACACAGTTTTCCTTTCCTGATTTGCAGGTACCTGCTAACTGTAGTTTTTGCCCTTGCGCCTTATTTATTGTAAAAGCAAAGCTAAATTTTCCCTTTTCTTCCCTCTTTCGCCCTCATTACTCACTTTTAATAAAAAGTGAGCAGTGAGGGACCGTCTCCAGGGTTTCAACTATCTTTGCACCAAAATTCATCAAAATCGGTTAAGCCGTTTAGGCGTGAAGATGTAACAAACAAACTCACTTTTGCTTTTATAATATTAGTAAGGATAAATGCGATAAAATATCTTTACAACAAAATAAAATCTCACACTTCCATTTTTAGGTACAAGTACTATGTCACGCACCTTACATGATGATATTAGAGTCAAACGAATTTGGACTTCATGCAGTTGACCCCAAGAAGCATAATGCTAGATCGTGTGATCTCAGGAAGTCGGGGAACGCTGTGGCCTGCCCTTGACTTTGACCTTGAGGTACTTTCACGACGCGCACGTGTCAGAAAAATACCTTTACTTTTGAAATTGACGGCACGGTTGGCGCAGTGGTTGAGTGATCGAATACTGTGGTGCGTGTCGCCGGGTTCGATCCCCGCACCAAACAAATGTATGTATGACCTACAGGTAGCTGTTTCTGGTCTGGCTGTTTGTGTATGTGAGTCGCACAACTCGGGGCGGGACAAATTCCTAGTGTGGGCAAGGTTTTTTAAAAAAATAATATGTTTTAGCAGTGTTCACATTTAGGTGTGTATAAGTAGTGTCACACACTTGTTACGATCGACATGGTCCCGTGTGGCGAAATCGAATATTTTTAGATAGGAGCATGATTCTGACACACCCCCGCTCCGTCCAGAGCGGGCTAAGTTATTTGATGATTTCCCAACTATCATCAAAATCAGTTTTGCCACCTAGGCGTGAAGACGTAACAAACAAACGAACTCACTTTCGCTTTTATAATATTAGTAAGGATTCAGGATTATTCATAGCAATACTAAAGCCCTAAACTATCAGTCACTCCTCGACTGAACGTAAAAGGTAAGGAATACTTGTCAACACGGTCTAAAAAAACAACCCGAGGTAAAGGCCAAGCGTTCCAGCGCAGTATTTCCCAACCATGGACCATTTAGCAGCAGGTAGGGTAGGCTTAAATGGCGTAGACGTAGGGCTGCCAAATCGAATTCTGGTAATGGACAAAATATTGTAATTTGGAAGGACAGAGTTATTGGAGCGAATTATAATTTTATTACGGGGGTTTGTGGAAATGGGAAATTTCTTGGTGTTTTTTTTTTTTGTGTGGCTTTGGCAAATATGTTGGTAGCTGTTGGTTTCGGGTAAGCCGATTATGGGTTTGTAGGATAAGTTTAACAGTATTTAAATACGATTCTGGGTAAAGCCTGCCCTTTTGGAACAAACCAGAGCCCGCCTAGTATGAAGAAATGTTGTCATAGATTTTTCTGTTACCTACTGAGATATAAATATATTTTTCCAAAAAAAAAAGTTGTCCCACCCTAGGAATTTCATATTTGTTCCATGCGCGGATCGAACCCTCGGCACGCAGCGCGGCAGTCGATCGCTCGGCCACTGCGTTAGTGCCGCCTATGTACCACTGATTTAGTGGTACATAGGCGGACTTAATGACATAAGGCATTCTCTACCAGTCAGCTTTTGGGTAAAGTACATTATCATAGGGTACAAAAATAATATAAAAAAAAAATATAAAACTGTTTTCAAAAACTTATATACCTTACATATGAAAATCTATCTACATTAGGGAATTGAAAAATCCTCCTGGTCGTCCTCGTTTCCTGGTTGCTATCTCTGTACCAAAATTCATCAAAATCGCTTTAGCCATTAAAGCTTGAAGAGGTAACGAACAAACAAACTCACTTTCGCCTTTATAATAGTAAGGATTCTTGATGTTTTTTGTAATATATTCCGACGATTCCTAGTCCGGTCTATTGTGTTTTCCTTTGTAACTATTAGGAATTATCACCTTTAATCTATGCATCAATAACTCATCTCAGAATGAACTAGGCAGCAAGGTTAATAGCCCCATTACGGGCCCGGGTTTCCCTGCCATCATAAGACATTAAAACATAACATCGCGGCTGTAATTTTAGAAATATTATGGATGCCAATGTTTGTGAGGATGTATGAATGTTTGTTACTTTTTCACGTCAAAACGGCTGAACGGATCTTGATGAAATTTGGCACAGAGATTATGGTCTGGAATAACACATAGGATACTTGTTTTTCGATATGATGCGGGTAAAGCCAAGGGCCGCAAGCTAGTCTCTAATAAGTTAGGCAGAGGTGTGCCTGTAACCGGGGTTGTGGGTTGTTCGGAAGAGATACCGCCCTGGAACAAAATCGGCAAAATGAGGAACATGGGTGGGTTTTTTACGGGATGAAAGTTGTGTATGTACCGTCAAATTTGCACGCTTTACCTAAAATGCAAAACATGTATGTTCTAAAACTGTTTCCACCATCCTATATACCATGTTTTATGCAAATCAATGAATTTTAATTTTAGTCAGGCTGACACTCCCCCCACTCCGCCCAGAGCGGGGGAAGTTATTTGATGTCTCATCCGCAGAAAAAAGGTGTGTCTGTAATTTCTTTCACTTGTCGCAAGTTATTTTAAGGATATTAAAAACGCTGTAAAAACCACAACATTCTTGGTAACCCTAAAAAACGTATCCCATTAAGTGGAATGAACGAGTTTTATATATGCAAGCACCTTGAGGTGAGCAATCAATATTAAAGGGACCTTTTGAGCAGTGTGTCGGCACGGAATTGTGTTTAGGAGAATTGAACTTGTGAAAAATGGTCTTTAACTTCGAGCTACCTGCTGAAATGTACTTAATGCTATTAATCTTGATAAAATACAGCACGAATATAGGTTTTTTTAGGGTCCACCCTTTATAGCAGAACTTTTTATGTCATAATTTTATTTTGCATAACAACGGATGGCATAAACTTCACTTCGCAGAAAATAGTTTAGCAGACACTCATTTATCATACATTCTAAACTCATAATTTTGTAAGTCAGAATCATCTCTAGGCATAAACTTCATATGCATAATATTTAAAAAGTAGAAACATTATATCGCAGAAAGTTCACAGTCAGAATAGTCTTTTGGCATAATATATTTTATATCGATGATCATTAAACGGCAGAATTGTCATATCGTAGAAAGTTTATAGTTAAGGTCATCTTAGTCATTATAAGTTGTCATTTATTTTGTTTTTTTTTTTTAATAATGTCATTTATTTTAGTTATTGTTTAATTGAATTTGAGATTATGTCATTGAATTCAAGAACTAATTAGGTATCCTAATCTAAATAGTTCAGTTCCGGGTAACCTACTTTAAACAATCTCTTTTTTCTATTAACGCAAGTCGTTTCTGCGAATCGTAATTATACTAAATGTAATTCTGCCATCTTAAAAGTATGCCATTGTTAATTCGAAGTTTTAAACATTATGCCAAATGATAATTATACCAAATAATTTTTATGCTTTTAAAATGTTCGTTTAAAGAAAATTATGCTAAGTGTGTTATGCCAAATAAATTTCGGAGCATCAAGATTCTGCCAGATAGAGGGAACCCGTTTTTTTAACGTTATCCTATTATAATAGGTAGGTATGTGTTTTAAGGCTGCCTTTTTTTTGGGGTGGGAATTCATGAAAGAACTGTGTCAGACTTGTACTGACTAAAACCCACTCATGTTCCTTCTATTGCCTTTTACGTTCCGGGGCCGCGGTATCTCTTTCGAACAACCCGCAACCTCGGCAGGCGGAGGCTCTGGCAAGCCCCTCTGCTTTGCTGACATCTCTTTGAGGCGCGCGTGGAACACTAACGCGCTGTCAACACGAAGGCCTCAGTTTAAGAAGGCTTTTACCTGCAAAGGGGTTCGTACAGAATAATTTCACTTTAATGTAACTAACTCTTAAAAAATAAACTACTAAAAACTTTTTTTGATACCAAAAATTAATTACCTTTGAAAAGTAGCTTTTTTGTAAGAAATAAAAGGCTTTTTCATATAATTAAATTGTTTCGGGGTCAAAGAGTGTGTGTTATTGAAACTGTAACTTTTTTTTCTAATTAGGGCGCAACACTGTGTCATTGAAAAAAAAATATTTTAAGTTCAGCCGTTATTTTTGTTGCGGATGGGTAATCAATAAATAACTTCTCCCGCTCTGGATGGCGTGGGGGGGAGTGTCAGACTTTTACTGACCTATCCATGTTCCTTCTTTTGCCCTTTATGACCCATATGGTATCTCTTTCGAACAACCCGCAACCCCGGCAGTTCAATCGTCTTAAAACCACTTTAACGCCTTTTATTTATAATAGGGATATATCTATACTTACTAATATTATAAAGCTGAAGAGTTTGTTTGTTTTTTTGTTTGTTTGAACGCGCTAATCTCAGGGACTACTGGTTGGAATTGGAAAATTCTTTTAGTGTTGGATAGTCCATTTCTTGAGGAAGGCTATAGGCTATATAACATCACGCTACGACCAACAGGTGCTGAGCAGCGTGGGTGAAACCGCGTGGTACAGCTAGTATGTGTGTGTCAAAGTTCCGTTTTTAATTTATATTGACTTGTGGTCGGTTTGTAGATGGGTAACCATTCCTAACATACCAAGAGGTGCCAAGCATATTGCCATCAGTCAACTTTTGACAGTCATAAATATATCACCCTTAAGCCTGTGGCTTTATTTAGGTTATACTATAATTTTATGTTTTATCGTATATTCATGTTGTGTGCTAGCTGAATTGTGTAAATATTTTAATGGATTCTTTATTTTACATGTTTTCTTTGAAACAACTACCCATAGGCCATACAAATATTTTTCCATGCGGGGATCGAACCCGCAGAACATTATATAGACCATAGCAATAACCAAAAAACACTGAACCCCGGCTTAATTTCCACAAAATAAACTCAACGACCCATATTTAATACGCAAACAAATAAACTCCTATACCAATCTAAACTGCCTTTAAATTGAAACAAACAATAACTTAATAAGATACATAACGCCAATTGAATTTCGTTACGATTACAGAAAACAATATTACTTGATTTCCATATAATAATATAAACAAGGTTCATAATGGCTTGTTTGTCGTGACCTGAAGCTATTAGAGGGTCGAACTTCCCTTATAGCACAACCTACCTACTTACGACGCGTTAATGAGTTTTACCTAATGTAAAAGGTACATTTTTGATGATGGCAAAAGGGAGGGAATTGTATTCTAGGTAATCATTTAGCGGTTCAGAATTGTGTGAAAGAGTTCCCACAAAGAAACATAATCTACTTGTATCATGCAACCATTATCGCGTATAGTGTTGTATCATGAAGCAGTTATGGAGGAGGTGGCCAGGGGGAGAAGGATAGAGAGCTTAAGGGAGAGAACCTCAAACCAACCCAGCCGCCGCGGGTGACGCTCCGGGCGTCGGGCGCCGCGAAACGACTCCCGGCCACCGTAGATACGGGTCTGTGGACGGTGAGCATTGGGTAGCTCACCGTCCGTCCGTTCCATGTTCCACTGTTCCATTCGCGTCTCAATGAGATATCAGCAAAGCAGAGAGGCCTGCCAGTGGGTTGTTCGGAAGAGATACCGCGGCCCCGGATCATAAAGGGCAAAAGAAGGAACATGGGTGGTTTAAGTCAATACAAGTCTGACACTCCCCCTGCTCATCTGAAAAATCAAGGTTGGCTCATCAAGCATCACTGTTTCTATGCTACTATCCTGTTCTGACGTCCAGAAGGGTTACTATGACGTCTTAAAGCAGAACTTTTCCACCGAGGGAAAGAGACACAGCTATACAGGGTGTCTAGCACCATCTCTTTCTCACACAAGAATGAGAACTGCTATAAGATGTTATGGTTACTCTTCAGGTCGACAAGAATCTGGGATATTTGTGGTACGTAGGCTAGGACGTAGGGTTACCCGACTTTTGTCGGACCTATTCAAAGTCGTCTTGTCTGTTCGAAATTTGGTTTCTATTCACCTCAAACCCATTGTCCTTATACTTTGTAATAGTGTGTGTATAAAAACAATACACCCCATATTAGCAATTTATTCAAGCGGAAGTTATGAAAGGCGGTTAATAGCGTAACGGTGTTGATGTAGTGTTCGCGAGCGTGCCAACGGGCAATAACATGTATGACGATATTTGGATTTTTAACTGTATGTGAAAATTATAGCTTTTAAAAAAAAAAAAAAAACGTAGCCCCACACTAGGAATTTCTCCTTGTAACGTGGGATACAAACAGCCAAACCCGGAACAACTATCTCTTGGCCATACAAATATTTATTCCGTGCGAGGATCGATAGGTCACCCATCCACGGCCCAACCTAAGTCATTAGAGACGACACGGTTGGTGCAGTGGCTGACCGAACGACTGCCGCGCTGAGTGTCGCGAGTTCGATCCGCGCACGGAACAAATATTGGTATGGCCTACAGATAGTTGTTCCGGGTCTGGCTGTTTGTGTATGTGAGTTAAAATGTTTGTAAACGCACCATACAGGAGAAAATCCTAGTAAGGGGAAACGTTTAAAAAAAAAATGGCGTCGACCTACTTTTTACTAGTTACTCACCCACCATACAGGAGAAATTCCTAGTGTGGGACAACGTTTAAAAAAATTGGCGTCGACCTACTTTTTACTAGTTACTCACCCACCATACAGGAGAAAGTGCTAGTAAGGGGAAACGTTTAAAAAAAAATTGGCCTCGACCTACTTTTTACTAGTTACTCACCCACCATACAGGAGAAATTCCAAGTGAGGGACAACGTTTAAAAAAAAATTGGCCTCGACCTACTTTTTACTAGTTACTCACCCACCATACAGGAGAAATTCCAAGTGAGGGACAACGTTTAAAAAAAAATTGGCCTCGACCTACTTTTTACTAGTTACTCACCCACCATACAGGAGAAATTCCAAGTGAGGGACAACGTTTAAAAAAAAAATTGGCCTCGACCTACTTTTTGCCAGTTACATTTTAGACCCTATAAACAATAACGTTACCTAACCTTGAACATCGTTAAAGCTATACACAACTTCTGTAAGCCTGACATTCAAACAAGTTTGCAAACGAACCTAGAAACATTATCATACAATATTATTACTTTAAACAATAACTGTTTCAATTCCCAACAATTTATTGAATCGAGAAGACAAAGGCTTTTGCTACAAAAGCGTTGCGTGTGAAGAAAAACCAACTATAAATTAACATTTAATCATTTTCCTTTAGCATAAACAAAACTATTTTCCTAACAAATAACTGTTGTTCTTGTATTCAAAAGTAGGTAATCGTTTTCGTAGGGACCACGCTATCCACATAAAATAGATTAGGTTTTTTTTTTCTATTTGTAATCATGGTGTAATTTCTTTATTATTGTGGGACATTTTGTGGGATTGGACATTGGGTTTTATTTAAGTGTATTTTGTTCATGTAATTGGGTGAATTAACAGCTGAAAACTTAAACTAAGTTAGTTAGGTTTTAGGGTTCTTGACAGACGTACAAAAGTATGTTAAGTTTAAAAAAAAAAACCATGGAGTTACTTGCCCATTCTTATCCATAGAAATCATCGCTTTCGAATGCGCAACTACAGTACTTTCACAAGTTATTATGCCCTGTGATCGGGACTGTAGCTTCATTTTGTTTCTTGAAATTTGAAAAGTGCCTGTAATGATTTAAGTGAAATTGATGCTTTGAGTTTGAGTTTGAGAGAAATGGACAAAAACGTGATCCAATAAGGGTTTCTGTTTTTCCTTTTGAGATACGGAACCCTAAAACCTTTTTCAATGAATAAACAATCAGTTTGAAAATATGACCGAAATAAAAAGATAATTGCCTGAAAATTGTGTTATTATTATTTTTGTATCGTAATAATTGCCTACTATTAAACTGAATATCTACTCACTGCCCGAAATAATATTTTGAAATACTGAAACTAGTATTTATTAACCTGAACGCGTGTTTTGATTGAAACAGAAAATGATTTCGTGATTCATAAAATACTTCTTTTTTTCGGATGAGAAATCATCAAATAACTGTGTTAAAGTGATAAAGTTTTAGACTTTTACTGACTTAAACGCATCCATGTTTCTTCTTTTGCCCTTTGTGGGGTCACTGTATCTCTTTCGAGTAACCCGCAACCCCAGTAGGACGGCCCCTGGTAGGTCACTCTGATCTTGAAATACTTTCTATCGTAAGTCTATGGGTTATAGAATATTTGCTTTTGAAGTCGTAAATTGTGTCCCCTTTTTAAATTTCTAAACTAAAAGGAGGAAAATTCCGAAAAAAAAGTACCCAAGTTTTTTTTTTTTAAATAGAATTTGATATTCTATTGCTAATTTTATTAGTAATTTCTAATGTTACTTTTGTGTTCTTTTGCCTTAATGTGAATGTCAAGTCTTTTATCTGTACACAAAATATATAAATAAATATTTATTTTTAAGATATAATAGGATTTTGTTATGAAACTGCAGCAGTAACTTTGTTTTTCATTAACATACTATGAACAGTACGTTAAGGTTCAATATTGTTTGTAAATAATTTAAACGTTTGATGACACTCGCTTTGATGATTTATTTTGCACTGAGTAAAGTTTTTGATCACATTTAACATAGTTATCGGACATACCGCCCACCAAAAACAACAATTTTTAAGTAAATTATAACAATATTCATGCTATGGACTGTAATCTAAAACTCAAAAAAAATATAATTTGGTTTTGCTGGTAAGTGCTGATTGACATATAAATAAGTGTTATTTTTATTGTTTGGTGCTACAGAACCGTTTTTGCGTGATTGTTTAATCGCTTTTTCTTTGTTTTGTTTGTAAATCCATTTATACTAATACTAGATTATGGCTTCGCTTGCGTGGGGTCCGATAATAATTGTCCTACTGGTTCGCACTAGGTACTGAGATTGAAGTATCTTATTTGTTATGTGTACAAAATATTATACAGCTATTTGCGATGTAGCCAAGGACCCGCTAAATACAGGGTTAGGCTTTATATTGAAACACAAAAATCCTTACAAATATTATATGAATTTTAGTACAGAGATAGTTGGGACTCCGGAGACGGACATAGGCTAACTTAAAAAAAAAACAAAATGGGAAATAAGGGAGAAAGAAGGAAGAAAAGTTAAAACTTAGCATAGCTATTACAATAAATAAGGCGCAAGGGCAAAAACTACAGTAGCATGTACCTGTAAAGCAGGAAAGGGGAACTGTGTTAGCCCGAATTTAACGCGAGCGAAGCCGCGGGCAAAAGTAAGTTAAAATATAAATACACTACAATTTACACTACAAAGAGATAACGATAATCCATAATTTTCTACACGTGTTGACTTGTAATTGGCTTTCTGTTTCTATGATTTCTTTTTTTTATGTTATGTTTTTATATAGCTGTAAGTCTTCCATAGTATATTAAATAAATAAATAAATAAATAAATAAATAATCGAACATTTCATCAAAGACTAATGAAGCAATAAAATTCACATTTCAATTTTCATACATAACATGATTTATAACATGAAATAGATCTTTGAAAAACCTCGAAGCTTTCATGAAACGTGTATGTAACACCTCATTTGTCAAAAAGCGGGCGTAAGGCACAGGTCATACCGACGGCGATTTGCGAGAAGCGAGTAGAGCTAGCAAAGACGAACATGCTGGCAATCAAATATTAATTTATTTGTAGCAGGGTGGATAAGCTTACAAAATAACAACGTCAACGAGTGCGTAGATTGTTTTATTTTTAAAATTAATGTTTGACAAACATTCAAACTCACATACATAAACAGCCAGACCTGGAATAACTACTGTATATTTTTTCCGATATATAAAACCTGCAGTGTCATAAATTTTTGGGTTCTTCATGTTACTTGACCAAGACTACGGCTGTTTTTTGACAAAATAATGGATGACAATCATTAATCTCAAGATAGAAGAATAGTAGAAAGTAGGATTTTGTTGCTTGGTTAGTTAGTTATGGGTGAAACGAAAAAAAATGTGATAAAAACATCTTTTACTACACGGTGTTGCGGTCTTAATACCCTGGACCTATATCTATTGCACGTTAAGTAGTCGATAGCTGGTCGTATTCTCGCTTGCGGTGTGACAGCAACCTTACGAGAAAGTAATAATGTATCAAATGTATTGAATAAGCGGTATACAACCTGTCAGCCATTTTGAATAACGATTTTTTCCCTTTTATTTGACTGAACAACGTATTAGCTATGGATTTGTGCCAGTGTTGTGAAATTGACTATAAATTAAGGTTATATAATAAAAAGTACCAAATAGTATCAAATAGTCGATAAAATACTTTATTATTATACCTTCACGCTTGTATTCTCCCCAGGGTTAGACAGAGATCTACTATGGACGCCATTTTCAAACTTCTCTTCATTCCTTATGTTCCTTTGCTTCATTCATTCTTGTACTCCACTCATACACCTCAAATCTTTCAAATCAAAACTCATTTATTCAAATCAGGCTGATAATCAGCACTTTTTGAATGTAACAATAAAAGAGACAGTTCCACAAAAACGCCCTGCCCTTCGCCACTTCCTAGTGTTTTAGCTGGGAAGAAGAAGTGGCAGAACAAACTCCCCAGCAACGCACCTGTATGTCAGGTTAGAAGAACCAGATTTTATACAAATTCGTTTATCACAAGGTAGAAATAATTCATTCACTGTCACATGTCAGCTAGCAAACACCAATTATGTATATAAAAATATACCCAAGCATAAATAAATCCTCCAGTCTACCGGTTGTGCCCGCTTAAACGTGCAGTCAATCAGAACATTCGTTTGCAATCGTTTCAAAGCATTTCTTTAAATTATAACATTAAAGGCAATCATGGAAAACTCAATCATGTCAGGGCTTGACTTTTTAGGTAGCTTTATTGTCGCACTGCTGGTCTAAAGCCTCTCCCCATTCCTTTATCTTCTCTCAACGGTATGCCAATTGGCCATCTAAAGCAGCATCCACCTTGGGTTGTGGGTTGTTGCGGCCCCGAAACGTGAAGGGCAATAGAAGGAACATGGGTAGGTTTTAGTCAGTACAAGTCTGACACTTACCCCCGCTCCGCCCAGAGGGAAGTTATTTGATGATTTCCCTCCCCAAAAAAAAGGCATCCACCTTTCCTCGGTCTGCCACTATTGCGTCCCCCTGTCCCATGACTCCAGTATAACAATATTTAGACAGATCTGACAAACTTGGCCTACCTGGATTGACTCTGAAAAGTTTTTTTTTCACACGTTTTGACGGGCCTGTTGGTCCAGTGGTTAGTGGCCCTGACTGCTGAGCCGGAGGTCGTGGGTTCGATTCCCACCCAGGACAAACTTTGTGTGATGAACATGATTGTTTGTTCTGTGTCTGGGTGTGATTTATCTTAATATGTATGTATTTATAAATTATATAAGTATGTATATCAGTTGTCTGGTTACCATAACACAAGCTCTGCTTAGCTTGGGATCGGATTGCCGTGTGTGAGTTGTCCCAAGATATTTATTGTTTTATATTTATTTACGTTGCCCCACACCAGGAATTCTTCCGTATCGTGGGTGCGTTTACAAACATTTAAACTCACATACACAAACAGCCAGACCCAAAACTACTGTTGGTAGGCCACTTATATTTGTTCCTTGCGGGAATCGAACCTGCGACACGCAGCGCAGCAGTCGATTGCTCAGCCACTGCGTCAACCGTGTCGTTAAACCAATCGTCAGTATGTCAATACTGTTTAAATAAAAAAAAGTCGCGTCTAAAACAGTTTTCACTTGTCCAGGCCATGTTTAATTGCTGTCACTAAATAAGTAATCATTGTTTTTAATTAATAACCACATTATAAAGTTTAGTTAACATACCGTTAATGAGTATCATGATCGAAAACTTTATAATTATAACTAATTATTTTGTGTCTTTATAATATAGTCATTAAGGCATAAGTAATATAATTGTTGTTAATAGGGTGGCACTGCCATTATAACAGTTAAACGTAATCAGTACATCGTTCTAAACCAACATATACAGTTATTATTTTTAGGGTTCTGTACCGTAAAAGAAAAAAACGAATCCCTAATCGGATCATTATATTAGACGAGCCTGTTGGTCTAGTGGTTAGTGGCCCTGACTGCTGAGCCGGAGGTCGTGGGTTCGATTCCCACCCAGGACAAACTTTGTGTGATGAGCATGATTGTTTGTTCTGTATCTAGGTGTGATTTATCTATAATATGTATGTATTTATAAATTATATAAGTATGTATATAATTTGTCTGGTTACCGTAACACAAGCTCTGCTTAGTTTGGGATCAGATCGCCGTGTGTGAGTTGTCCCAACATATTTATTATTAAATATTGTCTGTCTGTCCGTCAAAACCCTTTAATTCGAGAACGTGTGCAAGAATTAAATTAAAACCATATACTCAACTCTATAGTCCCTTTGTGATGTGAAAAAAACAAACCTCTAAGTCAAGAGGTATGTCTGTTTATGTCGCAAATTTGTACGGAACCCTCGGTAAGCGAGTCTGACTCGCTCTTAGACGGTTTTTGAAATTACCGATGAAAACATTTTGATTCAGAATTATGAAACTAGCTTCTTTGAGTGCGATTAAAAAAACGGTCTCAACTATCTCTATACCAAAATTCACCAAATTCGGTTTAGACATTTAGGCGTGAAAAAGTGACAAACAAACAAACAAGTTTGTTTGTCAGTTTGTCAAACTCACTTTCGCTTTTATAATATTAGAAAGGATTCAGCAATATGGTACCAAGGGTGACCGTCTAAGTATAGGTACGCAGAATTACCCTATGTTATATGTTCTGGCTAAATTGCGGACGTCTATTAAATCAACCACACGTGGTATATTCTAAAATCGGTTTGTACAGGTAAGAAAAGACTAAAAGGTTTTATTCGGTTCATACAACTCGACGCCATGTCGGAAATTTCGCTATTATTTCATAGACATTAAGGTCGATCTGACCGGATCAAGACGATTCCATATTTAAATATCTTTACTAGTATTTTTACCTCGCGATGAAACTCACAACACATCACAATAAAACAACTACCACAGCAGAGACATTCTCAAAAAACGCATAAATAATAAATGAAATAGCTCTTTCAGATCTCAATACATTATTATTTAATGTTACATGTCAAGCGCAAATATCCTTTAAAAGGGTACTTTTGGCTCCATAAGAACAGTGTTGGGACAAGATATGGGTCCCTTAGGGTATCGATTGTCGAGCTGTCGACCTTCGTCGGTTGCCGAGTGGAGCGACCAACATTTTGTGAGGTTTTTTAGCGTGTTTCTTACAAAGATTAAAGGTTTTTTTTAATATAATAATAATGACTCAAATTGATACAAGAACTGGGTCGGGCTCATACCTGTACTACGGCACTTCCGATTCCACAAGGTTGTATTTGAGAGCAAGTTGCTGATGGATAATCCTGGCTACAAGGTTTTGTCTCAAGTACTCTCCGTTAGCTAGACGAGAACAACCGGAGATAATGTGTCGAATTGATTCACCCGGAAGGTGGCATGCCTGACATATGTCAACGGACGAAATGAGTCAGAGGAAATTTAAAAGAGATACAAGTGCCTGAAAGTTTTGTGGTAAATATTTCTAGTTCATTTGCTTTGGTCCTAATAGAATACGACCGCTGTGGCCGCCATGTTGCAGCACCATGCTGAGATAAGCCTTATTGGATATTTTAATATATAAAATTCTCGTGTCATAATGTTCGTTCACATGATGTTAGTTCCCATACCCCTCTATAACGGTTCGACCGATTCTTATGATTTTTTTATGCATATTCAGTGAGTCTGAGAATCGGCTACTATCTATCTTTCAAACCTCAAACTGAGTGGTAGTCTGAATAGCGGGTGAAACCGCTGGGCACAGCTAGTTACTGTATAAAATCTGGCACTTTTAAATTGGGTTGATGTCCATCAAACCTACCAGGCAGTTGTGTTGGTGGGGAGTTTGTTCCACCACTCCTTCTTCCCAGCTAAAACGTGGAAGTGGCGAAGGGTGGGCGATTTGGGGAACTGCCTGTAAGGACATTCAAAGATTGCTGATCAAAAGCCTAGTTTGAATAAATGACTTGATTTTATAAATAAATAAATAAATAAATATCTTGAGACAACTCACACACGGCTATCTGATCCCAAGCTAAGCAGAGCTTGTGTTATGGTAACCAGGCAACTGATATACATACTTATATAATTTATAAATACATACATATTATAGATAAATCACACCCAAACACAGAACAAACAATCATGCTCATCACACAAAGTTTGTCCTGGGTGGGAATCGAACCCACGACCTCCGGCTCAGCAGTCAGGGCCACTAACCTCTAGACCAACAGGCCCGTCAACAATTTAGATTTTTGACCGCATACAAAACCAATTTAGTTGTATTTTTTTTAATATTGTTTTTTGGTTTATGTTGTTCTTTTTTTTTAAATAAATTTTCTTTAATTGCTTTGTTCTGTGCAAGTCTAATAAACCAAAAAAAAAGAAAAGTAAAAAAAAAGCAAAAGTATTTTTAGCCATTTTTTTCAATATAGAAAACGAGAGAAACATTAATGTCCCTACAGACGCTAACTTCTCTAAATTTAAAATTACTTCCAACGGCAAATAAATAACCCTCTCACAACGAAGAAATTGCGCAGAATACAATAACAGTAACAGAAAGTCTTTCGCTCTGAACAATTTTCTACCTCTCTCAATTTAATATAATAGGTCTATTGGACTTCAACGTTCCGGAATGTGAACTTGATCCAATAATAGATCTATTGTTTTAAAAGTGTCTGTTCAATTAAAGGAATCACTTCCCATAGGACTTTTCCGTTAATTGGTGGTATGATAAAATTAATAGCTAAACCTATTGTGTTTGTCTATGGGTTCTGTGAGAAATGGTGGTTTAAAGTCAAATGATTTTCGATTTGAAGTGAAATGTTCTTTGAATGCTAATGCTTGAGTTTTGTTCTTGATTTATTTAAGTAAGCTATGTTTTTGGAAGTTATTTTTTTTGTCATATTTTATATAAAACTAGCTTTTGCCCGCGGCTTCGCTCGCGTTAAATTCGGTAGCACCTTATTGATTTGTAATAGCAACGCTAAGTTTTCCCTTTTCTTCCCTCGTTCTCCCTCATATCCCACTTTTTTAAAATTATTATTAAAATTAGCCTATGTCTGTCTCCTGGTTCCCAACTATCTCTGTACCAAAATTCATCAAAATCGGTTTAGCCATTACAGCGTGAAAAGGTAACAAACAAACAAACA
Source organism: Ochropleura leucogaster (assembly GCA_958449745.1). Classification (NCBI taxonomy): domain Eukaryota; kingdom Metazoa; phylum Arthropoda; class Insecta; order Lepidoptera; family Noctuidae; genus Ochropleura; species Ochropleura leucogaster. The sequence goes on along the minus strand of OY288215.1, from coordinate 16,645,022 downwards.
AACTCACTTTCGCTTTTATAATATTAGTAAGGAAGTAAGGATTCAAATTAAAAACGATGATTTTCCTCGTTTCTCCGTGATTAATTGATAAGAATCTGACCAAACAACCTACGAAGTATATTCAATTAAAGAAAAACGGTACAGTTGGTGCAGTGGCTGGCCGATTGACTGTTGCACTGCGTATCGCGGGTTCGATCCCCTGGCTGAGCGATTGACGGAAGCATATTTTAACCATGTATTTTGTACTAGCTTTTGCCCGCGGCTTCGCTTGCGTTAAATTCGGGGTAACACAGTTCCTCTTGCGCCTTATTATAATAGCAACGCTAAGTTCCCAACTATCTCTGTACCAAAATTCATCAAAATCGGTTTAGCCATTAAAGCGTGAAGAGGTAACAAACAAACTCACTTTCGCTATTATAATATTAGTAAGGATGACCTACACTTAGTTGTTTCGGGTCGGTCTTTTTGTATAAGGTGAATTTAAATGTTTGTGACCGGACTCACGGTACAAGAAGAATTTCTAGTGTAGGGCAAAAAAAAAAATATCGTAAAACTTAAAAACATAGGCAGGTTGTGTCTTTACCTTTGCCATACCCCTGAGGGGATAACTAATATTTATAATAATTCGTTCTCGTATCTCTTTTGAAGCTTGTGTACTTGAACTGTAAAAGCAATACGACTCAGCGGGTTTTCAATCTACTGTGTGATTTTAGCTTCAGAAATTACAGGGCTGGACTCAGACCGTTGTTTGTTATTTTAACACGAACTATCTCGCTTTTAATCCTAGATGTAAGGCAAAGGGGTACTATAAGTACACCCAAATTTAACCAGTTCTTTTTTTAAGTTCTATGTGAATGGGCAAGCTTGTTGCCATCAATAGATAGATGGACAGATTTTTTTTTATTATGTACACCATAAAAATAATGGCTTAATTGCCAAGAGCCTCGGCCAATACCTGAGGAGGCTCTCGTTAGGCAGCTGGATTGCACACGGCTCGTATTGTTAGGAGGTTCCTTTCTCTGGAGCCTTGACCGCCGGTAGCTTGGACCCTGTTCCCGATACCGGTGGGCTACTATTTTTATATTTTTAAATGTTTTTTTTTATGATTTTAAGAAATATTTAAAAATGTAATTATATGTGAAAAATAAATAAATGTACAAAAATAACATTGAACAACTTATAAATAGGGTGACACAATGGGCGGTCTTACCGCTAAAAGCGATATTTCAAGACAACCTTAAAATCAATCGTCAATCTGACACACATGATCAGTTACTGTGAACTTCATGATAGAACCTTTTAGCACTATTGAAATTTGCCCCATTTTTTGTGTAGATTTATTGATAAAGGTCACACAGCTATTTGACGGCACGGTTGGCGCAATGGCTGAGCGATCGACTACTGCGCTGCGTGTCGCGGGTTCGATAAAAAAGTTCGAACAAATATTTGTATGACCCATAGGTAGTTATTTCGGGTCTGGCTGTTTGTGTATGTGAGTTTAAATGTTTGTAAACACTCACGATACAGGAGAAATTCCTAGTGAAGGGCAATTTTTTTTTTATCAATTTAACGAATAATTTATTTTAAAAGTTTTACAGAGAATTTACACAGTATTATTACTAGTATTTCAATAATAATGCGTGTAAGTACAACTGAAGTCTTTATATTTATCGATTTTATGTAATGATTGATAATTTGAAATCACTGTGTTAGACAGTGACATGTTTTAAAAAAAAATGTTTGTATTGCTACACTATATGTAAGCAATTAACTTTGAAATAAGATATTTCTAATCCATACTTATAAATTAGCAACACGTTGTGTATACGAAATCACACACACACACACACAGAGCTCACAAAATAACAAAAAAAATAACATTGATCATACAAAGCATCACAAACATTTATAAATACATCTGGAACAAAAATAGTATGACCTTTTTTGAATTTGAAATCCTTACCAATATTATAAAAGCGAAAGTGAGTTTGTTTGTTACGTAACCGATTTTGATGATTTTTGGTACCTATATAGTTGTCCAGGAGACGAACACAGGCAATTTATTTAAAAAAAGAGTGTGAAACGAGGAAAGAAGAGGGCAGAAAAGGGAAAACTTAGGTTTGCTATTACAATAAATAAGGCGCTAGGGCAAAAACTACAAGTAGTAGGTACCTGCAAATAACGATAAGGATCTCAGAACGTGCGCCTTCACGTATGCATTTTTAGGAGAATGATGTATTCTGCAGATTTGATCATTACATTAGTAATTATAGACCGTAGTATTATATTAGTAAGGATAGACTGAAAATTATAGGGCGCAAGTCTCTAACGCTTGCCTAGGTTGGTCTGTGGATGGGTGACCACCCATTACATACCGAGTTGCCTCGGAAAGCACGTTAAGCCGTTGGTTCCGGCTGTCATTTGTAGATCTTTGACAGTCGTTACAAGTAGTCAGTGTTCCGAAAGTCTGACAACCAGTCTTACCAAGGGGTATCGTATTACCCAGTATTAACTGGGTTGTGAAGGTCAGATAGGCAGTCGCTCCATGTAAAATACTGATATTCAGCTGCATCCGGTTAGACTGGAAGCCGACCTCAACATAGTTGGGGAAAAGGCTAGGCAGATGATGACTTTAATAACATAAGACTTCCAAAATCGGTCACTTTGTTGGTTTCGTTGACTTTTTCGTCACCGACTTCCAGAAGTGAAGTAATATTTTATTTTGGAAGTCGATTTTATTTTTTACAACAATGATTATTATTTCAGCATTTTTGGTTATGGTATAATGATATATGACATAATTTTTTTAAGTATTCATTTTCCATTGTTACTAAAAGATTAGCAGATCATCCATTAGACATAGAGAACTAAATAAATGTATATTATACACTAGATTAACCTAAGCAATATAAATCAAACTTTAATGCGACCACTAGAAAGTATACACCCTACAAAACAAAAAAATAAAAATAAAATCAGTTTAAACGTCTTTGAGTAATCGGTGAACATATATAAAAAAAAGCTTGCGACGAATTGAGAACCTCCTCCTCTTTTAAAGTCGGTTAAAATTGTAATTATTTCACAAAATTGCGACCCCGATTCGTTTCCCGGGAGTAAATAGTGATTACACAGCGCAAAGCTGGCTAAATCGCGGTACGCTGCTCCCGGGCTACTAATCAAAAGCCTGTGAAATTACATGCTAAAATTATTTCCCCTTTCAAATACTGCAGTTTGTAAATAACTAGCTTTAGTTAACTTCACTTGGCAGTTAGAGGTGGCTAACTAGCTAGCACCCGTGGCTTCACCCACGTGATATCGAAAAAAATCTTATGTGATATTGCAGAGTATAATCTATCTCTGTGCCAAATCTCATCAAGATCCGTTCAGGAGTTTCGACGTGAAAGAGTAACAAACATCAATAGATCCACCCTTACAAACGTTCACATTTATAATACTATTAGTATTATATACTCGTAATTTTCAATATTTTCGTTGAAGACCGAAAACCAGAGAGAAACCAAGAAACAGGCATGTTTCGGTTTCATCATGATCCGTTCAGCCGTTTTCACGTAAAAGAGTAACAAAACGTCCATACATCCATCCATCCATCCTCACAAACATTCGCATTTATAATAATAGTAGGATAACCAAACACGCGACTGCTGAGTGCAGAGTCCTGGGTACGATCCCCGGATCGGACAAAAAGTGTTTTTGGGTTTTTCCATTAGGAATTTCACAGTAACAGTCCGGAGTTTGGAAGTTGGCGGTAATATCCATGCCTCGAAAAGTACGTTAAGCCGTTGGTAATGCTCCTGATCTCTCTCCAGTCGTGTCAGATTGCCGTCCCATCAGACTATGAGAGTGAGGGAATAGGAAGTGCACCTGTGCCTGCATACACACGCCTGCACTATAATATCTAATATAGTGCATGCAGTGCAATTTGACGGGCCTGTTGGTCTAGTGGTTAGTGGCCTTGACTGCTGAGCCGGAGGTCGTGGGTTCGATTCCCACCCAGGACAAACTTTGTGTGATGAGCATGATTGTTTGTTTTGTGTCTGGGTGTGATTTATCTATAATATGTATGTATTTATAAATGGATGGTATTTAAACGTACTTCAATTTATTCCCATTTCGTTTACCTAATTTTGCCTGTGTTGCACCAAATTTACTGAATGAGCACCAAAATATGTTAATTAAAATATGTCATAACGAGCATCAGGAAAAAGACAGCACTACAATAAAAAAGTGTTATATCTTTATCCATTTTCTATTAATGCAAGTCGTTACTGGCACTCGCCGGCCGCTGCCGCGGCACCGCTCGCTCGGCTCGTGCGTAGGGGGTCGCAGTTTTAACCTAACCTAACCTACGCATTTTTTTTGCATTCAGGAAAGAATATTTGGTGCACGATCAGTATTTTTGGTGAACACAATTTTTTTTTCCTTTATAAATTATATAAGTATGTATATCAGTTGTCTGGTTACCATAACACAAGCTCTGCTTAGCTTGGGATCAGCCGTGTGTGAGTTGTCCCAAGATATTTATTTATTATATCTCCCGCACTGATGACTTATCTCCTCTGAGATTGGCCACCATGGCCGAAATCGGTCGGAAGGAGAGCGATGTGTGCATGTATGATAAATTTCATTGGAATAAGTTAAGCTATTTAGGCATGAAAAGGTATCGTACCACCTGCTAGCTGCAACTGATTTGACTGGAAACCGACCACATATGTGGTTGGGAAAAGGCTAGGTAGATTTTTTTCGTTCCCCCACACTAGGAATTTCTCCTGTATAATGAGTGCGTATACAAACATTTAAACTCACTTACACTCACGTAGGCCATACAAGTATGTGGCGGGGATCGAACCTCGACACGCAGCGCTGCAATCAATCACTCAACCACTGTGCCAACCGTATCGTCGATGATGATGAAGATATAATCATTAATATGGACTGAATTTACGTGTGTTTGTTATCAAGGCCCATATAAAACTAAGCTAAACTAACTTAAGTAGTCAAATTAATTTCCATTCGGATCACGTTCAAAGGGCGTTTGATTTTAAAAAGGTCGTTCTTGGGGTTCCGTACTTCGAAAGGAAAAAACGGAACCCTTATAGGATTTTGACAGACAGATGGACAAAACATTCACCTTTGACTGGCGAGCAGTTTGGCTCTGGTGCAACTCAGCTCCTCTCCCATATAACACAGAGATAGCTTAGTAACCTTCGGACTGTTAAAACATAGGTCCCGAGTACAACCAGTCTTACCAAGGCATAAGCCACCATTCATCTGCCTAGCCTTTTCCCAACTATGTTGGCTGCAGCTGAATATCAGTATTTTAAATGGAGCGACTGCCTATCTGACCTCCACAACCCAGTTAGTACAGGGTAATATGATACCCCTTGGTAAGACTGGTTGTCAGACTTTCGGAACACTGACTACCTGTAACAACTGTCAAAGATCTACAAATGATAACCGGGACCAACGGCTTAACGTGCTTTCCGAGTCACGGAGGAAACTCGGTGTGTCACGGGTGGTCACCCATCCACAGACGAACCTAGGCAAGGGCAGCATGGTTTGTGGAGGTCAGATAGGCAATCGCTCCATGTTGCTGATACTAAAGAAAGTGGAAATTATTGTTGCCCGCCTGTTTGTCCATCTGTCTGTCAAGACCTTTTATCTCGGGAACGCGTGGACGTATGAAATTAAAACCGTATACTCAACTCTGTTGTACTTTGAAGCTGTGAAAAAATCAACCCTCTAAGTCTACGCAGTGAAAAGATATTAAATAAATAAATATCTTGGGACAACTCTTGTGTTATGGTAGCCGGACAACTGATATACATACTTATATACATAATTTATAAATACATACATATTATAGATAAATCACACAAGACACAGAACAAACAATCATGCTCTGATGAGCATGATTGTTTGTTCAAAGTTAATATGGCTAGTTATGTCGATTATTTGTACGGAACCTTCGGTGCGCAAGTCTTACTTGGTGGTTATTTTTTCACTTTACAAGTTTCGTTTGGCTAAATCAAAGAGATTTGAATTTTTCATTTGAGCTACTGGTGTCAGGGATCTTGGGAAAAGAACCTTCTAACAATACGCGCCGTAGCCAGAAGTACCGCTTTCTGAATCAAGCCCTTGACCCAACTGCCAAGCAAGACCCTCGTCAGATGTTAGACGAGGCTATTGGCAATTAAGGCATTCAAAATCAAAATATTTTACTTCACGTAGGCTAACATGGGCACTTATAAAACGTCGAGAAAAGATGCACGGTTCCGGTTGGTCGTTTCCTATGGAGGAGAACCGGCAAGAAACTCCATGGTTACTCTTTTAAAATCATTTGGTTTTACAATTTTGTTGTTACAGCGTTAGTAGTTAAGTATGAGAAGACAGTGTAGGCCCGACAATAAATCATTGCTCACTAGAGTAAGCAATAGCAAAACGTAAAATAAAATAATACATTAACAAAAGTTAACAAGCATCTATGAATCTATAAGGCCAACCATGTCCACTCATTCTCAACGAATCGGCCGACACGACTATTGGCACAATGACTGCTGTATTCACGTGTCAAAAACCTCGCGAGCCAGATCTAATAACTAATTAGATAAATATTCAGATACTGTTTTTATCCTTTACAACAACTTATCCTTCTAAAGATTTTCCACAAAATAATTAATCCGTAACTTTTTGTTCATAAAACATTTTAATAAAACTTTGCTCTATAGTCAATAAGTTTTCAAAGCGTACGTGTGTTTTACAAAACCTTAGGTAAACTCTGTAAACTCAGTGAGATTTTATTCATTAGGGCTTAATGAAATGTAGGCAGTAGCGACGAAGTACCCGTGATTAAAAATTACTAATAATCTGCATTATAAAATTAGCTCAGTAAAAACCGGCCAAATGTGAGCCGGATTTGCGCACCGACGGTTCTGTACAAATTTGCGACATAAACGACCATATCTTTTGACTGCCTAGACTTAGAGATATGATTTTTCTACAACTTCAAGGGACCACAGATTTGAGTACACGATTTTAATTTTATCTCGATACCTTCACACGTTTTCGAGATAAAGGTATTGATAGACAGACAGACGGATATCTAGGGTAAGGTACGAAACCTCTTGCCGGGGTTGTGGGTTCTTCGAAAGAGATACCGCAATAGAAGGAAAATGGGTGGGTTTTAGTTAGTAAAAGTCTGACACTCCTCCCCGCTCTGCCCAGAGCGAGGGAAGTTATTTGATGATTTTTCACCCCAAAAAAGGTACGAAACCTTAAATATCAGAAAGCAATCGTAAAATTGCAATAGTTTTCGAAGCGTGTCGTTATTTTTAATTTAGCTTACAAGTTAAGCTAGCTAAATTATCTCAAGCCAATAAATCCCTACTAATATTATAAAAGCGAAAGTGAGTTTGTTTGTTACCTCTTCACGCTTTAATGGCTAAACCGATTTTGATGAATTTTCTTACAGACATAGTGGGGAACCAGGAGACGGATATAGGTTATTTTTTTCATAAAAAGTGGGATGTCAGGGAGAAAGAGGGAAGAAAAGGGAAAGCTTAGCTTTGCTATTACAAATCAATAAGGCGCATGGGCAAAAACTGCAGGTACCTGCAAATCAAGAAAGAGGAATTGTGTAAACAAAAGCTAGTTAATGATATTTCCAATCAAATTATTGCTGGCTAAACATCACTACGTCCAAGCCCTCAGGGCCAGTCACCAGCAAGCTGTTTGCAGAACTGTCTCCAAAAGTGATGAATTGTGCGAACTCAGCAAATTGGACCGTGCGTAGTGCGGTTGAGTTCAATCTCGTGTTACAAGTCAGGCTCGGGTTGTCAGTTTACATTTGCAGCACTAGTGCTGAAAACAAGTAAATGCATATACGAACTCTAATTCTGAGTCAGAGGTTTGTTATCCGGGGTTGCAGGGTTAACGGTGAACAATGGGTAAAGGCGGGCCCACCGCGGCGCATGCTGAGCACGGGCACGCGGCACATTTTAGCTGCGTGTATAAATTTGTTTGACAACGTGGGTCTACGTTTCCACTGGAGTACCTACACGAAACCCCACGACTATGTATAACGTGGCACGGCGCATGGAGAGGCTACACACGTGGCACTGCAATCCACGGAGGATAACCGCTCTGCGGTAAGCGAACTGTACATAGGTCATGGGTCATATTCGTGTACTTTAGTGGAAACGTAGACCCACGTTGACAGCATTGAGCTATGTAACCGCCTATTCGAGCAAGCCACGCGTGTATTAATGACGTCAATTCATGCGTAGCCTCTCCGTGGGTTGCAGTGGACACAACCACATACATTTTCTGACAAAGCGAAGCTTAATACACGTGCGTAGCCTCTCCGTGCACCGTGGTGGGCCGGCGCCTTAACTCACCGTCCGTCCATTGACGACAGGCTGTGGCGACCGCGCGTTAGTGTTCCACGCGCGCCTCAATGAGATGTCAGCAAAGCAGAGGGGCCAAGGCCACAGCCTGGTTGCGGGTTTTTCTAAAGAGGTACCCAAAGGAACACAAAGAGCAAACGAAAGAACATAGATGGCTTTCAGTCTGTCAAAGTCTGACACTTCCTCCCACTTCACTCAGAGCGGGGGAAGTTATTTGATGATTTCCCATTGCTAAAAAAATACAGGTCTCTAACTTAACGTAACATGGATGTAATGGCCGTTTGTTCTGACGTCATATAGGTTAACTCTATACTGTAAATGCTTTTTAGCTAATCAAGGTCATTTGTACGAGGCGGGTTGGTAGGTACTAACGATTTTTCATTAAAATTGGAATATTATAGATGCCGTCTATTTGGGTACGCACAATGTTGTTGTTTGTTTTTTATATTAGTGTCTTACATTTTAGAATATAAGTGTTTTGGTTGTACGGTTAACTTATATTTTTTTAAATAAATAAGTTCTATTTGTAGGGTTCAGTGTGAAAGCTAGACCCCCAAGAAGCGGGCTCCACGCAAAAAGAAGGAGGTATCATCTATTACAAAAGTATCTGAGGATGATGTTAACAATCACTGTTTGGGTTAATCTCTATACCACATATTCGCTCTCAGAAATAAATGATAAACACTAGCTGGCGCCCGCGATCTTGCCCACGTGATATCGAAAAAGAGTATCCTACGTGTTATTCCAGATTATAATCTACCTCTGTGCCAAATTTCATCAAAATCAGTTCAGCCGTTTTGACGTGCAAAAGTAACAAACATCCATACCTCTTCGCAAACATTCACATCTATACTATATACTATATATACTACATACTATATATAATATATAATCCTTACTAATATTATAAAAGCGAAAGTGAGTTTGTTTGTTTGTTACCTCTTCACGCTTTAACGGCTAAACCGATTTTGATGAATTTTGGTACAAAGATAGTTGGGAACTAGGAGACGGACATAGGCTTTTTTATTTTAAAAAAGTGGGATGTGAGGGAGAAAGAGGGAAGAAAAGGGAAAAAAAACTTAGCGTTGCTATTACAAATCAATAAGGCGCAAGGGGAAACGTGTTACCCCAAATTTAACGCGGACGAAGCCGCGGGCGAAAGCTAGTAGTGTGGAGGGGAAGAGATTATAACAATCACGTGTAAGTATTTTGTTTATGAAAAGGAAAAACATAGTGATCATAAAATTAACCTCAGCTGTCAAATGAAGATCATCTTTAACATGATAGAAAAACAGTTAACTTTTAAGTGAACCTATAAATTGGCATTTTCTGACCTTGGTTACTTTTTGACCGACAGTTTTAGAACAGGCTGTACATATGCATAATATGCATATTTATATATTTTTTGGCTTAATTGGATGTTTAAAAGCAATTTTATTGATAACTGGTGTAAAATAGTGACAACCAATCCTAATAATATAATGTGATATGAAATTAACTCTCAGCAGTTATATAGAATCAGATATTTAAAACAATCACAAAGATAACAGCTTATATAATGTTATGATCATCATACTTTTAATAATAAGCATAATTAAATATTTGCATACCAAATTTAATGGTAGAATGTGTAGAATGGGCCATATTAATGTCAAGATCATTCTAGTTATACACCTACATTTTGGCAAATAAATTATTGTTATTTTTTTTTTTAACTTTGCCCCACACTAGGAATTTCTCCTGTATCGTGGGTGCGTTTACAAACATTCAATCTCACATACACAAACAGCCAGACCCGGAACAACTACCTGTAGGTAATACAAATATTTGTTCCGTGCGGGGATCGAACCCGCAACACGCAGCGCAGCAGTCGATCGCTCAGCCACTGCGCCAACCTATCGTCAAATTTATTCTTTTTAATTTTGGTAAAATATAAAGCAGTTGTCGACCTACTTGGAAAAAATATATGCCCTAAATACGGCCCTGGCAAAAATTCTCGGTCCATTGCATACTTTAAACATCCAAGTACTTTTATTTTATTGTTGTTTATAGCAGCGTTATATTATTTTTCTTTTGTTTTCTCGTATTTGGAATAGTTATTTGGACCGCTTGTTGTACATTTAGGAAATTAACGAGTGTTTATTAATACACGGAACGAATATTTGTTTGGCCTACAGGTAGATGTTCCAGGTCCGATTGTTTGTGTATGTAAGTTTAAATATTTGTAAGTTAACTCGCGAAACAGAAGAAGTGGTTATAGCGGGGTAACGTATAAATAAAAATACTAAGTTTTAAAATTTGAATGTTGATATAATTATATCCATATACAGCATGTTTTTCTCATAACCTCTCACACACTATCGTCTACCTGCTATCCTTATATCCTTTCACAGGTCTGCTGGCAGAACTCAAATTGTATGTTTTTTGTCCTATCTTGTCTTCTGCGTGTACATAAATCCTTACTAATATTATAAAAGCGAAAGTGAGTTTGTTTGTTTGTTACCTCTTCATGCTTTAATGACTAAACCGATTTTGATGAATTTTCTTACAGAGATAGCGCTCAAATCTCATTCTTTTTAGGGTTCCGTAGTCAACTAGGAACCCTTATAGTTTCGCCATGTCTGTCTGTCCGTCCGTCCGTCCGTCCGTCCTCGCTTAATCTCTGTGAACGTTAGCGCTAGAAAGCTGAAATTTGGTACCAATATGTATATCAATCACGCCGACAAAGTGGTAAAATAAAAATTTGAAAAAAATGTTTTATTAGGGTAGCCACCCTATATGTAAAGTGGGAAGTGATTTTTTTTTTAATTTCTACCCTAACTTGTGATATATTGTTGAAAAGGTATTTAAAAATGAATAGGGGTTTACTAAGATCATTTTTTGATAATGTCAATAATTTCGGATATAATCGCTCCAAAAGTAAAAAAAAATGTGTCCCCCCCCCTCTAACTTTTGACCCATAAGTCTAAAAAATATGAAAAAAATCTGAGAAGTAGAACTTTATAAGGACTTTCTATGAAAATTATTTTGAACTTGATTGACACAACAGTTTTTGTACAAAAAAGACAAAAAGTTGTACAAAATAATTTCTGGACTAAGTTTGTAGTATAATCGTATATGCAAGCTTTTTTTGTAACTTTGTTTACATATTTTATTTTCCTGAACGTATCTTTTTTCAAACAAAAAAAGAATTATTGAAATCGGTTCTCGCAATCCAAAATTACCACTGAAATTGCACGTCTTTGTATTAATTAGTAACCCAATTCCTCGAGAGATGGCGCTGTAGCTACTTATTACATTGGATCGGGTATTACCGAATTGTTCGGTTGGCCTCATAACTGGGAACACTTATTGTGACGGACGGGAAACTACGGAACCCTACACTGAGCGTGGCTCGACACGCTCTTGGCCGGTTTTTTTTTAAAAGAATGTGATTTGAGCGAGAAAGAGGGAAGAAAAGGAAAAACTTAGCATTGCTATTACAATAAATAAGGCACAAGGGCAAAAACTGCAGGTAGCAGGTACCTGTAAATCAGGAAAGGGGAACTGTGTTACCCCGAATTTAACGCGAGCAAAGCCGCGGGCTAGTCAAAAAAGCTAGTCTAATATATAATAAATCATCTAAGCATGTGATACCAAACCGCATTCAAATTTGTGGGTTATGAGCGATGGTCTACTTTCTCTCGCAGAGATGCCTTTACGATGAAACGTTAGAGGGTAGGTAACGTTAAAGTTTTATCATTAGTTGTTATTCTTATTCTCTTATATTCTTTTTTTTTCGGATGGGAAATCATAATGACTTCTCCCACTCTGGGCGGAGTGGAAGGGAGTGTCAGATGTACTGACTAAAACCCATCTACGTTCCTTCTTTTGCCTTCGTGTTCCAGGGCAATGTTGTCTCTTTCGTACAACCTGCAACACCAGCGACAGTGGCCCTGACGTGCCTTCTGCTTTACTGACATGTCTTCGTGGAACACGAACGCAGGGTCGACACGGCCGGCCTGTCATCACAAGACGGGTGGTGAGCTACCCATTGCTCACTCTTCACAGGCCCGCTCCTACGGTGGCTGGGAGACGTCTTGCGGCTCCCAAATCCGAAAGTGTCCCGTAGAGTAAACTAAGCTGAAATTAATGTAAAAACCATCACTGAACCGCAATCAAACCACGAGTGGCTACGACGCAGTTTATCTGCTACGGCGTAGGCGTCTACGACAGCTACAATTTCGTAGCAAACAACCAATCCGCTAGGTGTCGGCCGACAAGTCATTAGTCGTTTAATGTTAGTATCCAGTGCACGTGTGTCGTGTGTTGAGTTGCGGAAATTAATTAAAATAAAATAAGCTATCATTTTACGCTTTCAAAGAGCGGTTTTCATTAATTATGATGCACATTACGTGTTTTTCTTTCATTAGATCAGCGTATATACGAGAAACATGAGCAACGCAATCCCATTAACCGCTTACGTAATTCAGTGCAGTGTTTCTATTCTAATTAAACGCATATTCCCATTTGCACGGGCGACGAATGTAAACCCCATTTAGTATTAATGCGGCTGTTTCGTCGCGCCTTAATTACAAGCAAACTTGCTGGAAATTATTCAGTTTTTAATTATAATACTGGATCAAGGAAGTGACCGGGAGTTTTGGTGACTGTATTGTGTTGCAGGTTTATTTTTGGGGCAATGTTTGTTTTACCTTTAATTATTTTAAACTAGCTCTTGCCCGCGGTTTCGCTCGCGTTAAATTCGGGGTTCGCCTTTCCTATTTGTAGTTTTTCCCCTTGCGCCTTATTTATTGTAAAAGCAAAGCTAAGTTAACCTTTTCAGAAAGAGTAAACCTTTTCTTCTTTCTTTCTCCCTCATATTTCAATCTTTTTTTTTAATAATAATAGCCTATGTCTCCAGGATCCCAACTATCTCTATACCAAAATTCATCAAAATCGGTTTAGCCTTTTAGGCGTGAAGACGCAACAAACTCACTTTTATAATATTAGTAAGGATTAAATAAAAGTATCGTTTAAGTATTATTTTGCTATTCAACTGATGTTTCAATTCAGATTAAGTGGTTTTAATGCAGATAATTATCTCTCCTAGACTTCTGAAAGTTCTAAAAACATGATGACGACATTAGAAGTCGAACACAAAGTCTTGGGTGCGATTCTTCTGATATTTTTAGTCACAGTTGGGGATCAAAATCCGTGCCCGGCTGTTGGTAATAGGACTAGTTTTAAAACAATTGTTCCTAGAAAGTTATAACTAGATTTTTTTAAAGTAATTTATCCAGAAAACAAATGCAAGCGCGTTAAACCGTCAGCGGGCTCAGCTGAGTGCAGCCTCCTAAATAAAAACTAAACAAACAACATAAAATGACGTACACAAACTTACTAACTACGTTTTTCAGCGGTTACTGGGGCAGTGCTAAAATTCTGTTTGCTCATAAAGAATTCTATTCACTTTGTAGGAGAAATTTTCAGCCGTATACATACCTAGAGCGGCAGGAAAATCTGGAATGTGCTTTTCAGGGTGCATAGTATTTATAATTTAAGTCTGGATTCCCGAAATGGTAGTTTTACCGTTTCAGGCTGTGAGGTTAGCGGGGAAAATTTTTCAATGAATTTTCGAATAGATTTATTTTTCGTTTAAGAATGAATTAGGGCTTTTTAAAAGGTCTTTTGAGACTTGTGGTACCACTGATATTACCTAGTGTGTGGTTTAGTGTCATTAAAATTATATATATATATACATATAAATATATATATAATTTTAATGACACTAAACCCCACACTAGGATACCGTGTCCTGGGGTTCTGCCTCTTTCTTTATAGTGGAACATATACAATCGTTTTTTTAAACTAAATCTTTTCCTAATAAGAGAGTTTTAACTTAAGAAGAAAAAAGTTTAAAACAGAGAGATTGTATGAGGGATCTACTTCTATGGATGTGAGTGAGGAGGTGAAGTGTGAGTTGTGGGTAGAAAGTGTTGAGTGTGTGTAGGTGGATGTATGTGTGTGCGTGGATTGTGATTTATTTCGAAAAGTAGCAATTTTTTTTTATCTTGTGTTAAGTACCCAACCTGGTCTCAGAATTTTTGTGCCACCCATGTGTTATTGACTTAAAAGACAAAAATAAAAAAAATCTGATTTCCTCGTTATGTTTTTCTTTACAGAAACAAATGATATTCCGAAATATCTGAAGGCCGTGCCATAGGATCGAACTCTAGACTCATGATTTGACAATTCGAAGATTCAAGGATTTTCAAAAACGTCACTACTCTATATTTAAAACTAGATTGCGTCTGTACTTCCTAGCTGATTGATCACTGACAACGTGACCAGTTTTTAGCCGAATTCAAAAGAGGAAGAGGTTCTCAATTCATTGGAATCTTATTTTTTATAACGATGGTTTCTTTCACAATTTTAGGAACTAGAATGCGTCTGTATTTCCCAGCTGATTGACAACGTGACCAGTTTTTAGCAGAATTCGAAAAAGGAAGAGGTTCTCAGTTCCACGGAATCTTATTTTTTATAACGATGTTTTCTAACACAATTCTAGGAACGGTGATAAAATAGCACAAACTTTTTTCAACCCGATCTTACTACACAAGTACTACCAACCCACCATTCCACCATTGAGACATATTTCAGCATTTTCCTGAAAACAAACTAACATCAAGAACATCGTACATATCAAAGGTTTGTGTCATATCTGTCCCAAGTTCCAACATATATCATGTATGTATCTGTTTCTTTATTGCCAAGGGAATACATTCGCCTTTTATTTCCTTCTGGGCATACTGCTGATTTCCTTCTAAGGAAATTGTATAAATTATTGCATGTGTAAAAGAATTGCTTTCGGTAGTAAATCTGAAGCTGTCGGAAAGAAAGATCGATAACTTTGGATGTATTTCTTTTGTTGAAAAGAAAGAGTTTTATTCTGGGATAGTACTTTAGCTTTTATATGTACTTTGAAATGACTACAATCCGTTACTACTCAAACTCTTATTTATTTTTTTTATTAAAAACTAAATTATAACCAAAATATCATAAAATAAGTAAGTAAATAAAGATATTTTGGTCATAATTTAGTTATTTTTTTTTTTATTAGAATAAGCAATTTTGTTGATTTCGATATAAATAATTGATTTATAATTTGGTTAATTAATATTAAGAATTAGTTTTATTTGTTTGCTGTGCCCTACAGGGTCAATTGTACCTTAGCTTTAAGCCTATTTCAATATCTTCAGACATGCAATAAAGATGCAGGAATGCAATAAAGATATGAATATGAAATCAAACTCAAAGCATTTATTTCAATTAGAACATTACAGGCACTTTTGAAGTCACTTTTTTCAAGAAACAAAATTATGAAGCTAGACTCTCAGTCACAAGGCATAATAACTTGTGAAAGTACTGTAGTTGCCCATTCCAAAGCATTGATCTCTATGGAGAAGAATCGGCAGGCGGATGGACGGCATGATCAGCAAAAACAGTTTTGTATAGCTCTTTTTAAAAAAAAAAATCCTAGTGGATTTTTTTTTAAAGGCAAGACAACGCACGCAACTTAAACGCACCTACATCGTGGGTGCGTTTACAAACATTTAAACTCACATGCATAAACAGCCAGACCCGAAACAATTATCTGTAGGCCATACAAATATCTGTTCATTTCGGGGATCGAACTCGCGACACGCAGCGCAGCAGTCGATCGCACAGCCACTACGCCAATCATCAAAGTTTGTAGGTCGTTTGCGTACCTTTATGATTTCTATAAAAGAAACCTTCTTTTGTATTTTCTTCACTAACCAATTATCTTCTTTTCAGATTTCTGGATTAGAAAGAAAAAACGGACAAAATAAAGGTAAAATATATCTCTTTTAATTTAATAATTGAATGATCTCTTTTATGCCATAATTTATCCAAATTATACCAGGACACAAAATAAAATTTCCCGGAATCGAACCCGTCTCCGTGACCTGAAACACGTAAAGCTCAATCAATGCGCTTACCCAAACCAAACATTGTAGTACCCTATTCTTCGATGATAAATCGTTTAAGATCACGGGCAAACCCACAGTGTACGGTCAGCATCAAAAGTGTGCAACAATATTTTTCGATTTAATGTGTCAAGAAAACGTATTATGAAAAAAAATTACATGTTGTGTCTGTCTGTGTTATTGGTGAAAAAACGGAACCCTTACTTTGTTGTCCGTCTGTCTGTCCGTCTGTCTCAAGTTTGTATGAAAACCTCAGTGCACAAGTCTAACTGGAGCTTGGCTGGTTTTTTTTTTTTTTATTAAATACGTATGATAACCGCAACTTCTACCAGATTTTCAATAAAAACTTCTCTTTGTGTATAAAGCAAAACAATGAACTGAGTGAGACGAAATTAAAAACATACATTTAACGCACACTAGCTAAACAAGCTTTTATAATTGGGACGATTATATCGCTAAAAAAATGCTTGGCTCAATGCGGTCCTGTTCCACAAGGACAGGGGCGCATAAATTAATAGTAATTAATAATATTGTTGGAACCGCTGAAGATTGTACAACTGTTTTTGCATTGTATAGATTCAATTTCTTAGCACTAAATAATCGCATAGCCCAAATTGTGTGTGTACTATGTACTACAAAGCCATCATTAAATGGAAACCTACATCTATTTTGCATCATTTAAAATCACATAAACAAACAGCCCGACCCAGAACAACTATCTGTACGCCATATTTGTTCAGTGTGGGGATCGAACCCGCGACACACAGCGCAGCAGTTAATTGCTCAGCCACGATGCCAGTGTCGTCAAATTATTCACGGTTTGTTCATAAACTTGTTTTGTTAACTGTACAACGAAACTTATCAAGGCACGTTTCGTGGCCAAACTCGTAAAGGGGCTGGTACCATTAGCAGATTTCACTTATATTACGAGTTTCTTTACAAAAGCCTGCAACTGAGAGCTTCTTAAGATAATCACTCTAAGCTTTGTGTAAAGTTTATTTTTGAGAAAATTCAGCGCGCTGCGCTACCCACTAAGTGCGCCACGAGAATCGGGTATTTAATCGCATGATGAAGCGCATTTGGTTTTCATTAACGGTGATGTGGAGTTTGTTAACGATTGTTTCTTTGTCGATATGTCATTGTGATCGATGTGAACGCTGCCATGAAAACATGATCATCATTGTAGGGGTCGGTTTTCAGTCTAACCCGATGCAGCTGAATTTAAAAACCAAGCGACAAACAATCCTCTTATTATTATAGATATTTATATTTATACATTGCACCGTTCAAAAAATGTAACTGACATATTTGAAATAAATGCTTTTGGAGAAAACAGGAGAAATTACTAGTTTGGGGTTACATACTAGTAATTTCTCCTGTATCGTGGGTGCGTTTACAAACATTAAAACTTACATAGACAAACAGCCAGACCTGAAACAACTACCTGTAGGTCATATAAATTTATTTGTTCCGTGCGGGAATCGAACCCACGACACTCAGCGCAGCAGTCAATCACTTGATAAACTTTGAAAATAACGCACCTGAAAAAGAAATTCTATAAGACACAGTTCGTAAAATGATGTAAAAAAATACACATACCTGAAACAACTGAAAACAGAAATTAAACAGTTAAAGACAAAACATTAAACAGTTTAGGACAAAGAATTAAACAGTTAAAGACAAAGAATTCGCGGACAAAGAAGCGGGCCTCTTGGTCTAGTGGTTAGTGGCCCTGAATGCTGAGCCGGAGGTCGTGGGTTCGATTCCCACCCAGGACAAACTTTGAGTGATGAGCATGATTGTTTGTTCTGTGTCTGCGTGTGATTTATCTATGATATGTATGTATTTATAAATTATATAAGTATGTATATCAGTTGTCTGGTTACCATAACACAAGCTCTGCTTAGCTTGGGATCAGATAGCCGTGTGTGAGTTGTCCCAAGATTAAAAAAAAATATAATAATTTAACAGTTTAAGACAAAGAATTAAACAGTTTAAAACAAAGAATTAAACAGTTTAAGACAAAGAATTAAACAGTTTAAGACAAAGCATTAACAAGTTAAAAGAAAACAAACCTGTTTGTGTTACATTGTTAAGGACTAACGTCAGTAACGTTAACTGTATAATATGTATTGTTAACAATATGTTAAAAATACGTGAACTTCTTGCCCTGGACTGGGCAAATAGCCTAAGTAAATCTTCACTCCACTGCCTTCATAATGGCCGCTTAAATTTCTAATTTAGTGTTGGAATACCCTCGCTAATTAGATACAATATGTGGATTACAAAACGTTGTAGCTTGTTAATGAGAATTTATGTACTTTTAGTTTGTTGTAGATGAGAATGGTGAATAGACACTTCAGCTTATAGGTGACTAGCTTCCGCCCGCGACTTCCTCCGCGTGGCATAGTAACTTTGGGCTAACGCTGACTTAACCCACGTGATGATTTTCTTTCCCCTTTTCTTCCCCCCGCCTTTTCTCACTTTTAAAGTTGCTTCAAAGTCTGACACTCCCTCTCAATCCGCCCAGAGCGCGGGAAGTTATTTCATGGTATACCAAGCGCAGAAAAGGTACCCATTTTACAAATGAAGACCTCTCTCTGCCTATCCTTAGGGGGATTACTGATAAATGATGTTTATTTTGCAAGTAGGTTTTCACAAACACTTTTACACGTCTTTTTTTTAAACTAGATGAGGCCGGTGTTTCTTACCCGACTACTCTGAGAAAAAACAGCCGAAACAAACTCAGAGGTCATAGCCTCTTTTAAAGTCCAGACAAAAAAAAACTTGGTCAACTTACATGAGAACTATGCAGATTAGTGTCTGAAGTGGTCTTTTTAAGAAAGTACCACACAGATTGAGTGGACCTGTCCAGTCAGTGCAAGCATTTGTCAGTTAACTGATGAAACGTTATATGTTAAGTTTAATTAACCACAATGTAGCATAAAAAATAGTGCGTAGAACATTTCAAAGTACTTACATAAACTATTAAAGCTTTCTAGTCGCACCAAAGTATAGTGAAAGTTAAAAATAAATAAGCCTTAACTCGTTTAATGAGAAGCGTTGCAATGAAGCAGGGAATATTTAGTGTTATGCGATTTTTTATTTTATTTCTAGACTGATTTAGAGCTTAATCTACTTTTATTTTAGAAAAAAAAAATCGAGTCGAGTAATTAAAACATATATTTTATACTAGCTTTCGCCCGCGGCTCCGCCCTCTTTATATTTGGGGTAACACAGTTCCCTTTGCGCCTTATTGATTTGTAATAGCAACCCTAAGTTTTCCCTTTTCTTCCCTCTTTCTCCCTCACATCCCACTTTTTTCAAAAAATGCCTATGTCCGTCTCCTGATTCCCAACTATCTCTGTACCAAAATTCATCAAAATCGGTTTAGCCATTGAAGCGTGAAGAGGTAACAAACAAACAAACAAACAAACTCTCTTTCGCTTTTATAATATTAGTAAGGATTCCATTCCATGCCGACGAAGTCGCGGCTAAAGCCAATATAACGACATGATTGGCGCAGTGGCTGTGTGATCGACTACTGCACTGTGTATCGCGGGTTCGATCCCCGCACGGAAGTAATATTTGTTTGACAAACAGGTAGTTGTTTCGGGTCTGGCTGTTTGTGTATGTGAGTTTAAATGTTTGTAAACGCAGTCACGATACAGGAAACATTGTACAACTTTTTTTAAAGATAAAATATAAAACAAAAGAAGTCTTTTTTTAATATCCCGCCTGTAATCACCGAAAGACTAAGCAGAAGTGTACCTAATAGTAGCAAATTTAGAGACTTAAGTTTAAAAACCATGAAATAGGCGGCAAGTCTGTTGCCATCCAGAGAAATTCATGCGAAATTTTAAAAATAATAAAAGTATGTAAAGATGTTTGTATTAGAAACCCGCATCTACCAAAATACACATAGATATCTAAGGCTCAATTCACACTGAAATGGCAGCGTAGCGACCGGCAATAACAATGTCAAACTATTTTAAGCTTTATTTCAAAAAGAAAAAGTAAACTATTGCTTGAAAGAGTCTGGTCGGAATCGGCAGAGGAGCACGCGGCGTCGCGAGTGCCATAAGCTTAGGCATATTTAAAGCATTCTCATGTCACAATATCCGATCACAATGAAGCAAGCAAAGCCGCGGACAAGAGGTAGTCCCTACGTAATATTTTTCAACTAAAATATTTTGAATGACATAAACTCACATTAAAAACAACCAACCCTGAAATCCGCTATTTCCACCTTTTATTTTAATGACTTACAATATAATTAACTATTTTTTATATTTTATTATTAAACTAGCTTTTGCCCGCGGCTTCGCTAGCGTTAAATTCGAGGTAACACTGTTCCCCTTTCCAGGTACCTGCTACCTGTCGCTTTTGCCTTTTTTAAAATGAGAAAGGAGGGATAATTTCTCACTTAAAAAAATGTGACTATGTCCGTCTCCAGGATCTCAACTATCTCTGTACCATAATTCATCAAAATCGGTTCAGCCATTAAGGCGTGAAAAGGGTAATAAACAAACAAACTCACTTTCGCTTTTTATAATATTAGTAAGGATAAGGATGTTGGTTTAAAAAAAATGTATATTTTACCTGTTGAGAAGTACGGTTGAAAACAAAAGTCGCTGAACAAAGTCATAATTTTCAACAAAAGCAGGGCTAAACATAGATAAGTTAGGGATCTAACTTTTTGATTTATTTCTGTTTTCTCTGGTTTTGACTCAATGACAACGATTGTGCTACAAGTAGTCAGTGTTCCGAAAGTCTGACAACCAGTCTTACCAAGGGGTATCGTATTACCCAGTAATGCCCAGTATTAACTGGGTTGTGGAGGTCAGATAGGCAGTCGCTTCATGTAAAATACTGATATTCAGCTGCATCCGGTTAGACTGGAAGCCGACCCCAACATAGTTGGGAAAAGGCTAGGCAGATGATGATGCCAACGATTGTGCTACTATAGAATGAGAGAATGAGAATGGCTAATAGAAAAATCACATTGACTAAGTGCGTTTTGAGGCACATCATCTTCTGTCTAGCCTTTCGCATGAACTTCCAGTCAACCGGTTGTAGCTGAATACTAGTATTTCATATGTAGCGATTTTTTTGTTAATTTTAAGGTACGTAGTTACCTCAAAATTTCGACATGAATGATGTTACCAAGGTTTTGTAGCAATATTCAGATTTAAAAGAGTGTTTATGCAGTTTCTTACCTATTCTTCTCCATAGAGATCTGTGCTTTAGAATGGGCAACTACAGTAATTTCACAGTTATTATACCTTGTTTTATTACCATTGTATCGATAGTTGTTGTCAGTCTAAGTTAACCCTTTTAGACCCTCTTTTTTGCGGACGAGAAATCATCCAATAACTTCCCCCGGTCTATGCGGAATAGGGGAAGTGTCAGACTTGTACTGACTAAAACCCACCCACGATCCTTCTATTGCCCTTTACGTTCCGGGGCCGCGGTATATCATTCGAATAACCCGCAACCCCGGCAGGCTGCTTATCGAATTCAAATTAACACCATATTAATAATTTTAGAGTAATTTCCGTTGACCTAGAACTACGAAATTTGGTAAGGGGCAATATCATAAAGTACCACGTTTTAATTATTAGTAGTACTTCGTATGCTTGTTTTATTTAAATGAAAACTGTATGCTGGTTTAATTTAAATATATCTTCATTTAAACAATAGAAGCGTGAATTCAATTTCTCGTAAATGGTCAGTAATCATTGACATAATTAATTACCTTACGAATAAAAATCTTTAGTCCGAATATAATTTATTTATTCTCACATTTTAAGACCTTAAAATTACACAGTTTCAATACAATACACAGTGATTGTGGTTTCGTAGTGACGGTACGGGTCGCAACTGGCATCTTAGTTAGATTACAAAGTAACCTGTGTTAAAGATACCGGTCCCATTTCCCTTTACAAATTCATAACATTTTCACATGAGATTCAATAAACTTTAGATTGCTTAAATGTACTGAAATACATTTTTTAAGCAATCTAAAGTTTATTAAAAATGTAAGGAAACAAAAAAAAAACTAAAATAATTAAGAACTTAGAGCTAATAGAAAATTTTCCATATGTTATTTCCATTATTCGCGCGTGAGCGAGTGTTAATGTGTGCGTGACAGTGTGTGTGGGTGTGAGTATGTGTGTTGTGTGGGTGTGAGTATGTGTGTCAATATACTACACCATTGTACTTAAAAATACATTTGAACAAACCAAATAATATTTTGGTATTTTCGTTCGTTATCAAAAACTTCTGATTTCTGTCTCTGAGGTGGTTTTCAAATTGTTTTTAACTTTACTATGGTCTACAACTTGTTCAAAGTTGAGTCGTGTAGGCGTTTATTTTGTGAAGCGATTTATATTGCTGGCTGTACCTAAAATTAATTATTAAGAAGCATATTTGTTTTGTTTGATAAACAAGCGGTTAAGGACGAGTCGGACACGCTCACGGAGGGTTCCGGATCATCCTTACTAATTAAATATTATAAAAGCGAAAGTGAGTTTGTTTGTTACGTCTTCACGTCTAAATGGCAAAACCGATTTTGGTGAATTTTGGTATAGAGATAGTTGGGACCCTGGAGATGGACATATGCTATTTTTAAAAAAAAAAACGAGAGATACGGGGGAGAAAGGGGAAAGAAAACGGGAGTAACTTACATGAGGATTAGTGTCTGAGATGGCCTTTTTAAGAAAGAAACACACACTATCCAGTCAGTGCAATTTGTCAGTTATCGTGTAGCTCTACTCATAATTTAAGGAGCTCAACGATACGATGAATAATATTTTTTATATAATTCTTGTACCCTATCATAATTTTCTCAAATTTTACCCAATGGTTGATTGGTAGAGAATGCCTTATGGCATTAAGTCCGCCTATGTACCACTATTGTACATAAAGTTTAAATAAATAAATACATAATATTACCAAAAAAGGACATATAAGTGGTAAATGAATTCGTAACGCAGAATCTAGTTATCTTTTTAATTTAAAATAAAGTGTGGTACAGATCGAGTATCACTTGAGTTCTACAACTCGGGTTTAATTAAATAAGACCAACAACTGGGTGGATATTAATCTTATTTCAGATGATACTGTAGTATCTGGTCTCAAGAAAGTCACGAAACAAAATTAATGGGTTTAATTTCAAACGCGTCTGTTTGTGATTATAAGATATTATATAACATAACATTTTACATTACGCCTGGACCCCGTCGTAATAGGTAGAGTTATGTTTTAAACCGACGAAAACAAAAAAGAAGGAGGTTCTCAATCCTACTACTAAGATACTACTACTACTAATATTATAAATGCGCTTGTTTGTGAGGATGGATGTATGGATGTTTGTTAATCTTTCACGTCAAAACGGCTGAACGGAATTTTCGGCACAGAGGTAGATTTACACATAGGATACTATTTTTGATCATCACGCGGGCGAAGACGCGGGCACCAGCTAGTGTTTACATAATTATTAGCTGGCGTCCGCGGCTTCGCTTTAAAAAATAACATGGGTTCATTTATACAAAAATACGCGTTCGGAAGCTTTCGTGTGCAAATCCGACTCGCATTTGTTTTTTTTTAAGATTTTGTATACAAAAGTAAACTCAGAAATTGTCATAAACAAAGCTACTTATCTTTTTAATTATTAATTCCCGAGTTAAACCAACTAAAATAAACTAATTCCTCTACAAAGAGATCTTTAAGTCTTTATCCGCTAAGTCGATTATGGTAAAAATGGGCAAAACGACGCGAAAATATCCGGTAAAGCGGCTTTTTTTTAAATAAAAATAGCTGGTTGTATCGTATTTCAAAACAAAAGTTGAACACAGCTGTGGTCTGGGCCTCAGGCTGAAGTTTTTCACAAGAACAGTGTGCTGTGGCAAACGAGACTCGCCATCGTCCTTTGAATATTGCTGGATTAAAAATATGCGTTGTTTTTAGAGTTCTGTAAACCAAAATAAAAAACCAAAAACCCTTAAAGGAACAATTCGCTGTCCGTTTTTAGACCCCCAGACAAAAGGCTGCTTTAGCAGAATCATCCTACTAATATCCTACTTCCTATTAATATTATTAATGCGAATGTATCGATGTTTGTTAATCTTTCACGTCAAAACGGCTGAACGGTTCTTGATGAAATTTGGCACAGAGTATGATTATAGTCTGGAATAACACAAATAGGATAAATTACCTGCTTTAATTTTTTTTTAAATGTTTAGAGACGCAGTTAATATTGTGAATTGTCGCTTCATTTAAATCCTATTATGATTCTGCTTAAACGGCTATTTCAGAACCCTTGCTTATCTATCTGTCTATCAAGACTCTCTAACTCAGGAAGGAATAAATTTTGCAAAGATTTGAAATTAAAACCATATTTTTAAGTCCCTTAAAGCTGTCAAAAATCAACCCTGTAAGTCCACGCAGTCCAAAGATATGGCTGTTTATGTAGCAAGTTTGTACAGAACCCTACGCGAGTCATGATTTTTTGTTAAAACTGCAAGGATCGATTTTGGACCGTCAGTTTTTGTGTAAAGTTTAAAAATGCTTGTTTTAAAAAATACTGAAAATGTTTTAGGTTGCGTCCTAACAAATGTGCTTGGCGCGGGGTTTGACCGAGCTACCGCATTTGTTAGAACTGCGGACTCCTTCCGGCATCATGCCTTCCGGTATTCGGTTTTAAAAAAAAACGAAACTCAAATATATTCGACCTGACCGTTTGTCTGTCTGCCCATACGTATATCACCGTAAATTTTCCCCGAGATAGTTACCACACAGTTGAGATTTGGAGTGCAGGTATATTCTTTGAGCTGCCACGCAAAACTACAGGAATAACCTCAATTTATTTATTTACTAGCTGTTCCTCGCGGTTTCACCCACGCTGCTCGGCACCTGTTGGTCGTAGCGTGATGTTATTTAGCCTATAGCCTTCCGCAAGAAATGGACTATCCAACACTATATGAATTTTCCAATTCCAACCAGGAGTCCCTGAGATTAGCGCGTTCAAACACACAAACAAACTCTTCAGCTTTATAATATTAGTATAGATAGTATTGATAGTAAGTATCTACTGTTACAAAATATCATACGATAATATAATCCTTACTATAATATTACAAAAGTCTTTACGACTTAATGGAAAAACCGATTTTGATGAATTTTGGTACAGAGTTAGTTGGGGGTCCCAACTAACTCTGTAAAGACGGATATAGGCTACTATATTAAAAAAAAGAGAAATGAGGGAGAAAGAGGGAAGAAAAGGGACAACTTAGTATTGCTATAACAATAAATAAGCCGCAAGAGCAAAAACTACAGGTAGCAGGTACTTGCAAATCAGGAAAGGGGAACTGTGTTACCCCGAATTTAACGCGAGCGAAGCCACGGGCAAAAGCTAGTATTGTATAAGTTTGTAAACTGGTAACTGAAATAAATCATTTATTTATTTATCTAAACAGTTAATAGGTACGTTGGTTTTCTAACCAAAAACATGTGGGGTCACTGTAATGTAGTCTTAAGAGATCATTATCTTAATTGTTATTACAGCATTTAGTTTCTTAACAGATAAAAGGGTACTTGATGATGTTGCTCTAAGTCTTAATCCCTTAGTTATCTTGTACGAAACCCATAGTGAAAGAAAGTTTCTTGCTAAGAACAGTGAGATTGTTGAATTGTTATGCAAAAAAACATTTTTATCATAATGCTTTTGAATAATCCTTATCCTTACTATAATATTATAAAAGCGAAAGTAAGTTTGTTTGTTTGTTACCTCTTCACGATTAAATGGCTAAACCGATTTTGATGAATTTTGGTACAGAGATAGTTGGGACCCCGGAGACGGACATAGGCAGCAGGGAGACTAGCACTCTTCGCAAATTCAGACGCAAAGCGCCGTCATTCCGTCCTCGCCGACGAGGCCCGTCGCGACGTCCCGGTAATTGTCCCACCCGTCCCTTGCAAGAGCCAGCCCGCGCTGCGGAGCCAGTAAGTCCAAATCAGCCAATCAGATTCGCCCGGTTAAGCAGACAACAACCTCTTGGTTGAACTGCGAGATGCCATTCATAAAAAAAGGGTATCTCACCGTCCATCCGTCTAGTGACGACAGGGTGTGTTGACGGCTCGTTCGTGGTTCACGCGCACCTCATTGAAATGTCAGCAAAGCAGGGGGGCCTGCAAGGGCCACCGCCTGCCGGGGTTGTGGGTTATTCGAAAAAGATACGGCAACCCTGGGAAATAAAGGGCACAGGCAAGGGTAAGAAGGAACCTGAATAAGTTTTAGTCGGTAAAAGTCTGACACTCCCCCCGCTTCGCCCACAGCGGGGGAAGTTATTTGATGATTTCCCATCCGCAAAAAAGAAAATATACATGCAACTTAGGAAATTCGGTTTAGCCAAAAGATCCCATCGAGTGGGTGTTCATATTTTTCAGGGCTATATGCCCTGAAAAAACGATCTTCTTGTTGAATAAATATAAACGAATAACCTGGATAAGGGACGCACAGAACAAGTGTGGCAGACAAAAGAAGAGGTCTGCATCTAGCAGTGAGTTATTCCGGATGATCAAAATTTTGCCTGGTTAGTGAATGTCCCTCAAAATGTGATAGAAAAGATTGTTACGCAATTCAACTGGCCACTTCTGGACGAAATTCAAAAGCATTATCATGATTAGTGGACCCGTTATTCAAATACATTTGACCAAAGTTTCCTGCCTAGTACTAAGGCCAGGGATTATGTCCGAAACGCCTTAAGCTCGGTCCTCGAGTGACATTTGTGTCCAAGTTCCCCTGACGCAGTAATCTGTCTGGTGTCTGTCTAGCGTCTACCTAGATTAAGTTGTATGACCGAGTTGCTTGCCAGTAAAAATATTACATAACATTTTTGATAGAATAAAATACGTGTGATATGTCTTTATAATTGGATTAGATGTGCCTTGGGAGTTGGGAAAAAAATGAATGGCTGAAAAGTATTTTCTTGTTGAAAAAAAATGTGGGCTGGATTTGGTAGGAATTAGTTTTTTTTTTTTAAACTTAATGTCATTTGATTAGAATACAGCTTCAGGCTATGCATAATTAGTTTTATAAATAGTTATTTATTAAAGTTATCATTGACATTCCCGGCAAAAGAAGGAACATGGGTGGGTTTTAGTCTGTAAAGACACTCCCCCCGCTCCACCCAGAGCGGTCGAAGTAATTTGATGATATGCGGCCCCAAAAATTCCGAATAATTAAAGTTTCACAACAAAATAAGTCTACTTTAAAAGACCAACTTGTCTAAGTGTCAATTTAAAACACGACACAACAAAATTCATGTCTAAACTATCTGGGCTAAAAACAAAAGGGTTAAGAATAACCCAATTATTCTTACCACGAAGGTTTTAATTATCAAGATGAAGCTCCAGCACTAATATAATTATTTAACACTCTGTGGCTGAAACTGAAGTTAGTATTGTTGTAGTGAAAGCGAAATAATTTATTGAGACGGAAAACGGGTTACTATTCAGGGTGCCTAAGATAGCTTTAGTAGAATCATAATCCTAAATTTTTGTATAGCCTACAGATAGTTTTGGAGTTTACTCCTTAAGAATCGATTTTCATATATAAGGCGCCCGGTATGAAAAAAATCCGAGGGGTAAATCCTACTAAAGTAACGAAAATGTGTCACGTTTTTGGTGCGCAACTTTCTAATTTGGTTGTGAGTGCTTTTTTGGGGTGGGAAATCATCAAATAACTTCCCCGCTCTGGGCGGAGCGGGGGGGAGTGTCAGACTTGTACTGACTAAAACCAACCCATGTTCCTTCTATTACACGTTCCGGGGCCGCGGTATCTCTTTCGAACAACCCGCAACCCCGGCAGGCGGAGGCTCTGGCAAGCCCCTCCGAAACCAGAACCCTTATATGTAAAAAAGTAAGTTTCTCCTAACTTATCCCACACATATTACTGACTTTGACATGAAATAACTTGGCCCATATGTTCCCTTTTTTACTATGTTGTCTTTATGCAGATCTGTCCTTTGCAGAGGTCACAGAATTATGGCAGAGACAAAAGTTTTGTGGCGATGTTATCCTTTCTCGTTTCTGTATCTCGTTAAATGTCGCCGTTTACCATATTCCGGACAAGGACAGCTTTAATGTCTCTTGTGTCTTCGAGATAGTTGTTTTTTACTTTATATTTTTTTCTTCGTAGAATTGTTTTAAGGGATTGTTTTTTGTTTTGAGGAGCTCGTTTATAAATAACTAGCTGTTACCCGCGGTTTCACCCACGCTGTTTAGCACCTGTTGGTCGTAGCGTGATGATATATAACCTATAGCCTTTCTCAAGAAATGGACTATCCAACATTAAAAGAATTTTCCAATTGCAACCAGTAGTCCCTGAGATTAGCGCGTTCAAACAAACAAACAAACTCTTCAGCTTTATAATATTACTAGCTGTTCTCCGCGGTTTCACCCACGCTGCTCAGCACTTGTTGGTCGTAGCGTGATGTTATATAAGCTATAGCCTTTCTCAAGAAATGGACTATCCAACACTAAAAAAATTTCCAATTCCAACCAGTAGTCTCTGAGATTAGCGCGTTCAAACAAACAAACAAACTCTTCAGCTTTATAATATTAGTATAGATAGATAGTATAGATAGCAGCTGCTCGGGTCGATCTTTATGTTAAGCCGCGCTTGCCTAGGTTGGTCTGTGGATGGGTGACCACCCGTTACATACCGAGTTTCCTCCGTGCCTCGGAAACCACGTTAAGCCGTTGGTCCCGGCTGTCATTTGTAGATCTTTGACAGTCGTTACAAGTAGTCAGTGTGCCTAAAGTCTGACAACCAGTCTTACCAAGGGGTATCGTATTACCCGGTATTAACTGGGTTGTGGAGGTCAGATAGGCAGTCGCTCCATGTAAAATACTGATATTCAGCTGCATCCGGTTAGACTGGAAGCCGACCCCAACATAGTTGGGAAAAGGCTAGGCAGATGATGAGAATTGTTTTAAGGGATCCCTCGAAAACGATCGCTTTGTTGTCTGTCCATCTGTCTGTCAAGACTCTTCATCTCGGGAACGCGTGAAGGTTTTAAGTTGAAATTTAAACCACATACTCTAATGCTGCCAGCCTTTTTAAGGAAGTAAGGATTAACTACTATTTACAAACTATAAACTGACATAAACTAACAATAAAAATTATGTTCAAGTAAAATTTTGGTAAATCACAGGGCGTCAAAAATTCGTCTGCATCGCAGTCAAAAGGAAAAGTGCCCAAAAGGCTGGCAGCATTAGAGCATCATGATGACTGCGATGCGGACGAATTTTTGACGCCCTGTAATTTACCATTTTTAACTTGAACATATTTTTATTATTAGTTTGTGTATATTTATAGTTTGTAAATAGTAGTTAATCCTTACTTCCTTTCTAATATTATTAAAGCGAAAGTGAGTTTGTTTGTTTGTTACCTCTTCACGCTTTAATGGCATACCACACAATTACACCGATTTTGATGTATTTTAGTTCAGAGATAGTTGGGAACCAGGAGACGGATATAGGCTAATATAAATAAAAAGTAAGATTTCAGCGAGAAAGAGGGAAGAAAAGGGAAAACTTAGCGTTACTATTACAAATCAATAAGGCGCAAGGTTAACTGTGTTACCCCGAATTTAACGCGAGCAAAGCCGCGGGCAAAAGCTAGTTTAATATATCTTGGGGCAACTCACACACGGCTATCTGATCCCAAGCTAAGCAGAGCTTGTGTTATGGTAACCAGACAACTGATATACATACTTATATAATTTATTATACATACATATTATAGATAAATCACACCCAGACACAGAACAAACAATCATGCTCATCACACAAAGTTTGTCTTGGGTGGGAATCGAACCCACGACCTCCAGCTCAGCAGTCAGGGCCACTAACCACTAGAGCAACAGGCCCGTCTAATAAATAAATACTTCCCAAGAAAACATAATATTAAACTTCATGAAGTCTGTAGTCCCTTAGAATTATAGGAAAATCATCTCTCTAAGTCTACGCAGTCAAAATATATGGCTGTTTATGTCACACGATTGTACGGAACTCTCGGTGCGCGAGTCCGACTCACTCTTGGCCGGGTTTTTTTCTAAGCTTTAACTTTACTAGCTTTCGCCCGCGGCTTCGCCCGCGTTAAATTTGGAGTTACACAGTTCCCCTTGCGCCTTATTGATTTGTAATAGCAACGCTAAGTTTTCCCTTTTCTTCCTTTTTTCTCCCTCACATCCCACTTTTTTTTTAATAAAAATTAGCCTATGTCCGACTCCTGGTTCCCAACTATCTATGTTCCTGAAATCCTTCACAATCGGTGTAACCATTAAAGCGTGAAGAGGTAACAAACAAACAAACTCACTTTCGCTTTTATAATAAACTAGCTTTCGCCCGCGGCTTCGCCCGCGTTAAATTTGGGGTAACACAGTTCCCCTTGCGCCTTATTGATTTGTAATAGCAACGCTAAGTTTTACCTTCTCTTCCCTTTTCTCCCTCACATCCCACTTTTTTCAAAAAAATATTAGCCTATGTCCGTCTCCTGGTTCCCAACTATCTCTGTACCAAAATTAATCCAAATCGGTTCAGCCATTAAAGCGTGAAGAGGTAACAAACAAACAAACAAATAAACAAACAAACAAACAAACTCACTTTCGCTTTTATAATATTAGTAAGGATAAATAAATAAAATAAATATCTTGGGACAACTCACACACAGCTATCTGATCCCAAGCTAAGCAGAGCTTGTGTTATGGTAACCAGACAACTGATATACATACTTATATAATTTATAAATACATACATATTATAGATAAATCACACCCAGACACAGAACAAACAATCATGCTCATCACACAAAGTTTGTCCTGGGTGGGAATCGAACCCACTACCTCCGGCTCAGCAGTCAGGGCTACTAACCACTAGACCAACAGGCCCGTCCGTATTCCGTAGTCCGTAATATTAGTAAGGATAATGCAGATTAATAGCAATGTTTAATCACGGGTACTGCCCACGCTTAATTAACGCCTAATGAATAAAAAACGCCAAGTTTACCTAAGATTCTGTAAAACCCACGTACGCTTTGAAAACTTTGTGATTATAGAGCAAAGTTTTATAGAAATGTTTTATGAACGAACGAACGAAAAGTTACGGATTAATTATTTTTTGGAAAATACTTAGTAGGTATATAGGAAAAGTTGTTATTGTAAAGGATATTATAGTTTCTGAATATTTAAAACTTTTAAACGTTTTAAATTCACTCTTCGGGTCCGTCTGTCTGTCAATCCGGGATTCAAAATTAGAACCTCATACTCTTGCTTATGGCCATAAGACCAACGTGTTAATCTAAAAGTCACCAATCTAACATTGTTGTAATATTTAGGCAAATTTAAGTGCCGCTTAGTGTTCGTGTAAACGGGCCAGGTCAACTACTTAAATTAAAACATTCCGATACAATAAAATTGTTCTTTATAAAGGACTGGATGACCTACTTAAGTAGTACAAACAGTGCTTACTAATATTTTAAAAGCGAAAGTGAGTTTGTTTGTTACGGCTTCACGCCTAAATGGCCAAACCAATTTTGATGGATTTTGGTACAGAAATAGTTGAAACCCTTTGTGAAAACCTACTTGCAAAATAAACATCATTTATCATTTATCACTGACATAGGCTATTTTCTTAAAGAGTGTTAAGGAAGAGAGAAAGGGAGACAAAGATATTTCTATTCGATCATCACGCGGGTTAAAATCAGCGTTAGCCCAAACTATGCCACGCGGACGAAGCTAGTAAAATATATTTAGGGGACCTTTCTTCATTGAAGTATGTACTTTAAAAATAATCTTGATTTATTTCAATAAATTAGATAATCTTAATTCTGTTGAGATAATGGCACTTTGACAATTTTTAATAGGAGTTTTGTCAAGTTTTAAAAGGACAATTTTGTAGGTGACCGCCTTTTTGTTCTTATCATTAATCTGAGACATGATGTTGATGATATTTCTATGTAAGCTCTCATAATGTCCGGGGTTGTGGGTTGTTCGAAAGGAATACCGCGGCCCCAGAACGTAAAGGGCAATAGAAGGAACATGGGTGGGTTTTAGTCAGTACAAGTATGACACTCCCCCCCGCCCAAAAAAAAGCTTAACGCACACATTACAGCACAGTTCAGGATTAGCATTGTTTCTGCTAGAGGCGTTCGAGAGAGTCGTCTCATGCAATAAGCCAATGACCATTCATCAGTAGAGACCCAGAATCCGTGTTTGCTTTCGAGAAATTACTGATGGATAAACCTTACACCATTTTGCTAGACCCGATAATCAATCCCAGGACCTCACAATGCTGCGGTGATGCGGGTCTTAACAGTGTTCTGTACTCATAACAGTGCCTAATAATAGGGGTTGAGCCTATTTACAACAGCCGGGCCCTTAATAGAACCCAATAATATTTTGCCTAACCAAAGAATCGCACCCAAGTCTTTAAGCATATTAAAAACTAGCTTTTGCCCATAAAATACAACTTTTGTTCAGTTTAGATATCAATACATTTTAAGCTCTCTGACGCCATTTTAAATTCAAAATGGCGGACTAGTTACTTTTATTCATTCTCTATGATATGGGTATCAAATGAAAGGGATAAGAGTTATTAGTGGTTTTAAGTTTTTTTTTCTCCTTTAATTGTACTATTCTCCGCGTTTCTATAACAAGCTTTCTTTTATTTGATTCTCAAATAAATTAACTATTACTTAATTCTAAGCCAACGAGTCGAAATTCTCTGAATTTTACAATACCCTCACTCAATGCCGTTCCTTTGAAAATTACACTCGCTGGTTCGCCTAGAGAGAACAGATTAGGGTAAGTACTTGTCCTTTGCTTAAGGTCTACCTGAGTCGTAGATTTAAGGTCCTATCTTGAGGGCATTGAAGATTTTGTTATCTTTGAAAGGATGTTAGATCTTTAGCTTGAGTGGGTCTGTGAATCTTTGTAGGCTCGTCTTTAGATCTTGTAATAAATTACTCCATTTGGTCTTTTTTTGCCAATGTTCTGTCAGAATAATTTGAGTTTAAAAATATAGTACAATTTGATTCAAGTAGGGAAACTTTGTCATTGCGGCTGAGGCGAATTTTACGCACGAGCCGTCAGGCGAGGGTGTACATTAATAAAGGTCGCCCACTACTCGGCGTTGTGTGTCTCAAGATTGCACCAAATGGGTCCAGCTCAGCATAATGCCAGATAGACTACCTGACCCTGGTATTTTGCTGAATCCTGCTAGTGACACACAGATGTCGAGAAAATGTGCGGCGAATATTATGTGGGTTGTCAGAAGGATAGATTTCGAATTTAAATACTAAAAATAATAAACTTGATTATCACAGTATTATAGGTAACTAGATTTTCCCCGCGGCTTCGCTCGCGTTAAATTCGGTATAACACAGTACCTGCTGTTTTTGCCTTATTGATTTGTAATAGCAACGCTAAGTTTTCCCTTTTCTACCATCTTTCTCCCTCAAAACCCACTTTATAAAAATAGCCTATGTCCGTCTCCAACTATCTCTGTACCAAAATTCATCAAAATCGGTATAGCCATTAAAGCGTGAAGAGGTAACAAACAAACAAACTCACTTTCGCTTTTATAATATAAGTAAGGATTGTAGATAGTATTTGTTAAATAAACCATAGTGTATATTATGTTGTTTCAATAGAAATGAAACATAGCTGCTGTGGTAACCTAAAACTTTCAACAAGTTTCACGAATAACAATAATAACAATGAATTTCAGTACTAGGCACTAGATTTATTTGTAAACATAATATTTTAAATACTAAATGCTAGATTCTATGTGGCAATATTTCAGTTTTCTTTGTTAGAATATAAATATATTATTTGTTTATTTCTCTTCCATATCTATTAAATTCTATGAAATTGGAACGTTTTGAAACTATTTTTACACGACTGCCCTAACAAAGGAATGTTATATTTTTAGAACTATCACTTGATAATACGCCGCTGTATTTTAAATTAATTTCTAAACGACTTCGTTTAGAATTCCAGAAAACTTTCAAGGACTTTTTATTATACCTGTTTGAAAACTAATTATTACAAATATCTTTGTTGTTCCAGTAGATCCTGAAATACAGTTAAATTTTCACCCCCATTGTATTAAGTCGTATACAAATTACTAGAAATAACTTAGTTATTCTCCTACTTCAACACAGGCGGGGTCACAGGAACAGCTAGTTAAATTATTAAATATTTATCAGAACCAATCTCTCTCTATCATTAAACCTTCGGTAGCTTACGCCCCATAAATCAAACATTTACTCCACGCATACATTTTCATAAAAAATACATAAAGCTCCAAACACCGCGTTTATTTATTTATTTAGGTGACCGCAAAAATCAACGGCTTCCTTCTTGAATTTAATATTTTTTTTGAATATTGCGGAATGACCCTTTAATACGGCGGTAGGCGCGAATACATTTCCTATTGAAACCGTGGAGAATCCAAACCCTTCGCGAAATCTACTAGATTTACTCAAAGCTGGTAGAAAGTCCGTGAATGCTATAGTAATGTTAGAAGAACAATTTAGATTGTAATCAACGGAATAATACGACATTGAAGGAATGAGGAAAGCATTTGTTCGAAGAAAGAATTTACTGGTCTATGTTATTAAAGTTCTCAATGCAATTTCGACGCTAGCTAATCTGATTTTAAAAATGTACGATTCATAACGGTGAGTTTATTGAATACTAGCTTTTGCCCGTGGCTTCGCTTGTGTTAAATTCGGTATAACACAGTACCTGCTACCTGCAGTTTTTGCTCTAGCGTCTTATTGATTTGTAATAGCAAATTTTCCCTTTTCTTCCCTCTTTCTCCCATATTTTTTTAAAAAGATTGAAATTTATGTCAGTCTCCTGGATCCCAACTATCTCTGTACCAAAATTCATCAAAATTGGATTAGCCATTAAAGCGTGAAGAGGTAACAAACAAACAAGGAGATACAAGTAGGGATGAAAGAATCTTAAATTGGAATAGAAGACCACTTCTATTTCAATTTAAGCTTCTTTCATACCCATACTATTTATTATTCAATACCCATATTTATCGAAACGGAATGGAAAGAAATAAATCACGAAATGCCCAAAAATGATTCAACTGATCACAGACATTAAATTTCGAAGGAAAAGTTAAAATTGTTATCAATTAAACTGTCTTTAAAGCAATTTTTTTTAACTTTTTTTTTTTATTATTGATAGGCTCGCGTTTGACCACTATCTCACCTGATGGTTAGTGATGATGTGGTCGACGATGAAGCACGCTTACCTAGAAATAACCTATTCACTCTTGACTTGATTTTCATAAAATAGTACGTATTAGCCTAAAAAGAAGATCACTTAATTGAAAAGTCGCCCCCATTTATTAACCGTTGAAGTAGTTCAACTCATCTTCAAAGAGAATGTGTGAAACAAAGAAATCCAGTAAATCACAGTCTATTAGAAAGAAGCGTTCTTTAGAACCTTCATCAAGTGACTAATGATGTGAATACAATCAATTGCTATCCGAGAATCGATAGTAGTTAGGGAAAATGGGCCCTTTATTGAACCTTATATAATTAACCCGAAGGATCGACAATTCAGAGGTAATTAATTGTAATAACGAGACCGAAGGAAACTATCGTGATATAATGAGAATCGTTGATGAGGAACATAATGCTGTAATGATTATTGTGTAATGTCGCTTTTGAGTGGACGTGGTAATAATTTGAATGAAGAATTAAGCAGAGTATATTAGATTGATGTTATTGTTCATTTATTGACTTCTTTACATATAAGTTACATTTTTAAATATTTAAAATAGAAGCCCGCCGATATCGGGAACAGGTTCCAAGGTACCGGCGCGGCGGTCAGGGCTCCAGAGAAAGGAACCTCCTAACAACAGAGACTATGACCTCTGAGTTTGTTTCGGCTGTTTCTTCTCTGAGTAGTCGGGTACGAAACACCGGCCTCATCTAGTTTTAAAAAAAGATGACGTGTAAAAAAGTTTGTGAAAACCTACTTGCAAAATAAACATCATTTATCATTTATTTATAAACACGAGCTGTATCCTGGAGTACCGCTTTCTGTATCAAGCCCTTGATCCAACTGCCTAACGAGAGCCTCCTCAGGTATTGGCCGAGTCTCTTGGCAATTAAGCCATTGGCAGATTGACAGATGTTTATTATTAGCTACAATTTTTAGTTTTCTGTTCTGGTGCTTTCGTTTTTTCTGGGCTTTCCGATTCGGACAATCAATACAAACTATTGTAAAATACTTATTTTCAAGGTACCTCCAAATTTTTGAAGTTGAGTTTAAAACAACATATTCATATTTTTCGCATAACGATTTTTATAAGACATTTGTTTCTTTTATTTTAAGAAGCACATGTAACTAAAACAGTGATAGATCTGAATGTCGATGGACGGAGAGCGAGAGGAAGGCCAAAGTAAAGATGGATGGATTGTGTAAGGAATGATATGGAGGAGAAAGGAGTAAATGATGCCGTGACGTCTGATAGGGGAGAATGGAAGAAGAAAACGTGTTGCGCTGACCCCAAATAGACAAAGGCAGGAAAATGATGTTCGTTTCTTTTGTTTATTTTAATATCATACTAAGATAAAAACAATTACCCCTCCCCCCAACACCACACCCCTATAAACATGACTTTAATAAATTAATCTTTCTTGATCAGTTAGACCTCAACTGCTGACCAAAGTTCGTAAAAATAAACGACCGAAAAAAATTATATTAATTCTAAACCAAACAGAATGAAAATAAAAAGCTGCTAACTGAAATCTCTCCACGGATCGCTGCTCACAAATAACATAGCACCCGCAACTTACATATTCAGTAGGGATCGTGCAACGGTAAACTCGGGTAAATGAAATATGGTTTTAGGAGTTATAAGAGCCCCCACTTAAGGTTTGCGTTGCTCGAGGCGTTTCACCAAGTAGGGAACAATAATAGGGACTTAAGTGAGGCAGATCTATAAACAAAAGAACTTGGACTATTAGCTTGATGAAGTAGCTTTGGGACTCTAAAGTGGATTTAGTACAAAACCATATGTGTGGAATGATTAAATTTGCTGTAATCAAAATGGGGTGAGAAAAGGCGGTGATTTTTTATATTAATGACTAGCCTGGCGCCCGGTGCTTCGCCTTCGTGATATCGAAAAACAAGTATCCCATGTGTTATTCAATATACCTGGCTCTGTGCCAAATTTCATCAAGATCCGTACAGCCGTATTGATTTGAAAGAGTTACAAACATCCATCCATACATCCTCACAAATATTCGCATTTATAATATTAGTAGGATATGTTTGTTTTGGTTTCGCCTTATTTTTCAGAGTCTGACAATTAGACTTACCCGAACGTATCTTACTTTCAAAGAACGTGGTTGTAGAGGTCCGATAAGCAGTCACCCTATGTTTAATATAGGTATTCAGCTGAACCTAAGTCAGCAGAACCTAAGTTGAAAATGGAAGTGGACCCAAACATTATTAAGTTATTAACATTTTTCGATAAATCTCCCAGAAATTTTATACTTAAAAACTTATACCAAATAAAAAATGGCGATAATTGGTATTCTTTCATTCCTACCTAAACTGTTCAATTTTAATATGATGAAGATGATAACCATGATCTGAGACGAATTTTATTTATTCAATAAAAGAAGTGTCAGACTGCTGGGCAAAGGCCTCCCTCCCTTCCTTCCTTCCATTTTTTCCTGTCGTTTGCTGTTGTGGCCCAATCCTTTTCGTGGAAGTCCAGCTCGTCATGCCATCTCCTTCTGGGCCTACCGTGTCGCCGGATCCTGTTGTTCGGAACCCAATCGGTCGTTACTTTGGCCCAATTTTGTTGTCACATGCGGCAGATGTGGTCAACCCAGTTCCACTTTAATTAGTGTAAATAGTGTAAAATATTTCTCACTTTAAACAAAAGGAGAAAAGCCAACCAAAATATACACAATTATAACATGTGTATTTTCAAACTCATCATTATCTGTCTAGCTTTTTCCCAACTATGTTGGGGTCGGCATCCAGTCTAACCGGATGCAGCTGAATATCAGTATTTTACATAGAGCGACTGCCTATCTGACCTCTACAACCCAGTTAGTACTGGGTAATTCGATGTTCCTTGATAAGACTGGTTGTCGGACTTTAGAGACACTGACTACCTGTAACGACTGTCAAAGATCTACTATCAACAGCTCAGACCAACAGCTTAACGAGCTTTCCGACGCACGGAGGAAACTCGGTATGTAACGGGTGGTCACCCATCCACAGACCAACCTAGGCAAGCGTGGTTTAACGTAAAGGTCGACCCGAGCGGCTGCTATTATTTAGCCATGATCTCCTCAAAAAAAAAATATATCAAATATATAAAATTCTCGTGTCACAGTTTTCGTTCCCATACTCCTCCAAAACGGCTGGACCGATTTCAACGAAATTTTGTGTACATATCGGGTAGGTCTGAGAATCGGTCAACATCTATTTTTCAAACCCCTAAATCAGCAGCGGGTGAAACCACTGGGCACAGCTAATATATATATAATATTTTCAAAGTGAACAATTGTTAATGTAGTTCATTCTAAAAATAAACGATCTATTCCAGTAATTGTGTTTGACAGCGAACAATTTATCTTCAATTGAGTGACTCGCTCTTGACAAGACTACAGACAATTTATGTAATACTATAAATTGACTCAGTAGAACAACTATTAAATAAACAATATTAAAATAGAATAGTAAGAAATTGAGAAATATACAGGGCGTTCTAAAGAAGAACCGACTTGATGACGGTTGCTTATTTGCTAGTACACACGACGGCACATCAACCTATTTGACGGGCCTGTTGGTCTAGTGGTTAGTGGCCCTGACTGCTGAGCCGGAGGTCGTGGGTTCGATTCCCACTCAGGACAAACTTTGTGTGATGAGCATGATTGTTTGTTCTGTGTCTGGGTGTGATTTATCTATAATATGTATGTATTTATAAATTATATAAGTATGTATATCAGTTGTCTGGTTACCACAACACAAGCTCTGCTTAGCTTGGGATCAGATAGCCGTGTATGAATTGTCCCAAGATATTTATTATTTATTTATACAATGAACAATAGAAAGGTACAACATTGTTTTTTTTTCAATAACATATTATAATTAAAAAAACCTAGCTTTGCTAGTACACACGACGGCATATCAACCTATACCTTACCATTTTAACCTGATATCTCTACTACGGAGTGCGATGCGTAGTAGAAAGGTTATAATAGTTTTGGATAGGTTGATCTGCCGTCGTGTGTACTATATTGCACAGCATTGATAGCCTAGTGGTGGGACCGTCGGACTGCAAAGTCATTTTCCTAAGTTCAAACCCATGGCAGGCACCTCTGGTCTTCGTACTTCGTGCTTGCTACTTAGAAAAGGGGCAATAGAAGGAACATGTGTGGGTTTCAGTCAATACAAGTCTGATACTCCCCTCCGGTCCGCTCAGAGCGGGGGAAGTCATTTGATGATTTCCAACCCGCAATAAAAAACCGAAGACTCCACGCTCACAAGTCGCACTTGCGACCTCTACACCAATAACCCGTTTTATATATATTATTATTATAATTTACATTTATCATGAACTAGCTTTCGCCCGCGGCTTCGCCCGCGTTAAATTTGGGGTAACACAGTTCCCCTTGCGCCTTATTGATTTGTAATAGCAACGCTAAGTTTTCCCTTTTCTTCCCTCTTGCTCCCTCACATCCCACTTTTTTTAAATAAAAATTAGCCTATGTCCGTCTCCTGGTTCCCAACTATCTATGTACCAAAATTAAGTGTTACCAAGAGGTAACAAACAAACAAACTCACTTTCG
Source organism: Ochropleura leucogaster (assembly GCA_958449745.1). Taxonomy (NCBI): domain Eukaryota; kingdom Metazoa; phylum Arthropoda; class Insecta; order Lepidoptera; family Noctuidae; genus Ochropleura; species Ochropleura leucogaster. Next base: position 16,604,694 of record OY288215.1, on the reverse strand, counting down.
CTTTTATAATATTAGTAAGGATAGTAAGGATTTAGAGACACTGAAGAGATTGTTTTCATATAATATGGAAACATAGTTTATTGAATCAATTGAAGTAGTTAAATTCCGTTTAAATGACGATCTTGTAGATATTAGGAATAGTTAAAAAAATCTATTTAAATGACTTATAACCTATGTTTTTAGATGAAAATGTATTTATCTAATTCTACTTAGTAATAATGTTAAATTCAAGTGGCAGACGACTACAGCTTTAACGTTTTAAGTGCGCCTAAGGTATTAAGTGCGCCTTTGTACCTTTTGTGTGCAAAAAGTTTAAATATAATATTTACAAAACCATTTGATCCAAGATTATGAAATTTCGCACGAGAGAATCAATTTATAAAGAAACACGATTTTTTTTTCATAAATTCTTATCTTAAAAAGATTAAAAATGAGATTAAAACTTTTCATAGAATTTCGTTATTTTTGATGGGAGATGGAAAACCTCATCGTGGTACACGTTCCTAAGAAAATCATATTGGCCATTCTCACATACACCCTGTATATTTACAATTTATGACGTCACGGTGGCTGAGCGATCGACTGTTGCTCTGCGTCTCGCGGGTTTGATCCCCGTACGCAACAAATATTTGTATGGCCTACAGGTAATTGTTTTGGTTCTAGCTGTTTGTGTGAGTTTAAGTATTTTTAAACGCTCCCACGATAGAGGAAAAGTTCTAAATGTGAGGCAAAGATTAAATAAAAAACTAGAGAGGTGTAAAGGGACACCTGCATGGAACGAAGTTATTATTTATTATGTACAAAGACACACTCAACAAAAATAATCGTGGCGACACCACACTGTTCAATGCGAAATTGAAAGACTAAACGAAAATAACTGGCTTGCTTTTTATGAGAGAGAGAGAAAGAGACAGGCACAAAAACACGCGCATGCCGCACGGCTTACAACTATAGCAGAAAGTGTCGTTACAACTTTTGGTCTTAATTTTTCCATCTTTCCCTTTCGCAACGCGCGATATCACATACATTTTGTGATATTATATGCACACTGACTCTAATCACCTGACTTTTCCCGTTAAAAATCTAATAAAACTTTATCAATTTATTACAATATTGTTTATAACGTTTGAACGCATTTTAGTAAAGTTTAATTGTTTCAAATTCATGGTTGGTAGATTGTTTATGTATTATTATTAGTTTGTTTATAGTGTTTACCTTTACAATTTGCGTGTGAATGCGAAGCTGAAAATTTCAAAATAACGTTAGACATTGATTTTGCTTTTGTAATTTCAACTTTAGCTACTGAAGTTGACGTTACAAATCTCTCTGTGGAATGACTATAGGTGACTGACGGACGATCCTTTATTAACTAATTACCCGTATTTAATAACAAAGCGACTCATAAATAGTTTCTTAAATTAATCAATGTTCTGATAACAACACGCTTGTAACTCCTGAAGGGTAAGGTAGTGATGTACCAAAACATCAGTTTAACAAAACTGGAGAAATGTGGGTTTCACCAGTTCAGATGTGTCCGGTCATGGACTTGCGATATTCTACATACTTATATAACGAGTGTTTTAATATACTATTACGGTAAGCACTTGGGTCTAATTCACTTCCCCGCTTCTTGGCAGCCATTTTGAGAAATTCTCTATGCGTGTACAAAAAATAATCATATCTCTCAAAGTTTTGGTCTTACTGAGACAAAAATAGGTTTATTCAGAGGGCAACAATGTTGTCTATCGTTTAAATTAAGAAATGATGAGCTTACATTTTTATAACTTTAGAAAACAAAATTAAAGTCCAAAAAAATGCAAATTAACGAAAGTTTTGTAAGCATTTTAGCGAAAAAAATGGCAGTTTTTTTTTGAAAATCAATAAATTCGAGTACAAGAATGTTTGTTATATAAGTACATAGAATATCGCTAGTCCGGGACCGGACACGTTGTATAATATGGTCCCATGGATTAAAGGAGGTGAGCCTTAGACCATCGACTAGGCACAAATCCAGACTCGGCTGCAACTGAGATGTTCTTTATAGAAAAACCTAAAAAACAATTTCCCGACCCGGGAATCGTACTCAAGACTTCATGCAAAGTAGTCGTGCTTGGACCAGTAGACTAACTAGTCACTCGAAAATCAAAGTTTAATTTAAATTAGTCTCAAATCAGTATTATTAAAAACTAATAACTATGTTTAACAGTCCGAAGACCGACAAAACTCAAAAGACTCTTTTTTGTTTTTTTTTGTGGATGAAAAATCATCAAATAACTTCCCCCGCTCTGGCCCGGGGCGATTGTCAGACTTGTACTGACTAAAACCCACCATGTTCCTTCTCTTTCGAACAATCCGCAACTCCGGCAAGCGGTGGTCCTGGCAGGCCCCTCTGCTTTGTTAACGCGCCGTCGACACGGCCTGTCGTCAATAGACGGACGGACGGTGAGCTACCCACTGCTCACCGTCCACAGGCCCAACACCCTTTAAGACAACCCTATCTCAATTTCAATTAGCAAATAATAATATTCATTATAATTATAGTTGTAATCAAGAAACAGCCATCTTGAATTTCATGACTGAAAATATAATAATTTCACTAAAAACTTTACCTTGATTTTACCTGTCTTGAAAATTTTAAGCCAATTTACCTGTTATAATTTTCAAGACAGTAAAATCATAATTGTAATATAGCCAGAAAATAAATCAACTACCTCTTGAATAACGTATAAAAGTAATAAAATTATGATTTGTATCTATATGTACGGCAATATTAAATTACTGAATAAACAATCATAAAACAACTCGTCTCGTCTGTGAACATTAAAACTTGTCTTGTAATAAAACAAAATGGCGGATAAATTAGAACCTTGTTTTATTTTGACAACATGGAGCTTAGAACATTATGAAAGGTTTTTTTTTAATAGATTATTTTGGACAAGGACGAGCTCGTGGCTTTGCCGCTTCGGCCGATATTTAGGTTAATCCGCGCTTGCCTTGGTTGGTATGTGGATGGGAGACCACCCATTTCTTACCGAGTTTCCTCCGTGCCTCGGAAAGCACGATAAGCTGTTCGTTTCGGCTGTCATTTGTAAATCTTTGACAGTAATGACAGATAGTCAGTGTCCCGAAAGTCTGACACTAGTCTAACCAAAGGGTATCATATTACGCAGTACTAAATGAGTTGTGGGGTCAGATAGGCAATCGATCCATATACCATACTGGTATTTAGCACTGGACGCTGACTCCAGCTTAGTTGGGAAAAAGCTAGGTAGATGATGAGATTACTATAGATAAGTGGCTACCATTTTGAAAGCGTTCAATGAATCATTCTTTTTTGCGGTAGGATATCATCAAATAACTTCGGGAGGATCAGACTTGTACTAACTAAGACCCACCCATGTTCCTTCTATTGCCCTTTACGTTCCGGTACCGCGGTATCTTTTTCGAACAACCCGCAACCCCGGGTAAATCAGCCCTGATTGTAGGTTGTTGACTTCACCATCATTATTCTTTCTCCTTTTTTTTATTTTTCTGTGCGAGTCAAATTTATTATTTTGCTGTCTGTACTTAAGCACGCGCCTTTTCCATAGAATATGATAGCGCATTTAGATAGTTTAGCGCTGCCTCGTACGATTCTTAAATTCTCCTTTTGTTATCTCCGTGATCATAATAATATGTACATCTCGTCATATACTTAGGCTTGCGAGTACTATGACCCTGACCTCGTTTTTTTAAATATATATAAACAAAGAAACAGTACGAACAAAACAATGTTTTAAAAATCTCATCAACACACGTACTTTTGGGATTTTTTTCACTCGAATAATTCCTTTCATTATAATTACAATCTTGGGGTGGATTACGCGAATCTCTGGGGTGGGATAGACCCCCAGAATCCGGGTTGACTTTAAAAAGGTTCACACGACATGGCCTTACGCCCCGTTCACAACCTCACAAGATGCGATTTGCGTCAAGCGACTTGTGCGTGTGTCCTGTTCCTATGCGAGTAACGTTGGTCGCAAATCGCGTTGAGGTAATTACGTGTGATGCTCTAAGCAATTTCATTATTTTGATTCCTTCCCGAGCATGTGGCCAACGGCTGAAATCCTCCTCTTTCCACGCTCGAGGGACCAAAATAAGTTGGGGAGCAATTACAAACCAAGATATGGAAATTAATCCAAATAAAAGATTCCAGCACATATAATTGCTTGGAGTCGTAAAAATTATAATGAAGAGTAAATTCTCTTAGATTTCACTTTAATGATGGCATTAATTTTGCTGACTAAGACCTTTTTCCCTTCCCTGAAGTGGGCTTTCGTTAGGGGAATGGTTAAGTCATACTTATGTTTTTTATTCACGCCTTGAGCCTTTTTCGGAGAAAATTAAGATTTATGGCCAGGTTTTCCTTTTAGGCCTAACTCCTGTCTTATAAATGTGGAGGTACGGCCTCGGTTTATTCTTCATCAGGTTGATAGGGAACTAGTGAAACAATTCCGACGTATATTGCTGCCGGTTGTCTTGAACTTAAGTGACAGGTTTCCGGACCAGCATATTGATTCCTGCCTCTCCATTCCCTCTAAAAATAACATCTCAGGGGTGTCGTAACAGCGGCCATTTGTATATTGATATCTGGAAAATCAGGCGTCCCTAAGGTTTACAGTGGCGAAATGACGGTAAATCCGTGTAAAGCTCATATCTGTGAAATGTAAAGCTCACTATTTCAGAGATAAAATATATGATATTATAAGCTTAGTGCCTGTAAATACACTGAGAAAAACCTTTAATAGGAAATAATTAAGTAAACGGGGAAAATCAAGTTTTGAAAAGTATGAATAAAGTAAATATTTCCGTCTGTCATTTTTATATTGTACCAATTTTTTTTAAAGCTTTTACCCACTCTAAAAAATTCCCCTGTATTGTGGGGGCGTTCTAAACATTTAAACTTACATACACGAATGTGTTTGTTTGAAACGCACATACTACCTATAGGTCATATAATTAAGTGTTCCGTGCGGGGATCGAACCCGCAACACACTGCGCAGCAGTCGATCGTCAAAAGCGTCAACAAAAATAAAAAGCCTTTTTATTCCATGCATTTACAAAATGTTTTCCCAATTTGATATAAGTTTCTTAATACATGTATCAAACAAACTCACTTTCGCTTTTATAATATTAGTAAAGATTTACGATTGAATATTATAACTATTTTGTACATTATTATCATAGGATAATTAAATATTTATCATTTGTTAAATAAAGAACTTACCCGTTAATTCATAGGATAACTGTTGTCATATTATGCTACTTTGCCGTAAAGTTTACGATCACTGTTAAAATGAATAGTATTTTTTTATTCATGAATCTATGTTCTCTATATGGCACCATACCAATTAAATACAACCAGCGTACGATCAAGATACGTCCAGGTATCGTTGGACGTATCTTGATCGTACGCTGTCGTATTTATCGTATTTATCAAATTGTGATAAGTAGTTCAGAATTCATCACCAAACAGATGAACATACATACTACAGTACGGCCAACGAGAAGCGATACCAAATGTAAACAAAACCCATGCTAAAACCCCATCTAAAATGGCCGCCCGAATGTTGGCAAACCCGTCTTAACGTTGTCATGTTTTTGCCGGGAGAACGAGACATTACGATAAAGGCACAAGATGGAAAGAGCTAAATATTAGATTGTCAAGGCCACAGTTGTTCTTTAGGTTAATGACCTTTCGTATCGCTTCTCGTTGGCCGTACTTTAGTTTAGACAGATAATTTCATAACCCACCTTTTTGCTTCACCATAGTCGGGTAAAAAGAGAGAGTTAACAACTCCCAACCCTTTATTATTCAATAAAGCTTGCATGATTAAAAGGTATTAGATACTTTTTGCATGCTGGCAAAAAATGTGTGGTATAAAATGCCGATAAAAAAACCGTCTCCTATACTACAAGGTCGTTTTGCACAGGGATGCTAAAATAGGCCGTTTTGTAACCAGGCCAAGGCTTCAGCGTGTATTTGATGAATTGCCCTAACATGTGGTGTCCTGCAAATCCTTCATATCATTTTTAGAGCATAAATCTGTGCTTTTTACCAGGACTACAAGACCCCAAACTCTATCGACAAAGGGATTTTATTTACAAAAAGACGGAGATGAAGATATGACACACGAATAAAGGAATCCTCGAATTCTCTCGGAACGATTCCATTTGAACTTTTTGTTCGGATCGCAGAATGTGGGTTTGTGAGGAATACGTATTTTTTTTTTTAAGATATCGTATTTTTTTTATCTCGTTCCTATGCTCGCGGTTATGTTTTTTAAATATTTGACATCAATGGTTTTGGTGACAACTGACAGCACTTATCCTTACTAATATTATAAAAGCGAAAATGAGTTTGTTTGTTACGTCTTCACACCTAAATGGCTAAACCTATTTTGATGAATTTTGGTAAGAGATAGTTTGGACATAGGCTATTAAAAAAAAAAGATTGAGGAGGGATTGAGAAAGATATGAGGGAGAAAGAGGGAAGAAAAGCGAAAATGTAAATAAGACGCTAGGGCAAAAACTATAGGTAGCAGGTACCTGTAAATCAGAAAAGGGGAACTGTGTTACCCCAAATTTAACGCGAGCGAAGCCGCGGGAATAAACTAGTTATAAATATGTTAGTAAAACTGAGATCGTTTTTATTAGGAGATTTTTTTAATTGTGTCCCCTCACTAGGAATTTCTTCTAAATCGTGGGTGCGTTTACTAACATTTAAACTCATATACACAAACAGCCAAACCTGAAACAATTAACTGTAGGTCATAAAAATATTTGTTCCGTGCAGACATCGAGCCCGCGACACGCAGCGCAGCAGTCGATCGCTCAATTACTGAGCCCACCGTGCCAATGCTTTTTGATTTACAGCTCAAAATGTACGTAATTTATTAAATTTACGAATGCTTAAAAATATGATATCATTTGTCGCGCCTTTAATGTAATATTTCTTATCTAACTTGACCTTAAATGGCGTCACCTTCAAAGTGCGAAGTTACGGGTACTTATTTTTTATAGTGTGACCTTTAATACCCCATGAAAAAACACATAAAAGTCCGTCGCAGTGAGTACTATTAGTAACTTTCGCGTCATAGAAGTTGACAATGCAGACAGCCGTTGATTTATTGGAAGGGACCTATAATATGGGGTATTACGCCCAAGTGGGTTTTATAGTCTGATAATGGTTCGTAACAACGTGGATCTAATGGAAAATTGACAGGACATGTGATTTCTTCATTTACTTCTATGTCAATACTTAGAACATCTGTTTTGTGAAATTGCCTGTGATAAGCGTTGACAACTTGTTTGTCAGAAAATTACTTTTGTAATAAAGAAGCAATTTTCGAACTTGTTCCTTCTCAGTATTAGGATCAATACCTAGTCATATCGTGTAGCTTCGAGTTTATGTAAAAGTTTGGCTTTGAACCGACTTAAAAAAGAGGAGGTATGTTTTTTGTAGCTATAGTTTTGAGGGGGTCTACCACCGCATCGCGGCGCAAACGAGAGGAAAGGTCATCACTGTTAAAACGAGTGACATTAGTAACTCGCCGATAGAATATTCATGCGACCTATCACTTTGAACAAGACGTGAGGTCAAATTTGATGACATCGTCTGCATAACCTAGCCTAGTCTTTTCCCAATAAAGTTAGGGTTGGCTACTAGTAAAACTATAGTACGGCCAACGAGAAGCGATACCAAATGTAAACAAAACCCATGCTGAAACCCCATCTAAAATGGCCGCCCGAATGTTGGCGAACCCGTCTTAACGTTGTCATGTTTTTGCCGGGAGAACGAGACATTACGACAAGGGCACAAGATGGAAAGAGCTAAATATTAGATTGTCAACGCCACAGTTGTTCTTTAGGTTAATGACCTTTCGTATTGCTTCTCGTTGGCCGTACTGTAGATAGAAATAGAAATAGAAATAGAAATATATTTATTCAAAGTTCAAACAATTGGCACTATAAATACAATTTAAATCCTAGAAATAATGTTGGTATAACAAAATTTCGATGCCTGTACTAGGTTAAGTTAAACCTGTATCACAGGCGGTATTTTCTAATAATTAGTGTTAGGACAGTAAATTTCATGTAGTAATATGTAGTAATATATAATATAGTAGTGTAATGTAGATGCAGCTGAATACCAGTATTTTATATAGCGACTGCTTTTGGAAGTCAGATATAGGTACGAAATTCACAGGTAGTTTTCTTGTAACACAAATTTCCATACAAACTAAAGCAAACGCAATCAATGCCACATTTCTGCCAGCTATAAAACGGATTTTAAAGGGTGAATAAACCTTAAGGCGACCCCCGGACACCGTTGATGCGGGTCTTTTTTTTTCTTTTTATTAAAACAAGAACAACTATGGCAAAAAAAATGCTAACTTTTGAAGGAGCACAGCTTTATAACAAACTAGCTTTTGCCCGCGGCTTCGCTCGCGTTAAATTCGGGGTAACACAGTTCTCCTTGCGCCTTATTGATTTGTAATAGCAACGCTAAGTTTTCCCTTTTCTTCCCTCTTTCTCCGTCACATCCCACTTTTTTCAAAAAAATATTAGCATATATCCGTCTCCTGGTTCCCAACTATCTCTGTACCAAAATTCATAAAAATCGTTTTAGCCAAGCGTGAAGAGGTAACAAACAAACAAATAAACAAACAAACTCACTTTCGCTTTTATAATATTAGTAAGGATAAGGATTACCGTCCTGTATAAGAAATGTACACTCTTTCAATGCATTCTAAACTCAACTTAGCCAGCACATAATTGCAGATCGATCGCTTCTGGAGAAATGAATGCATTGAATGGGTAACTATTAAGTTGTAATACTGATGATGAACTTATTGTAATTTATATTTTTAGTATTGTTCTCAAGTAAGTGACTAATGTTTTTATTGAGAATAAAGTTTCTTTAAACCGAAACCGAAAACGTGTCCTCACCGTGTTGTTCCGGATCTGGCTGTTTGTATTTGTTTACCTACAGGTGTATACAAATATTTGTAATCCCTCAGCCACTGCGCCAACCGTGCCGGCAACCGTGTGGTCTGTGGATGATGAGCAATAGCTAACTCACCGTGCCTACGGCGCGGAGATGGCGGAGGAGATATTAGTAATGCACAGAGGCCTGCCAGGGCCAATGCCTACCGTTTGCAGATTGTTTAAAAAAGATACGGCAGCCCTGGAACATAAAGGTCAAAGAATCATGGATGGGTTTTCTAAAGTCTGACACTCCCCCTCGCTCCACCTAAAGCGGGGGAAGTTATTTGATAATTTTCCATCCGAAAAAAGGGTGAATAAACTCAAACAAAAAATATAATAATTACAAGCACAAAAGAGTTCAGATTAAATTCAGACAATTACGCCTGTTTCGTAATCAGAGAGCCGTTATCTCAAAGCGGCGGGACTCTTGGAAATTTGACATGCGTGACAAGAATTAATTAAAATATTTTCTCGTTTTTGTTATGTTTTAAAATATGTACATATTATCCGCACCCCGCGGTTTCACCCGCGTAGACTGGGCCTTAACAACCCAGTTAGTACTGAGTAAACTTCTTAAGTATGGTATGGTTGTTTATGAACCAAGCGATCGACTGCTGCCCTGCGTGTCGCGGGTTTGATTCCCGCACGGAACAAATATTTGTATGACCTGCAGTTAGTTGTTTCGGGTCTGGCTGTTTGTATATGTGATTCAGGAGAATTTCCGAGTGCGGGGCAACGTATTTTGTTTAAAAAATAAGATACAGTGGCTTCGGAACATAAAGGGCATAAGAAGGAACATGGATGAATTCTAGTCAGTAAAAGTTTGATACTCCTTCCCGCCAACCCGCCTAGAGCGAGGTAACTTACTTGATGACTTCCCATCTGCCAAAAACATCAGCAATTATTATTAAACTACGAGCAATAGGGCGAGATTCCTATCGCTTTAACAATCACGGTTAATTTAAAAACCCTCGATAAATCTCTTATCAGGACCGAAAAAATAAATCCGCTGCAACATTTTAATTATGTCCTTGCTCAAGGTTTTTCCACATCAGTCAGAGGTCATTAGCGGTAGCCTATAATGACTTAATTCCATATCAAATGTACGTCGATAACCTCCTCGTGACCGTTATCGCCATCTTGGAAACCCGAGGTACTCATAGCGTTATCGTAAAATGCAGACTTTATTTTCGAGCACTTTATATAGTTTATTTTAAGTAGGGCTGGCTTTTATACTGGGCGATAAGTTTTGGGTATAAAAGTAAATTGTAAATCCAGACTCATATTGCAAACGGGAAAAATTGGGGTTAATGTTTGGTGTGAAATCTACCGAAATAACTGTACGGATTTGGCTGACTAGTGCAAGTCCTCAACGTATTCTGAATTCGTGTCCGGTTGTTGGTAGCTAGCCCCTTAATATATAGCATAATATATAACTTAATACTTATTGGCATGTGGTTAACTAGTGACCTCGAGCATTGACTGAATATAATTATTTATATTTATCTTTTTTATGCTTAGCTTATTTCTTTTGCATTATGGTCCTAGTTTATCACCTGTGACTTCTACACAGCACGTGTAAGCGGGCACACCCGTTAGACTGGTGAATTTATTATTTAGACTTTGGTATTTTTTTTTATTTTTTTTTGTATATAACTGGTGTTTGCTAGCTGACAAGTGACAATGAATGAATAATTTCTTATTTTTTTATAATTTTTTTGTGATAATATAAATTGTATAAAATCTGGTTCTTCTAACCTGACAGACAGATGTGTTGCTGGGGAGTTTGTTCCGCCACTTCTTCTTCCCAGCTAAAACACTAGGAAGTGGCGAAGGGCAGGGCGTTTTTGTGGGACTGTCTCTTGTAATGTGACGTTCATAAAGTGCTGATTATCAGCCTAATTTGAATAAATTACTTTTGATTTTGATAGGACTTTAATTTATATGGTTAAATGTGACTGTTTGGTATTTAAAAATCAAAATATCTTTATTCCATATAGGCCTACATGGGCACTTTTAAAACGTCGAGAAAAGGTCCACGGTTCGAGTTGGTCGTTTCCTATAGAGAAGAACCGGCAAGAAAGTCCATGGTTACTCTTTTAAAATCACTTGGTTTTACAATGTTGTTGTTATAGCGTTAGTACTTAAGTATGAGAGGACAGCGTAGGCATGACGATAACTCACTACTTACCTTACAAAAAGTAAAATAAAATAATACGTTAACAAAAGTATTCGTTGTGAATGAGTGGACATGGTTGCCTTAACCATGTCCACTCATTCCACCATTTCACCATATAAAAAAGAATCTATACAAGAATAATAAGAAATATTGCAAAAAAAAATTGTAATATGCTTTTTAATCAATATTTGTTTTAGTTTATTCGTAAAACTTGTGTAGTTTCCTTTTTAATATTGAATTTTTAAGCACAAATCCATGTTGAATCGAGTTAAAACTTGTCTATAATGAAAATTATTGTTGAGGCATTTTTTACATTTTTATCGACGGGAATGGCTCCATTGAAAAATAAGCAGGCATTTTTTACATTTTTGTCGACGGGAATGGCTCCATTGAAAAATAAGCAGTATTTGCATACTGCATATGTACAATTGTACGTTCATAAATGAAGCACGAACATAATTTCTTGCAAGGTTTAATTAACGTTTCAATTAGTTTAAAAGCATCACTTATTATTCTGTTCAGTTCTCTGTTTCACTATAAATATTTATGGAGATAACAGTAATAAAAATGTCTGCGTAAATATAGTGGGAAACGGTAATAACATTATGCAAAAATGTATGTTATAATATGCTTATGTATAGATAAGGGTTATCATGACATCTTATAGCAGTTCTTATTCCTGTGTGAGAAAGAGATGGTGCTAGACACCCTGTATAGCTCTGTCTCTTTCCCTCAGTGGAATAAGTTCTGCTTTAAAACGTCATGGTAGGGTAGCTGACCTCGGTCGTGGTTTGGCCCCGAGCAGTGGCGTTACCATGATCACAGCATTGTTTTATTGTCGTTCTAGTGTGGGAAAGAGACAGAGCTATAGGTGTGTAGCGCCATCTCTATTCCGCACATATTAAAATTACAACCTCGTATATCTCTGAAGAATAAGGTTTGCCAGACTCTCGGGGGGATTGCCAGTTATGTTTTAGTCCCATGTAGGTAATAGGGCCGAGCCTATTGCCATCAACCAGCCACGAATCCAGCAACCTTGGTTAAAACTGAGAAATCCTTAGTAATATTATAAAAGTGAAAGTGAGTTTGTTCCTCTTCACGCCTGAATGGCTAAACCGATTTCAATTAATTTTTGGAACCCTGGAGACGGACATAGGCTATTTATATTATATTTAAAAAAAAGATTGAGTTATGAGGGAGAAAGAGGAAAAAAAGGGAAAACTTTGCTTTACTATTACAATAAATCAGGCGCAAGGGCAAAAACTACAGGTAGCTGCAAATCAGCAAAGGGGAACCGTGTTACCCAGAATTTAACGCGAGTTAGTAAAAAAAAGCCCAATAACACTTTGCCCGACTCCGGAATCGTATCCCCAACGAACCTATTGGCTAGTCGACTAATGAGGTTATACACTAAATTGCCACTCATACGAGTAATTAGCCACAAATGTTGCTACTTCATTACAAAATAATCCACCAAACCGACTTGACACATTTATTTGCACGGATGTGTACTTACACTTAGTGACAAAAAAATTGCCACTCGCTTAACTCGCTGCATGAAAATATAAACTCCATGAATACGTAACGAAGAATTTCCTCCCTTCCCCGCGCCCCTCTTTTGGCTCGGAAACATTTATTTTACCCCCCGAAATAGGTCAGGTGCCTAGGCTGATGTAAAATTATTCGCTTCCTGTAAAACGAAAGTGTTGTACCTAGTAATTTGTTTGGATAGCTTTATTTTTTCGGTATTTAGTCTGAGGTGTACACTGCCTTGCATAAATCGCACCGTTGTCATTTCTGTTAACCATTCAATTTTATTTAAATTATGAACTTATTTATTTAAATTGCAAAGGTACATTACATACATTAGTTTTTTTTTAATTTAATGTAAATAAATGCCCTACATTACATGTAAAAAATCATTTACCAATTCGTTTAAAAAATACATGTCGCATTTAATTAAACTTTACAGTTACGTGTATAGGCTTAGGAAAGCAGTAACAGCATTGCGCAGTGGTCACAGAATGTGTTTGAGAGTAATACAAATGTACCTGCCGCATCAATTAGCGAGAAAAATAACAGGTTCAAACGAAGTGAAATGAATTGGGACAGGCAAACTTAAAAAAAGGTGCTCGTGGGTCGGGTTACCACCTTTTCTCAAATATGGCGAGAGAGGTAATGGCTGATCTTTGCGTTAAGCTCGTGAACGGGTGCTGCTTGTGGTGACTGGTCGTCTTGTTGACCAGGTTTTTGTTACTGTTATTAGTAAATCTTTTTATGCTTAGATAATTTATTTTGTACTATGTTCCTAGTTTATCACATGTGACTTTTTCACTGCACATGTAAGCGGGCACACCCGTTAGACTGGAGAATTTATTATTTAGGCTTGGGTATTTTTTTATTTTTATAAACATAATTGGTGTTTGCTAGCTGACATGTGACATTGAATGAATAATTTCTTAATTTTTAATAATTCCTTACTTTGTGATAAACGGAATTGTATAAAATCTGGTTCTTCTAACCTGAGAGACAGATGTGTTGTTGGGGAGTTTGTTCCGCCACTTCTTCTTCCCAGCTAAAACAGTAGGAAGTGGCGAAGGTCAGGGCGTTTTTGTGGGACTGTTTCTTGTAATGTGACGTTCAAAAAGTGCTGATGACTTTTCATAATGATTTTACTCGTCCTAGTTCGAAACCACATCCTACTCCAAGAAAGATGTAACCATTACCACTAGTTCCACACTAACCTACATTTTTATAAAATAACTAGCTGTTCCACGCGGTTTCACGCACGCTGCTCAGCACCTGTTGGTCGTAGCGTGATGTTATATAGCCTATAGCCTTCCTCAAGAAATGGACTATCCAACACTCAAAGAATTTTTCAATTCCAACCACTAGTCCCTGAGATTAGCGCGTTCAAACAAACAAACAAACATACAAACAAACAAACTCTTCAGCTTTATAATATTAGTATAGATTTGTTAAAATAAACGTCGTGCGTACCTGTTGAATGGAACCAGGAATACAAAGGGTCCAACATTAACGAGACTGAAATCAGAATGGTCAATGTTGCGTACGGAATATTAAAGTATTTAGGGGAGGTAAGTGGAATTTGAACAGGCTTCATGATAAAAAATAAATTGCCTAACGAAAATATGACGGTGGTTACATTTAGAAAAAAACTGGAATGGCTATTGAAGTATTTATAATTGCATCAGACTATCCGTTGAGTATGTTTTCAGACATCAATAATATAGAAAGCAAGCTTAGGGCACAAACTAGTCTTATTTTCTAGCTGCTTTTAAGAACTTCGTTAAAAAAAACCGCTTAAGTAAGCTATGGATTGATTTGTTTTGTTTAAAAACCACACACTAGGAATCTCTCCTGCATCGTGGGTGCGTTTTAAAATATATAAACTTATACACAAACAGCCAGACCCGGAACAACCTACCTGTCCGTCACACAAACATTTGTTCCTTACGGGGATCGAAACCGCGATACGCGGCGCAGCAGCCAGTCGCTTAACTACTGCACCAACCGTGCAGTTTATTGGGTTACCTGGTGTGCTTATTACAGGTACATCTAATAAAACCTTGTTAAAAAAAATTGAAACTTGCCTAATTTTGATCAAACTTAGAACCTCACGTTCAAAACTTGCAATTGTGATCAACGATGCATGGAATTAGTTAAAAAAATGTGCAAAACAATTTTACTTCTTACTAATATTATAAATGCGAATGGTTGTAAGAATGTTTGTTACTCTTTCACGTCAAAACGGCTGAACGGATCTTGATGAAATTTGGCATAGAGGTAGATTATAGTCTGGAATAACACATAGTTATTTTATTTTTGTGCAAAAAAGTATATTCTATTCTATTCTATAGTATCCTATGTGTTATTCCAGACTATAATCTATCTCTGTGCCAAATTCTATCAAGATCCGTTCCGCCGTTTTCCAATCATCACGCGAGCGAAGCCGCAGGCGCCAGTTAGTATAGAATACTTTGCCGACAACAAATCGTGTTACGTCAATACGTGAACAGTGAGATATGTTACATCAACTGTTCGTGTATTTCGCTAGATCAAGGTGTAAATAAATATATGTTTGTATTTACATATTATTCTACGAGTTGCGCATATTTGTCATTCCTCACGTCATGTGATTCTTGACTGAAAAAGAAGGGCAGAAGCTCAGGTGGGTATCCTTACTAATATTATAAAAGCGAAAGTGAGTTTGTTTGTTACGCCTTCACGCCTTAATGACTAAACCGATTTTAATGAATTTTGATATGGGAGCCGGGAGACGGACATAGGCATTTTTTTTTAAGTGGGGTATGCGGGAGAAAGAGTGAAGAAAAGGGAAAAGTTATCTTTACAAATAATAAGGCGCAAGAGCAAAAACTACAGGTAGCAGGTAGCTGCAAATCAGGAAAGGGGAACTGTGATAGCCCGAATTTAACGCGAGCGAAGTCGCAGGCAAAAACTAGTAATAAGTATAATCTTTATTACACAAGAAGTGGTTAAATTTTTTGTGAAGTCCCTGGCTCCTGTGCTAGGTGGAAGTCCTGTGGTACAGGAGCCAGGGTATTAAAATTCCTCGTCATAGGGATCATCTGTTCGGGGGTTGCGGGTTGTTCGAAAGATATACCGCGGCCCCGGAACGTAAAGGTCAATAGAAGGAACATGTGTGGGTTTTAGTCAGTAAAAGTCTGACACTCTTCCCTGCTCCGCCCAGAGCGGGAGAAGTTATTTATTTAGTAGTAAGATAAGCTAGAAGTATTATAAACTATCTTTAAGACAGTGAGTAAACTTTTACCTCGTTAATGAGTGCAAATAAAGCAAGAAAAAACCATCCAAGAGCGTGTCAGAATCGCGCATTAGCGTTCCGTACAAATTTGCGAAGAAAACGACCATATCTTTTGACTACGTATACTTCAACGGTTGAATTTTTAAACACCTTCAAGGAATCACACATATATTAGTGTATGGGTTTAATTTCAACTTGATACCTACACGTGTACCCGAGATTAAGGGTCTTGACAGACAGACAGACAGACAAACAGACGGTCAATAATGTGGTCCAATAAGAGCTTTGGTTTTTTTTCTTTTGAGATAAGGAATCCTAAAAATACCGTAAAACTATTTCCAAAGCACCTCTTTGACATGATATCCACCCCGTTTAAACCTCGCAAAGATGCATAATAAAGTTGTACTTCAAAATGAACATTCTCGAGTTGAGAATCCCGATCAGGTTTCAGGGGTGACAAAAGGGATGGTTAAGCGATTTTATCGATACGCTGAGGACGACCACTTGTGTTAGAGGAGGGCCTTTGTCAAATACGTCTCTCTGAGTGAGAACAATCAGATAATTCTACTTAAGGATGGAAAAAAATGGAGTGACAAGAATGGATGACGTAAGGAATAAGTATATTAGAGGATGTATTGAAACCTCCTTAGTAGTTTTAATCAAAGTACTGGCCAATTAGAAACTTCTTTTTTATGACCCTGATGTTAAGAGGAGCTTGTGGCTAAATAATAGTAGCCGCTCAGATCGATCTTTAGGTTAAGCTGCGCTTCCCTAGGTTGGTCTGTGGATGGGTGACCACCCGTTACATACCGAGTTTCCGCCGTGCCTCGGAAAGCACGTTAAGCTGTTGGTCCCGGCTGTCATTTCATCATCTTTAACAGTCGTTACAGCTAGTCAGTTTCCCAAAAGTCTAACAACCAGTCTTACCAAGAGGTATCGCATTGCCTTTTACTAACTGGGTTATGGAGGTCAGATATTCAGTCGCTCCATGTAAAATACTGGTATTCAGCTGAAACCGGTAAGACTGGAAGCCGAACCCAACCTAGTTGGGAAATAGGCTAGACTGATGATGGCTCAGATGTTAAGCGCATTAACCCTGACGCATGAGGTTGTGAGGTCAAATTCGGACAAGTGCCGATATAACTTTTTCAATTTATATGTATTTTCTAAAGCATTGTGAGGAAACCTGGACTTATAATTAACTAGCTTTTGCCCGCGCCTTCACTCGCGTTTAATTCGAGGTCACACAGTTCCCCTTTCCTGATATGCAGGTACCTGCTACCTGTAGTTTTTGTCTTTTGTTTTTTTAATAGCAAAGCTCAATTTAAAAAAAATAGCGTATGTCCGTCTCCAGGGTTCCAACTATCTCTGTACCAAAATTCATCAAAATAAGTTTAGCCATTTAGGCGTAAAGACGTAACAAACAAACTCACTTTCGCTTTTATAATATTAAGTAAGGATATAAGTCTGAAATCGCCAATCCGTCTTAACGAACCGTGGTGATTAATTCTCGTGCCATCTCTAAAATTATGTCAGTTATTCAAACTAGGCTGATGATCAGCACCTTTTGAACGTTGTAACTCAAGACAGTCCCCCAAAACGCCCACCCACCCTTCGCCACTTCCAAGTGTATAAGCTGGGAAGAAGAAGGGGCGGAACAAACTCCCCAACAACACAATTACTGTCTGAGAGCTCTATTTGAGGAGAACCCTTTGACACGTGGGACATTGTATTATTTTCGTTCATTTATTGTTTTATTAACATATCACTACTTTTTAAATATTTCTTATAAACATAAAAAAAAAACATTTAAAAATATAAAAATAGTAGCCCACCGGTATCGGGAACAGGGTCCAAGCTACCGGCGGTCAGGGCCCCAGAGAAAGGAACCTCCTAACAATACGAGCCGTGTCAAGGAGTACCGTTTTCTGTATCAAGCCCTTGATCCAAGGGCACGCCACAATAGTGGCGATAAGTCCCCTCTTTGAGGAGTGGCTGGAGAGGCGTCATGGCGTCCTCACCTACCGCCTGACGCAGGTCCTCACCGGACACGGAAGTTTCGGGAGGTTCCTGCACATCATCGGGCGGGAGGAAGCGCCCGGGTGTCACCATTGTGACGATCGCTCGGAGGACACGGTGGAGCACACAGTGGCGATCTGCCCAGCGTGGGCGGAGCACCGCCGTGCCCTCGTAGAGGCGATCGGCGGCGGCGATCTCTCGCGTCCGGCCCTGGTTCAGGCCATGGTCCGGAGCGAGAGGGAATGGGAAGCGGTCACCACCTTCTGCGAAGCAGTAATGCTAGCAAAGGAGGTGGCCGGGCGTTTGAGGGAGAGAACATCTGCCCAACCCAGCCGCCGCGGGAGACGCCCATGGCGCCGGGCGCCGCGAGACGACTTCCGGCCACCGTAGATGCGGGCCTGTGGGCGGTGAGCAATGGGTAGTTCACCGCCCGTCCATCGATTGACGACAGGCCGTGTCGACGGCGCGTTCGTGTTTCACGCGCGCCTCAAAGAGAGTCAGCAAAGCAGAGGGGCTTGCCAGAGCCTCCGCCTGCGGGGGTTGCGGGTTGTTCGAAAGAGATACCGCGGCCTCGGAACGTAAAGGGCAATAGAAGAAACATGGGTGGGTTTTAGTCAGTACAAGTCTGACATGCCCCCCCGCTCCACCCAGAGCGGGGGAAGTCATTGGATGATTTCCCACCCGAAAAAAAAACAAAAAAAAGCCCTTGATCCAGCTGCCTAACGAGAGCTTCCTCAGGTGTTGGTCGAGGCTCTTAGCAATTAAGCCATTGGCATATTATCCTACTAATTCTATTAATATTATAAATGTGAATGTTTGTGAAGATGGATGTATGGATGTTTGTTACTCTTTCACACAAAAACTAATGAAACTTTACAATAATGTAGCTTATTCATTAGAATAACACATAGGCTACAATTCATAAAAATAAATTGTATATTCTATCGCCACGCGAGTGAAACAGCGCCATGCTCACGGATACACTCCCAATCTGTCTTCTAAAACAAAATAAAACGACTCCACCAACAGACTTGTCTTTCTGTCTCCCCCGTCGCTCATACTTCCTACTTAGTATGGCAGAACTAGCTTCCCTTTCGTTACACTTTCATACAAATATGTTGCCAGCGCTGCGACGTAAACTTTATTGTTGCCAACTAGTTTCGCCTCCCTAGGTAAGAGGTTCCAAGCGAAAATAGGTATTCACTGACATAAATATTACGGGGGCACTCAACTTTTTAAAATAATAGACATACTAGCTTTTGTCCGCGGCTTCGCTCGTGTTTGTCGTGTTGTCCATCTATCCTCACAAACATTCGCATTTATAATATCAATAGGATTATAGTAGGATTCTTGTGTCACTGTTGCCATATCCCGAATTGGCTTGACCGATTTTTATAAAATACTAGCTTTTACCCAGGGCTTCGCTTGCTTTAAATTCGGGCCAACACAGTTCTCCTTTCCTGATTTGCAGGTAGTTTTTGCTCTAGCGCCTTATTTATTGTAGTGGCCATGCTAAGTTTTACCTTTTCTTTCCTCTTTCTCACTCTTTTTAAACAAAAGTGAACCTATGTCCGTCTCCAGGGTCCCAACTGTCTCTCTCTCGTAGTTTAACGTTCTAAGACTATAAGAGAAAAAAACATTTATTCCAAAAAAAAAAACTACTTAATTAGTAAATAATTTTACCTCCGGAAATCGGTAGCAAATCTATGAATCGAATTAAAGGACTTTTTACTGCCGAAGTTTTCTTCTCTGTACCAAAATTCATCAAAATCGGTTTAGCCAGTAACAAACAAACTCACTTCCGCTTTTATAATATTAGTAAGGATCTATCTTACAAAAACAGAGCTTTAAATACGAGCTATACGATCACCAACAAATACTTGCAGTGACTCGATAGGTCCGCTCAAATTAGTGTGGTTTTTTCTTAAAAAGACAATTTCAGTCAATTATCTGCGGGTTGTTTGAAAAGAAACAACCCGCAACCCGCGGCCCCGCAACATAAAATACAGAAGGGCAGGGACAGAGGAATAGAAGGAACATGGGTGGGTTTTAGTCCGTACAAGTCTGACACTTCCCCCACCCCACTCTGCCCAGAGCGGGGGAAGTTATTTGAAAGTTGCCCTTACTTTTTTATTTATCGTTCTACAAAAAAAATATATTCTACTTACTTCTGGCTACTACTTTCTATATTCTGTACTTACCTAATAGTACACAAACATTTAGCCTGTTATGTAATACAAGCGAGCCTTTTGGCATGAACCGGGCACGAACCGACTCCGTGGTAGGTCCTAAATATCCAAATAGGAAAACCCTATAATACTTGTCTCTACTTGGGAATCGATACCAGGACCGTACACTCAGCAGTCGTGCTTATATCTCTAGCAAAATGTGAAATGGTGCGAAAAACACTTTCAGCAGTATAATATTGTAACTGTCTACATCAACACTTTTATGCAAATATGTGACTAGAATGGTATCATAAAGTGTACAGCTTTAATTCAACTTTTTGCTTCTTTGCATAGTTTAAAACAGTGGTTCCCAAAGTGGTTGAGGTGGACCCCCAGGGGTCCATGGGAGACTCCACGGATGTTTACGTTGCCATAACAAAAAGAAAATGGGCTTACAATTTGTAAAATGATGAACTAAGATTTTGACTTGCCTTTGCCTATCAATGTTGGTTAGGTTTGGATGGAATCACTTTTTTTGATTGGTGAACTTTACTTTTTAGACGTCTACTCACAGCACAATGAATTAATTTATTAACCAATCAATATTCACTTTGTTTTCGACTCAGACGCAACGCAAATTCCCGTAGTTAGATCTAATCTTCACATTTTTATTTTTTTTTTAAATAAGGTAAATGTTAAAAGGGGTCTATGAGAAAAAAAGTTTGAGAAACTCTGGTTTTAGGTATAGTGAGCGATATAACAGTGAAATGTAAAATAGGAATGCGGGTTATAATTTCTTTTCGTGGAAAAATATTTCGGGAGCATAATTTTATTTTGTCTTACTGTATTTTTCTTTCTTTCAGAAAAGTAAAATAAGGATATTCGTTACTTTTGTATTTGGGTTGTCATAATATTTTTAACACAGTTTTGCTGGCCAATCGTTAAGCATTACTGTCCCCATTTTTTTCCGGACGGTATTATTCTTACTAATATTATAAAAGTGAAAGTGAGTTTGTTTGTTACCTCTTCACGCGTAATGGCTACACCGATTTTGATGAATTTTGGTACAGAGATAGTTGGTAACCAGGAGACGGACGTAGGCTAAAGAGAGTGAGATATGAGGGAGAAAGAGGGACGAAATGAGAAAATTTAGCGTTTCTATTAAAAATCAATAAGGCGCTACCGAATTTAATGCGAGCGAAGCCGCGGGCAAAAGCTAGTCATAAAATAACTTCCCCTGCTCTTGGTGGAGCGGTAAGGAGTGTCAGACTTTTACTGACTAAAACCTACCCATGTTCTTTCTTTTGCCCTTTATGTTCCGGGGCCGAAGTATCTCTTTCGAACAACCCAAAACCCTGGATAACGGTCCCCTGTGTCGGGAATCAGCGTATTGATGGTCATTTAATAATCATTCGCGTGAAATTCACTTAACAGTTAACAATTATTATTCAATGGCGTGTGTGATGTTAATTTATACAATTGTATACATATCATCACGCTTGTATATCCTCGAAGGGTTAGACAAAGTTGTACCTAATAAACCAACATTTCATAAATTATTTTTAAGTCATATGTAATAGGGCCGACCATATTGCCAACAACGGCTGAACGGATCTTGATGAAATTTGGCACAGAGACAGATTATAGTCTGGATTAACACATAGGATACTCAATATTTGATATCGCGCGGTCGAAGCCGCGGGCACCAGCATCCTCTATAAGAATTCCTTTAAACTTTTTAATCAAAACAAGATTTCTTGCACTCGTTAATATAATTCGATTGAAGTTGAAGTAAAACCCAGACATATTTCAGTAGTACTCTGAAATTAAATTCGGCGTTTGGCTCGACGTTGCATGAATTTGAAATTTTTTTGATAAAAAAATCCGCAACAAATCTTTTGATATTCAGTTAAGTGACCAAGAAAGAAATAATCGAGAGTTCTTGGGAATTTGGAATGTTTTGTGGGATTTTCGTATGAACGTACTGGGGCATTAACACTGTGGTAGCTAAAAATACTAAACGCTGTGAGCGGTGGTAAACCGCTTTGATGGAAAATTATTTATTACTAGCTGCGCCCCGCGGTTTCATTTGCGTGGTGATAGAATATCTTTACTTCTTTACTAATATTATAAAAGCGAAACTGAGTTTGTTTGTCACCTCTTCACGCTTTAATGGCTTGAACGATTTTGAAGAATATTGGTACAGAGATAGTTGGTAACCAGGAGACGGACATCGACTAAAAAGAGTGGGATATGAGGGAGAAAGAGGGAAGAAGAGAGAAATCATAGTGTTGCTATTACAAATCAATAAGGTGCAAGGGGAACTGTGTTACCCCGAATTTAACGCGAGCGAAGCCGCGGGCAAAAGCTAGTACCTACTGTATATCTTTATGAATTGTAGCCTATGTGTTATTCTGATGTTATAACCTATATTATTGTAAAGTTTCATTAAAATCCATTCGGTAGTTTTTGCGTGAATAAGTAAAAAACATTCATACATCCATAAATATTTTCGCGTTTAAAATAAAATTAATTAATAAAATTCTCGTGTCACAATGTTCGTTCCCATATTCCTCCAAAACGGCTCCACCGATTCTTATGATTTTTTTAAGCATATTCAGTAAGTCTGAGAATCGGCTAGTATTTTTATTCATACCCCTAAGTGATAATTGGGACCTGAGCAGCGGGTGAAACCGGTGCGCACAGCTAGTATTATATATAGTAGGATATATACGCAGTGTTCATAAAGGTTTTTTTTTATGAAAAATATATATTTCTGTGGACGTAAGTTTCGTTAACGACTTGAGAATTTCCCATACGTAAAAATAGGCCGTAATATAATCATATGCCTAAGGATGTAATTATATAAGTACCCTTATATAATAATAGGAAAGTGATTAATTGTTATCTTACTAGGAATATAATTATAATACGGTTAAAGTTAAGTGATATAATTAAATTACTTGATTAAGTTAAAACATATATTTAACACTAGCTGTTCCTCGCGGTTTCACCCCCGCTGCTCAGCACCTGTTGGTTGTAGCGTGATGTTATATAGCCTATAGCCTTCCTCAAGAAATGGACTATCCAACACTAAAAAAAATTTCCAATTCCAACCAGTAGTCCCTGAGATTAGCGCGTTCAAACAAACAAACAAACAAACATACAAACAAACAAATTCTTCAGCTTTATAATATATTCAATAATTCAATAATATTCAATATTCAATATATTCAACATTCAACATAACCAATAATATCATCACATTTTTTTTGCGGATGGGAAATCATCAAATAACTTCCCCAGCTCAGGGCGGAGCGTAGGGGAGAGTCCGACTTGTACTGACTGAAACCCTCCCAAGTTCACTCTATTGCCCTTTACATTCCGGGGCCGCGTATCTCTTTCAAACAACCCGCAATCCCGGCATGATATTTTTCACAGCTCTAAGGGACCACAGATTTGAGTACATATATGGTTTTAATTTCAACTCAATTTCTCTAGGCGTTTTTGAGATTAGGGGTCTTGACAGACCGACACACAGCAAAACAACAAAGTTATATTATAAGGGTTCCGCCTTTTTCCTTCCGAGGAACGAAACCCTAAAAACTTCGCCAACGACCCCAAATACTGTTTTTTATGCCAAAACAAAAATAAAAACAGAAAATTCAGCTTTAAAGTCACTGCAATTGTACTGTTTATGACTCGAAAATCGCGTGCCACAGTTTTACGATAGCTAGGGTAGGTAGTTGTTAGTAGTTATAGTTTTAGTTTTTATTACTTTCGAACAACGTGACATGCACATTAAAAAATACGGCTTTACTATACCTAACTGAATATTTTATGACTCATTTTGTGATTTCATGCTGTATTTAGTTAAGATTAACTGCAGCAGGGTATTTTAACGTTTTTAAATTGACTTTTGTTGCTCTTAGAGCGAGGTTAAAGATTTCAGGTGTTAGAGGTGTACAAATAATAGCCAATACAGGTTTTAAAATATCTTTATTCCCGAAGCAGGACCCTTAACAATAAAATAACCAAATTGACTCACTATAACACAAAAATAAGGTAGAAGAGGTAGAAAACTAATACTATGTAATTTTACACATACCTTTTATCAAGGGAGAAAATACACTTTGTGTATTATTGGTTAAGTAAAATATCATATAGTTTTGTATCACAAAATGAACAAAACTAAAACTTCACCAACTGGTACATTTTAGAAAAAAAAAAAACAATAACTAGAACAAGTGGTTGCTAGCCAAGATCCAAAGACGTAATGAGTGAAAAAGTGACTGTTGAAAATGAAGTGACAGAATGAAATTCGAAATATGAATATTTAAAAATCAATGTTGATCTAAAAGGAAAGAGGTTGAGGCAAGCGAGAGGGTAAAATACCCGCTCTGTTCCGTACCTCAAAAGGAACTCTTATTTGGTCACTCTGTTGTCCGTCTGTCAAGACCATTTATCTCGGAAATGCGAGGAGGTATCAAGTTGAAATTAAAACCCTAGCTATGAAAAAATCAACCCTCTAACTCTAGTAAAAAAATATGGCGGTTTATGTCGCAAGTTTGTTCAGAACCCTCGGTGCACGAGTCCGATTCGCACTTGACCGGTTTCTTTTTGTACGGGAACGTGTGGCTACAGTTTTTTTTTGTTGGTGTCAAAACATTTTTTTTTTTCACTATAAATAGTATCACATAAAACGTCCGAAATCCGTCGTATTTTTCAAGCCCAGTGCATAACCATCCATTTCGGAGAGTTTCTTTAATCCCCTTTGCGGCAAAATAAAAAGCTCTACCTTGTCTCCGTTTTTTCTTCTGTAATTTGTACATTTCACGCTACACTGACTTCAACTGCTTGTAATTCGACTTAGAACTTGTTTTTCTGTTTCTCGAAAGTTCTTTTTTATCATTTATTTATTTTATTTTTGAATTAATTGACCTTGTATCCATTTTTAAACAGATTGTCAATTTAGATAAATAATTTGTTAGTGTAACTCACTAACTAAACTTTGACGATACGGTTGGTACAGTAGCTGAGCCATCGATAAATGCGTTCAGCTGCTGTCGCGGGTTCGATCCCCACACGGAACAAATATTTGTATGACTTACAGGTAATTGTTTCGGGTCTGGCTGTTTTTGTATGTGAGTTCAATTGTTTGTAAACGCACCCACGATACAGGAGAAATTCCAAGTGTGGGGCAACGTTTTAAAAAAAAAAAACGTGTGGCAATTTTACGGCCTGCAACGCCTCGGTGTGTCCGATCTCGAGGAAAGTACCTAGGCTACGGAAGTGCTTTGTCCTGTATAAGGCAACCTCTGGGCAGTGCAGAAGCATGTAGGCTGTTGTCTCATCTACTGGCAACAGGCTGAGAGGCTGGGCACAGCAGGCTGTGTAGTGAAATCTATGAAAATTATTAATGCGAAACTTTTTATGTTAAGTGTGTTTGTTACCAATTTTCGCTGAAACGACTGAGTGTATTTAGATGGCCTTTTTTAAATTTTGTTTTGGTGTAGAATCAACATCAATTATCCAAAATCGAATTTAATGCAAGCAAAACCGCGTGTTAAATAAAACTAGTCAAATTTAACCAGAATGTATGATTATATAATTTAGATTTTTATATTCTTCAACTTTGCTGGATAAGACGACAGTCGAAAGTAACATTTAGTATTATCCAATGAAAAAAGTGTGTTTGAAAACGTTGTGAATTTTAAAACCTAAGTGTATAAAAATAAGATTATCACACAAGTGATAAATCAGAACACAGAACGTCGCTTTATTCGCTACAAGACTGGCGTCTGGTTAAAATTCTTCGCGAGACAGAATCGACTGCATAAAACGTGAAACAAATCGACGTTGCATCCGTTCAATTTGGTGTTGCCAGTATTTCTGTTCCTTTTCCATCTATAGATAGATATTTATGTATTACAAGTTATTTATGTAGGTATTCGAGAATAAGTGGATGAGGGTAAAAAATTAACACATTATTTTTTTTTAAATATTTATTTAGCCCGCGACATCGCTCGCTTTTAATTCGGGGTAACACAGTTCCCCCTTTCCTGATTTTTAGGTACGTGCTTCTTGATTTTGCCCTAGCACCTTTTTAATTGTAATAGCAAAGCTAAGTTTTCCCTTTTTTTCCCTCTTTCTCCCCCTAATATTTGAATTATTCTATATAAAAAATAGCCTATGTCCGTCTCCATGGTCCCAACTATCTCTGTACCAAAATTAATCAAAATTGATTCAGCCATTTATGCGTAAAGACGTAACAAACAAACAAACTCACTTCCCCTTTTATAATATTTGTAAGAATTTCCAATCAACGACAAACTAGTTTGTATACCCTGTATATTTCCATTATTACAAAGGGTAAATTCCTCCTACAAATAGAAAACAGATCTACTTTCTGTTAGCCCAAAGCATTGCTGACGTTAATTATCGGTATTTGGCGCCCAAAATAGAAGTTTTCAGGTCAGTTTTTTTTTGTTTCAGGTATGATACCTGCATGGTTTTAGCGATGTTTTGGTCAAGTTTTGCGTGGGTGCTTTCGATTGCGAATATCACGATGTTTGTACGATATTTTTTTATCTGTACTATCTCACTGCTAGGCAAAAATCTCACCCAATTGATGACAGTACGGTTGGTGCAGTGGCTAAGCGTTTGACTGCTGCGCTACGTGTCGCGGGTTCGAACGGCGAACGGAAGAAATGTTTGTATGACTTACCAATACATAATTTTTTTTAAAATTGGAACAACCTAAATCTAGGATTTTTTCCGGAGTCGTGGGTGCGTTTACAAATCTTTAGACACATGTACACCAACAGCCAGACCCGCCTTGGCGATTCGGTTGGTGCAGTGGCTGAGCGATCGACTGCTGCGCTGTGTGTCGCAGGTGCGATCCCCGCACGGAACAAATATTATATTTGTATGGCCTATATATAGTTGCTCCGGGTCTGTTTTTTATAATTATTATTTTTATAACTAGTGTCATTTAATTTTAACAGTTTGTATTAGTTTGATGCCATTCAAATAAAAAAGAACTTTAAATGAACCCCATATACATTCGCTTTTCCAATACCCAGACATCTTAGTAAATACTCAAAAAAAAAATCTGAACGAACATCGGACTTTCGTCGAGCCAGCGAGTTGCTACACAAATATTTTTATTTGTATCTCTGAAACTTTTCAAAGGAAGTACTCATTATGTAAACACGCCCTGCTGGATCCACTTCCAGGAGTTTCCAAGGAATCCTGGAGCAACAGAATACAAAGGAATTAAAGTTCAACATTTTTCAAGTAAATTTAATTTGCTTTCGATGCAATCTTGAGTTTGTATCGAGTTGGAAGTGTGTATGTTCAAATAGTCGGACGCTCTCCCCAGCTCCGCCCAGAGCGGTGGAAGTTATTTGTTGATTTCTCATACAAAAAAAGGCTATACATTATCTGTGTAAATAATTTCATCAAAATCCGTTCTGTAGTATTCGCGTGAAAGAGTAACATATTTACATATATTATCACCAAGTTTCGCATTTACGTTTTTCTTCTAAAAATCGTTGCTCCACACTAGGAATTTCTCCTGTATCGTGGGTGCGTTTTCAAACATTTAAACTCACATACATAATCGGCCAGACCGGGAACAACTATCTATGGAACATACAAATATTTGTTCCGTGCGAGGATCGAATCCGCGACACATATAGCAGTAGCATTTACGACCACAAAACTTACGTGGCTGTAGACTTTTGAACAGAAAACAGTCAGAAAGTAAAACTTTCGCTATAAAAACAGTTCACAATCTCGACTCAAAACAGTTTCAATAAAAATCCTTTAGATTAAGATTATCTGGTATATCGAAACTGAAACGAAATCTCTGTGAATGCGAGATAAATGCATTTTCCCTCCACTAGGATCCCCAATCCGCTGCAAAACGAATATCGACAAACTAAATTGTTTTCGAGTAATAACCTTCACACTTTTGGAAGTAAATTGAAAACCTATACAATGTTTAGTGGGTACACCTGTTTTGGAATTGCTTGAAATCATCACGCCAATAATACCAAGAGTTTAGACATATTGTAAATGATGGCACACACATTTGACGGGCCTGTTGGTCTAGTGGTTAGTGGCCCTGACTGCTGAGCCGGAGGTCGTGGGTTCGATTCCCACCCAGGACAAACTTTGTGTGATGAGCATGATTGTTTGTTCTGTGTCTTGGTCTGATTTATCTATAATATGTATGTATTTATAAATTATATCAGTTGTCTGGTTACCATAACACAAGCTCTGCTTAGCTTGGGATCAGATAGCCGTGTGTGAGTTGTCCCAAGATATTTATTTATTTTATTTAGCCAGTCATGTGAAAGTTCTTTTGTTGAGTGTATTACTATCAACAACCCACAAATGCAGGGTAAGGTTAAGGGTTAGGTAGGTTCTTGGTAGAGAAACCAAAAAAAACAAAATAGTGGCGGCTCCTCTTTGAGGTGTGGCTGGAGAGGCTTCATGGTGTCCTCACCTACCGCTTGACGTAGGTCCTCACCGGACACGGAAGTTTCGGGAGGTTCTTGCACATAATCGGGCTGGAGGAAATGACGACTCCCGGCCACCGCAGACGTGCTTGTGGACTGTGACCAATGGGTAGCTCACCGTCCGTCCGTCTATTGACGACAGGCCGTGTCGACGGCGCGTTTGTGTTTCACGCGCGCCTCAAAGAGATGTTAGCAAAGCAGAGGGGCTTACCAGAGCCTTCGCCTGCCGGGGTTGAGGGTTGTTCGAAAGAGATACCGCGGCCCCGAAATGTAAAGGGCAATAGAAGGAACATGGGTGGGTTTTGGTCGGTAGAGGTCTGACGTTCCACCTCGCTCCACCCAGAGCGGGTGTTTTTCAATTTCAAATGACTGGTCCCAAGTTTGATTCCCGGGTCTTGTTTTTTGGGATGGGAAATCATCAAATAATTCTCCCCGCTCTGGGGGAATTTTACTGACTAAAACCTACCCACCAACTTTGTTCCTTTTTTTGCCCTTTATGTTCCGGAGCCGTGGTATCAAGAGGTACCGCGGCGAACAGCCCGCAACCCCAGCAGGCGGTGGCAAAATAACAAATGTCAGTAGCTTAGAAGCTTATACTTAAATAAAATGTATGAATAAACCTACCTAGGTTTTTAGCTGAGTAGAAAAAAAATGCCCTACAGCTCCTACACGGTTTCAGCCTTAAAAAACAATTTAATTAAAGCAAAAAATATTTAAATTCCTAAACCTCATTATCACAGAAATTGTTCAAAGAGAAAACCCAGTACTTACTAAATAACAAAATGTCACTTTGCTAAGCGTGATTAATCCAAGAAGCAAAATTAAGACGAACATTGAAGACCTGTCTTATAAAGGTTTGGTCAAACTGAGTCAAAGCCCGCGCGGGATCCGGGATGAAATTCACTAGCGCCGATTGTGCGACAGATGGAGGACCGGACAAAGAAGATTGGACTTTAAAATTAATGTACTGAAGTATCCAGTCAGTTCACAAACTGTCCGTAAGAGTGTTGGTCGTTTACATACATATTAGGAGGTGTACAAACTGTCGCGAATTTTCGAAGTTGCTTAAATTCCCGTACGCTTAAACAAGAATAGAGCGCTGTCGTATCACTCGTCACAATTTAGATAGATAATTTATTTCATGCAACAGAAGAAAGAAAGAAAAAAATCGAGTACTAAAAAAATAATGATTGACAACTAGACACATCACGTACATTTATAACGGTTGCCCACTACTGGGTGGTGTGTGTCTCAAGGTTGCACCAAATGGGAGTCCAGCTTAGCTTATGCCAGAATATCAGACGCTGGTAATCTGTTGAATCCCGCTAGTGACACACGGATGTCAAGAAAACGCAATGATTTTAAAAAATCCGGCCCGGTGCTAGTCGGACTTGCACATAAGTAAAGTGCTCTATACAAACTTGCTATGTAAACGGCCGTATCTTTTCACTGCATAGATTTAGAGGATTGATTTGATTTTACAGCTCCAAGAGACTACAGGCTTGAGTATAAGGTTTTAACTTCAACTGGATACCTCCATGCGTTCTCGCGTCTTGACAGACAGACAAAGTGATCCTATAATGGTTCTATGTTTCCCTATTAAGGTACTGAACCTCAAAAATATAATGTTATTAGCTGGCAACCGCAGCTACGCCCTCGTGGAGATCGAATCAAAAAGTGTCCTGTGTTATTCCAGGCTATAATCTAGCTCTGCACCAAATTTTATCAAGATCCGTTTAGCCGTTTTGACGTGAAACAGTAACAAAAATCCATACATCCATCCTTATAAACATTCCTATTTATATAATACTAGCTGTTCCCCGCGGTTTCACCCACGCTGCTCAGCACCTGTTGGTCGTAGCGTGATGTTATATAGCCTATGGCCTTCCTCAAGAAATGGACTATCCAATACTAAAAGAATTTTCCAATTCCAACCAGTAGTCCCCGAGATTAGCGCGTTCAAACAAACAAACTCTTCAGCTTTATAATATTAGTATAGATTAGTAGGATAAGTACCCACACCTAAACTGACATGCATTTAAACTTGGGTAGGTCATAAGTTGCAGTCAAACCTATCGACCGTAAGAGCCTAGGGATCACTGGAATTATAGATGACTAGCTTTTGCCCGCGGCTACGCTTGCGTAAAATCCGGGGTAAAACCGTTCCTCTTTCCTGATTTGCAGGTACCTGTTAACTGCAGTTTTTGCCCTTGCGCCTTATTGGTTTGTAATAGCAATGCTTAGTTTGTCTTTTTCCCCCTTTCTTCCTCTTATACTCTTTTAAAAAAAATAGCCTATGTCCGTCTCCAACAAACTCACTTTCGCTTTTATAAAATTAGTAAGGACTAGCTTCTGCGCCCGCGACTTCGTCCGCGTGGCATAGTTACTTTGGTCTAACGCTAAGCGTGATGATCGAAAAAAAAACCTCTCCCCTTTTCTTCCCTCTTTCCCCCCTTTTCTTACTTTTTTTTAGCCAATGTCCGTATTGTCCGTCTCAAAGGTCCCAAATATATATGTACTAAAATTCATCAAAATCTGTTTGGCCATTTAGGCGTAACAAACACACCAACAAACAAACTCACTTTCGCTTTTATAATATTTAGTAAGGATCATCTATAATTCCAATGTCTGAGGTCCGGCCTGCTCTCGGTTTGACCGCACCCTAAGACGGTGAGGCAAAAAAGGTTTCTGACAAAGATTAGTTATGCAACCGGGACAGAGGACAAGGATTATGTAAAGTGCGTGGGATGAAACTAAACCTTTGTATTTTGTGAAGGAAAACGGCTATGACCGTAAGTTACATTTTGAGAGTTGCGACTTTCTCCATGGCCCTTGCATGAGTCCCCAATTGTTTGTTCACGGAGACAAATAAAATTATCATTGCACTGTAAACAGCGCATAAAATAGTGTAAAAGAGTCAACTTAAGGTGTATCTGGTACATAATCGGACGGGAGGAAACGTGTGGGTGTCACCATTGTGACGATCGCTTAGGAGGACATGGTCCACCATGTCCTCCACAGTATCCACGCTGTGGTGGTCTGCCCAGTAGCTTACCGTCAAGGTTATTTTTTGTTTTTAGGGTGGGAAATCATCAAAAAACTTCCGGGGGGCAGTTTCAGCCTCCGCCTGCCGGGGTTGCGGGTTGTTCGAAAGAGATACCGCGGCCCCGGAACGTAAAGGGCAATAGAAGGAACATGGGTGGGTTTTAGTCAGTA
Source organism: Ochropleura leucogaster (assembly GCA_958449745.1). Lineage (NCBI taxonomy): Eukaryota > Metazoa > Arthropoda > Insecta > Lepidoptera > Noctuidae > Ochropleura > Ochropleura leucogaster. Next base: position 16,572,750 of record OY288215.1, on the reverse strand, counting down.
CAAGTCTGATATGCCCCCCCGCTCGGCCCAGAGCGGGGAAAGTCATTGGAATATTTCCCACCCGAAAAAAAAACGGGTTCCGCACAAACGTGCAACCTAAACAGCCATATCTTTTGACTGCGTAGATTTAAAGGGTTGAGTTGAAGGTCTATAAGGGGCCACAAACATTAGTATATAGTTTTAACTTCTGCTCTATACCTCCACGCGTTTCCGACATACTTGTGTCCATGGCTTGACAGATAGACATACATACAGACAGACGAGCAACAAAGTTATCCTGTAAGGGTTCCGTTTTCCGTGTTCCGGTTCGATTATGGGTTTTAGTCAGTAAAAGGCTGACCAACCCCCCCACACCGCCCAGAGCGGGGGAAGTTATTTGATGATATCCCACCCGAAAAAATAAAGTGATCCGTTTTTTTCCTTTTGAGATAAAGATTTTTAAAAACTAAACCATAATATTTTGCAAAGTCCTTACAATCGCGGAAAGAAAGTGTGGGACGCTGGATTTAAAAAAAAACCTTTTGTATTTCTGTATAATTTTGTAACGCTTAAATCAAGTCAAAACCAAGAAGTTGGCTCATCTATATCAATTCCATAGTAACTCTTTATGTAAAGGAGGTTATAATAATAAAACATACATATGTTATGACTACTCATCATTTGTGACGTCATTTTGTCTCGTGAACATTGAACCAATGTGTCTTGAGGACGAGGGGAGACATATATTTTCCATTTTATGGATTTCTACATGTCTCATTCTGCATGGTTTTGTGAAGGGGTTGCTTTGAGAGGCGGTTTGGACGCATATTTTGTATCGTAATAAATTGTAGTGTATGAATGTACGTTTTTCTCATACGCTCTACCTGTGGATTTTGAAAGAGCTTGAGGATATAGCGATCGCTTGAGTATAGAGGTTTTTATCATACTTACATTATGCTAATAAAAGTGAGTTTATATTTGTACGTACACTTAATATTTCATACCTCGTGTTGCATACCTCTCGAGAATGTTAAAGGAATAATAATAAGTATTTTGAGGGGGGCAGTATTATGTAATTTCTGTATTGCGATAATATTAGCATGTTGTTCTTTTTATGGCGTTTTTATGTCTTCACAAATCACAGTTCTTTTTTGTGGAATATCTGTTAAGTATTAATCTAATATAGGTATAAAATTCTCGTGTCACAGTTTTCGTTCCCATACTCCTACGAAACGGCTGGACCGATTTAAACGAAATTTTGTGTACATATCGGGTAGGTCTGAGAATCGGCCAACATCTATTTTTCATACCCCTAAGCGAGCAGCGGGTGAAACCGCTGGGCACAGCTAGTTTATGTATAAGAGAAAGAAAGCAAAGTATTTATTTCACTCCGTACAAAACAATAGTTCAACAAAATTGTACAAAAGAAATGAAACAAACAAAACAAATTATTATAAAAAAAAACTACCACACAAAGGCTTGCAAATCATCTAATTAATGAAAACTGTACCGACATCCCTTCCGTAGAATTTAAAAACATCACGGGTTTATGGATGGACTCGAAAAACAACAATATGTACATTGTATTAAGTTATATTGAACTTCCAACAGAGAATACACAAATGACATGCTTACAAACTGAAGTAAGCAAATAGGATCTAATTACTGTGCCCTTTAAATTACAAGAAAGTACTGCATTCACTTAATAACTAGTTACAACAAAGTTTGACAAGACAATAAAGTTTGAAAAAGAAAAAAAAATACATGGTATAACAACAATGATCCTTACTAATATTATAAAAGCAAAAGTGAGTTTGTTTGTTACATCTTCACGCCTTATTGGCTTAACCAATGTTGATGAATTTTGGTACAGGGATAATTGGAACGCTGAAGACGAACATAGGCTATTTCTTTTTTAAGTGAGAAATGAGGAAGAAAGAGGAAAGAAAAGCGAAAAATTAGCATTACTATTACAATAAATAAGGCGCAAAGGCAAAAACTACAGGTAGCAGTAGTAACTTCGAATTTAACGCGAGCAAAGCCGCGAGCTATTAAATATAAAATATGACAAAAATAAAGGAACATTTTAAGTCTTTTTAAAATAAAGTAGCACACAGCAAAAATAGCTTCAGACACTTGCATTTACTTTTAAAATGACATCATATTTTAATGTTGAAAAGCAGGGGTTGGCAACGTGCACGCACTGCATACTAAAACAACTTCAAGATATATAGGTTGCAGATTTAACAACGAATTCTTGGCATCGCTTCGGCTGACTCAACAAAATATACGATTTATAAATTTGAAAGATGGCGTCTATTACTTCAATGCATATTAGATTATGGAAGTTAATCTATAATTAAAGGCATGCGATTATATGTAAGTCAAAATGGAAGTTGGCGTGTTTTATCAAAACATTCTCATCTTCAATGAACATTAACTAATGCATCATAACCAACTAACCTGTTAGAGATTAGTGCACTAATCTATAAGTTTTTTCGATGCATTTCTTGGTCTTGTACTGTGTATTCAATTGTTGATGAGCCAAATAAATAAATAAAAAAGCTAAGTAGCGAAGTCAACTAGTCTCTTTAAAAGTAATATTAATTCTATAACTCCGTAAATCATATCATTCTGACAACTTAGACAATGGAGTAACAAAAGCCCTGAATGCAGAATGATAAGTTTTCTCAGCATTAACTTAGTTTTGGCTTAAGGCGCTGTACAAAGTAAACACTTCGTAAAACGTCTAGATTTTCGTCGCAAAGTTAGCCGTATCTGTACATGCCAGAAAAGTACCGTGTAGAGTTCAATACGTAAAGTAAAGACTTATACAAAATCAGTTTACAAAAATGGTCTAGTACTACGAAAAAAATTTCATTTTTTATGTGACAACCATCGTATTTTTTAAATCTATAACAAAGGAAATGTTATAGACTAAAGAGATATCCAAAATTTTTCAAACACGGAACTGTATTTTTTAATATTCAATTAAAAGTGCAAAATTACATTTTGGCGGACATGATATTGAAATTAAAATAAATAAATAAATAAATATCTTGGGACAACTCACACACGGCTATCTGATCCCAAGCTAAGCAGAGCTTGTGTTATGGTAACCAGACAACTGATATAAAGAAAGAAAAACATTTATTTGGCCCATGCCACAAGTGCACACAAAATGAGATAAAAACTTAAAACTAAACGATAATAACAAATACGTAATTATGTGTCTCACGGCTGCGCCAAATAGGCCCAGTTCAGCAAACTGCCGAGCAGCTAGTGCCCGACGCTGATTTTCAACTGGACCTTAGACGTGATGTCACGGACATAAAACAGTTTAATATTTATTTGTGTTTCTGTGTATACATAGGTATATATATAGCATAACTTTGTGTAAAAATCATAAAAAATAAAAAAAATAAACTACTTACATAAAAAAAAGTGTTCGGAAAATATGGTATAGGAATAAGCAAAGGAAATAAGAACCAGAAAACTTCAAGACAAAACAAATAAATAAGTAAGTGCGTTACTACATAATAGATGGGATGGGACTAGCATAATCCAAACGAAATTATTTTATTAATTTGTGCACTTCGACGCTCAGTCGCTCAGTGCGCTGCAATCAGCCGAGCGCGACGGACTAATATAGATTAAAACGGAAAGTTTTGGTCGGTGCGGTGGCAATTGTGTGGGTACATAGATGCATAAAAGAATGAAAAAAATATTATTGACTGAGGTGGCGCTAAAATCCAAGCACATATAAACGAAGAAGGTAAGCTGATCATGATTTGGTATGTTTGAATAAAAAAGTCTAATAAGATTATTACAAAAAAGAATATTGCATTTGATTTGTCTTCCATAGGACACAGACGACACTAGAAATTGACCACAGCTGCCGGAAATGATTGAAAGGGACTACGAATGAAGCCATCCCGATGCTTCACCGTACCTATGTTCCAGTCGCATGCAAGTGGGCCAGACACATTGGGTAAGAAACTGCACTTGTGTTGTTAAAATGTATCCTTGTGTAGGTGTGTAGGTTAAAAAAAAAAAAGGCGATCATTTTAAATGTGCTTTAATATTATCGCAGGTCTCACAAACTGCGATGGTTCGTAGCGGATGCGGCGGCGCGGCGCCGCGGACAAGGCGACAGCACCCTCCGGCTGTCGGCACAAGTGGCATAGACGCAAGCGAGCCGAGCGTGAGCATGACATCAGGCGGTATGACATCGGGTGATAAAATTAGTTAGATAAGTAGGCAGAAATTAAATAATTGAGATGTTGAGTGCGACCATATCTAACCCACGTTGCGATTCAATTAGAAACTGCCGTAAGCGTCTTCTAAATGTGTCTATTGAGCTAATCGTTCTTATTGGAGGTGGCAGGTTATTCCATATCTTTGAGGCCGCATAGCGAAAGCTGCCTCTGAAAGCTGCTGTGTTGTGCGACTGAGTCGAGAGTTGTTGTGAGCATTGTCTTCTCCCACATTCGCGTCTACTACTCAACCAACTTAATTTACTATACAAGTAGTCCGGTTTTTTATATTTAATCACACCAAACAAGAGGCACGCCAAGTGTAGTTTACGTCTGGATTTCATTTTTAGTATAAAATTCTTATTTAAAAAAGGTGTGACATGGCTTCGCCGAGGAATATTGTAGCAGAATCGCGCACAAGCGTTCTGCACTCTTTGAATGAGCCGATCTGTACGAGCTAATAAGCGCGGGCCATACACTGTATCGGCGTAGTTCAGTTTGGAAAGTACCAGAGTTTCTACTAGTTGTTCCCGCAGTGATACTGACAAGTAAGACCTCATTTTGTACAAAACTTTTAAGCGATAAAAACAGTTTCTGACAGATTCTGCCACGTGTTTTTCAAAACGAAGGTCTTTGTCAAACACAAGACCTAAATTTCGCGCTTCGTACACTCTTTCAATTTGTTCACCCATTAGTTTTATGTCAAGAGTCATTGGTAGTCTTGCCAGCTGCTGTCTTGTGCCGAATACTATTAATTTAGTTTTCGTAGGATTCAGCGACAGGCAGTTGTCCTCAGACCAAACCGCGATTCGTTGAAGATCTTCGTTAAGGTGCTGAATGGCTATGTCATACTCGTCTGGTCTGAAAGAAATATACAGTTGTACATCGTCGGCGTATATGTGATATTTACATCTTTGCAGACATCTGATTATGTCTGCGCAGTACAAAATAAAGATAATTGGGCCCAAAATAGAACCCTGCGGGACTCCTCTATTTACAGATATAGGTGACGATCTAAGAGTATTGCCGTCACTCATACGCAGGTCAACTAACTGTTTCCTATTACTTAAATAGCTGCGGAACCATTGTACAGCGTCTGAGTCGAAACCGTAATATCTTAACTTTGACAATAATAATTCGATGTTTATGGCGTCAAACGCTCTGGAAAAATCCAGTAAAACCAGTACTGTGCACATTCCCTTGTCTTGAGCAAATAGTATACTATCAGTAACATCCAGTAATGCAGTGGACGTACTGCGCAGCTTCCTGAACCCTGACTGTAAATCAGGTAAAATGTTATTTTGTTCGAGAAACAGCGTAAGTTGGCGGCTAACAATTTTTTCTAATACCTTGGATAAGCATGGTAGTATACTAATAGGGCGTAGATCTTTTAAAGTTAAAGGGTTATTATTTTTCGGCAAGGGTCTGATAGAGGCAATTTTCCATTGATCAGGAAATGTCGACGTCGCGATGGAGCGATTTATTATGTCTGTAATGACATTTAACATGTGCGGCAGAGTCATGTTTATCATGTTCAGGTTGACGTTGTCACAGCCTTCGGCGTTACTTTTGAGACTAGCAATAGTGCGAGATACTTCGTTCTGGTTCACTGGTGCTAACGTGAAAATTGCCTCACCGTGGCAATTATTGTCGTAATAATTTATAAGCGAAGCACTTGCCACGGGATTACCGGGAACTATCAAAAAGTTTCTATTAATTAAGTCAGGATCTGTAAAGTGCGACGGAAGGTCTTGTCTAGATTTAAAAGGCAATAAGGTGGATTTAAGGTTTTTCCAGAGTAATTTAGGGTTTTTTATCTTAGTATTTATATTATGTTTGTAATACGCAGTCTTTTCATTGTGCAGAGAACTAATCACTAAGTGCTTTAAGTCTTTATAGTATTGTTTTTTGGAGTCAACTTTCGTTTTCCTATAACTACTAAGTGCTTCGTCCCGTAAACGCATCATAAGTTTTATTGTATCTGTGATCCACGGATACGATTTCTCCTTTATAATACATGTTTTTATTGGCGCGTGAACATCAAACAAAGAAGTTAAAAAGCTGTTAAAAACGTGCACCATATTACTAACGCTGTCGAGCGATGAAATAATACTAGTGTCTAATGACGTTAAGTCCATTTCAAATGTTTCCATGCACACGTTTCGAAGAGGCCGAAATTTTACTAAATATGGTTTCAATTTGTCACGCTTAATATTAAATTCACTAATTACAATAGAATGGCCGTTAAGTGAACTGACAGATTCTACCACTGTGTACCGTGCTCTCAAGTCAGTACAAACGAGATCAATGAGAGTTTCACTGGATCCTGTGTAGTGAGTAGCGCTCGATACCAGTTGTGTAAGATTTAGACAGTTCAGAAATTGATTAATATTTTTCGTTTTTAACCCGTTTGTGTCTTGCATATTCACATTGAAATCGCCAAGCAAAATAAAATGTTCACAATGTCCCAAAGAGCTAATAGAATCCGTCAAAGCATCGATGAAGAGAACAAGATCTAACCATGGCGGACGGTAAGCTGTTCCTATACCAATTTTTTTGCCGTTTAGTGAAACAGTTAGCCACATTTGCTCGACCGATTCGAACCTGGGATCGATCGCACTAGTACAAGTACGCGCGCTCAAACCCTGCCGAACATAAAACCCGACTCCCCCACCACGGCCCGCGCGAACACTCGCTGGCCGCGGCGTGTGACGCAGACGATAGCCCGGCACCGCCGGAGCGCGCCCCTCCTCGCCTGGACGAAGCCAAGTTTCATTTATGGCCATAATATCAAAACAGTGCCTGTCAAATGCACCAATCAAATCATCATGACCCGTACCTAATGAACCAGCATTAAGAAATCCTACTTTTAAAAACTTTTCTCCTTTAGTCGTCATTATAATAAGTTAAAATAAATTCGGTCATAAGCAAAATGAAAAATGGTATAATTATCAGTGCACATTCAATTACAGATCGATGTAGTAGTAGTCTAAATGGAATTGTAAATATGTAAATAGTGTGTAATATTAAATGCAAAGTGTATTTTGGACTGTGGTGTGTAAATAGAAGACTGGTAGAACGGTACATAAGTTTTGTGATGAGTAAGTGTAGGTAAATATGTGTAATGTTATAAAACTGGTATACATCTAGTGTATTGAGGTGCGCCGCGAGACACACGACTGCCGATACAAAACATACCTTAAAATAAGAAAACATAGATAAACATATTACCATAATTAACAGGATGTCACTGACTTTTACTAAATATACTTTAAAGGTTCGCATGCTTCTATTATAAATAACTAGGAGGTGACTAAAAATAATTAAAAAAACAAAGTAAATTAAAACAAACAACATAGCCTCTCTAAATTGCACTATTTGTGCTGGGGACCGTTGGCGCACCGAAGATACGCAGAATGTCAGCTTCACAGCGGATATGGCAAGTGGCATCACCTGGTTTGTACCGAGCGAGGATACGACCACGCTTTGACCACACGAACTGCCATCCGAGGCGAGTTGCCGCCTCACGTGTGCTCCGAAACAACTCTCGATTCGGCTTCGTAAGGCGCTCGTTGACATAGAAGCGCGTCGCAGGGCCAGGCAGATCGAGATCCGCTGTAGTCACGCCGCGACGCGCTCGGGCTGCCTCTAGCAGCTCGTCCCGTAGGTCGCGGCGCGCGAGGCGCACGACTAGGAAGCGCGGGCGGGTCTCCACCGGCCCCGTCGCCTGCGTCGCATTGATGCGCTTGCCTCCAACACGCTCGGCGCTCACTATGTCGCGAGCTTTAATTTTAAGGCCCAATTTAGCCGCCACCAACATCGCCGTGTGGGTAGTGTTTTCACCACTGACCTCTGGTATATTAGTGATCTGTAGGTCATTGGCGAGCAACTCCTGGTCCCGGTCATTTATATCACTTCTTAGCTGGCGTATTAGGTCATCCACATCCGACGATCGTGACACTTGGGGCTGCGCCAGTTTATTCTCCATCACAGCTACCCTCTCCTCCAAGTTACTCATCCGATCGTTGGTGGATTTGAGAGAGGACCTTAACTCCGAAAGGTCGTCCCGTAGCTGCTGGAACTCGTTCCGGATGACCTTCACGAATTCCTCCTTAAAGCTACTCAACTCTGCCTTTAGGATGTTGAGATTTAATTCCTGAGTGGTATCCAGGGCTGTGCTGTTTATCGGGCTGGTGTCCATCAAGTTGACGAGACTATCCTCGTGTGAAGCCGGTGCCGGCGCTCGCGCCCTTACCGGCGTTTCAGCCCGGTTGTCCCTCACTACGTTCTTCTCGCATTCGGGACAATGCCAAGGGGTCGGTACAGGGCCGGCATTCTCGACGCCTACGCATACTCGATGGTACCATCTCCTGCATTTGCTGCAATTAACAGCCTCTGCCGACGAGAGAAACTTGCCACAACCTCCGCACTTAGCCATGATGTTGTTCACAAAAACGCAGTACAATAACTAAAGTCTAAGTAATACACCGATTAGGCAACAGATGGCGCTAAATTAAAGAACGCGCTTATGGCAGTTTTCTACGGTGTTTTAGCACAGATTAACACCATAAGCTGAACACCACTACAGAGTCAAAGACCGCACACACTGAGCATAGGTCACAAGTAGGTTGTCGTTCTTTAAAAGGTTTTTGTTGATTTATTGTGGGTTACGGGTACTTAAGTGTTAAATGAGTTCACTGCACAGATTTTATAAAGTTTTTTTGTATAAACACAGCACATAAACACTTGATAACGATGCTTGTTGTTATTTTTACTTCTACAACGCTTTTCACAATAAAATTATGCAATTATACAGTGGTATTTTTATTTATTTATGATAAGAACACAGAGAGCTTAGAGCTGTTTGACATCCGTGACGTCAGTCTCTATATACATACTTATATAATATATACATACTACATATAATATATACATATAATATATATATAATATATGCATACATACTTATACTTATATAATTAAGTCAAACACCGAAATATTTTCGACCTTATTTCTATTCTTTCGATGCAATACTGTCGTGTACTTGTGTCAGACCATGCCCAGTATGCAGCTAGCCTCACTTTCGCGAATACTTAAAGATTAGCTTGTTACCACGCCTTAAGGAAAGAGATCTTTTGGAAACTTGTGTACAATTGTTACTCGTACTGTGTCCCCGTGATATTTCTAGACGTTCTTTGTTCAATTTTAGTTGCGGATATAATGGTTTTACATTTCTAAGTGATTAAGGTTCAATATTGATTGCAGGATTTCCTACAAAAACACACGATTCTACTAAATGATGTTTTATTTTGAATGATTTTGTTGAGTTAGACAAATAATTATAAATAATACAAGCTGTGCCTAGTGGTTTCACCTGCTGCTCAGCTCCTTTTTTGGAGAGGGGTATGAAAAATTTATGTTGACAAATTCTTGAACCTACCCGATATGCACTCGAATTTCATACAAATCGGTCCAGTCGTTTCGGAGGAGTTTGGTAACAAACACAGAGACTTTTATATATTACTAGCTTTGCCCAGCGGTTTCACCGCTGCTCAGGCCAACCATTTCATTTAGGGGTATGAAAAATACACGATGGCTAATTCTCGGACCTACCCGAAATGCACAAAAAATATCATAAGAATCGGTCAGGCCGTTTTGGAGGTGTACGGGAACGAACATTGTGACGCGAGAATTTTATGTATTAGATTATAGAAAGAATAATTTATGTTTTCTTTATGCCATATCCACTGTTTGGTACATCCTTAGTAATATTATAAAAGCGAAAGTGAGCTTGTTTGTTTGTTTGTTACCTCTTCACGCTTTAATGGCTAAACCGATTTAGATGAATTTTGGTACAGAAATAGTTGGGAACCAAGACACGGACATAGACTAATGTTATCTCTGAATTAAAATTAAATGCCAATAAGTAGTGTCATTTTCAGTTTCCTGAGGCATGCCAGATTCAGAAAGAAATATACAGTAAAGGCTCAAAATTCCTGCAGCACACTAAGGTTTAATTTGCTATGACATACGCGAGCACAAACAGTCACTGCGTCTTCGTGTGCGTTTGCGTGTATGAGTGATGTCATCAAACAGTATCCACCCCTTTTTGCATTGTAACCGGGTGCATCAGAATACCAGTATTTTACATGGAGTGACTGCCAATCTGACCTCCACCACCCAGTTAGTAAGGCTGGTTATCAGACCAGATTAGAAAATGCAGTGATGTTGACTAATGCCGTTCGTCTGCATCACCCAAAGGTTGACTGGTGTAAAATGCATTAAGTCCCTTTGTGCTTAAAATGTTAAAAGTTGATATGTTTATTTTCATCTTCAATTTATCAATCATCATTTTCCTGCCCTTGTCCCATTCTATTTGGGGTCGGCGCAACACGTTTTCTTCTTCCATTCTCCCCTATCAGACGTCACGGCATCATTTACTCCTTTCTCCTTCAAATCATTCCTTACACAATCCATCCTTTTTTTTCTTTAGCCTTCCTCTCTCTCTCCGTCTTTCAATCTTTAATTTATCAATAACAACTATTAAAGTAAAATAATAAATAATAAAATAAATAAAATGTTTATTTATCCAAATAATAGACACAGACAACAGTTTAAAATAAAGGAATTTACAATACTATAGGCATATTATCATGTTTTAAGCAACGATAGTTATGGTACATAAATTAGTCTATGCATATTTAAAACTAGCTGTTCCACGCGGTTTCACCCACGCTGCTCAGCACCTGTTGGTCGTAGCGTGATCTTATATAGCCTATAGCCTTCCTCAAGAAATGGACTATCCAACACTAAAAGAATTTTTCAATTCTAACCAGTAGTCCCTGAGATTAGCGCGTTCAAACAAACTCTTCAGCTTTATAATATTAGTATAGATTATGAACCCTGCCTCTTAAACTAGGAGACCTGTATCTTAAGAGACAGTGATCGGCCAAGAAAAAAGTAAAAGTAAATAATGTTATGAAATGAAATGCTCAGATAAAACAACCAGATAACCATATCCTTACAAGCTTACCTCACATCCGTTGTCAAGTACCCAACCCTCAACCCAGATCATTCGGAAACAAAATAACCCCACAAATTACCTATAAAGTACCCTTTAAAAAACATATATTTTTATTCAATGTTTGTTCAAACTCGCGGCGACATTGTAACGGATATCAAATTAGAAAAAAAACGAACACGTTTTTGTAAAAATATCGTTTTATTTGTTCAGAAAACATTTGACGCGGCATATTAAAAATGTGGCGAGCATGAAAAAAGGAATATTACATGGTTGGTTGTTTTTCGTTCTGGAATTGCTAGGATTGATTTCTTCGAATCTATACTAATATTATAAAGCTGAAGAGTTTGTTTGTTTGTTTGAACGCGCTAATCTCAGGAAGTACTGGTTCGAATTGAAAAAATATTTTAGTGTTGGATAGTCCATTTCTTGAGGAAGGCTATAGGTTATATAACATCACGCTACGACCAACAGGTGCTGAGCAGCGTGGGTGAAACCGCGAGGAACAGCTAGTTGAGGATAAAGATGTTTCTTCTCATGAAGCGTATGTAAGAGAAAACTCTTTACATATGACTTATGTGTTAACTAGTTTCGCCCGCGTTAAATTTGGGGTAACATAGTTCCCCTTGCGCCTTATTGATTTGTAATAGCAACGATAAGTTTTGCCTTTTCTTCCCTCTTTCTGCCTCACATCCCACTTTTTTAAAATAAAAATTATATAGCCTATGTCCGTCTCCTGGTTCCCAACTATCTCTGTACCAAAATTCATCACAATCGGTTTAGCCAATAAAGCGTGAAGAGGTAACAAACAAACAAACTCACTTTCGCTTTTATAATATTAGTAAGGATGTTTCAAGCAAATACTGGTTTCTTGTATGAACAAATCGAACTTTGCATCGGAATAATTTTAGTTTAAGCACAATAGACTCAGAGTGACAACCGCCTCCCGGGTTGACGGGTTGTTCGGAAGAGATAGGTATCTCGGTTTGTATTTTCTATCGGTTTGTATTCCTGAACACAAAGGGCAAAAGATGGAACATGGGTGGGTTTTAGTCACCAAAAGTCTGACACTCCACCCCGCTCCGTCCAGAGGGGGGAAAGTTATTTGATAATTTCCCATCCTCGAAAAGAAAAATTGAGTGTGTAAATACCTATGAAACTGCGTCTGAAAATCTCTTAACAAAAGACCTTAATTCTTTAGCAGACCTTTTCTAAAAACTGACAGGTTAGAAAGCTGCATTTAGAAAGACTGCAAGAAACGTGGTTGGATTCCATTGTGTAAGTATCTATTGTAAATAGAATAGCTGGTATTGCCCCGCGGTTTCACTATAAATACAGTGTTATTTCACAGTCCATTTATGATCTATACTATACTTACTATATTTACTATACTTACTATACTTACTATACTTACTATACTTACTATACTTACTATACTTACTATACTTACTATACTTACTATACTTACTATACTTACTATACTTACTATACTTACTATACTTACTATACTTACTATACTTACTATACTTACTAATATTATAAAGCTGAAGAGTTTGTTTGTTTGAACGCGCTAATCTCAGGGACTACTGGTTGGAATTGGAAAATTCTTTTAGTGTTGGATAGTCCATTTCTTGAGGAAGGTTATAGGCTATATAATATCACGCTATGACCAACAGGTGCTGAGCAGCGTGGGTGAAACCGCGTCGAACAGCTAGTCTAAAATAAATGTACTGTTCATAACGTTCTATACAAACAGTAATACGTTTTTTTCGTCACATGAAAAAACCCTTTTTGAGTTGTCCCAGTTTCAATCAAGTTGTGAGTTAAATAGAATCAAGTGTAAATTCGTCAACTCATTTTGATCCATATATTACGCGCATCCGTTCAATTAAAGCTAACAAAATCCTTCCATACATAATCCTCCAGAATCATAAATCACTCACAAAATTACCAAAACAATGAGACGGGCCACCTTTCTTTTCTCGACCATAGACTCACAGGAAATGACCGTGCAGATCCAAAGAGAAAGTGTGACGTAATTTGTAATCTTCAGCCGGAATCCATTGTCTCTGGGCCCGGAGTCCCAACATTATGAATTCAGGAGGTACGAGGTCAGTACCAAATGATTACGGTCGCTGTTTACGTTACCGAATAAATAAAAACATATTTTTTTCAGCTTCTGAAGCATTTTAATGTTGACAAACGTATCCTTGTTACTGGAAGTGCCTGAGGTGGGTCGTATTTTGTGTGCGGATTTGTTTTTTTTATTATTTTTTTAGAACTGTGTTGATACTGAGCAAAAACGCCACAATTTATGGTTTTCTTTTTTGGGAGCCGTTTCATGTAAAATACTGGTATTCAACCGCATTCGGCTAGACTGGAAGACCCACTACATAATTCAGAAAACTTGAGAGGTGTTAAGGGACACCCGGATGGAACAAAATTATTATTTATTATGTACAAAAAACATGTAAACACTCAACAAAAATAATCGTCGTGACACCACACTGTTCAATGCGAAATAGAAAGACGAAATGAAAATAACTGGCTTGTTTTCTATAAGAGAGAGAGAGAGAGAGAGAGAAACACGCGCACGCCGCACGGCTTACAACTATAGCAAAAGTGTCGTTACAACTTTTGGTCTTAATTTATTTTCCGTCTAGCCTCATTCGCATCGCGCGATAGGCAACTTCGTTCCAATAAATAAAATAATATAATTAACACTTGTAACGGGATATTTACCATGTTTATTATTTGTGTCGAGTTTTTGATATTTCGGCGATGTTGCAAACGCCATGATCACAGATGAACTGAAGTTATTGCGGGTGGATGTTTACGAGCAGACAAAACGATCTACCCTCTTTCTTATTCGTTTTTTGCGTTCGTTACCACTAACACCGTTACTCACAACTCGATTTTTCTCTCGAAACACATAACTCACTGTATCAAGTCAATTCAGGAACTTTTTTCACTACTTTTTGGGTTTTTATACAAAGACAAATTTTATTAAAGTATAATATCATGCCCTGGCTGGAGGTCTTAATTTTAAGGCATCCATAGGAATCACCCGGTTAAGCAGACGACAACCTCCTAGATTGAAATGCGAGGCACCATTAAAAAAAAAATTCGTGTGGCACTCGGGGACTGCCGCGGTAAAGCTATTGCATGGCTTTTTTTTTTTAAGCGCACCCACGATACAGGCGAAATTCCTAGTGTGGGGCAACGTTATATATTTTAATTCTATAAACAAACAAACTCACTTTCGCTTTTATAATAATAGTAAGGATTAACAGAAATGTGGACACAATTCATCTATCCTATTCAAAAACAATAAACAGAATTATGTTTTGTAATGAAAAATATGGTAATGATAAATAAAAAAATGTTGATATTCAATATTTAAAAATGTAACTATATGTCAGTTAAGCAATAAATGTACGAATAAAAAAATGTTGATATTCAAAGTTTTTTCAATTTTATTTTATACTAGCTGTTCCTCGCGGTTTCACCCACGCTGCTCAGCACCTGTTGGTCGTAGCGTGATGTTATATAGCCTATAGCATTTCTCAAGAAATGGACTATCCAACACTAAAAGAATTTTTCAATTCGAACCAGTAGTCCCTGAGATTAGCGCGTTCAAACAAACAAACAAACTCATCAGCTTTATAATATTATATAGTATAAATAGTATAGATTTTTATTTATTTTCGTTTACGTTCTTTTTTATGTTGTGTGCACTTGAGGCTTAATGGCGAACAAACTTATTTTCTTTCTTTCTTTCTGTGACCAGAGATGTACTCTGCTTATCCTTTCGAGGATTACAGACGTGATGGTAAGTGCTGAGATATAACAGTTCCTAGTAGATGTATAGCTGTGATCCGCAGTGAAACGTAACGAGTGATTTAAATTTCATGAGATGCTTTGAGTCGGCCTTTGTACATTAATTCAATTTGTGTTGCCGTTCGATATGGATGTGTGGTGTGTTCAACTTGAAGCTTGAATTGGTATATGGACACAAAGGGCAAAAGAAGAAACATGGGTGTGTTTTAGTCAATACAAGTCTGACACTGCCTTTCACGCCCAGAGCGGGAGAAGTCATTTGTCATTTTGAAAAAAAAACTAGCTCAGAGCGAGTCAGACTTGAGCACTGAAAGTTCCGTAGAAACTTGCGACATTAACGACCAAATCTTTTGACTGCGTAGACTTGTAGTTTTTTTTTATTCGCATAGGAATAAAACAGTGAAACAAAATTCAATAAAATAAAACAACCCAACAAAAAAATAGATTTTAATAAATTATTATAGTATGTGGCCCAAAAATCAAAATTATTTATTTCAAGTAGGTCAGTTACAGGCACTTTTGAACTGTCGAAACATTGACAGCAATAAAAATGAAACTACAGTCCCAGTCACAAGGCATAATAACTGTGAAAGTACTGTATTTGCCCATTTCAAAGCGTAGATCTCTATGGAGAAGAATGGGCAAGAAACTCCAAAAGTTCTTAGTTCTAGTTTTTCAGCATAGTGTTGTAACATAAAATCCTTACTAATATTATAAAAGCGGAAGTGAGTTTGTTTGTTTGTTACGTCTTCACGTCTAAAGGGCTACAACGATTTTGATGAATTTTAGTACGGATATAGTTGGGACCCTGGAGACGGACATAGGCATATTTAAAAAAAAATAATGATATGAGGGAAGAAAAGGGAAAACTTAGCATTGCTATTACAATAAATAAGGTGCAAGGGCAAAAACTACAGGTTTTTCAGGAATCAGGAAAGAGGAACTGAGTTACCCCGAATTTAACGCGAGCGAAGCCGCGGAGCACCGCCGTGCCCTCGTAGAGGCGATCGGCGGCGGCGATCTCTCGCGTCCGGCCCTGGTTCAGGCCATGGTCCGGAGCGAGAGGGAATGGGAAGCGGTCACCACCTTCTGCGAAGCAGTAATGCTATCGAAGGAGGTGGCCGGGCGTTTGAGGGAGAGAACATCTGCCCAACCCAGCCGCCGCGGGAGACGCCCATGGCGCCCGGCCACCGTAGATGCGGGCCTGTGGGCGGTGAGCAATGGGTAGTTCACCGCCCGTCCGTCGATTGACGACAGGCCGTGTCGACGGCGCGTTCGTGTTTCACGCGCGCCTCAAAGAGAGTCAGCAAAGCAGAGGGGCTTGCCAGAGCCTCTGCCTGCCGGGGTTGCGGGTTGTTCGAAAGAGATACCGCGGCCTCGGAACGTAAAGGGCAATAGAAGAAACATGGGTGGGTTTTAGTCAGTACAAGTCTGACATGCCCCCCCGCTCCACCCAGAGCGGGGGAAGTCATTGGATGATTTCCCACCCGAAAAAAAAAAAAAAAAAAAAAAGCCGCGGACAAAAGCTAGTATGTATATAATAGCTTAGCCAAACTTTATACAGCCTACAGCACAAAGGGATATTATATATTTTTTGATCTGGATTTATAAAATCAGTCGAATATAGTCCAAAGGGCCAAACCCTTAAAATTAAATAGATTGAATCGAATAATTTATCTCTATTAATTTGTATTTAAAAGCCCTTGGTGGAAGGCCGCAATGGTCTCGACTCGCGATCGACTGCACGCAAAAACATACATTAATTGCCTTTTTCCGTAAGTCGTATACAAAAACGTAATCCCTGTTATAGTCACCAAACAGGAACATAAGAAGGATCACTCTTCCAGTGGACTACTTTATTAATTTATTTAATACTATCTTTTGCTCGCGACTTCGTTCGCGTGGAATAGTGACTTCCGGCAGCACGGAGCATATTAACAGCTCAACATTTATTTTACTACATAGTACTGAATTGATGCCGACTTCTGACCAATAGATGGCGCTGTATGTACGGAATAAATTTTATTTTTATTTTTTGTAATAAAAACTATCCTATGTCCTTTCAAAAGTTCCAAACTATGTCTGTCTGTACCAAATTTCACACAAATCGGTTCAGTAGTTTAGGCGTGAAGAAAAGACAGACAGACAGAAAGACAGACAGACAGAGTTACTTTCGCATTTATAATATTAGTTTGGATGGATTTGCTACCTGTACAGTCAGCCAAGGAGTTAAATAATCAGGCATTTTTTTGTGGATGGGAAATTATCAAAAAACTTCCCCCGCTCTGAGCGGAGCGGAAGGGTGTGTTCTTTTATACTGGCTAAAATCCACCCATGTTCTTTCTTTTGCCTTTTATGTTCCTGGGACGCAGTATCTCTATCGAACAACCCGCAACCACGCGGTCAGAAGCAATTGACATTTAAAAAAAAACATGAATGTTTTCGAAAAGAATTAAATGTATTGCAATAAAATAAATGGTTCAATAAAAAAATGAGTTGAAAACGTAAATTGGTTTCTAAAATAAAAAATCACCTTTATCTGACGAGCCTGGTTAATAATCTGTTTTGCTGACTGTAAATATATTTTACACTAGCCATGACTGTACATTTATTTTTCTTACATCACCATGCATAAGGGTTCTGAGCCTTGTACAGGATTTATTTATTTTATTTAGCCTAATGATTTTTGTTTAGTAACTTTTAGTAAATTTTATTTTATTTATTTTCGTTTTATTTAAATGCGAGCTGTGAAGAAATCAATCCTCTAATTCTACACAGTCAAAAGATATGGCTTGTCCGGAACCGTGCAGTCTAGCTTGCAGTTGGCCGGTGTTTTTCTTACTTTCATCCAAGACTGTCGAATGACCATTATTTCTCAGTAAAAAATCTTTGCCCATTACAACCACTTTATTTATATTACTAACCTTCTGTCTCACTTCTACAATATGGCGGCCACAACGACCCTTAGATTAAAAGGTTTAATCGTTCAACCCTCGGACTGACGTTCGAGTAAGCCCAACGGATCGTATTGACACATCCCAATTGTTCGCCGAGCAGGCTTCAATGGCAGTTGATGGGTTAAAACGTTACTTTGAAATGTATGTGTTTTGCAGTATATTGCTGGCTAGCCTATTCCCAGAGTCGGGCATTCACTGCTGAACTGGGCCATTTTGGCGCAGCCGTGAGATACACAATATTAGTTTTGTTTTATATCTTCCCCTTCTTTTTTTTTTTCTTTGTAGTGTTAAGATTTAAGTTAATGTTTTGTGTATTTGTGACGAGTGCCAAATAATCCTGTTTTCTTTCTTTCTTCTTTCATTATGTTGACTTCTTCGGTGGTTCGTGCTAAAGTTGGTATCAGAGTTCCTATGCCGACCATTGGCTACCAACTTGGCTAGCGTGCCGTCGATAAACATCCCTCAGACATGCTGCTCACGATGTTTCCGTTCCGTTTCCGAAGTTATAGTTATACAATACGCACATGAATATGAAAAATCAGAGGTATGGCTTGGGTTCGAACTCAGGGTGTATGGCGTGTCAATCCAGAAGGGTTCCCATTACATCTTATAGCAGTTCTTATTCCTGTGTGAGAAAAAGATGGTGCTACACACCTTGTATAGCTCTGTCTCTTTCCCTCAGTGGAATAAGTTCTGTTTTAAGATGTCATGGTAGGGTACTAGACTATCACTGCTTTTTTTATGGCTGTTAAAAGTCCACAAATGGCAGTTGGTACCAACGATTTGATGTACCTTCCGAGGCACGAAAGAAACTCGTTAAGTGATGGATGTTCACTCCTGCAGTTTTGCTTAACCTTGAGGATCGGCACGTCATCATCATATCCCTGACCTTCTCCCAATGTATTTGTGGATTTTCTTCCATACTCCTCTATTTGTCACCATGACGTCAGACAGCTCCTTTCTTGCACGCTTCACGCAGTTCATCTGTCGTTTGTTTGGTATTTCTCTACTCTTATAACCATCTACGTTCATAGTCACCGATATATACTATAAGCGACCTACACGAATGTCGTTTTTTTGGTATTGTTCGTCGTGTCGTTGAGCTCCTTGGGTTATGAGTTGAGCTACACGATAACTGACAAATGCTTGCACTGACTGGACAGGTCCACTCAATCTGTGTGGTGCTTTCTTAAAAAGACCATTTCAGACACTATCTCCGTAGTCCTCATGTAAGTTGACCAAGATATTTTGTCTGCACCTTAAAAGAGACTACGACCTCTGAGTTTGTTTCGGCTGTTTCTTCTCAAAGTAGTCGGTTGCGAAACACTGGCCTCATCTAGTTAAAAAAAGGACGTGTAAAAGTGCTTGTGAAAATCATTTATCATTATCATTTATACCTACACTATACTCACAATCTAACTTCCCTCAAAATACACAACTGCATATCTGGAAAAAAATTCTCCTTATGTTAACGGGCGTAGATAGTTGCGACACAGTTTTTACTTTTGCAGCTATCACCGTTTTTCACCTTTGTATCTATGTGTTTTTATGTTCAAAATAAACTTTTTTTTTATAGTCAAAATTTTCACGATATTTTCCTTATTTCTCGGCATCACATGCTCATACATGCGGCTTCCTCGCCAGAACTACGTGCCTGCCGGTGTTCCAAGGTAGACCTATCCATGTTCCTTATTTTGCCCTTTGTGTTCCGGGATCGCGGTAGTAGCTTCCCTTATTACGAGTTTATTTTTAAGTCGTTATTATTAATTACGTTATTTAGTAGAACATTCTATTGGGACATATTAATAGACGGGGACTTATAATCAATTCATCTTTATTCAAAGATATTAATATCTTGTTCAATCAACGAAAAGGAATTATTTAGGAGCGAACTTCCCACTCATTTTGACGGGTCTGTTGGTCTAGTGGTTAGTGGCCCTGACTGCTGAGCCGGAGGTCGTAGGTTCGATTCCCACCCAGGACAAACATTGTGTGATGAGCATGATTGTTTATTCTGTGTCTGGGTGTGATTTATCTATAATATGTATGTATTTATAAATTTCATATTATAAGTATGTATATCAGTTGTCTGGTTACCATAACACAAGCTCTGCTTAGCTTGGGATCAGATAGCCATGTGTGAGTTGTCCTAAGATATTTATTTTTTACTTATTATTTATTTATTTTACGTAGATTTGTTGTAAGTATACCTTTATAATTAAATAAGATTGCCCATAAACTGCCGGAAATATAAGGCATAGGTAAGCATTACCTTACAGTGAATAAACTAACAAGGCTCGTCTCATATAATTATGTAGTTTGTTGTCAGAGTTCCGCACCTAAAAAGTAAAAAATCAGAACCAGTTTGTTGTCCGTCTGTCTGTCTGTCAAGACCCTTTATCTCAGGAACCAGTGGAGGTATCGAGTTGAAATACCATATACTCAACTCTGTAAAAATAAACCCTCTAAGTCTACGTAGTCAAAAGATGTGGCTGTTTATGTCGAAAATTTGCAACGGAACCCTCGGTGCGCGAGTTTTTTTTTTTTTTTTTTATCTTGGGACAACTCACACACGGCTATTTGATCCCAAGCTAAGTAGAGCTTGTGTTATGGTAACCAGACAACTGATATACATACTTATATACTTTATAAATACATACATATTATAGATAAATCACACCCTGACACAGAACAAACAATCGTGCTCATCACACAAAGTTTGTCCTGGGTGGGAATCGAACCCACGACCTCC
Source organism: Ochropleura leucogaster (assembly GCA_958449745.1). Classification (NCBI taxonomy): domain Eukaryota; kingdom Metazoa; phylum Arthropoda; class Insecta; order Lepidoptera; family Noctuidae; genus Ochropleura; species Ochropleura leucogaster. Next base: position 16,551,945 of record OY288215.1, on the reverse strand, counting down.
GGCTCAGCAGTTAGGGCCACTAACCACTAGACCAACAGGCCCGTCAGTTTGATTATCAATCGGCCGATTTTTTCACTACTGTCCACTTCGCTATTCTGCTTGTCGCCAATTTATGAGGATGCTATCCAAGGCGTCCCTTGATCTCCAATCTATCACGTCTCCGTCTAGCTTTTTTTTTGGTGTGGCAAATCGTCAAATAACTTCCCTCGCTTCAGGCGGAGCGGGGTTGAGTGTCAGACTTGTACTAACTAAAACCCACCCATGTTCCTTCTATTGGTCTTTACGTTCCGGGGCCGCGGTATCTCTTTCATAACAACCCGCAACCGCAACCCCGGCAAGACTCCGTACTAGCTGGGTACGGCTGTATCTAGGCACAACTGCCGCGGTAAAGCTATTGCATAAAAAAATTATCAACTTATGCAATAAATAAATAAAAACATATACAATAAAAAAAACTTATGCAAAAATAAATAAGAAAATAAATATAAAATATTACTACTTTTTATATATATAAAAATCTTATGAAAAGAAGTCGCAAAAAAAAAACAAGACCTTGGGTTTGATCCAGAGTAATAATTATGTCGTTTGACTATCCGATTCTCTACCAAACACGCTAATAGACCATTGGAATCGTGATTGAAATAACTGAACGTATCGTAATGAAATTTCTTGTTAGGCTTTTTAGTTACGAAATTTCTGGATTCGGTCTCTACGCTCAAAGTCCGCGATGGAAGCTATGCAATAGCTGAAAAAAATACGTCAAGGTTATTTTCAATCGAGAAAATGTTCGATAGAGTAGAGTCGTACTGTTATTACAGCATTGGATAAACACACATTACAAACCCACCTTTTCTCTCGAAACCTTTTTTGATATCCAAAAACAATCTCTTACGTACATACTCATCTTCATAAAACATAAAAACCTACATTACTTTATATAAAAGGTAATAAATGTGTATCCCATTGAGTAGTCATAAAGGAAAATTAAGTTTTTTTAGACGAATACCTGAGCCCCAAAATGTTGGCGACCCCGAAATACCTTTGGACCGATTTATTTTTTTATGTGAATGTTGCCAGGGAAAAAATATAAGTACGCTAAGCACTGGAGAGGTCAATTTATCTCCTACACTTTATTAAGGAGAGGATTTTGTATAAATCGGTTGTTTTTAGTGCGTGTTACTCAAAAGGAAAACATGGATCCCTTATAGGATTACTTCGATGTCCCTCTGTCTGTCTGTCAAGCCCATTTATGACAGGAACTCTTGTAGGATCACTTTATTGTATCTGTCTGTCTGTCTCTCTCTTCCCTTCATCTCGGAAATGCGTAAAATTGAAATTAAAACCGTATACCCAAGTCTGTGACCATAGAGACTTGGTGTCTCGGAGTTTTGGAAAAATCACATCTCTTATATATATGCAGTTAAAAGATATGGCCGTTTAAGTCTAAACTTTGTACGGAACCCTAAGTGTAAGTACCCGGTTTTAACGAATAAAAATCACAGACTACCTGGGTTTTTTAATGTCCTTTAATAAAAAGGATTTTTATGAACTTGGATATGATATATGTCGCATTTTATGTCACGTTGTTTGCGGTCATTGCGGCTAATTTCAAAGACTAGTCTCCTTCTTCACTCTCATAGTTCGATGAGATGGTAAATCATCATTTCTGGAGAGATATTAGGTATAAGATCAGTAGGTTAACATGCTTTCCGAGGCACAAGTGTGGCACGAACAACTTCCAAACTCCGGGCAGTTACTGAGACATTCCTAATGGCGAACCCAATAGCCTTAAGCCGTGTGGCGATACAGGACCTCAAATAAGAACTCAAAATCAGCAGTTTCGCTTGCAAACACAGAAAAAAAATACGTGTGGCACTCGGGGACTGCCGCGGTAAAGCTATTGCATAGCATTTTTTATCAACTTATGCAATAAATAAAAATAAAACTTATGTAAAATATATAAAAAAAAGTACTTCCAATGAAAAGAAGTCGCAAAAAGAAAATTAGATCTTGGATTTGATTCCAGCGTAATATAGAATGACGACTCGATTCTCTACCAAACACGCTAATTGGACATTGGAATTGCGATTGAAATAATTGACCGTATTCATTATGTTAGGTGTTTTCGTTACGAAATTAGTGGATTCGGTCTCCACGCTCAAGGCCCGTGATAGACGCTATGCAATAGCTTAAAAAGAAACAGTATTTATTTGGCTCGGACAAAACAGCAAAACAAAATTAAATAAAAGAAAAGCGGCCACGTACGAGTCGGACTCATGCACTGAGGGTTTCGTTCAAACTTGCGACATAAACAGCAATATCTTTTGACTGCTTAGATTAAGATGCTTGTTTTTTATACAGCTTTGAGTAAACACAAATTTGAGTATATGGTTTTAATTTCAACTCGGTATCTCCACGCGTTCCTGAAGTATAGGGTCTTGATTGTCAGACGGACAGACGGGCAGCGGAGTGATTCTGTAAAGGTTCCTTTTTTTCCTTTTGAGGCACGGTACCCTAATACCTCTAAACGGGGCGGCACGGTTGGCGCAGTAACTCCGCAATCGACTGCTGCGCTGCGTGTCGCGGGTTCGATCCCCGCACGGAACAAATATTTGTTTGACCTTCAGGTAGTTGTTTTACGTTTGTCTGTTTATGTATGTGAGTTTAAATGTTTGTAAACGCACCCACGATACAGAAGCAATTCCTAGTGTGGCAAAGTTAAAAATAAAAAACCTTGACTAAATCTGTCCGGTACAAACAAAATGACCCCTATGTCAACAATAGGGTCTTAAATTTTAAACAGTAATCTTTAAATGGAACCAACAATCATTGAAGGACATGTGACTATATATGACACAATCAATAAAATGAAGGACATGTGACCAAAAGAGTGATAGATCTGAATGTTGAGGACGGAGAGCGAGACGAAGGCCAAAGAAAAGATGGATGGATTGTGTAAGGAATGATATGAAGGAGAAAGGAGTAAATGATGCCGTGACGTCTGATAGGGGAGAATGGAAGAAAAAAACGTGTAGCGCTGACCCCAAATAAAATGGGACAAAGGCAGGAAAATGATGATGTATTGGAATTTGGTGTTAGGGGTAAAATGATCCCTTTCTGTGTGTTTAAAATGATCCCCGGAATGATAATACCCCATTGCACCCTGCCGGGGTTGCGGGTTGTTCGCGGCCCCGGAACGTAAAGGGCATTAGAAGGAACATGGGTGGGTTTTCGTCAGTAGAAGTTTGACACTCCCCCCTCTCCGCCCAGAGCGGGGGAAGTTATTTGATGATTTCCCCCGCCAATATAAAAAAAGGCAGGAAAATGATGAATCAGACACAAACGCTTTTATTCATGCATTGGACCACATCACAAAGTCTCAATTCACACAAACAGAGTAATGGCAAATTTGCCGTGTAGAGGCTCCGGTTAAACGTACCTCTGGCTCTTCTCGCCCCCATTTGCGAACACTTTGATGTCCAAATTGTTGGCAAATTTTTTGACAAGCCACCCTTTGTGAATCCGATAACGATTTATTATGTAAATAAGGACTTTCGCAATTATATTTTTGGGTTTTTTTTTTCATCAAAGTGATCACTGCCCCCAGTGATTTGGATAAAGAGGTAGATTGGACTGTGAAAAAATGTTTTTAAAGGTAACCGTTTTCGGTTGAGAGAGTTGGACTCGTTTAAACGAAATTATTTTAGTTGTAAAGAGTTTTAGAAAGGAGTTTCGCAACCGATCCTAAATGAATTGTTTTCTTTATAGCCTTGTGCTTGTTGGTTAGCTGTGATTTAAATAACTTTTTTTTTAAAACCCTAATTAGGAATTTCTCCAATATCGTGGGTGCGTTTACAAGCATTTAAACTCACATTAAGAAACAGATAGACCTGCTGGGGTTGCGGGTTGTTCGAAAGAGATACCGTGGCCCGGAACGTAAAGGCCAGTAGAAGGAACATGGGTGGGTTTAGTCAGTACAAGTCTGACACTCCAAGGGAAGTTATTTGATAAGGATAAGGAAACAGCCAGATCTAGAACAACTACCTGTAGGTCATACAAATATTTGTTCCGTGCTGGGATCGAATCCGCGACACACAGCGCAGCAGTCAATCGCTCAACCACTGCGCCAACCATGTCGTCATTCACATATTTAGATATTCTGACTCGAAAACACGTACCTCCTTATTCGTTTTCAAAGGAAAACTTTTTTAAGTTCTTTCACTATGTGATTGGGTCGTGAAACTTGAGATATTTATTTAGGAACCCAAACATGCCAAGAGAGAAAATTTCATCCACTATTTAACCTCCTCTATGCATAAGTATCTCGGTTTTGCTCGTTACCTTTTATGGCTGAACAGATTTCGATTAAAATATATCTATACCAAAGAACACATTCTATTTCGTTTCATTCCCGTGGAAGAATGAGATAATTTCCACCCTCCATAAAATAAAAGCAAATGGAATAGTATATTTAGAGACAAGTGAGAAAACTGTCGTTGCTACCGAGGCGGAATTCACACATGAGCCATTATTGGAGGGTGTTGCCACGCCGAGAACAGCAGTGAACAAAATCTTACGTGAATCACACGACGTTTCTTTTTTAAATATAATCTAATAACATAACAAAAAGTAATTTGTTCTTTTCTCCGCGCTTTGGCTTCTTATACTGAAAGAGAAACAAAGAAATGACGTCGCTAAATACGAAAATTAAAATATTTTAGAATTTAGAATTAGTGTCAATTTGTTGTTTTATAAGCAAATCCTACTAATATTATAAATGCGAAAGTTTGGGAGTATGGAGAAAAGTATGTTTGATCCTCTTTCACGTCAAAACGGGTGAACGGATCTTGATAATATTTGGCACAGAAGTAGATTATGGTCTAGAATTACACATAGGATACATATTTTTTATATGTCACGCGGGCGAAACCGCGGGCCAAAACTAGTTATATTTTAAATGATCATATTTATTTGTTACATTCTGTTGATAAACACATTTTTTTGTTAAATATGAAGGCCTTAAAAATATACGCCTCCTTGCTCTAAAAAAAGGATCATACCGGCTATACAGATTTGGATGTCAGTTAGGTACTCTTTTATACAAGAACTACTAAAACGAATTTGGATAAAATAAAGCACACAGATAGTTCATAGCCTGGATTGACACATTTAATACTTTCAATTGTGGCACAGTTAACAAAATTAACGCGGGCAACGCCACGACTGAAATAAATGGCTTTTAAACATACCAATTTCCTCAGCCCTCCTACAAAGGATAGCTAAACAGATCATTAAATATGTATACAGTAGCGTCGTAATGTCTGCCACAAGTACGACCCTGTACTAACGGTATCCCATCCCTAATTAATACATTTACATAATTAGTTGTGGAACAAATAATGTGACGATATTATCTACATAATAGTTCAAGCTGATGGTTGATACGTGACATGGAATTTTCGATAATAGTCCACATATGTTGGCTTCTCACGGTACCTATAATTGTTACATTCAATTCGTATTATTTCGATTATATGATACCGAATGTTATAATTGTATAAACTGACATGGTCATGACACGGTGGGCGCAGTGACTGAGCGGTTCACTACCGCGCTGCGTGTCGCGGGTTCGATGCCAGCACGGAACAAATATTTGTATGCCCTACAGGTAGTTGTTCCGGGTCTGGCTGTTTGTGTATGTGTGTTTCAATATTTGTAAACGCACCCACGGAGTTTTCTAATGATAGAGAATACAATACATCATTTTCTAATGCTCTTGGCTCCAGGGCCAATAATGTATGGGCACAGAGCAATGTCTTTTGAAGACTGGCTGTCGAGCTCAACTCTTCACATAACCAGAGGGCTGGTAATTTTAGCCAAAGAATCAGTCTTAGTAAGCCTAGATCATGCTGCCAGCCTTCTAGGCATTTTGACACCCCGTAAACATCATCATCTGCCTAGCCTTTTCCCAACTATGTTGGGGTCGGCATCCAGTCTAACCGGATGCAGCTGAATATCAGTATTTTACATGGAGCGACTGCCTATCTGACCTCCACAACCCAGTTAATACTGGGTAATACTATACCCCTTGGTAAGACTGGTTGTCAGACTTTCGGAACACTGACTACCTGTAACGACTGTCAAAGATCTACAATTGACAGCCGGGACCAACGGCTTAACGTGCTTTCCGAGGCACGGAGGAAACTCGGTATTAAACGGGTGGTTACCCATCCACAGACCAACCTAGGCAAGCGCGGCTTAACCTAAAGATCGACCTAAGCGGCTAATATTATTTAGCCACGAGCTCCTCCCTGACACCCTGTAAACAAAAAATTGATTAAAATACTTAGCACAAACTAACTTCTCTTAATAATTCATGTAGCACCACAATTTATGGATACTTCGAGAGAGTTCGAAAGTCTTGGCTCAATTCCAAGGCTCGACACAGTTAACTAGGTTTTAGGATTTTGAAATTATTCATCATTGATTCTGTTTAAATTGCTAAGGGACTTCCTTCGCGGCATATTTAATGCCTTAAGGAAAACTCCATGACAGGCAATTTGTTGAACGTATTTTCGTTATTTTCGGGGCTTATATTTTGGTGAATCGTGTGTGTGTTTTAGGAGTTTATGGGTAAATAATATGTGACGGTCGGATCAATGTTTAGTTTATGTTGAGCCGTGTTTCGGAAAGCAAGTAAAGCAGTTTAAAAAAAAACTACAAATGACAGCCGGGACCAAAGTGCCGGCTGTCATTTTTTTTTCTTCTTTGACAACTGAGCTGATGTTAACTATTCGGCCAGCATTTGTGGAGAACTGAAAATTTGACAACCATTCTTACCAAAAAGTATTGTAATACTGATATGAATGAAACCACCGTTGCGCTTGGATGCTAGTTTAATACTGGTGTAGACATAGACACACAACAGGATCGTGCGCGCACGCACACATACACAACACTCCTCCGACACTATTTCTAAAACTTAAGAACTAAATAAACTAAACATGTAATAGGTATAATAGTAATAAGACTACAATTAAACTACAATAACTACAATACATATACAACAACAACGTTAACTACAATTTAAATCTTATAATTAATCTTACGTCTACAACTACGAGTCGGTCTTGTGGGCTGTGGTTCAGAAGAACGATCGCTATGATCCTCAACTACTTTTTGGTTAATCTTAGTATTATTATGATCTTTAGCGGTGACTTCACTTTGAGCTTCTGCCCACTCCTCCTCCTCCTCAATATCATTTTCCTCGCGTTCATTACTTTGCGATTCAAAAACCAGAGGTAATGTTTGTGGTGGTTGGTCTGCCGGCGCCGGCGCGGGCGGGGAGCGCGGGCGCGGCGGCGGCGCTGACTGCGTGGGGCTCACGACATCAGCACGCACATCTTTCGTCTCGTTTTCAGTAACGCTTGCACCTGTATATTTCCTTATCTGGTCAATATGCCTTTTACAGTTTACATTGTAATCCTTAACTAATATTTCGTACATGCGATTACCTATTATTTTATTTATTTTACCTAAAACCCATATTTCTTTTCTAGCTACATACCATTTTAACCATACCTTATCGCCTATGACAAATATTCTTTTAGTTTGAATGTTATCATTATTTGTTTGATTATAATGTCTATCTTCTAGTAATATGTCCAGCCTAGTTGTTATATTTCGGCCAAACATAAGCTTTGCTGGACATTCGCCCGTTGCACAATGTGGTGTGTTACGGTAATCAAATAAAAATCCTAATAGTTTTTCGTTAATTAAATTTTGCGGACTGTTTTCATTAATAATACATTTTATCATTTTCTTGCATGTTTTAACCGAATTTTCGGCCTGTCCATTACTGGGAGGGTGATAAATTGGGGATGTTTTATAATGGATACCATTCATTTCACAAAAATATTTAAATTCATTAGATTTTATTTTTACATCATTATCGGACACTATAGTCCTCGGTATACCGAACCTAGAGAACAATTCCTTTAATTTAGTAATAAGTGCCCGGCTTGAAGTACCGCAACTCATGTGTAAACACTCCAACCATTTGCTATATGAATCTACGACGATTAAATAAACATGTTGATTTATAGTCATGTAATCAATGTGCAAGCGACGCCACGGAACTGAGTCGCGCGGCCAGGGCGCAGGGGGCGCACGCGGCGGCGCGGCGCGAGTGCCAGCACACGTATGGCACGCGCCTACCCATTCTTCTATGTCCTTATCGATTGATGGCCACCAAAATCTACTACGAGCTGCACTCTTTGTTTTAACCACGCCGAAATGACCCGAGTGTAGCTCTTGTAATAACCTGTTTCGGTACACGGTTGGTATCACAACTCTGTGGCCTCGGAAAATACATCCATTTTCAACCTCTAAATCTGTTTTGCAGTTAAAGAAAGGCAAAACTTGTTTACAATTAATTTTACGCGGCCAGCCGATTTGCACGTAATTAGTCACTGTTTTTAATATTTCATCCTTACTAGTTTCTGTTTTTATATCGTTAAACGTTAGCGGAGCGACATTAGCATCTAAGAATTTTAGGAACGACAGATCATTTTCTCCTACCGTTTTACAGTCGGGTTCAGGCAAAGGCGCGCGCGACAAATAGTCCGCTGCAACATTATTTTCGCTTCTAACATACTGGACGTTATAATTATATGCGGACAATATTATTGCATATCGTTGTAACCGCGATGCGGCCATTACTGAAATACCTGTTTTCTTCCCGAATATCGATAATAGAGGACGATGGTCAGTCTTAAGGACAAACGGTTCCTGACGTCCATACAGATATTGATGAAAATATTTGACAGCAAATATAATGGCTGTCGCCTCCTTCTGAATCTGACTGTAGTTTTTTTCACTTGTCGACAATGACCTTGAGGCGAACGCTAGCGGTCGCTCGGAATTCGAGCACTCGCTGTCGCGCTGCGCCAGCACCGCGCCCAGGCCGGCCGGCCCCGCGTCGACCGTCAGCACCAATTGTGCTGCTGGATCAAAGTGAGCTAGGACTCTTTCTGATGATAACTCGACTTTCACACTTTTGAATGCACGTTCGTGACGTTCGCCCCACTCCCACTGCGCTCCTTTACGCAGTAATTCATGTAGCGGATGCAATTTAGCTGATGCATTCGGTATGAAGTTACGATAGTAGTTAATTAATCCTATAAATCGCTTGACTTCTGTGACATTTGTTGGCCGCGGTGCCATTGTAATAGCTTCCGTTTTCTTGGGACAAGTTCGTAATCCGTGTCTATCAATAATGTAGCCTAGGTAGGTAACACTATCCTGGAGAAAACAACATTTTTCTTTGTGTAATTTTAATCCAGCGTCTTTTAACCTTTTTAATACCTCGTTTAGCTTGCTAAAATGTAATTGTCTAGACGGCGCAGTCACACATATGTCATCCAACCATATACTTACACCTTCTATGCCAATCAATAGTGATTCCATCGCCCTTTGAAAAATGGCTGGTGCATTTGCTAAACCATACACAAGCCGCGTATATTTGAAAAAACCTTTAGATGTACTTATCGCGGTTAGTTCTTGCGACGATTCCTCTAGGACAAATTGGTTATAAGCGTTACTTAAGTCTATTTTGCTATAGCACTCCCCTCCACCTATCTTGGCGAAAACCTCTTCTATCCTAGGCATTGGGTATTTATCTATTTCTAAATCTTTGTTCAAGGTTACGGAATAATCACCGGCTATCTTAACCTTTCCGTTTTCTTTTAGTACTGGAACAATAGGGGTTCCGTATTTAGGAAATTTAACTGGTTTTAGTATACCTAAACCTATCAGCCTATCTATCTCCTCTTCCACTTTTTCCTTTAAGGCGAAAGGCACTGACCGTGGCTTAAAAAATTTTGGTTGGGTACCCTTTTTTAAAACAAGTTTTACCTCAAATTTATTAAACCTACCTAGTTCGTCAGTAAACAAATCGGAGTATTTTGACATAAGTTGCTGCACTTGTTTTGTGTCGGACTCGGTTACAGATTGAGTTTGGATGTTGTTGATATCTGAAGTAAAAAACATCCTGAACTTTGACATGAAATCGCGTCCCAGTAACGGAGGACCTCCGTTCGGCAATACATATATCTTAATGACGTTGGTATTATTTAAGTAAGTTATTTGACATTGAAAATATCCCAAGGGCGAGATTTTATGGCCATTGTAAAGACACATTCTTAAGTTAGATTTTATCAAATTACGTTTCGAAAAATATTTTCTGTAAAGTGTTTCGGAAATTACATTAGCCCCTGATCCGGAATCTAACTCCATATCTAATCTTACAGAATCAATCGAGACATTTACTATTATAGGAGAGTTATTGATGTACCTGACGTTAAATAGCTCACATTCCTCGCAGTCACTTTGCTCCGATATTATTTCCTCCGTGTTCAAACTATGTACACGTGATTTACCTTGTCTTGCACTACACACTTTCTTTAGGTGGCCTTTCACACCACACACTTGGCACCGATAGTTTTTAAAACGACACTTTGCAGCGTCGTGGTTTCTGAGACCGCACACTGTACACCGACGAATATCCTCCGAACTGTTGTTCGAGCTGCGGGTGGCCTCAGCTGGCACGCCGCGCGCGCGCTGCCCGCGCTGCCCGCTCATCCGGTACACAGATTCCTCCTTGATCTGCGTGGCTTTGACGGTTGTTGCCGCGGTGTCAACTACTGCTGCGGCCTTGGATCGAGCCAATCGCGCATACGCAGCCTGTTGAGCTACCTCCAACGCCTTAGCGAAAGTGAGTTTGCTGGCATCCTCTTCAAACAGTCGGTCACGTTCCCGACACGGTGCAAGCCCGAGTATGAAGCGGTCTCGCACCAGCATATCCAATGCCTGACCAAACTCACAGTCCACGGCTAAACCTCTCACACGAGCCGCCCATTCTTCGACACTCTCGCCATCAGATCTCCTCGCCTCGTAAAATTTCTCTCTATCAGCAAAAACACATCGTCTCGGCGTGAAATGTTTATCCAATTTTGTAACTAGATCCTCGAACGTTACTTCCTCGAGTACATTTGGGTGAAGTAAGTTCCGTGCTAGGCGGTAGCTGTTGTCCGAAAGGTGGGTAAGTAACAAAGCACTTTTATTTTCGGTTTCGATACTGTTCAATCTTATGAACTGTTGTAATCGACCTTTAAATATAGGCCACTCTTGGGCGTCGTGATCGAAACTCGGTAAATTTCCGATGATATTCGACATTTTACACAAACTTTTATTTTTACTATAATTGTGGGTAACTCGTATGACCTCGTCGCCAATGATATGAATGAAACCACCGTTGCGCTTGGATGCTAGTTTAATACTGGTGTAGACATAGACACACAACAGGATCGTGCGCGCACGCACACATACACAACAAATACCCAATAAAGACTTGATTTTAGAGGCCAAATCGTCGCTCCTAGTGAAAAATCAACCCAAACGTAGTTGGGAAAAGGCACGCCAGTTCTGTTAAGCCCCATTAACCTCTCAAGGAGCGCCACTATTTACGTCAACTATCCGTCAAGCACCGCCGGGCGGGCTCTTATCGTAAGCGTAATCTGATTTTAAGACTTATCTACAAATACAGTTTTAAATCGGAGTTTGGTGGCACAAATTTGTGCCAACGGGGCTCAACGGTAATACTTGTTTACTGGCACGTTTTTGTGCCCCTGAGGCTCTAAAGGTTAATGAAAGCGAACCTTTACTCATCAGCCAGGCTCCCAACCAGGGGCTCTGGTACTCTGCTACTGAGAAATTCGAAAGGAAAAAACGCAATTCGTAGGTAAATTAAAAAACAGTGTAATTGTAAAAGTCTGTTTCAAGGTTATTTGACGAACAGGTTTCTGAGAAACCTGAGCGGTACAAAATTACTAGAATTCTTAAGTGGAAAATTACTTGCTGAAGGTTAGTGGTCTGTTGCTACGCCCATTGATGTAGCTTTAAAAAAACCGACTTTCTAAAAATCAATAAAAGTGGAAAATAACTGAAGTCGGTGGTAAATTAAGAAACCAACAAGCGGGATTCCGGAAGTAAACTTAGTATCCACATTTTTGTGTTGTTGGAAGTCAGTTTTTTTTTGCCTAAAAGGTTTTTTATTTCAGCCTTTTTAGTTGTGGTATGATGGTATCTCATTTAATTAATTTTCAAACAATACAAAAAGATGCAATCAAATTGATAACTTCTTCCTTTTTTGAAGTCGGTTAAAAACGGCGTGAGATACACATTTCTAAAAGATGTAAAAAGGAATAGGAATCCTCATATAAAGACACCAACGCGACGTTATGGAGTCGTCACACAAAACAGACATTATAAACCTTTGAATACGAAATGTTATCAACTAAACGTATTTCCTACACATCGAATGTAAGCACGACACCTATCAAGACGCAAATATCCAGTATAACCTGACCTCTCACTGTGTGGAAAGTTTACATAATGCTAGATCAGATAAAACTGGATATAAGCAACATACATTAGCCAGTATAACCTGACCTCGTATAGTCAGGAGAACATGTACAATGCTAGCTCAAGTTATACTAGACTAATGTGAGAATGCCATCGTGTGTACGAAAAATGTTCTTTTTTATATATCCTCCCTCATTATTTTTCAATTCGATTCGTGGGAAAACGACAAACGTCGGGCATCAATGTAGACTCGTAAAATTTGATACATTCTCGTCGAGAACGGGGTTTTGAGCCAAAAGCGACGTTTTGGGCCAAATGCGACGTTCAGGCCAATTTCGACAGTTTAGTCTTTGAACGTGAACTGAATAATGTTCCCAACTTTAGGCTTTCGTTATGTATGACATTTATTTTAAGAGAAATTGAGTCACACAAGCTGGGAGGTGTTTTCTGTGTGATAGATTATCTTTTAAACATAAAGTTCGTGAGTTTTACGGAAAAAGTCGGCAGTATCTTCACATGGTTAATGTTTCCCCACTGTTTTTTTTTATTTAGTGTATCTGTGTATATATTCTTTGATATATATTTATATTATTTTGTTTTATATTTGACGGGCCTGTTGGTCCAGTGGTTAGTGGCCCTGACTGCTGACGCGGAGGTCGTGGGTTCGATTCCCACCCAGGACAAACTTCATGATTGTTTGTTCTGTGTCTGGGTGTGATTTATCTTAATATGTATGTATTTATAAATTATATAAGTATGTATATCAGTTGTCTGGTTACCATAAAACAAGCTCTGCTTAGCTTGGGATCAGATAGCCGTGTGTGAGTTGTCCCAAGTTATTATTTATTTATTATTATTTATAGTATTTTATATATCTATATAGGTATTAATAATTAATATTTATTTTGGTTTTACACCTACCACTGTTTGTCTCTGCATCACCCAAAGGTTGACTGGTAGAAAATGCCTATGGCATTAAGTCCGCCTCTGTACTTTGTGCTTGAAGTGTTAAATAAATAAATAGATTGAATAATAGAATATTATTTCAGCACATTATAAGTCAGAGTTCGATGTGATAATTATCATGATCATTCACCCAGAGGGGAGGAAAATTATAGGATAGCAAATCATACAATAATTTTCCCCCTGTGGGTAAAGCGCGGGGTCAGACTTTTACTGACCTAATTCCATTCATGTTCCTTTTTTTGCCCTTTATGTTCCGGGGTCGTGGTATCTCGAGAAACCTCGAACCGGCACCGAAGATCCTCTTTGAGGCGCGCGTAGAACATGAACGGACAGACGGACGGACGGCGAGCTACCCATTGCTCACCGACAGCTGATTGACCCGCATCTACAGTGGCCGGGAGTCGTCTTGCGGTGCCCGACGCCGACGCCCGAAGCGTCTAGCATGGCGGCTGAGCTGGTTGGAAATCCTTACTATCCTTACTAATATTATAAAATCGAAAGTGAGTTCGTTTGTTTGTTACAACTTCACGCCTACATGGCTAAAACGATTTTGATGAATTTTGGTACAGAGATAGTAAGGACTCTGGAGACGGACATCAACATTTTTTTTAAGAGGGATGTGAGGGAGAAAGAGGGAAGAAAAAGGAAAACTTAACTTTGCTATTACAATAAATAAGGCGCTAGAGCAAAAACTTCAAGTAGCAGGAAAGGGAAACTGTGTTATCTCGAATTTAACACGGGTGAAACCGCGGGCAAAAGCTAGTACTATATAAAGATACCTTTTGGTCACTGACTACCTATACCGACTGTCAAAGATCAGTAATATTGACAGCAGAGACCATAAATAACGTTCTTAATATAGACACAATAAATCTGTACCAATACTACCAAAAATAAACTTATATTGCAGAAAGCAAATATCAATTTATGGAGTAGCTAAATAACTCCCAATATTGTTTCTGAAATGAGACCTATGATTTGTATGTTATGAACTGTTTCAATAAACTTCTAGTACCAATCATAGATTAATAAATAAACTTTCTTACTTAAAATAATATGTTTAACTTCATTGCTGATATTTCATTTATATAATTCCAATTGTTCAGTAACAGTTCGAACTATCACTATCTAATATATAAAATTCTCGTATCACAATGTTCGTTTCCATACTCCTCCGAAACGGCTCGACCGATTCTTATGAAATTTTTTATGCATATTCAATTTGAGTTTGAGAATCAGCCAACATCTATTTTCCATACCCCTAGGTGAGCAGCGGGTGAAATCGCTGGGCACAGCTAATCTTCTCTAATCTATAAAATTCTCGTATCACAATGTTCGTTTCCATACTCCTCCGAAACGGCTCGACTGATTCTTATAATTTTTTTATGCATATTCAGTAAGTTTGAGAATCGGCCAACATCTATTTTCCATACCCCTAAGTGAGCAGCGGGTGAAACCGCTGGGCACAGCTAGTATAGTTTAAAACAAAGTCGCTGTTGCTGTCTGTCTGTTGCTATGTTGTATGTATGCTTAAATCTTTGAAACTACGCAACGGATGTTGATGCGGTTTTTTAATAGGTAGAGTGGTTCAAGAGGAAGGTTCATATGTATAATACTTCACGCTATGACTCTTAGGAGGTGAGCAGCGGGTGAAACCGCTGGGCGGGTCGCTAGTGTAAATATATTTCTGATTCGTCCTAAATTGAATTTAGTAACGTACTTTGACATACTTTAGTTTTAAAACTAATGTTACCCGCTTTGAGATTCTAATATGCCCCTGATTATAATCAAACGGCACTGCTGCGCTGCGTGTCGCGGGTTCGATTCCCACAAATAGGGAGGAATAGGGAAAACTTAGCTTTGCTATTATAATAAATAAGGCGCAAGTGCAAAAACTACAGGTAGCAGCAGGTACCTGCAAATCAGGAACTGTTACGCCGAATTTAACAACGGTAAGTTTTACCTTTTCTTTCCTCGTTCTCTCTCAGATCCCACTTTAAAAAAAATATATAAATGCTAAAGTGAGTTTATGAGCAAAAGCTAGTGTTTCATACGTTCACAATTGACGTCAAACTCACAGAGTTAATTTTAACCAGTTAAATGTCCACACACGCCCCCATAAATGCTCCAACATACCGGTAGGTACTGGATTGTAAGCAAGGTTCCCCAACGGCTACGGTGTACCGCAAGTCCCAACTATTCGGGAACCACCCACGCGGGCGTAGCAGTTAGATTATGTTTTTAAGTGATTTCGCAAACTTTCTAGTCCCGAAGTTTCGGGAGTGATTAATTAATCAACTGTGTGTTAAACGGGCAGGTTATTAATCTTTGATTAATGCTGCGTTTGAAGCATGTAGATTGAGTTTTTTTGCTTATTTAAGTAAAAACTGTGTTAGCTAAACAGTTTTTTGATTTGAAGGAGAAATTAGAAAGTGTTGCGTCATGCTATTAATTAATTTTACAAACCAGAAGTTAAACGCCAAAAAGTAACGGTTATTCAGTGTGTTTATTTATTTTTTCTACGTTCGAGTAATCATATTCCTGTGGTAATATTTATGAACAATCGTCGAATCAAAATTTTTTAAAACAATGTCTGATATTTTTTTTTAAACATTGCCCCACACTAGGAATTTCTCCTGTATCGTGGGTGCGTTTACAAACATTAAACTCACATACACAAACAGCCGATCCGGAAGAAATATCTGTAGGCTATACAAAAAACAATTAAATCTTAGTTTTTTTAAGAGTTTCTTACCTCAAAAGGAAAAACGGAACCCTTATAAACAAAACTGACAGACAGGCAGACTGAATAACTTTTTTGTCCGTTTGTCTGTCTATCTGTCAAGACCCTTTACCTCGGAAACGAATGAAAGTATCGAGTTAAAATTAAAACCTTATACTCACAAGTCTGGTCCTTTGGAGTTGTGGGAAAATCTCTAGTCAACGCAGTCAATAGAAATCGCCGAGTTTTTTTTTTTGTATTAAGCTACTAGCTATAAGACGTCAGGTCAACCTATTCTAAACTATTGTAACCTGAAGGGCTACTATGACATCTTATAGCAATTCTTATTCCACTGAGTGAAAGAGATGGTGCTAGACACCCTGTATAGCTCTGTCTCTTTCCCTCAGCGGAATAAGAATTGCTTTAAGAGGTCATAGTAGGGTAGCTGATCTCTCTACCACGGATCGCACACCGTATTAGAGAGATCAGATTAAAATGGTTTTGTGGTAGGTTGATGTGCTGTCGTGTGTACTAGGGAATATAACAAAAAAGACAAACACGTATTGTTGTATTGTTAGCAAGTTATACTTTCATTTTTAACCCCCGATTTATTCATGAAATTAAAAGTTACACATTTCTCTAAAAAATGAAACCACGGAAACAAACAGAACATTTTCTTTGAACATGATCCTCCTACGTATACAAACGCTGGTTGCATCTAGAAAGTTCCTCATATATTAATGTAACTACGTGCCTTCGTGCCGGGAACACAATACTCGTTCCTCTCTATCTAAATTACTAAGAACTCGACACGCCTTCCCGGTTCTCTGTCATTACCGCATTTCATTAGGAAGCTGTCACAATGAGAGTGTTTCAAGGTAGCAAGTTGATGAGGAACCTACTTGGTTGAAGGTTTGTTGCTTTATGTTGTATAGATTGTATTTTTTTTTTAATTATTACGACCCTTATTTATGAGCCACCTAAAACAGCAATCATTCTATCACAGAAGGGAGAATTTTAATAAAACCTAATTGTTTTGAAAAGATTCGCAAGTTCGATACCGAAATTATTTCTTTTAAAATTATCCATTTCAAAGAAATTAATACTCTACAAGATAACTTTGTTAAAAATATATATATATATACTAGCTGTTCCCCACGATTTCACCCGCGCTACTCAGCACCTGTTAGTCGATAACAAATGAATATATTATTGCTACAACTTGTTAAAAATACAGAAAACAAGTCAAGTTAAAAAAAAATAGGATACTTAAAACAATGTAAAGTTATAAAAACCCTCTTCCTCTCTTCCTCTTCTCTTTACTTGTTTAAAGTGTTACTGGGCCCGACAGGGTCCATAATTATTTCTAATTAAATTCCTTCCATAATGTAATCACTTGTATTCATTATGGAATGCAATAAAAATTTGAGATTTGATATGAAAAAAAAACTGTTAGTTTTTAGACCTTAAGAATTCTTCATAATGACAATGTAACAAAAAAAATATGCACGTAGAATAATACTATGAATGCAAGTTAAAAACCGTTTAGTAATTTCACGAACTTCCCGATTTCGTTTATCAACTACAGCATTTGTATGAAATAATTTATGTTGTAGGTATAAAGGTAACCCTTTCAAGGATAAGTGGGGGCCCGAACTGTGAGGCATCCCTAAAGTTACTTTGAATATACAGGGTGTTTTTTTGAGTAGGGATTGCCGTCCCAAAATAGAGACAGCCTTAAGGAAGTGTGGTTTTAAGGAAGGCGTAAGATTGAATAGGGAGGATATAAGATCGCATTTTGTGCGTCACCTGTGCGTTAATTAAAATGAAATAACACCTATCGCCAGAGATTTTAATGATTCTTTTAGTCTAATTTTTTTAGTTAATCGTTTTTTTTCTGAAAATGTTATGGCCAAAGAAATTTTAATTGTATACTATATTATCCATTTAATTTTTTTTTTCAGTAACTTTACGGTCTTTTTGTATCGAAAATTGTTAACCCGGCTTTTTTTTCACGCCCTAATAGCTAAACTGTTTTAGATGAAATTATACAGACATAGAAAAAAACCAATGCGGTGATAAAACAATAAATTTAAACCTTAACGCGACGTAGTTGCAGGCAAAATACAGTTCGCTATGTTTTTGGTGGAACCAAAAATACATTCTTAGTTTGTATACCTATATAGCTAATATACATTCAAAGTCATATAAATACACACACCATCAAACAAAACTCACGCACACAAACATAATTATTTTTATTAAATTCCTTCGCGAGTTCAACGAATTACACGTCAGGCCAAAATAAACTGCGCACTGTTAACATTATAATTTGAAGGATAAAGTGTTGTAACGCTGAAAATCTTGGCGTAAACGTGTATTCCGCTCACGGCGTGAGTTGGCCGGATGTGCAATGTTACTAAGGGTTGTATTCGTGTTTAAGCTACGCTTTTAATTTTGTTAAGTAAAGAATTTTTCGTCTTACGTATTTTTTCTTTAAGAAAACAGTACCTACTAAATGAAAATCCGGAAAGAATTAGAATCAATTTTATGACACAGATGCCCGCGGCTTCGTTCGCGTGATATCGAAAACAAAGTATCAAATGTGTTATTCCAGACTTTAATCTAAATCTGTGCCAAATTTCATGAAAATCCGTTCAGCTGTTTTGACGTGAAAGAGTATCAAACAACAACAATAACTTCCTACTAATTTTATATATGCGAATGTCTGTGAGGATGGATGTATGGTATTCTAGTGTAGGACGAACGCAGTAAACGTAAAAAGTATACCATTTAAGATAACTTGACATAACAAAATATGGAGAACAGCAGATATTTTCGTGACGCCAAGCTTGTAATCTCATAGTAAAAATTCGATTACCGATTACATGTTACATTTCGTAACAAAATAACATATTTTTTGTATAACAGGTTACATGTATCGTATTTTAAAGTTAGAGTAAGTCTGACAGGATACATAGATGTGAAGCAATACATCAACCAAATAAATGTCTGTTAACAATTATTAGTATTGCTTGTAATGCATTTATAGACCGACTTAGGCAAGAGTGGATTAACCTAAAAAATGTATTTTTTTTAATATTCTGGTATTGTTCGTGTCGTTGAGCTCCTTGGGTTATGAGTTGAGCTACACGATAACTGACAAATGCTTGCACTGACTGGACAGGTCCACTCAATCTGTGTGGTGCTTTCTTAAAAAGACCATTTCAAGCACTATCTGCAAATTCCTCATGTAAGTTGACCAAGATTTTTGCTTTTTGTTTGGACCTTATAAGAGACTATGACCTCTGAGTTTGTTTCGGCTGTTTCTTCTCAGAGTAACACCGGCCTCATCTAGTTTTAAAAACGTGTAAAAGTGTTTATGAAAACCTACTTGCAAAATAAACATCTTTTATTTTGTAACCAGCTCATCTAACCACAGAATATATAAACACATAAGATTCAATAATATTACTATGCCATAGCTGTCATTCCAAGCAGGTGGGCAGTGCTCCAAGTCTGACAGTGTTGGCACAAGACATCGTGTAGCACTAAATGTTTGAAGACAATAACTGGCTGTAACATGTTGCAAGTCGTTTACGACCAATAACCAGTGCTATCACGTCCCGGGATAAAGTTACGAGAGCATAATGGTGTCTTTTCTGCCTCTTATGTTTTTCCGTGGAAGAAATGTTTTCTACATAACTGGTTTGTTTCTAAGAATACAAAGTTGATGTTATAATTTATTGAAGTTATCAACACATGAGCTTAAAATTAATTGGTTTTGCCATGTGTTTTGTGCATTATTGATTACTAGCTTTTGCCGCGGGGTAAGACCCTTTTTGCTGATTTGTACCTGCTACTTGTAGTTTTTGCCCTAGCGCCTTATTTATTGCAATAGCAAAGCTAAGTTTTTCCTTTTCTTCCCTCTTTCTTCCTCATTTCTCACTTTTTTAAGAATAAGTGAGAAATTAAGCTTACGTCCGTCTCCAGGGCCCCAACTATCTTTGTACCAAAATTCATCAAAATTGTTTTGCCATGTAGACGAGAAGACGTAACAAACAAACAAAATCTTCGCTTTTATAATATTAGTAAGGATGTACTTACTCCAAACACGTATTTCTCATAATCATTCCAGAATGTACAAGGATTCCTGACGTTTTGTTAACACCTTATTGTAATACCTACATTCTATACTAATAAAAACTTCCTATTCTTATTGTTATGAACTAAGGGATAAAGACACAAGTAGGGAATTTCACTCCTTGGCTATGCGTATACTAAAATATGTAGAAAACCAATTTGTTATGTATGAAATAGTTACGTTTTATTATTGACGGGCCTGTTGGTCCAGTGGTTAGTGGCCCTGACTGCTGAGCCGGAGGTCGTGGGTTCCATTCCCACCTAGGACAAACTTTGTGTGATGGGCATGATTGTTTGTTCTGTGTCTGGGTGTGATTTATCTATAATATATATGTATTTATAAATTATATAAGTATGTATATCTGTTGTCTGGTTACCATAACACAAGCTCTGCTTAGCTTGGGATCAGATAGCCATGTGTGAGTTATCCCAAGATATTTATTTATTTAGATATTATTTATTTATTATTCATTGTATGCACAATGTACAAAAAAGTTACACGGTAGGCTTATAACTAGTGAGTACATGACCCTTTTAGGGCGCAGCAAAATGACTTAAAACTAATAAATTTATATTACAGAATATATCCCGTATGGTAGGAACTTTCACAATATTATATTAATTAAACTTATATCTACAGCCAACGAGAAGCGATACGAAAGGTCATTAATCTAAAGAACAACTGTGGCGTTGACAATCTGACAATCTAATATTTAGCTCATTCCATCTTGTGCCTTTGTCGTAATGTCTCGTTCTCCCGGCAAAAACATGACAACGTTAAGACGGGTTCGCCAACATTCGGGCGGCCATTTCAGATGGGGTTTTAGCATGGGTTTTGTTTACATTTGGTATCGCTTCTCGTTGGCCGTGCTATAGCCATAAGCAACATAAACAATACTCACTAAACTTATATCTCGCCGTAGATTTAGAACACGAATTGATCAATATAAAAGCACATGGTTTATAATAATATAGAAACACTTGTGCCTATCTATAAGAAGAGGGCTTAACCCCGCAGTGGGACCATAACTGACGGGTATCGTAAATACGACAGGACAATGATGAAAGAGATCCCATTACTTATTCGTATTCCTGAGCAAGTTGATTAAGTTACAAGATTAATTTGATGGCTTTCGGAATAAACTCGTTTATCGTTAATTATTCGCTTTGATTTACTTTAATGATCGTATTATGTTCCTGGTACCGAATTTCTTAAGTTAATCTCCGGGTAAGTTGATAGAAAACAAGTTAATGGGGTATTCATGGCTTGTTTGAAACTGTGGTTTGGGTATTTTCGAGATTAGAAATAAGTATTTTTGAAGGTATCTCTACTACTTTTCATTCAAATAATGTTGCGCATGTCCGGGGTTGTGGGTTGCCCGGGGCTGCGGTTTGTTCGAAAAAGATACCGCGACCCTGGAACATAAAAAGAAAGGAAGGAAGGGGTTTTAGTCGGCAAAAGTCTGACACTGGAAGAACGGGAAGTTATTTGAAGATTTCGATCATCTTAATTTATGCATGTGGTTTTTGGTAACATGAATTAGTTTTTCCTAATGATATCGAAGCCTTACTTTTTTAATTAGCTTCTATTGTCCCACTCTTAGCCAAAGACCTCCTACTATTCCTTTCACTTCTCTCATCAATGTGCTTCCGCTCCTCCTTGCAAAAAAGGCCAAGGCGTCCCGTTATCTTTTCCTTGGTTCACCGAGAACCTATCTAGTTGTTTCAGGGCTCGATTCCTGCAACGTTTAGGTCTTGTATATATCATAGTATTCTTCTATTTTTGAAATGTGTCAGGAAAAATTCAACATTCACATACTAGCTGGCGCCCGCGGCTTCGCCCGCGTGATGATCGAAAACAAAAAGTATTCTATGTGTTATTTCAGACTTTAATCTACCTCTCTGCCATAATTCATCAAGATCCGTTCAGCCATTTTCACATGATAGAGTAACAAACATCCATACATCCATCTACCCTCACAAACATTCGCATTTATAACATTAGTAGGATACCTATGTAATTTTGCTTATTCCTTAAATATTTTTTTTATATTATACTCCCCAAATAATAGTTATCACCTCATGCCATCATCACGTTTCTGATGGATGATCATAATCATCCATCAGAAACTACAACAATAAATTATTAGAAGTCTTAGTATTACATGCTTAAATACTAGCTGTTAGTAACAGGGTACTTTCCATCAATCAAACCACTTAACATTATCAAGCAAAGTCATTATTCTTTATTCCATTCGCTCCATTACCGTAGATAATACTCTTTCCTAAGTAAATAATAAATGCAATCAAAAACATGTTTATAGTTAGTTACCCGAGGGGAGTGTTTGGGGAAACAAGCCAAATTGTATTTGTGAGGGAAACACTTTATCTTGAGAGTGAACAGACTTCTCACCATCATATTTTATTAATCCCTTGCCTGATGTAAATGCTCCCTTTTATAAGAAAGGGTTGGGCTGTTAGTGAGCGGGGAGCGGGCAGCGGGCAGCGGAGGGCTTAAGCGTTTTCAGAAATTAATTTTGAGTATTTTTTATATATTAAATAGTTCTTTCAAGTCATGGTCGGTTCATATTATTATTAAGAATCATTATTGTTTTTCCTGTTCTTATTATACTAATTTCTTGGTACACCATGACTGTTTATTGCTGCTTGCACACTATTTACATTATAATCATTTATTAATTTGTATACATATTTTTTTATATTTTTCTTATAATAAACATTTAGAATATAAAAATAGTAGCCCACCGGTATCGGAAACAGGGTCCAATCTACCGGCAGTCAGGGCTCCAGAGAAAGGAACCTCCTAACAATACGAGCCGTGTCCAGGAGTATCGCTTTCTGTATGTGTTTTTTTTATTTTTATATATAATTGGTGTTTGCTAGCTGACAAGTTACAATAAATGAATATTTTTATTATAATTTCTTAATTTCTTGTGATAAACGGAATTGTACAAAAGCTGGTTTTTCTAACTTGACAGACAGATGTGTTGCTGGGAAGATTGTTCCGCCACTTCTTCTTCCCAGCTAAAACACTAGGAAGTGGCGAAGGACAGGGCGTTTTTGTGGGACTGTCTCTTGTAATCTGACGTTCAAAAAGTGCTGATTATCAGCCTAATTTAAATAAATGGATTTTGATTTTGTATCAAGCCCTTGATCCAGTTGCCTAACGAGAACCTTCTCAGGTGTTGCTCGAGGCTCTCGTTGGCTCTCACATTATATTTACAACTATAATTAATTTTGTGAAAAAAAGTCTTAAAACCACACCCTCAACATTGTTTTCGCCGCTGCTTCGCTTGGATTGTAGTTGCAAATGTATCCCACGGGAACAATTTAGATATAGCCATTACACTCGGGAATTATGTAGCATTCTATTAGTCAAAGGATTTTTGGAATGGGATTAGTCGGTCCGAAGATTTCTCTCTATATACCAAGAATTGAAAATGTGGTCAACAAGGCTTCTAAAGCACTGGGCTTTAATTTTAGGGTCTCCTCAGAGTTTAAACATGTTAAAACCATCAAAATACTTTACTGTGCTTTTGTTCGTAGCCATCTCGAATATGCTTCTCAAATTTGGAATCCAAATTACAATGTATACATTAATCGCCTTGAAAGTATACAAAAGAGATTATTAAGGTATATTCAATATCGTTCAAATTTTTATCTTCCTAATTATACTAGACGGTGTAAGAAATTTCATATTCTTCCTTTACATGAGCGAAGAAAAATTGCAGATCTTGCTTTCCTTTATAATGTAATGAACGGTTCTATTGATGTCCCTGAGCTGGTGGCCAAGATTGGACTTCGTGTACCTTCTGTGTTTCTTAGGAGACCTCGTCTCCTTCATGTACCTATTGTTAAAACTGTCTACAGGAATAATTCTTTTATTTTAAGAGTATGTCGAATATTTAATATCGTTTGCCGTGATGTTGACCTAGATTTATTTACAAATAGTGTCCAAAAATTAAAAAAAAAAATTTGAATAACTTTTTCTTTCAAGATTGACTTTATTCAGAAATGTGTTTTTGTTTGTTTTCTATTCTGTTCAGATATTATTAGATGTTTAACTATCACGCTGGTTATGCCTTTTGTTAATTTTATATATATTTTATAAGGTGGAAACTTGTAATTGGCCTTCGTTTTCATATTGTATCTGACTATTTAACTGTATTAGCTGTAAATTTTCTGAAAAGTAATAAAATAAAACAAAGTATGCCTATTTATGAATTGGTATGAACTACTTAGCGTAGCGGGTCCAACGTGGACTCGAACAGGAAGGAATAGAACAGAATGGAAAGCATTAGAGGAGGCATTTGTCGCAAGAAAAGTTGAAGAGTAGTTATCGTTCGCCGATTTAAATGTACTTAATACTTTATTGCATCCCATAATGTATACAAGACTGGTAAATAAAAGAGAAACAATTATGGACCCTGTCGGGCACAGCAAGTTAGTTTTTAGAGGAGAGGATGAAGCGCTTTTTGTTTAAAAACATAATAATATTGAAATTAAGGAAGAAATTTTTATATTTAGATATAATATATTATTTATGTGTAGATTTATATCAATTTTATTTATTATAAATATTTATACATTTATATGTTTTAGTAGTTAGGTTTAATTAATAGTTAGTATAATAGTCTTAGTTAATAATAAGGTTAAATTAGTACTTAACTTGTAATAATTTAAAATAAGCTCAACAATAAAGCTTTTTTTTTTTATTTAAAAAATTATTTATTTATTATTTTATGAACTACTTATAGAACGCATTTAAACACACGCTCTCAACGTAGCGTGTCTTTACAGTCAGTGGTTTTGAATTAAAAAAACGAAAATTAACTGTGTCAGTTTTCTTGCTCGCATGTGCATATTTTTGAACGAAATAAAATGAAATGTGACCCAACGGAATAACGAAAGTCTTTTTACACGCTGAGTTTTTAATGGCTTAAAACACCAGTTTTTAACAAGACTTCAATGTATTTTTTTAACTTCGCTATTTATTTTTCATCAAATAATAATAGTAATTCGACAATGTCACGCTGTACTGGGATCGGTCTATCATTACTGACAGGGTTATTGTCGCCAATAAGCCTGACATAGTGGTGATAGAACGATCAGCGCGACGTGTAATGATAAAATTAATCGATGATGACAACCTCGTGACAGCTGGGAAAGAAAAACAACTAAAATATCTTGACTTGGCATACGACGTTGTCGACATGTAGAATGTGAACTCGGCTATCATTGTGCCGATTGTCGTAACGGCCAATAGCTTAATTGCCAAGAGCTTCGACTAACATCTGTCGAAGGCCTTAAGCGGTTGGGTGCTCCTCGATACCGCCCGCATTGTGAGGAGGTTGTTATCTCTGGAGCCCTAGCCACTTTTAGCTTAAACAGTGCTCCTGTTACCAGCGGAAATCTATTTTTATTTTTCAAGAAATATATAAAAATGAAATTTTAAGAGGAAAAGTAAATAAAGCAAATAGTAATTCTAACTTCTAGATTTACCATGTTGTTTAGTACACAATGATAATCCTTACTGATATTATAATAGCGAAAGTGAGTTTGTTTGTTTGTTACGTCTTTACACCTAAATGGCTAAACCGATTCTTATGAATTTTGGTACAGAGACAGTTGGGATCCTGGAGGCGGACATAGGCTATTTTGTTTAAAACACGTGGGAAATCAGAGAGAAAGAGGGAAAAGAAGGGAAAACTTAGCTTTGCTATTACAATCAATAAGGCGCAAGAGCAAAAACTACAGGTAGCAGGTACCTGCAAATCAGGAAAGGAGAACTGTGTTACCCCGAATTTAACGCGAGCGAAGCCGCGGGCAAAAGCTAGTTTAGAATAAATAACATTCAATCTTAGCGTGATAAAGTAATTACGAAATCAACTGTACGTTTTCAGCTCAGTCATTCTTGTAGGTTATTTAACTACGCGAAAGTTTCTAAAAAGCCTGAATACCAAAACGTTTTATTGACTGACGCTTCGATTTGACAACTTGCTTATTCGAATGAAAATAGGCAATCGATATCTAAAAATAAATCGCTTTCTGATTTATAATCTGTTATGGGAGACTGATTTTTAAGGTTCCGTAGCCAAAAGATAGAATGGGAAAGCCCTATTAGACGCTATAGTTTGTAGCAAACATGTCTTAACCATTATCGTCCATTTATTGTTTTCATAACATATATTTACATTTTTAAATATTTCCTAAAAAAATAAACAAAAACATTTAAAAATATAAAAATAGTAGCCCACCGGTATCGGGAACAGGACCTCCTTGTGGTCGTTAGTGTCAAGCACTACAGGTTTGTGCCAGTTCTCTTTAGCCAAGGAGAGCGGGGTGAGGCCTTTGTCCACTGCAACTACATCCCGATGCGGAGTGCATCGGGATGTAGTTTCTAGAAAACGTTCCCTGAGACTGCATATCTCGCGATTGTGGAGAGTCTTGGCGTTTAAAAAGCCTCGACCTCCGCAACTCCGCGGGATACACAGTCTCATAACCGATGAACGTGGGTGATGCATACGAAATGCCGTTAACAATGTACGGACCTTCCTATCCAGGGCGTCCTGTCTGAATCATTATTATTATTATTTTTATACCATATATGCATTTTACTTTCTGTATGTAAACAAAATGTTTGAGCAAATAAATATATCTATTACTAAGACTCCGCTTTGTGTCAGTCTGTCCGTCTGTCACAAGGCTCTATCTCATGAACCGTTTAAGATACACAAAAATAACTATGATACGATACACGTAAATTAAAATTTTCACAGGTGATGTATTGTTGTTGCCGCTATCACAAGAAAATACCGAAAAACTAAATTCGTTTTTTTATTTATATGAAAACTAACGTTTGCCCGCGGCTTCGCACGCGTTAAATTCGGCGTAACACAGTTCCCCTTTCCTGATTTGCAGGTACCTGCTACCTGTAGTTTTTTCCTTTGCGGCTTATTGATTGTAATAGCAAAGCTAACTTTTACTTCCTTTTACTTTTCTTCCCTCTTTCTCCCTAATATCTCAATATTTAAAAAAATGCCTATTTCCCTCTCCAGGGTCCCAACTATCGTTATACCAAAATTCATCAAAATCGGTTCAGCCATTTATCCGTGAAAACGTAACAAACAAAAAAACTCACTTTCACTTGAATAATATTAAGTAAGGATGGTACGGAACACTTCGCGCGTGAGTCCAACTCGGACTTGTAGCTTGTAGAGGGAAAGAGACAGAGCTATACAGGGTGTCTAGCACCATCTCTTTCACTCAGTGGAATAAGAATTGCTATAAGATGTCATAGTAGCCCTTCTGGTCGGTTTTTAATACTGTCGTAATTATTGGGCGTAATTTTTTGTGAAATGACTCGTAAAAGGTTGCTTAATGATATTCAAAAGCAATCAAACTTGGTACATGACTGTTTAGATAGTTCATAAGTTGTAACTTTTCATTTAGAGAAAGAAATAGGGAAGAAAATTGAAAACTGAGCTCTGTTAGTACAATAAATAAGGCGCAAGGGCAAAAACTACAGGTAGCAGGTACCTGCAAATCAGGAAAGGGGAACTATGCGACCCCGAATTTATGTATGTTTTTCATGGGCAAAAGCTAGTACGTTATAAAGGTTAATTAATACAGGTGTAATAGTTATATGATTACATTAGGTTAGGACATACCTTTATAAGGTATAAGCCTCTAAACAAACAAAGAAAAAAAAAGGTTTTATTAGTAGTTTATCTTTGAGTGCGTTTGGGGATGGGAAATCATCAAATAATTTCTAATAAGTGGCAGACTTTTACTGGCTGCTAAAACCCATAGATGTTCCTACTTTTGCCCTTTGTGTTCCGACTCCGACACCGTAGTATCTCGTTCGAACAACCCGCAACCCCGGCAGGTACTTCCATATGCTGATACGAAACTAATTCAGTTTTTTTTTTGTTTCAGGTTCAGATATTCGTGGATTTTCAAAAAAGTACGTTATTAGAAGTATTTTAAGGTTTGCTTTTATTTTTTATCTGAGGCTGACTTACCAGTAAGTCTCAGTCTATTATGGTATCTTTTTTTTTAAGGCAGTCACAAGTTTATAATCATACTTATAGGTTTCTGTACCAGAAAAGGAAAAAATTGAATCTTTGGAGTGGGAAATCATCAAATAACTTCCCCCGCTCTGGGCGGAGCGGTGGGGAGTGTCAGGCTTAATCTGACTAAAAACCACCCAAGACCCTTCTGTTGCCCTTCACGTTCCGGGGCTGCGGTATCTCTTTCGAACAACCCGCAACCGCGGCAGGTGGTGTTCCCGGCAGGCGGTGTCCCTGGCAAGCCCCGCTGCTTTGCTGACATCTCTTTGAGGCGCGCGTGAAACACTAACGCGCCGTCGACACGGCCTGTCGAAAATAGACGGACGGATGGTGAGCTACAAAACGGAACCCATATTATGAGCATTTTGTTGTGCGTCTGTCTGTTTAATAAGACCCTTTATCTCAGAAACGCGTGATCAACCCTCTATGTCTACACAGTCGAAAGATATGACCGTTCATGTCGCAAGTTTATACGGAACCCTCGGTGCGCGAGTGCGACTCGCACTTGGCTAGATTTATTTTACTAACTAGCTTTCACCCGCGACTTAATCCGCATGACATAGTAACTTTGGGCCAACACTAACTTTACCCGCGTAATGGTCGAAAAACAACTAACTTTCTCTCCCGTTTTCTTTCCTTATTCTCCTCCTTTTTACATTTTATTTAGCCTATGTCCGTTTCCAGGGTTCCAAATATCTCTGTACCAAAATTAATTAAAATCAGACGTAACAAACAAACAAACTCACTTTCGCTTTTATAATATTAAGTAAGAATATCCTTTCAAGAGTACTTAAAACTACCTACTTTTTCTATTTATATCAAGAGTTTACTCATAAAACCTAATAAAATAAAGAAACAATTTTCATTGACTCAAATAATACCTATCAGTTTATTTTTTCTTCAAATGCCTACTTCAGGTTGGTATAAAACTTAGGAAATTGCTTTCTGTCAGATCCAATAAACTGAAGTTAGTCATGAGCTTACTTACATAAAGGACTTGTGTTTTCACAAGTACCAATTCTTAGAAACGATTGGGCGTTTATGTAATGCTTTCAATTATTGTGACAGAGATAAAAATAAGAACGAAAATATAATTATTTTTTTAGTAGCCTTCCCCAACGACTTCGTCCGTGTGGCATAGTTACTTTGGGCTAACGCTAATTTTAACCCGCGTGATGATCGAAAAAAATATATTTTTCTCTCCCCTTTTCTTGCCTCTTTCTCCCCCTTATCTCACCTTTTTTAAAAATTAGCCTATTTTCGTCTCCAGGGTCCCAACTATCTCTGTACCAAAATTCATGAAATCGGTTCGGTCATTTAGGCGTGAAGACGTAACAAACAAACAACTGTAAACACCTATGTTCTACAAAATAAATGATTGATTGATTGATTGACAAACTCACTTTCGCTTTTATAATATTACTAGCTTTTACCCGCGGCTTCGCTCGCGTTAAAATCGGTAAAACATAGTACCTGCTACCTGCAGTTTTTGCCCTAGCGCCTTATTGATTTGTAATAGCAACGCTAAGTTTTCCCTTCTCTTCCTTCGTTCTCCCATCATATCCCACTTTTTTTTAATAATTAGCCTATGTCAGTCTCCTGGTTCCCAACTAACCTTGTACCAAAATTAATTTAAAACGGTTTAGCCATTAAAGCGTGAAGAGGTAACAAACTAAAGATTTTTGAGGTGTCGTGATGGCCTAGAGGTTGTGGGTTAAAACTCTCAATCATAAGTTTGTAGGTTAAAATCTGGACAAACACCAATGTGAATTTTTAATTTATATGTGCGTTTTTAAGTTTATCATAGACATCGGTGGAAGAAAACATCGTGGGAAAACTCGGGCTTATAACTGATATATGTAAGTCTGAAATGGTGAACCCGTTTTGAGCAAACGTGGTGATCAATGCACGGCCTTTGCCCGGTAGTGAGATATAGGCTGGTATTATATAAATATACTAGCTGTGCCCAGCGGTTTCACCCGCTGCTCAGTTAGGGGTATGAAAAATAGATGTATGGTCGATCCTCAGACCTACCCGATATGTACACAAAATTTCGTTTAAATCGGTCCAGCCCTTTCGGAGGAGTATGGGAACGAAAACTGTGACACGAGAATTTTATATATTAGATTGTTTTGTTAAAACGTTGCCTTACTTTAGGAATGTCCCCTGTATCGTGGGTGCGTTTACAAATATTTAAACTCACATACACAAACTGAACAAGTATCTGTAGGCCATACAAATATTTGTTCCGTGCGGGGACCGTATCCGCAACACGCAGCTTTTATTTAAACGCATATTTGGCCAATTTTACCATCAACCATATTTTTGTTCAGATAAAAACAAAAATTTATTGGATGAAAATACTAAATAACATTTTACCACATCCAAGAATCGAACTCAAGATATCCTACTCAGGAATAGCGATTGCGACCTTTATACACCAAAAACACTAACTTAGTAATTAACAAAAAATACATAGTTACCATCAAAATAATACAACCTAGCTAACTAGGCTATGGGAGGTGTTGCCAGAATAATTGGCTCAGCCTAATAGAGGCACGCCTTTGTTGATCGGCTGCTCTTAATTAACAGGTTTTTTTTTCATCCACTAATTACTGCTGGGTTGGTTAGACTGATAAGTCTAATTTATTGAAGTAAAGAAGTGTTACAAAGTGTTTTCAAGCTTAATTACTTTTTATTTTAAATTATTGATTTCTACTTTTACTCTGGACGCTCTTCATGTTCACGTTTATCTCACTTTCGCTTTTGTAATATTAGTAAGGATATATAATATTTAATTAAGAAAAGTGAGAAATTGACAATCCACAACATGCGGGCATGTGGGTGATGAGCAATGGGTTAGCTCACCCTCCCTCCGTCTAGTGACGACGGTCCTTGTCGACGGCACGTTAGTGTTCCACGTGCGCTTCAAAGAGATGTCAGCAAAGCAGATCGGCTTGACAGGGCCACCGTCTGCCGGGGTTGCGGGTTGTTCAAAAGAAGGAATATAGGTGGATTTTAATCAGTAAAACTATTTGATGATTTCCTATCCGCAAATTGAGATTTCTGCATGAAGAGTCTTGATATTTTGTCAGTAACACGGCAAAATTGTCGCACCATTGAAATCAACAAACAATGTTTCAAAAATCATTTAATTCTCGTCTGCTTGTGAGTTCAAATAGACAATGTATGTGAGCGCCAAATGTGACAGTTCTCTGACGTCACGATAACATAAAGGCATTCACAGCTATTGATCCGTGTCGGGGGAAGCAGATTGTAAGGGTATTTTGAGGTATTTGAATGTGTATATTTAATTATTCATGTTATATTCATATTTTCATATTTGGCGTGGTGGTTGAACGATCGAATGCTGCGCTGTGTTTTGCGGGTCAGATCCCCGCACCGAACAAATAATTGTATGACCTAAAGGTAGTTTTTTTTAAACGTTGCCGCACACTACGGATTTCTCCTGTATCGTGGATGCGTTTAGAAACTTTTAAACTTACACAAACAGGGCTTGATACAGAAAGCGGTACTCCTGGACACGGCTCGTATTTTTAGGAGGTTCCTTTCTCTGGAGCCCTGACCGCCGGTAGCTTGGACCCTGTTCCCGATACCGGTGGGCTACTATTTTTTTTTATGATTTTAAGAAATATTTAAAAATGTAATTATATGTGAAAAATTAATAAATGTACGAATAATAATAAAAAAAAAACAAAATAAAAAAAGTTAGCCTTTTTCACGTTTTGTTAATAGTTGCTTTCGAACGTCATAATTTTCGTCTCAGTGCGGAATCGCCTTCTGCTGAGTATAGACCTCCATTTCTTATGTCACACTTCCTGGCTCAGTGTCGCTTATCTAGGAGTCTTCCTCAATTTCGACGGTATCCTCAACCCTACGAGATTAAGGATGGCCCAGATTTCTTTGGCTGATCCTCGCCTACTCGATCAAAGCCTTGCTATTCTCAGATCCGAGATATTTCTCACAGAAATTAAAAAATATAAACATATATATACACAATTAACTAATTGCAATATTAAGCAAAGTACCTACTGAAATATATGACGACAAGGTTGGCGCAGTGGCTGAGCGATCGACTGCTCTGCGTGTCGTAGGTTTGATCCCCGCACGACTGGCTGGCTGTTCGTGTATGTGAGTTTAAATGTTTTTAAACGCACCCACGATACATGAGCAAAATCCTAGTGTGGAGCAACGTTCTTTTAATAAAAAAAATGCTTTGATAATCCGACAAATCTCTGAACTGTCACGTTCCTGATATTTCGATGCTGTTGCAAACGCCATGATGGCAGGTTGACTGCAAATGCGGGAAGGTGGTAAAAAATATTATTATTTTGGGTTCTGTAGGCCTACTATGACGTCTTAAAGCAGAACTTATTCCACTGAGTGAAAGAGCTGGTGCCAGACACCCTATATAGCTCTGTCTTTTTCGATCAGCGGAATAAGTTCTGCTTTAAAACGTCATGGTAGGGTAGCTGTTCCTCAAAAGGAAAAAACTGAAACCTTATGGGAACATTAATTAAAAAAAAAAACATATCACAAAGGGACTACAAAGTTGAGTATATGATTTTAATTGCAACTAGATACCTCCCCGCGTTTCCGAGATAAAGAGTCTTTACAGACAGACAGACGGATAACTAAGTGATTTAAAAAGAGTTTCGTTTTTTCATTGGTACGGAACCCTAAAAATGCTAAAGTCATTTGAAGCAAAATAATGCAAACATACATTTAAAAATAATATTACCTGATTGTATAACGATTCATACTGTCTCTAGTCTAGCCATACTCACAAAATGGCCGCCAATATTTCTTAATGTTATTCTCTAGTAGAAGAAAACCACTAAACTAGCCCTTGATTTAGGCACTAAACTAGACAAAGTATCACTAGTACCCATTCCACGCAAGCTGCGAGACTCAGTCCATAATAATAGCCAATTTTAGTAGTAATAAAATATATATGTTCGCTTTAGTTCAGAAAATATCATGAAGCTAGGAAAATTTCTGGATAAATCTCTGTTTTAGTTTTAGAAATGTTTCGTGTTCCGAAAGTTAATGTTCAGCAGTATTTATTTATGCACTACAGAGCATAAATACTGTTTTCGTAAAGTTCTAGATTAAAGTTGTTGCATTTAAGTAGAGTGTCACTCCGTCATTTTACTTTAAACCTTATGTCAAAATATGTAAGTGTCACATTTTACGTATCGGCATTTTGGTCATACTGCTTGCACAAAGGCTTTCTCCATGTGAAAGGGAGTGTGTCATCATACACCTCGACAGTGGATGGATGTGCTGGTCATTAAATTTATGATTCTAGGACATTTTGAGAGCGTTGTTGATGAACTAAGGACACTAAAACGATGCCAAATTAGAAATACGACGTGTGCGCTGCGATGACGCAACGCATAGGCAACGTCTGTGTGGGATCGCTCTAAGGGCCGATTTTTGATGTGTCAACGGCGTGTTAGAGTTCCACGTGTACCTCAAAGAGATGTCCGCAAAGCAGAGGGGCCTGCCAGGGCCACCGTTTGCCGGGTTTGCGGGTCGTTTAAAAGAGATACCGCGGTCCACAAACATAAAAGGCAAAAAAACATGGGTGGGTTTAAGACAGTAAACGAGCGTGGGAAGTTATTTGCTGATTTTCCATCCGCAAAAAGGGCCGATTTTTCAATCTAAATCTAAACTAATATCTAAATCTAAACTAATATTATAAATGCGAAAGTAACTCTGTCTGTCTGTCTGTCTCTTCTTCACGCCTAAACCACTAAACCGATTTTAATGAAATTTGGCACAGACATAGTCTGGGATCCGAGAAAGGAATTCCGGAAATCCCCCGGGATTTGTATTTTTTAAATTATGTAAATTTAAATGTGGTGACGGAATTTTCATAAAAAAAAAATGTAGTCAACATTTATACTTGGCGATTGGGAAACCAGCCCAAAATGCCTGCTTGGGTTCGACCCTCCGATTAGGTAGGTCACAGTCAATAACTGCTCTACTAACGTCAATTGCATAGACCAATAACTCAAGATTCCCCAAACTCCTTTTCTCTTACCACTGAAAATACACATCTCTCTCAACAAAACCTCTACCCAAAGTTTCTCAAACAAGATTCGTTTCAACTAACCAATCTTTCATTCAAGTTCGAAGCTCACAGAGTACCAGATAGTCTGACGCAGCGTATATTCTGCTTAATAAACTATTCACGAGTTCTTGTGGTAGACTAGAATAACGTAGCTGAGATTTATAAGATACGGACTAGAATTAATACTGTTAAGTATTTATTATACGGGGTTATGTTAGTTAGCTATGCATCACAGTTATCATGAAGTTGAACGAAAGAATAATGAATCAATCTCATATCCTTACTAATATTATAAAAGTGAAAGTGAGTTTGTTTGTTACGTCTTCACGCCTAAATGGCCAAACCGATTTTGATGAATTTTGGTACAGAGATAGTTTGGACCCTGGAGACGGACATAGGCTAACTTTTGTTTAAAAAGTGAGAAATAAAGTAAGAAAGAGGGAATAGAAGGGAAAACTTAGCTTTGCTATTACAATAAATAAAGCGCTAGGGCAAAATCGAACTGTGTTAACCCGAATTAAACGCGAGCGAAGCCCCGGGCATAAGCTAGTATTTGTATAATCTCAAAATGGTTGATGATCTTATATTATTATATACGAACTTGTAATCATATTTTAACAATAGTAAGTTGAAGAATGGGCAAGAAACTCCATGGAGATGCCATGGAGTTTCTTGCCCATTCTTCAACTTACTTATAGATAACAACGCTTTGGTATGGTCAACTATAGTACTTTCCCAAGTTATTATGGTTTGTGACCAGGACCTAGCTTCATCATTTAATGGCCTAAATCCTTACTAATATTATAAAAGCGAAAGTGAGTTTGTTTGTTTGTTTATTACGTCTTCACTCCTAAATGGCTGAAGCGATTATAATTAATTTTCGTACAGAGATAGTTGGGACCCTGGAGACAGAAAAGGCTATTATTTTTAAAAAAAGAGTGCGAAATGAGGGAGAAAGAGGGAAAACTTAACTTTGCTATTACAACAAATAAGACGCAAGGGCAAAAATTACAGGTAGCAGGTACCTGCAAATTGATCGAATTTAAAGCGAGCGAAGTAAAAGGTAGTATTTTCATAAATGGTGGTACTTAGAGATAACTTAAATCGCTTTTTCGGGATATCACTAAGCGGTTAGTCGACTCTTCATATGACCAGAGCGCTGACATTTATATTGGCCAAAAAATTTAAATTTAAAAATCTTTTAGTTTTTTTTTTAACATGGTGTTGACAGTGATGTAGATGAATTTTTTTGACGTCCTATAATTGTGGTCCCATTTTGGGACTTGCACATGTTTTAGTTAGTTATTTACACTAAATTACTATAGATTGTATATTCGTTTGTTAAATAAATAAAAGACCGCTTTTTAAGCTTACCAAATAAAGTTGCGAAAGTCGTCAAAGATTTAATATGGCTAGTCTTAGGTGAACAACTAAAGAGTTATATTTACATAAAAGAGGCTTTTGAAGTTTAAGTTTTAACCATTTTTTAATTTTATTTATAAGATAAAAGAAAACTTTCAATATTTTTTAACTCTTTTTGAATAGCTTTTTTGTTGCCAACAAAGCAATAAAGTCTAATTTTTTGACTTTTTTCAAAGTATTTTTATTTCTTTTGACAAAGATGTTGGTTATCTTTTTCAAAAGAAATAAAAAAACTTTAACAAGAAAATCGATGACTGAAAAAGATTATTACATTGTTTGACATTTATTTTGTCCGGGTGTCTAAACAAATTAATTCCTGCAACTGAATGTATTTGTTTGTTTCCTGACATAGTTTCCGGATGTCAAACATCTACACAAATCTACGATTTTTAAAATGACATCGTTTTTATTCACTTTTCATGTTACTTTCACATTTTTAAATATTTCTTTATAAAAACTTTTGAAATATAAAAAAAATGTGTCCACCTGTATCGGGAGAAGGGTCTAACCCCAGTGGTTAAGGCTCCAGAGACGGAAACTCCATTACAATGCAGGCCGTACCGAAGAGTACTGCCTTCTGAATCAGGCCCTTGATCCAACCGCCTAAGGAGAGTTTCGACAGATGGTCATCGAGACTCTTGGCTGTTAGGCCATTGGCCGTTACGACAATCAGCACAATGATAGCCGAGCTCACATTGCATATGTAAACAACCGCTTGTGCCAAGTCGATATAATTTAGTTTTTGACACAGAGAAAAATAGTTATATAGTTGATCGCCGGCCATCTACGGACCAACCTAGCAATCACGGCTTAAAGTCAAGATCGACCCGAGTGACTGTCATTTTTTGGCCACGAACTTCTCTAAATTCAAAATATTTCATTTCACGTCAGAAACGTTAAAGGGTACAGTCATGAGCAATAACATATTTATACATGTAAACATGCTCCTGGAGGAGCTCGTGGCTAAATAGCAGCCGCTCGGGTCGATCCTTAGGTTAAGCTGCGCTTGCTTAGGTTGGTCCGTGGATGGGTGACCACCCGTTACATACCGAGTTTCCTCCGTGCCTCGGAAAGCACGTTAAGCCGTTGGTCCCGGCTGTCAATTGTAGACCTTTGACAGTCGTTAGAGGTAGTCAGTGTTCCGAAAGTCGAACAACCAGTCTTACCAGGGGGTATTGCATTACCCAGTACTAACTGGGTTGTGGAGGTCAGATAGGCAGTCGCTCCATGTAAAATACTGATATTCATCTGCATCCGGTAAGACTGGAAGCCGACCCCAACATAGTTAGGAAAAGGCTACGCAGATGATGACACGTAAACATGCTACATGTTTTTGCTCGAGAATGTACACGGTTTGGTTTAGTAGTTTCCAATGGAAAACAAAGCAGTTAAAAAGTCCATGGTGTTTTAAAATATTGCGGTATTTTTAGCAGTAAAAA
Organism: Ochropleura leucogaster; assembly: GCA_958449745.1. Taxonomy (NCBI): domain Eukaryota; kingdom Metazoa; phylum Arthropoda; class Insecta; order Lepidoptera; family Noctuidae; genus Ochropleura; species Ochropleura leucogaster. Next base: position 16,514,637 of record OY288215.1, on the reverse strand, counting down.
TAGTTTAATAATACTTTAAATAAGTTTATAATTTTTCTGTTGCATTGGAATTAAAACGACCCAACAGCCTCAGCGGGCCGTCACTCTGATGTCCAATTTTCTCTACACAACAAGCGAGAATATTTTTTAATTTAAATATATCTTCTTAATTTTTGAACTATAACTGTATTTTAAAATGTTTTATAGTATAACTAACTTTCGCCCGCGGCTTCGTCCGCGTAAAATTTGGGGTAACACAGTTCCCCTTGCGCCTTATTGTTTTGTAATAGCAACGCTAAGTTTTCCCTTTTCTTCCCTCTTTTTCCCTCACATCCCACTTTTTTAAAATAAAAATTAGCCTATGTCCGTCTCCTGGTTCCCAACTATCTCTGTACCAAAATTCATCAAAATCGGTTTAGCCATTAAAGCGTGAAGAGGTAACAAACAAACAAACTCACTTTCGCTTTTATAATATTAGTAAGGATGTGGTATAGACTGTGTTTGGAAATGAAAGTTAAATAAGATCAAAAAGTTTTAGGATCTCAAGACTATCATAAGAAAAAGAAATATATCTCTTGTGTCAGTGTCGCCTCCATTAGTGTCAGTAGCAAAGTTAAACAATGTTTACTTTACTAGGAGATGCATGTTACAATAATACTTACAATTGGGTATTTGAATAAACTATATAATGTGTATATAATAAACTATATAATGTGTACTGAATATCTAGCAGTGGCGGTACTTTCATACAATCTTAAAAGCCTGGCTTGCTTAAAATGGTTTACAAATAATCTTTTTGTCTTATGGACTTGCCGGAATATTGACACACAGTCACGCCACTGATATCTAGTACCCTATTTTCTCAATAAACTACCAGACGACCTGCAAGCGTTATATAGGACAGGCTCGAAAAGTTACCAGTATAAATATAAACGTTACTATACTAACTTATAAATGTACTAATATTTATTTAATAACATATGAACGGCTCGCCAGCACTTAGATAAACCCTATGAGGTTTAGAGACGGGCCTGTTGGTCTAGTGGTTAGTGGGCCTGACTGCTGAGCCGGAAATCGTGGGTTCGATTCCCACCCAGGACAAACTTTGTGTGATGAGCATGATTGTTTGTTCTGTGTCTGGGTGTGATTTATCTATAATTATGTATGTATTTATAATTTATATAAGTATGTATATCAGTTGTCTGGTTACCATAACACAAGCTCTGCTTAGCTTGGGATCAGATAGCCGTGTGTGAGTTGTCCCAAGATATTTATTTATTATTATTATTACCTAAAACAAAAAAAACGACACCGTTGTTGCAATGGCTGAGCGGTCGACTGCTGCGCTGCGTGTTGCGGGTTCGATCACCGCACAGAATATTTTATCCCTCAAAATGGTTTTACCGTAGTGAGTGGCATGTTAAGTATATGTGAGGAATGTGTTAATATTATGAAAAAATCAACACGTTTACACATTTACAACTTTTCTTTCCATTTTTTGGTCCTACATCCCTCTTCTAAATAACTTTGTAAAACATGTTGCTTACCGCAAAAATGGAGCAGCTGTAAATAATGTAGGTGAAACATTTTTAAGATAAAAGGAGATGGTAAAGTTATCAATTTGGGTGTTGAAAATTTTGAACTACGAATTTTATGTAAAACAGAAGGACTTTTATAATCATCATTAAGACTTAAAACGGTGTTATTATTTACTAGCTTTTGCCCGCGGTTTCGTTCACGTTAAATTCGGGGTAACACAGTTTCCCTTTCCTGATTTGCAGGTACCCGTTACCTGTAGCTTTTTTCCCTTGCGCCTTATTGATTGTAATAGCAAAGCTAAGTTTTCCCTTTTCTTCACTCTTTCTCCCTCAATTACCGCTTTTAAAAGTTCACCCAATCCATCTGTACCAAAAGTCATCAAAATCGGTTTAGCCATTAAGGCGTGACGTTACAAAGAAACAAACAAACACACTTTCGCTTTTATAATATTAGTAAGGATCTTAATGGAGTATATTGATGTGTGTTACAATTTCACGCAAAAATTACTGCACGAATTTTCTAATTAACACAGGTTTTCTATCCAGAACTTTATGCGCTCGAAGCTGCAAAAATAAGTTAGTATATTTCTAAAGCCAATCTAAATTCATGTGCCTACACAACATGCCACAATAAATGGCAAGTTTGGTCGCGGCGCGGCGTGCAAAATTTACGTGGTTTCACTGCCGGATTGGATGGTATTTCGTCCACGTGACTGAGCTATTTTTTTGGCTTTTCAATGCAATTATACAACGTGTCAAAAATTCAACGTAGATAACGTTACCAGGGCGTGGACTATGTGATAACACGGGAAAAATAACTGCAGAAGGACCAGCCAGGGCCACTTCCTGCCAGGGTCGCGGATAATTCTGAAGAATTACCGTGGTCTTGGAATATAAAGAACAAAATAAACATAGAGTCGCATTGAAAACTCCTCCTCCTTTTTTTGAAGTCGGTTAAAAAGAGGGAACATGGACGATTTTAGTCGGTAAGTCTGACACTTCACTCGACGAAGGAAGCTAGTTTTCCTGAAAAATAACTATCTTTTGTTTTTTTCTTAATTAATTTTTTACGTTACATAATTATCTTCGTTTTACTTGGAACAGTCTAGTATAATAAAAATATCAGCTACCCTACCATAACGTTTTAAAGTAGAACTTATTCCACTGAGGGAAAGATACAGAGCTATACATATAGGTTGTCTAGCACCATCTTTTTCTCACACAGGAATAAGAACTGCTATAAGACGTCATGGTAACCCTGTAGTAATATATGCTAAAATCCAAAAAAAAAACAAAATAATTCCAGGGCTTATGACAGAGGGGTAATTCCTTTGTTTTAAGAACTTTCGGTTCAAATCTCTCTTCGTATTTTTTGTCATTATTGTATATGTTGTGTATGTCTAATCCTTGTAATTTATTGTGGGAATTTTTTATTATTTTAATTTCATTGAATTGTTTTTTTTTTAATTTTATGTATTTTTGATTATCTTACTACTTTACTGATTTTGCATTCCAGCATTTTCTTTTAAACGTTGCCCCACAGAAATTTCTCCTCACATATACAAACAGTCAGACCCGAAACAATTATCTGCAGGTCATACAAATATTTGTTTTGTGCGGGAATCGCACCCGCGACACGCACCGCAGCAGTCGATCCCTCAGCAACTGCGCCAACCGTGCCGTCAATTTTATTTTATGCTGTCATTATGGACTGTACAATTATTATTAGAATAAACTGTCTGCAATGATTGAGTTATAAATACATATATAATTATATATATAAAAGAATATATGTATATATAATAATGGGGCAAGCCTATTGCCATCAACAAGGCCCAAAACCCAACTCCGACCAGCTACTATGAACTACCTGATGAAAACCACAACAACAATTCGCCCAACCTGGAAACCAAACCAATGCCTTAAGCTCATCAGTAAGGCTTTCTAGACTAAGAGGCAAACCGTCAAAACATCATACAAAATTCATAATAAGTAATTTCATTTCAGCTTAGGCGGTAAAACCAGAGCTCTAACGAAACTGTATAAGAATAGTTTGTTAGCAGCGAGAGGGCTTTTGTTTATGCCCTAAGCCTACGTGAAGATTTAGGATTTAATCCTTACTTATATTATAAAAGCGAAAGTGAGTTTATTTGTTTGTTTTTTGCGTTTTCACTCCTAAATGGCCCAACCGATTTTTATGAATTTTAGCACGGAGATAGTTGGGACCCTGGAGACGGACATAGGTTGATTAAAAAAAACCTGTTGAAAGGGGGAGAAAGCGGGAAGAAAGGGGAGAGAAAGATATTTTTTTTCGATCATCAAGCGGCTTACAGTTAGCTTTAGCCCAAAGTAACTATGCCACGTGGATGAAGTCGAGGGCGAAAGCTAGTACAATAATTTATTTAAAGAGCTCGTGGCTGGCTAAATAAAAGGGTCAAGTTTAGGTTAAGCCACGCTTGTTTAGGTTGGTCTGTGGATGGGTGACCGCCCGTTTCATACCGATTTCCTCCGTGCCTCGGAAAGCACGTTAAGCCGTTGGTCTCGGTTGCCATTTGTAGATATTTGACAGTCATTACAGAGAGTCCGTGGGCCGAAAGTCTGACAACCAAGCAAACAAATCTATACTTTCTATACTTATACTTGTATACTTATACTTTTATACTTATAATATTATAAAGCTTTTATTAGCTATAAGAGTTTGTTTGTTTGTTTGAACGCGCTAATCTCAGGGACTACTGGTTGGAATTGGAAAATTCTTTTAGTGTTGGATAGTCCATTTCTTGAGGAAGGATATAGGCTATATAACATCACGCTACGACCAACAGGTGCTGAGCAGCGTGGGTGAAACCGCGTGGAACAGCTAGTATTTAATATAGTTGTTTGAAGAGAGAGATAGTGCTTTTTGAACAGAATTCTAAAAGTTGACAGGGTTTGAGTGCTCCTTACAGACGGGCAGGGCATTCCATAGCCGTACAGCTCAAACTGTAAAGGATTTACCGTAGAAGCTAGTAGAATGCACCGGTTTTAGTTATTATTATTGTCTTGTGTCAGGACATAATAGTATTTATTTTAGTATCCCAATGGCTAATTAAGGTTTAAGAATATGGCTTATTTACATTTGCAAAGAGAACATTCACTCGTATGAACGTGCATTTTTATTTCGTCCCACTTAAATTTTTTCATTTACTAGTAGTTCTACGTGCAAAGTAATGTTTTAAATTCTGAGGGATAGGTGTCAGAATACTTGATTCAGCACTTAACTAATGGATATGTCAATCAGAATATAACGATATAAGTATTATCTAAATTGGTAATCTTTGACAACTATAAATATTTGATCAAGTAATTCGCGATGAGAATACATAACTTAGCTTTCTGATGTTGCAAATTCTGTTGTGTCTTTCTTTATCTTTTCTTAACCTCCAAACAAGTTTCACAATAACAAATTCCGTTCATTGTCAATATTTTTTTTTTCAATACAAATCAGCATCCGAAAATTTACATCCACTAAATATTCGAAGAACGTAATCCTGAGTTTCAGAGAAAAACTTAAAAAAAAAGTATTTTTCTTTCATCGAAAATTCCAGCTAAATATTTGGGAAAAAATACAGGGACGCATTCTACGAAATAGTTTTTATGCACGCAAGGATTATTATTAACCGTTTGATGTATAGTAGTTTGTCTACGAAAAATTCTGGGGCTTTTTTAGGGTGCGTCTTTATCGGTTTTTGACGTGAGGGATATATCATTTTTGTAAACGGGGTGGTTTTAGTGTAGATCATCTTTTTTGTATGCTCTGTTATTTATGTTCTTGGCTTGTTTATTTTTTTGACAACATAAAAGGCTTGTCAAAAAATTACAGATTGTACTTCGGTACTCAGTTCAAGTAGCCGAGGCATTGAAAAATGTAGAAATTTTGGAAGTTTTCATTTAAGATTGGTTTAAAAATTCTTTATTTATTCTAAAAGTTATACATAATTTCGAATAAATATGTAACTAAGATAGTAAGACAGTGTAGTTTAATTTAGGTTTTTTCTTCTTAGCTAATATTTATGTATTATGAAGATTTTTTTCAAGAACTCGTGGCCAAATTATAGCAGCCACTTGGGTCGATCTTTAGGTTAAGCCGCGCTTGCCTAGGTTGGTAACCACCCGTTACATAGGTATCGCGTTTTCTCCGTGCCTCGGTAAGCACGTCAAGCTGTTTGTTGATCTTTGACAGTCGATACAGGTAGCCACTGTCCCAAAAGTCTGACAACCAGTCTTAAAAAGGGGTATCGTATTACCAAGTACTAACTGGGTTGTGGAGGTTAAATAGGCAGCCCCTCCATGTAAAATACCCCAGCATAGTTAGGAAAAAGGTTAAGCAAATGAAGATTAAGCAGAATTTTTGAAGAAAATCACTGTCGAAAATGTAGTAGGCATCTTATTAAAAAATATTATGATTGTGTATAACATCCTAATTATGAGACCGCCCACTGAAAGTTTATGTAAGGTTTGTTAATTTAGGCTGTTATGTCGTTCTCCATTTGTAGATCTTGTTAGAATATTATTTGAGCATTGTTCTTACGTATATTTTAGGTTGTGGGGGCGTTCATTCAAATGTTACGCAAGACAGAATAAGCCACACAATTTATATCATGATTGTGTTTTTGTATGACACTTAGTTTTCTTGCTGTATAGCTTCTTTCATGATCAGCAAAAAGAGTTTTTATTCTTTTGTTTTTCAAACCTGGGCAAGGTTTGGAAATAAAGTTTGGTCTAGGAATTTCTTCACCAGTCTGACTTGAAACAACTTTCTCATACAAATATTTGATCCGTGAGGGGATAAGCCGCCAGGCGAGAGTGTTATAGAACCGAAAACAGGAGTGACAAATTCACACTCGAATTATAGACATTTTACAATATATTCAATCAAATCAAAAGTCATTTATTCCAATTAGGCTGATAATCAGTGATTATCAGCACTTTTGAAATTTTGAAGTTTGAAATGTGATGTTCACTTCACATTACAAGAGGCAGACCCACAAAAACGCCCTGCCCTTCGCCACTTCCTAGTGTTTAAGCTGGGAAGAAGAGGTGGGGGAACACATTCCCCAGCAACATTATAAATTTGTCTGTCAGGTTAGAAGAACCAAATTTTAAACAAATTGTATGGCCTACAAATGGTGGTTTCGGGTCTGGCTGTTTGTGTATGTGAGTTTGAGTGTTTGTAAATGCACCCACAATACGGGAGAGATCCCTAGTGTGCGGCAAGGTTTTTTTTAATTGCTTACAACAACAAATTTACATTTAATTGAGTTCTAGATTCAAAAAAATATTTGTATTTCTGGTTCGTGTTACCGGATCATGCCCTTACTAATCCCTTTCTACCCGCATGACATTATAACCTCCACCAAAACATGTGAAAATCAATGTATATTTCCGCCATGTTATTTCTTCGACAGTAACGACCTCATTCGTCCCTGCGCACATGGTGTGACCCTGTGCAATAAATCTGTGTTAGGCGTCACGTGACCCCAATTTTTCACCTCGTAAAATGTAAAGCTAGTCGCAATTGTATTTGGACATGAAAAAGGGGTAATTTTTAGTTTTTGATTCTTTTTGTACAATCTAAATTGAGTTAGTCAAAAACTTGGCAATGAGTTTGACTCTTCAGTAGCGTCCATCAGCCCCTTCTTTTTTGGGTGTGGGAAATCATCAAATAACTTCCCCCGCTCTGGGCGGAGCGGGGGAGGGGAGGGTCAGGCTTGTACTGACTAAAACCCACCCATGTTCCTTCTATTGCCCTTTACGTTCCGGGACCGCGGTATCTATTTCGAACAACCCGTAACCCCGGCAGACGGAGGCTCTGGCAAGCCCCTCTCGCGCCGTCGACACGGCCTGTCGACAATAGATGGACGGACGGTGCATCAGCCCCTGTGATGTACAAGCAATAGGATATGCAGGACACGAGGTCAAGTGTCATTTGTGGAGTAACACCACGTGACGGCACGGTTGGCCCAGTGGCTGAGGGATCGACTGCTGCGCTGCGTGTCGCGGGTTGGATTCCTGCACGGAAATAATATTTGTATGACCTGCAGATAGTTGTTTCGGGTCTGGCTGTTTGTGGGCGACGTTTTAAAAAATAAATAAAGATCTACTCAGACTATGTCTATACCATCTTCATTTGAGCATTTAGGTGGAAAACATGCCTACGGCTCGAACTGCAAACTCAAACTCAAGGCATTTATTTCTATTAGACCATTACAGGCACTTTTGAATGTCATTAATACCGGTCACAAGACGTAATAACTTGCGAAAGAAATGTAGTTGCCCAAACACTGCTTCGGGTGAGTCATCTGGGCGAGAAGCGTACGTTTTTGATACATAGTTATCTTTTATGAGAAGCTCGTGTTTTAAAAATAACTGTTGCTCTGGGCGATTTTAAAGTTACACATACCGAGTTTCCGCCGTACCTCAGAAAACACGGTTTCGACTGTCATTTGAAGATCTTTGATAGTCAGCAGTGTCATGAAAGTCTGACAACCACCAAGGGGTATTGTATTACCCAGCACTAATTGGAAGTAAGATAGGCAGTCGCTCCATGTAAAATTCTGGTATTTACCTGCATCCGGTTAGACTGGAAGCCTACCCCAACAAAGTTAGGAAAAGGCTAGACAAATGTTGATTACGTAGATGAAGATTACATGACCTACAAGTAATCTCAACCAAAAATATTATTCCCTAAACAAAGAACAACACACATTCTTTCATCTATTTTTAATTTCCTCCAAGATGGACGAATATACCTGAAAAAAAAAAACTAACGTAGGCATAATATGGACTAAGTAAAAAGGGTTGGATTATCTCAGTCAAGGTGAGCTCGGCAAAACTTGATTTAGTCCGCATCTGTTCCTGAGATTTCATTGTTATTGGGGTTCCGTGGACGTATGATAAAAACGGATTGGTACTTCTGCGAAATCCTACTAATATTCCTATTATATGTACCTAGATAATATTACAAATGAGAATGTTTGAGAGGATGGGTGGATGTTTGTTACTCTTTTTCGTCAAAACAGCTGAACGGATCTTGATGAAATTTGGCACAGAGGTAGATTACAGTTTGGAATAACACAAAGGATACTTTTTTTAATTGATCATCACGCAGGTGAAGCCGCGGGCGCCAGCTAGTTTTTCATTTTAAATAGTGTAAGTTTTATATATTATTAACTTATTTTAAGTTATCACCAAGTTTTAATGGAAAAAGATTACTATTAAATACTTACACTGCTACGCTGCTTGTCGCGGGTTCGATCCCTACCCGGATCAACAAAAACAGAAACAAATATCTTAAATGTTCAGATTCTGGCTGTTTGTGTACCTATGTAAGTTTAAATGTTTGTAAATGCATCCACGGTACAGAAGAAATTACTAGTGTGGGACTAATTAAAAAAAAATAAATAAAGGAATCAATTAAAACAAAAAGGTTGAATCTAAACCACTTCGTTATGTGCGGAACCCAAAGTGCCTCTCCAACAGACAATTGACCTGTTTTTTCTGTCTTATAGAATTGCAATACAATTTGTTGGTCTCTTTATTCGGATCTAGTTGTTTATGTAACGGATAATCCGGGAAACGGATAGAACTAGATTTATCCGGATAAATCCAGTATCAAATAATCGGATTAGAACTAGACTGTGACCTTATAATCAGATTTGGTACGATTGATATCTGGTTTGGAAATGTTGTTGATTTTTGTACCCTTTTATATATCGATGCTTCCGGCAACAAATGTCGTAAACGCCATTTTGGCGAAAATGAGTTAAGAATGCAGCCCTACTTAATTTTTGGCGCTGCGTCGATCTAAAAATGTGAAAAAAATATTCGCCTAAAAAAAATACTTTTACACCCAAAATTTTTACTAGTATAATCAAGATTTTTTAGAAAAGAGGGTATGTATAACTCATATTGCTTAGAACCGAATAACCGTGCAGGTCGTATAATACAACGTACAAACAGCTGTCGGTCGTAAAAACATGAATACATATATAATTGTAATTACACCCCACAATCATTTTTAAAACGTAAGCTCTGCTGAGAAACAATTGTCGTAATGTCACTTGGTCTTGGAGAATTCCAATCCAATGACAGAACATTATTAATCAGAAATTTGAAGACCTGATTTTCTATAACTCGTCGTCGTATTATGTTTTGCATCTAATTTTTTATTATCTTGTCGATAAATCTTTCCCATTTTCACCAACGACACTAAAAGTTAGGTAGACCATAGTACAGAAGCTTTCCGAACAAACAAGATCTAGAAAGATGAACTACCTAAATTTTAAGGGCGTTGGTGAAAATGGGCATTGTTTATTAAAATTATTAGAGCAGTAAGCTTGGTAGAATGTTTACTTATATTTTTTTGTAATTCATTATCAATACGTTTTAAAAAAAATGTCGTCATTATAAAATCTTCTTGAAATGAATGAAACAAAATGATTACTTAACATTTTGAATTATGTCTGGCTGGTTAGGTACGCCGTTGGAGGTAGAACACTATAGACATCTTGTAACAAACGTTTGATTAAATTATACGGGACGATGCCTATAATATACTTAGTTAAGTGTATTTTTACCTTTAGGACCTGCCAGGTCCTAAAGGTAAAAATGATGATTGATGTACAAGATCCTCTAATGGAAATTTAAGTGATTGGTTTAGACAATTTTTTACTTTGAATTTGTATTAATGCCTTTTTGTGAGCGGGGGAAGTCATTTCAGACTTGTACTGACTAGAACCCACCCATGTTCCTTCTATAGCCCTTTGCGTTCCGGGGCCGCGGTATCTCTTTAGAACAACCCACAACCCCGGCAGGCGGAGGCTCTGGCAAGCCCCTCTGCTTTGCTGACTCTCTTTGAGGCGCGCGTGAAACACGAACGCGCCGTCGACACGGCCTGTCGTCAATCGACGGACGGACGGTGAACTACCCATTGCTCACCGTCCACAGGCCCGCATCTATGGTGGCCGGGAGTCATCTCGCGGCGCCCGGCGCCAGGGGCGTCTCCCGCGGCAGCTGGGTTGGGCAGATGTTCTCTCCCTCAAACGCCCGGCCACCTCCTTTGCTAGCATTACTGCTTCGCAGAAGGTGGTGACCGCTTCCCATTCCCTCTCGCTCCGGACCATGGCCTGAACCAGGGCCGGACGCGAGAGATCGCCGCCGCCGATCGCCTCTAGCTCGGGCACGGCGGTGCTCCGCCCACGCTGGGCAGATCGCCACTGTGTGCTCCACTGTGCCCTCCGGGCGATCGCCACAGTGGTGACACCCGGGCGGTAATAGTGCCTTGCTTAACCATTACTTTGATTAAACGATGACGGTCAATGAACAAAAAACCTTTTTTAATTATGTCAATTTGTGTTTTATTTTATTGTTTTTATTACAAGTAATGAAAACTCAACTTACAGTCTTAAATTCATTGATTTGCTACAGATATTTCCATGTTTGTTACATACCATCGCATCAGATCGTGGTGTTTACACTCATTTTCATTTCAGTATATGGTTTTTAAAACCAAACCCAGAACTATTGTATTTAAAAACTGGTGCATACTTCTAACTTCCGTTAGGCAAATCGTTCTCCATTGATTTGTTAGTGGTCGTAAAAACCAATTTCTTGAATTTTCTGGGGTGTATGTCCAAGCTAACTTTTAAAATAAGGCTTTGACATAAATAGCAATAATATATTATGAAACACCATCGTATTTTACGTATTTCTTGTTTAGAACACAATTTTACAACTTTTAAAGTTAAAAAGATATAAGCCAAAAACGAAATTATTTTTTGTTTTTCGTTGATTACCAAAAGTGCTATTTTGGTGTTTACGACCTTTGTTGTCGGAAGCATCGATATTGAAAACAAGTTTCCGATTTGATCGTGAAGACTAAGCTTCTCAAAATAGATGAAGAAACCTATTTTGGGACGAAATGCCTTCCAATGGAGTTTCGTAATGTCTGTCAAAAAAATCGGTTGTATCATCTTTTGGGCTGACGCAATTTATGTTTGCCTATTTTAGGAAATTGCCTGTCAACACAAATGTATCCTACTATGTCCCAACATCTACACTATGGTAGAATTATTGAGAGAAAAGATTTGTATTTTTATAGGTATGTAACGAATAAACTCAAGAACTGCTAGACCGATTTTAAATATTCTTTTACAATTAGAAAGCTACATTATCATTGGGTAACATCCTTACTAATATTATAAGAGCGAAAGTGAGTTTGTTTGTTAGGTCTTCACGCCTAAATGGCCCAACCGATTTTGATGACATTTCGTACGGACAGTACACGGACATAGGCTATTTAAAAAAAAAGAGTGAAAAATGAGGGAGAAAGAGGGAAAAAGGGAAAACTTTGCATTGCTATTATAAGGCGCTAGGGTAAAAACTACAGGTGGCAGGTACCTGCAAATTAGGAAAGGGGAACTGTCTTATCCCGAATTTAACGCTGGCGAAAGCTGCTATATTTTATAACGTCACGCCACTGCTAGAGGGAGCGGGGCAGTACGCGGAACAGCTAGCCTAACTTGGTTATTCTGGAATTATCAAGCGGAGTCAGAAGTCAGAATTTAAGCTAGGGCGATGAAACAGGTCGTGGTAGCCGCAAAGGTTGATCTTTAAGGTTAAGCCGCGCTTATTAAGGTCGCCCCGTGGATGGGTGACCATACATTACACACCGAGTTTCCACCGTGCCTCGGAAAGCATGTTAAGCCGTTGGTCTCCACTGACATTTAAGATCTTTGACAGTCGTTACAGGTCGCAGTAGCTTAAAGGTATAAATCCAATGATACAGAAATTTCAGTCCACAAACAATACTGATAAACTTTCTTAGGTCTTACGATATATCATCTTCAAGTCGTTGCACCCACGTAAGTGAGACAGAGACGTCACAACACACATATATATGTCAGTACCTACATGGGTTCATACGTACATTTGGAATGCCGCTGGCGTCTGTAGCAACAATGCGAGCCTTTGTCCTGTTCTCTACTAATTTGCTTTGAGAAATATCTTCAAACTCCTCGGATCTTGTAATGTAGCTGTACTTGTTGTACTGATTACATTGTATCACGTGTTGTATAATTTAGAAAAGAAAAGACATTTACGTGCTCTTTATTGTACTAACTTTGTTTGTGCCCTTGACCCTGACCTCACTCAAGGTCAAAATTGACATTTTCCTAAGTTTTTGACATTCTGATAGTAATCTAAAGATTTTAAGTAGATGGCAAAACTTTCAGATATTACTTACAGTCCACATTATTACATCCTCATCTTTGATTCTTTGGTCCTTCGAGCCGGATCAATGAGGGTGTGGATAAAGTGGACTCTATTTTATATGAACTGGTGTATTGCATTAAATTCAAAGTTATAGTAGCCGCGGGCAAACAATAATATTATTTATCGGTTTGAGAGTGTGTCCGTCACGGCTGTGTCTCAAGAAGCCAGTACGGCGTCGGGGACGGCTTATGTCGCTCGCCATCTGTGCTTGCTGACTGTACGTTTGTTGGGGATCCATTCCTTACAGTATCTATGTGCCTCTCAGTCGACAGTAATCTAAACTGACTGAGTGATATTTCGAAGAAATAAAATGTAAGACTAAGAATGTCCACCGCAGGAGACGCCGGATGTCTCGAGACGACTCCCGGACACCGCAGATGCGAGCCTGTAGACGGTGAGCAATATAAAGGTCACCGTCCGTCCGTCTATTGACGACAGACCGTGCCGACGGCATGTTAGTGATGCACGAGAGCCTCAAAGAGGTGTCAGCAAAACAGAGGAGCCTCGTCAGGGCCACCGTCTGTCGGGATTGCGGGTTGTCCGAAATAGATAGCGCGGCCCCGGAACATATAGGGCAATAGAAGGAACATGGGTAGGTTGCAGTCAGTACACTCCTCTCCACTCCTGCCAGCGCGAGGGAAGTTATTTGGTGAATTCCCATTCGCAAAAAAAGAACATAAATGACTTAATATTAGACCCAGATTGCCTAATTTTAGACTCCTCGTAAAACTGAATAAAAATAACATTAAAACAACTTTTTTATGGGTCTCCTGCGTCCCGTTTAAACACGGCATTTCTACTTAAAAACTACGTTGACGTGAACCCATTTTGGAACGGTCATTTCAAATTCTTTCATCCCTATAATCCACTTTAAAAAAGAAACGTGATCGTCAGAGTTTCGTAACACCGCAAAATATATCCACTTTTCCACTATATAACATTTGGGGGTGATAAACCTGTGACCCCAAAACTTTAGGGTCAGAATAGGGCGTTACCCAAGCCGTGCAGATGGACCGATTTAGGGAAACCCAAACGACTTTTGAGATTTTAAGTTGGTTAAACCTTGTTCCAGTTACTGTTTTCATGTGTTCAGGTAGGATGGGGCCTTCTATTGTTATTTGACCCAATAATCATTAATTACAATGGTGTTTGAAATTAAGGGTTCTTTTGGAATAATTCGTGCTCTAAAACTATTTTGCTCACAAACTTTTTTATGACTTGTGTTTTATAGACACTCATATTCCTGTCCATGTCTTTATTTATTTGGGGTCTTTTTTTTTGTTGCGTTTGTTTTAAGTGACCCATGTTCATTCTTTTGCCATTTGTGTTCCGGGGCCGCAGTAACTTTTGGGAACATCCCGCAATCCCGGCAGCAGCATGTCTTTATCTTTGACTAGCTGTTCCACGCGGTTTCACCCACGCTGCTCAGCACTTGTTGGTCGTAGCGTGATGTTATATAGCCTATAGCCTTTCTCAAGAAATGGACTATCCAACACTAAAAGAATTTTCCAATTCCAACCAGTAGTCCCTGAGATTAGCGCGTTCAAACAAACAAACTCTTCAGCTTTATAATATTAGTATTATAGATGATTTGTTTTTTTTTTTTAAATACGTTGCTACACACTAGGAATTTCTCCTGTACCTAGTGTGCGTTAACAAACATTTGAACTCACATACACAAACAGCCAGACCCCAAAAACTATTTGTAGGCCATACAAATATTTGTTCCGTGCGGGAATCGAACCCGCGACACGCAGTGCAGCAGTCGATCGCTCACCCACTGCGCCAACCGTGTCGTCAATAAACTTTTATTTAAAAAAAAACAGATTTATTCATAGACAACACCACAAACTTCCCACAAAAGTCTTACCATCAGTCTGTTTCCTAAGGGGTTCAGCAGTAATATTCCATCGAATATAGGTTCGTATGTATTGAAGGATATCATCATGGAGTTACATTATATGACATGTGGAGGGCGTTTAGCGTACCAGTAGCGCACACTAGATATGGGTATGGTTGACAAAAAAGGCATCGTAAAATATGTCAAAACAATTATCAGTGACCTAAAGATTTAAGGGCCCAGTTGAACATGAAAACAGTTGTACAATATTATTAATTTACTAGCTTTTGTCCGCGGCTTCGCTCGCGTTAAATTCGGTATAACACAGTACTGCTACCTGCAGTTTTTGCTCTTGTGCCTTATTGATTTATCATAGCAACGCTAAGTTTTCCCTTTTCTTCCCTCGTTCTTCCTCATATCCCACTTGTTTTTTTAATAAATAAATAAAAAATTGCCTATGTCCGTCTCCTGGTTTCCAACTATCTTTTTACCAAAATTCATCAAAATCGGTTTAGCCATTAAAGCGTGAAGAGGTAACAAACAAACAAACTCACTTTCGCTTTTATAATATTATAGTAAGGTCGGACTCGGTTGTCCGACATGCGCACTGAGGGTTCCGTACAAAATTGCGACATTAACGGAAATATCTTTTGACTGCGTAGACTTAAAGGGTTGATCTGCTTCAAAAGACCACAGGCTTGAAGATATGGTTTTCATTTCAACTCAATGCCTTGACACGTTCCCGTGAGAAATAGTCTTGACAGACAGGCTGACAACAAAGTGATGATTAAGGATTCCTTTTTGTCCTTCTAAGGTACGGAACCTTTAACATAAATCTCTACTACATTGGCAAAAAAAAAACAAACAGTATATAGGTATACTATATATAGGAATGTGATTGTCCTGTCAATAGCAGACATTTTTTTTTTCGGGTGGGAAATCATCCAATGACTTCCCCCGCTCTGGGCGGAGCGGGGAGGCATGTCAGACTTGTACTGACTAAAACCCACCCATGTTCCTTCTATTGCCCTTTACGTTCCGGGGCCGCGGTATCTCTTTCGAACAACCCGTAACCCCGGCAGGTCAATAGCATGCATTACACAGACATTTGAAAAGCGATACTGAGAACGCATATCATGTTAAAAATCCATGCTTGTTACCAATCACGCGATTTGCTTGAAAACACAATAAATCAAATCTTTGTCGTGTTACTGATTTCTAAGTCACTTTTTTATATTTTTCCAAAATGATTTGTTGGAAAGGAAAAATCGGCCGGATTCGCGTACCGAGAGTTCCGTAGAAACTTGCGCCATAACCTTTTAACCATTAACCTTTTAACCTCCATATGTTTTGACTGCGTATACTTAGAGGGTTAATTTTTCACAGTTCCAAGACACCAAAGACGTGTATGGTTTTAATTTCAACTCGGTAGCTCCAGGCGTTGCCCAGATAAAAGGTCTTGACAGACAGACAGATCGACAACAAAATAATCTAAGGGGTAATCTATAAGGGTTCCGTTTTTTCCTTTTGAAGTACGGACCCCTAAAACACTAAAATAAAAAGTACTAGACTCCTCTAAATCCTAAAAAAATCTACCATAAAAACCAATTGTGTGTATTCAATTGAATATGTCAGAGTTTTTTAAAATCCGAATAGTTATTCTAACTCACTGACGTCATCCGTCAGCCATTTTGTCAAAGTCTAATCGGAACAACCCAACTGTCAAATTCAAAATTGACAATCCAATCAACGTTCAACATTTCCCGATGTGCGTGCAATTTTCAACATCAAAGTTGCAAAAAAATTGGCCGTGTGGTCGGGACCCATTTGCCAATTAAGTTTAATAGGCCTGTTTTGGGCTTCGGTTAACCACAATAGTTCGATTGGGGTGGATTTAGAACCGCAAACTTTCGATCGGGTCCTGGTCGGGTTATTGTCATTATGTGATGACAATTTGGACCACAATTTCATTAATTTTGTATTGTTATTTCTATTATAGTTTTGAACTACGTTATATTTGTGTGGACTTATTTCGGAAATATTGATATGGATACTCACTTCCAATCCTTACTTAATATTATAAAATCGAAAGTGAGTTTGTTTGTTACGTCTGCACGCCTTAACCGATTACGGTTTAACCGATTTTGATACAGAGATAGTTGAAACCTTAGAGACGGACATAGGGTAATTTTGGCCCGTATCTCACTTTTTGTAAAAAAGGGGGAGAGAAAAATATTTTATTGTCGCGGGCGGAAGCTTGTCCACATATATTGTGCCACCCTGGAAGCGTCTGTGTCTATTTTAAGTATTTTATCGTAATTCATATTATTAATCTGCTAAAGCAGCCTTTGTATACAAACACAAAAAAAATTGGTTTCGCCAACCCTTGCGCTTTCAATTTAACCCTTAAATTTTTCTTTTCTCTCATTTTTAAAATATAACTCACTGGTATCGTGCGAATTGGACTCCAATCAAAAGTTTTTTAACGTTTCACAAGTGAAACACTACCAAAAATAGACGTTCTCCAATTTTTTTCTAAAAAAAATCAAAAGTTAGTTGTATGAACAGAAAAGCAAGTGAAGATATAGTTACTATAAACTGTTCACTGGAAACATTTATTAGACATTCGTATACGTTAGACTTCAATACTAACTTAACTACTTTAAATTTAGTAAATATAGAAAAATATGAAGTAAACTTTGCATTGTAACAATCTATTATTTTTTTCATTATTTATTTATATTACTAATAATTTATGTAAACATCATTACAAAGGATAGAGTATAAAGGCGCAGCTAATTAAAAAAAAACTACCAGTAATCCTGCAAAATTAAATATGAAGAAAAGATACGTAAACGTGTGAGAACAGAAAGAGAATAGCATTTAAAATATGAAGGTCTTAACCTAAATATAAAAAATATATTAACATAAAATATAAACATGATTAAAACCATAACACTAAAATGTATAAAAAATATGTATATACAATATATATTTATTTATTCGATACAATTTATATATTTATTGTTCTTAGAATCATGTTTTCAAATGTATCGTGCATATACTCAGGTCGTTTTAAAATATTAGAAAAGAATAGAATAACAGAATGGTAGGTTAGAGGAAAAAGTGTGACATGTAAATTAAAATATTATTTAATTTTTAATGCTTAAAATATTATACTTATGCATTTTATTTCAAATAGTTTTAGTTAAGTTATTATAGTACTAAGAAACATTAAAAGACCTAAAGCCGATTGTTAAACTTGTGTAAATCATGCAAATAAAGTTAAGCTTCACATACACACAAAAAACGACAGCATTTTAGTCACGAACCCCAATCAAAAACCAATTTTTTCACAAAAAAAATCCTTTTTTTTTCAATCCACACATGCATTCAAAAAAACCGCTAAACGTATTCCGAATCAGTTTTAACAGCTACAAACCAGTTTTGTTACTATCCGGTTTGTTGTTACTATCCGTTTTGCTATCCGTACAGGGTATAAAGGATGCGTGACCGGATATCGGCTCTTCATCATACAGCCACTCGATGCGAACGTTTGGCGTTTTTGGGGTTTTCTCTCAACATAAATGTATCTTTTTGAATACCTAAGGGATTTTTGTGTAGTTTGTGGTTTAGGGGCGATGGAAAATGTTATTGAGGTTGGTTTTCTGAAGATACTATTTAATTTAGACGTTTGCGAGTTTGTTTTAATCCTTACTAATATTATAATAGCGAAAGTGAGTTTGTTTGTTTGTTACGTCTTCACGCCTTAATGGCCGAAACGATTTTTATGATTTTGGTACAGAAATATTTGGGAACCTGGAGTCGGACATGGGCTATTTTGAAAAAAAGTTGAGAAAAGGGGGAGAAACAGGGAAGAAAAGTGGAGAGAAAGATATTTTTTTTCGATCATCAAGCGGTTTAAAGTTAGCGTTAGCCCAAAGTAACTATGCCACGCGGACGAAGTCGCGGGTGGAAGCTAGTAATCTGTAAATTGGTGCAGATTCTGATAAACAACCAGATATCTTATCTATAACCAATTTTTATCAAACGTTAAGTGCAAGAATATAAATGATGAAATAATGACAGGGCAGCAAAAAATTCATCCGCATTGCTGTCAACAGAAAAAGTGCCCAGAAGGCTGGCAGCATTACCGCGTTGGATGGCAATATGTAATGTGTAACTGTTAAATGTCCCCATAAAGCAAAATAAAAAAAAGGTGTGTGTGTACTTATGTACACGCGTTACAAGTTATACTTCTTTGGTGTAAAGAAAAAAAACTTTGGTAACCCATCCATTTCCAAACCTTGGTGAGACTTGCTTAAACAGGCTCCGTGTGCTAACCCATCCATTTCCAAACCTCGGCAAGGGTTGCTTAACCTAGCCCCCTGTGGTAACCCATCCATTTCCAAACCTTGGCAACGGTTGCTTAACCTGGCCCCCGTGCTAACCCATCCATATCCAAACCTCGGCAAGGGTTGCTTAACCTGGCCCCCTGTGGTAACCCATCCATTTCCAAACCTTGGTGAGACTTGTTTAACCAAACTCCGTGTGCTATAAACCCATCCATTTCCAAACCTCGGCAAGGGTTGCTTAACCTTGCCCCCTGTGGTAACCCATCCATTTCCAAACCTTGGCAAGGGTTGCTTAACCTAGCCCCCTGTGGTTACCCATCCATTTCTAAACCTCGGCAAGGGTTGCTTAACCTGTCCCCGTGTGGTAACCCATCCATTTCCAAACCTTGGCAAGGGTTGCTTAACCTGTCCCCGTGTGGTAACCCATCTATTTCCAAATATTGGCAAAGGTTGCTTAACCTGGCTCCGTGTGGTAACCCATCCATTTCCAAACCTTGGTGAGGGTTGCTTAACCTTGCCCCCTGTGGTAACCCAGCCATTTCCAAACCTTGGCAAGGGTTGTTTAACCTGGCCCACTGTGGGAACCCATCCATTTCCAAACCTTGGCAAGGGTTGCTTAACCTGTCCCCGTGTGGTAACCCATCCATTTCCAAATATTGGCAAAAGTTGCTTAACCTGGCTCAGTGTGGTAACCCATCCATTTCCAAATCTTGGTGAGGGTTGCTTAACCTGGCCCACTGCGGTAACCCATCCATTTCCAAACCTCGGCAAGGGTTGCTTAACCTGTCCCCGTGTGTTAACCCATCCATTTCTAAACCTTGGTAAAGGTTGCTTAACCAGTCCCTGTGTGGTAACCCATCCATTTCCAAACCTGGGCCAAGGTTGCTTAACCTGGCCCCCTGTGGTTACCCATCCATTTCTAAACTTCGGCAAGGGTAGCTTGCAATGTGAAATTGATTTGAGCTTAATAAAACACACCAAAAGAATATTTATTTATTATGAAACACGTGTTCTAAATATAAAAATACTAGAATATACAACATGAACATAGTTACTAGAGCACCTATAACTAACTTCACGATGTCGCTGTGCGCGCGCAAATCACTCTCATCATTTTTCACCATCGCGCCAAAAGAAGTATAACTTCAAAAAATATTTAGAGGGTATTTTTTTCACAGCTCTAAGGGTACGCATTTGAGTAAACAGCTACCCTACTATGACATCTTAAAGCAGAACTTATTCCACTGAGGGAAAGAGACAAAGCTATACAGAGTGTCTAGCGCCATCTCTTTTCCTCAGTGGAATAAGTTCTGCTTTAACATGTCATGGTAGGCCTACAGTTTTGATTTTAACTCAAACCTCACAGCGTTTCGAAGATAGAACAGACAGACAACACAACGTCTGTTTGTCTGTCAGGACCTTTCATCTCGGAAACGCGCAAAGTGTACGCAGTCACAAGATATGACTGTTTATGTCGCAAATTTTTACGGAACCCTTGGTGCACAATTTAACCTGCTCTTGGCCAGTTTTTATCGATTACAAAATACTTTATGCCTAGAACATAAATCGTGTAGACAAATATCTAGTTACTAGATATTAGGTATTACAAAACACGACATAGTACTACAAAATTATTGAAACCTATTTCCAAAATACGATAACATCACAATATATTGGACCAACTAAAACTTGTGCGAACCCAATTAAAACATAATACAACAATAATAACAGATCTTTTTGATAAAACTAGTAAATCATCAACTGTTAATTATACAATATTAATACAACGTAATATGTAGCGTTGAATTCTCTTAGGGTTATTCAGCCTATATTACATTGATATTTCGACAGGTACGTTTCAATCCCATGGGAGAGAGCCCATTGCCATCAGCCGGGTTCAAATCCTAGCTTTGAAATGCCTTTGAAATTTTCCTGCTTGAAAATTTAAAATAAACACTTTTCATGACCCAGCTGTTCAACCCTTGAAACTCATGCTCAAATTATTTTCTTTTGAAACTTGTACATATTACTACCGCCCGCAGCTTCACCCACCTTATGTGTTAATCAAGGTTATATTCTATTGTTATAAAAAAACAAACAAAAAACAAATTATATTATAAAATAAAATGAGAAAACAATGATGAAAATAAAATAATTCTAATGTTTAGTAATGGTGTGGGTGTAAGTACATATAATAACTATCGATATTATTACCTTGTAAATGACGTTAGTACAATACTAACTAGCCGCAAATAACCATCCAATTAACTGTTGAGTTAGTGGTTTGTAGTTACTGTGTGCATATGGCTGTAATAGGATCAAGCTAGGTGGGTTTGTCTGTGTACTTAGTCTAGACTGACTATTAGCAAAGTTATGAAAATCTAGGTCTCTATTAAAGGCTTTGCGTCTATTACTTACAATAGCCATCTTCTACTATTACTGTACTTTATTATTTCATTTTAAAACATACAATTTTAGATTTTTAAATATTTCTAATTGGGTCTAGAAGAAAATTAAGCCAATAATGGCGTTTAGGCACTGCGCAAAACTCGGTAATTTTTGTGTCTTGTGTTGGATACCAGGTACTAAAAATATTAGATTATTACTATTATTTTTTTTCATTTATTGTTTTTTTTACATATAATTACATTTTTAATATTTTTTAATAAAAAAGCATTTAAAAATGTAAAAATTGTAGCCCACCGGTATCGGGAACAGGATCCAAGCTACCGGCGGTCAGGGCTCCAGAAAGGAACCTCCTAACAACACGAGCCGTGTCCAAGAGTACCCCTTTCTGTATCAAGCCCTTGATCCAGCTGCCTAACGAGAGCCTCCTCAGATATTGGTCGAGGTTCTTGGCAATTAAGCCATTGGCAGATACGACTACCGGCACAATGATCGCTGAGTCCACATATTAGGTTAATTACTAATCTGTAATGGTGTGCCGTGTCGTCGGAAAGAAGTGTCTACGTTTGCGCAGCACCTTATTCAGTCCAACAATACGAGCCATAGTTTGGTCACATCATAACCATTAAAATATGGTGATTATATATCCTAAAATACAACATACAGTACTTCATATTTCGCCTACTAAATTCAGCTTGCAAATTTATGGATGTGCCATGTTTCTTATTGATTAAATGACCACTATATAATTTGCTTAAAATTGTTATAAATAATGTAAATGGAAATTTACAAATGTCAAAATAAGAACACAAGCATGTCAAAATTTATAAAATTACTGGAATGTCAAAGTTAATTAAAATTAAAAGAGTGTCAAAAATAATTAATTTTCATTTTTCATATATCATTTGTCAAATAGCATTATTCCTATTTATATTTCATGTATTCATTTTCAATAACCCATGTTCTGGTTTTGTTTTGAAATAAATTAGTGAGCAGTAATCTTATCACTTTTTTATCTTATTGAATATCTTTATTGCCATTCGACTGGTGTTTTTGAGTTGAGTATATGCTTTTAATTACAACTTGATACCTTCATGAGTTTCCGGGATAAAGGGTCTTGACAGAGATAATAAAGTGATTCAATAAGCGTTCCGTTTTTTTCGTTTTTAGGTACGAAACTCTAAAAACAGTACTATTGCAGTGTTTCCTTGCATAAAGATCTCTATGTTTGAAACCTTTCAATCCGTTTTTATTGTATTGCTGTCAAAATTTGAAATTAGAACTGAAAAAAAAATAGGATTCTGTTTTATTGACATTTCTGCTCAATCGTGGAATTGATAAAAGCTTTGGAACTTGCAAATTTAGGTTTGTGACGTTTTAATTTAACTAAGGTTTTACCTAGCTGCATGGCTTTGACAGGTTAGGTAGATTGATTGATTGACAACTCCCAAACGTTCTTTACAGGAACCGCTCGGTTCAGACTTACATACCTACATATAGACTCGACTTTGGAAAATTGCTTCCACTGTCCTTTTTTTTAAAAAAAAACGTAACTCTTTTTTTTTGGGGTAGGAAACCATCGAATAACTTCCCCCGCTCTGGCCGGAGCGGGGGGGGGGAGTGTCAGACTTTTACTGACAAACCTTTCTATTGCCCTTTGCGTTCCGGGGCGGCGGTATCTCTTTCGAGCATCCCGCAAACCCGATCAGGCGGAGGTCTTGGCAAGCCCCTCTGCTTTGCTGACATCTCTTTGACGCGCACGTGAAACACTCTAATAAGAGTTCGGTTTTATTCGGGCCTGTGGACGGTGAGCAATGGGTAGCTCACCGTCCGTCCGTCTATTGACGACAGGCCGTGTCGACGGCGCGGTCGTGCGAAAAAAGATGTCTGCAAAGCAGAAGGGTTTGTCAGGGACTAGCGGCCAGGATTGTTGGTTGTTCATAAGAGATACCACTCCGGAACACAAAGAAATAATTACAGTGTGTGATGAATGAAAAAAAAACGATCACAGTTCTCAATAAATATATTGAGAACTGTGATCGTTTTTTTTTGCATACGATTACAAATTAATATAAATGTAAAGTCATTGGAAAGGTAAATCGCGAGGTTTTTATAAATAATAAAGCGAGATGATACTACTGTGGTGTGAAATAATTAGTATTTCACACACACAGTAGTCGTATTAATATTTTGCTTTCAAAACCAATTTCACTTTGTTGGCTAACGATACAAATGAATGATTGCATAGATTTTTTTTAATTATCTTGCTTCGGTTTGATATAAATCGAAACTTTTTAATAAAATAATAATTATGGAACTAAATCAGTCATTTGAAATAATTATGTGTCGAGTGTATTTATTCGAGTAATCGATTTTTATTTAAAATCCAAAGTGGCAATATTAGTGTTGGTGTCTCAAATTGAATTTGTCATTGTCAAAAAGTCCAATGACAATTACGCGTGGGGCATGCTAAGTTTTTTCATTGCGATTTAAATATTACATTTTTTTTTGTTTTGATCGAGGCAAAGTAGGTACTGATTTATTTAAGTCTCTATCCCATCAGATATGCAAATTAATCTGCTCTCCAAACTACGACCTATAAACTTACCTCTATACACGACGGATATTTCTATTTTGAGGTTAAGTTACGTTTTCTAAAAAAACTTGGAAATGCGGGTTTTGATTCCAAAAAAGCAATTGTAGATGGTTATTTGGTTAATTTATAAACCATCTAAAACAACTTTGGAATTGATGCAACTCTGAACCGTGGTCCATATTGTCGTGGTCATTCTCCTTTGCCCAGTTCAGCGGACTACCAGACAAGTAAGTCCTAGACACAAGTTCCAACTGTAGATAGTCAGTTTTTTTTTAATAATACATTTATTTATTAGCATCCTTACTTCCTTACTAATATTATAAAAGCGAAAGTGAGTTTGTTTGTTACCTCTTCACGCTTTAATGGTTAAACCGAATTTGATGAATTTTGGTACAGAGATAGTTGGGAACCAGGAGACGGACATAGGCAATGTTTTTTTGAAAAAAGTGGGATGTAAGAGGGAAGAAAAGGGAGAACTTAGCGTTGCTATTACAAATCAATAAGGCGCAAGGGGAACTGTGTTACCCCGAATTTAACGGGAGCGAAGCCGCGGGCAAAAGCTAGTAACCATATAAATACACAGAAAAAAACAAATAACAGCTAAGGCAAATTATGAGCTAGAAGTCAGAGACAGCTGTTTCCCAAACTAGGTAAAAAACCTGTATCTTGTGAGCCAGTCAGTGACCTGAATGTCTGACCACCACTCTAATCAAAAGGTATTTCGGGGTTGCAGGTTGTTGAAAGAGTTACCGCAGCCTCGGAATAATTAAATAAATAATAAATATCTGGGGACAACTCACACATGGCTATCTGATCCCAAGCTAAGCAGAGCTTGTGTTATGGTAACCAGACAACTGATATACATACTTATATAATTTATAAATACATACATATTATAGATAAATCACACCCAGACACAGAACAAACAATCATGTTCACCACGCAAAGCTTGTCCTGGGTGGGAATCGAACCCACGACCTTCGGCTCAGCAGTCAGGGCCACTAACCACTAGACCAACAGGCCCGTCTATAAATATAAATAAAGAAATATAAAGGTCAAAGAAGGAACATGAATGGGTTTTGGCCAGTAAAAGTGTGACATTCCTTCCTGAACTACCCGGAGCGGGGGAAGTTAGATAAATATATAGATAGATAGAATATTCTTTATTATGTACACCATACAAATGACAATAATAGCAGTATACAACTTATAAATAGGGTGACACAATGGGCGATCTTATCGCTAAAAGCGATATTTTCAAGACAACCTTTGGATGGATTTAAAGGAGGTGAGATAGTACAGTAGGTAGTCTGTGGTGTTTCATTTAACGAACAAATCGCTTCATTCATAAAAAACAAATACTTAATTATAATCATGAAGAGCAAAGAAATATTTCATATTTGTTGTCATGTGTTTATTCGATGATTTCCCAATCGAAAAAAAAAGCTGCTTTACAAACAATACCAACAGATTACTTCTAATGATTATACAAACATAAAAATTCAAAGCAGTTCTCTTTTTCATTCGCCAAATCACAACATGACTCAATTTTAAAGAAACAAATTTCTTAATTCCAAGGTGTTTGAACTCCGGTTATTTATCAAATGCAACCGACTACTAAATTCGTGTACTATCTTAATTTAAATCTAAAAATTGTAACTATTAATCAGTAGTCGTAATAGTTATTTGTGATTGTTATTACGTTGCAACACAACACTATTTACTTTTAATAAAAAATAGTGCTGCAAATAAGGTGCGGTTTCAAAATAACAAATTTCCGATTTCTTTAAATCTTAATTCTCATCTTCACTTTGACGTGTGTCGAAGAAGTGACTTTTCTTTTCAATTCAATTTATTTCTCATTTTATTTTTCAATGGCACCGAATAAATTATTTAGCAATATTTAGCAATTGTACTGCATGTAGGACTAGTTGTGTTTTTATATTTTACGGATGAAAAATCATCAAATAACGGAGCGGAGGAAGTCAGACTTTTACTGAATAGAACCCAGTCATATTTCTTTTTTTTTTCCCTTTATGTTCCGGGGCTGCGGTATCTCTTTCAAACAACCCTTAACCCCGCAAACAACCTGCAACCCCGAACACTAGTTGTCTGGCATTTTGCTGCACTGGGGGTGTTTCACGCATCCGTAAGACACAAGGTGTTATAATTTTTGAGATTTAAGTTTTATATTGTGTGTACTGTTTGCAAATGCCAAATAAATGTATTATATTTGAATAACTAAATCTTCTCCGTTAATTTCAGTTTTGAATAGCTTTTTGGCTACTTCACTCGCGTTATTTCAACGAGGGTGGACGCGTAAACCTAGAAAATATTAAGTTAGCTAAGCTTAGATATTGGCTGCAACTATAATATTAGAGTGCCATAAGGTAATGTTGAATATTCAAAATTACCTTATGGCATATTTGTATTGTAAATCATAATTTTTACTTGAAGGTGCAAATAAACTATTTTGATTGTATTTATTTTATGTTATCCATGTTTTAATCAGCGAAAGAATTGTCGCAAGCGGTTCAGTAGTTTCAATTATTATGCCTTACATACAAACTTACAGACTTTACTTATTTATTAGTAGATCCAAAAGGCGAGTCATACATATCAAATAGCAGTGTCAATATCAAAAATGATCCGAGCAATTTACTAATGAAGAAATATTTACTTTAGGATCATCGCCTTCAGACGTTATGTGAAAGATGCCCCAAAAATAAAAAGTACCACTGATGTCAGTTTAGCTTCTCGAATGGTCGCTGGAAACTTTCAAAGTACATTGGCGTGTAAGGGAAAACTAAAGAAATCCCCGAGGTGAGCTTGTGACGTATATTTACGACTGTTCGCGGAGCTTTGAATCCAAGGCAATGCAGCTGGAAATCAATGTTGACGGATGGAATACTAATCGGGTGGAGAGCTTATTGAGCTTTACGTTTATATACTAGCGATTGACCCCTGCTTCGCACGGTTTTAAAGTGTTTTTTCACTCGTTAAACGTGAAGATTTATCATTAAGATTTTCTTATGTGTCAAACAAACAAACCTTATGGAATCCTTATTAATATTATAATAGCGAAAGTGAGTTTTTTTTATTTGTTACCTCTTCACGCCTTAATGGCTAAACCGATTTTGATGAATTTTGGTACAGAGATAGTTGGGATCCAGGAGACGACCATAGGTTTATATTTTTTTAAAAATGTGGCCTATAAGGGAGAAAGAGGGAAGAAAAGGAAAAACTTGGCTTTGCTATTACAAATTAGTAACACGCAAGGGCAAAAACTGCAGGTAGCAAGTACCTGCAAATCAGTAAAGGGGAACTGTGTTACCCCAAATTTAACGCGAGCGAAGCCGCGGGCAAAAGCTAGTAAAATATATAAAAAGATGGTGCCAACGACATCAAAACCTTTTGTGAAAATTTCGAGAACAGCTTGTTAAAACTAATAATTACTTAAAGTGGCTTTAATTTAAAATACATACATAAATTAATTAGCGTTTCTCGCAAAACGTATCTATTAAATCATTGCTTTTCAGCATAGCACAGGCATTTTCAAAAGCCTTAATTAAAAGAATTTTAATTGTTGAAAATTCGTCGTATACAGCCCGCACTTTACGCTTGCTCTTCCACCCGGGCGCACTCGTTTATTTATTACTGCGCGGTACACCAACGACTCTTAATGTTGCCTGGTCACGAATTGAGTTATACAAGTTGTGATATTTTTCTTCACTGACAACACTGATGGGTTTTCTTTTCTTTATGGTAATCAATGAGAGACATGTTTCGGGTTTTAATGCCGTGGAATATTGATGGAGATATTTTGTGAAAGAAAGAAAAGATTTCAATGAAAGTTTTGTATAATTTTTGTACTTGCTTTGTTAATTGTCATTGTTAGTGATTAAAATAAACTGGACGCTAAAGAAAGAAAGAAAGAAAGCAAAATAGCTTGGCAGATGTTGATGATGGACTAAAATAACCACTCAATTGATCAAAAATAGGGTCAAACGTGGCGGGTTCGCGAGGCGAAGTCGATTTTGTAACTAGAGATTCAACATATTAGCCTTACCTTAGTCTGTAATTGATGACCGGGGTTTCTGGTGAAAGAAATACTGTATCCCCGGAACAAAAAGGTCAATGAAGGAACATGGTTGGGTTTTAGTCAATACGAGTTTGACACTCCCTTCCGCTTCACCCAGTGCGGGAGGAAATTTTAGTTTTGTAAAAGAAACGTTGCCCCACACTAGGAATTTCTCCTCTATCGTGGGTGCGTTTGCAAACATTTAAGGTCACATACACAAACAGCCAGACCCAGATCAACTATCTGTAGGCCATACAATTATTTGTTCCGTGCAGGGATCGAAACCCGCGACACGCAGCGCAGCAGTCGATCGCTCAACCACTACATCAATCGTGACGTTCGTTAATAGTCAGTTAATCCTTACTAATATTATAAAAGCGAAAGTGAGTTTGTTTGTTTGTTACGTCTTGACGCCTAAATGGCCAAACCGATTTTGATGAATTTTGGTACAGATATAGTTGGAAACCAGGAGACGGATAGAGGCTAATCCTTACTTTATTATTATTTTATTATTAATATTATAAAAGCGAAAGTGAGTTTGTTTGTTTGTTTATTTGTTTGTTTGTTTGTTTGTTACCTCTTCACGCTTTAATGGCTAAACCGATTTTGATGAATTTTGGTACAGAGATAGTTGGGAACCAGGAGACGGACATAGGCTAATTTTTATTTAAAAAAAGTGGGATGTGAGGGAGAAAGAGGGAAGAAAAGGGTAAACTTAGCGTTGCTATTACAAATCAATAAGGCGCAAGGGGAACTGTATTACCCCAAATTTAACGCGGGCGAAGCCGCGGGCGAAAGCTACTTGATGATAATCCTGAAACTAAAAAGAACTAATGCACTCTACAGCAATTCTCCCTCACCTCACCTCTACATTAATTCCCCGTACTGTATTGAATAACATTTTACGGTTTCACAAACGTAGATTTTGGAAGCCATACATGTACGAAATACACATTATGTAGTAGAGCAGTATAGGAGCTCCTAGCAGCTGTTTGGTCGATCTCTAGGTTAAGCCGCGCTTGCCTAAGTTGGTCTGTAGATGGGTGACCACCCGCTACACACCGAGTTAACCCTGTGCTTCAGAAAGCACTAAGAGTTTGGTCTTGGCTGTCATTTGTAGATTTTTGACAGTCGTTACAAGTGGTCAGTGTCCCAAAAGTCTGACAACCAGTGTTACCTAAGGGTATTGTGGAGGTCAGATAGGCAGTAGATATTGCTCGGGATTTTATAAAATGCAAGTTTGACCCTTCATTAAGGGTTAGTTGCTTAAGACTATAAACAATTTTGACTGCTAACTTCGTAAAATATAACCGCTGATTAGAGCAATCTGTATAATAGGCCATTTATATATCAAAGTTTAAGTGGACTTTACTCATTTCTCCCTCAGTTTTATACTGTGACCTAGAGTAAGGTCAGGGTCAAGGGCACAAACAAAATTAGTACAATAAAGAGCACGTGTTAAGGGCATTTAGAGGTTGTTAAAAGTTATTTTTAATTGCGTGTCGCATGATTTTTTAATAAAAAAAATGCTTGAAAGTTTTATTGTGGCAATAAAATTCTAGAAAATAGAGCTTAGATTTTGTTTTTTGTTTTAAAATATAAAACAGTGAGAAGGCATTTAAATCGAAGTTTTAACGTGATTTAGGTTTGTGGGTTTTTAGATATGTTAGTGGTTGTATTTGAACATATCTGTGTACATTATTTACAAACTACAAATAGATAATATAAATATACATATAGTAAAATATTTACAAGGATCAGTTGTTTTATTCTATAAATATTTTTCATAGACATGTTTTCCTTACCTTTTTATTAAGTTGCCCCACACTAGAATATCTCATGTATCATGGGTGTGTCTACAAACATTTAAACTCACAAATGCTAACAGCCAAACCCGAAACAACTGCCTGAAGGTCATACAAATATTTTTTCCGTGCGGGGATCGAATCCGCAACACGCAGCGCAGTCGATCGCTCAGCCACTGCGCACTGGCGATACAGTTTTAAATAGGTCGGGGTTTGGTGGCACAAATTTGTGCCAACGGGGCTCAACGGTAATACTTGTTTAATGGCACGTTTTTATGCAGCTGGGGCTCTAGAAGTTAATCTTCCTTTAATCTTTAAATAAGCATCCACATTCATACTAAAAACTTCTCTCAAGACATGCATTCCATACATCGTTCAAAAATGTCTGAGTTATTATATTTTTAGTCTATCTTTTCAGTCACAGTACAATATAAGTTGTAGCAAAATAAACGATACGTGGCAGTAATGGGACAGAGCTTATACCGGGAAATAGATAGCACTGAAATAATAGCCTTGTTTGCTGCTAGTATTAGATGTCGCGACCTCGAAAGCGACACAAGATAGGACATTTTATATAGTACTAGCTTTTAGCCACGGCCTCGCTTGCGTTAAATTTGGGGTAACACAGTTCCCCTTTTCCTGATTTGCAGGTACCTACTAGTACTGTAGTTTTTGCCCTTGCGCCTTATTGATTGTAATAGCATAGCTAAGTTTTCCCTTTGTTTCGCTCTGCCTCCCTCATTTCCTAATTTAAAAAGAAATGTTCTAAGTCCGTCTCCAATGTCCCAACTATCTCTGTACCAAAATTTATCAAATTCGGTTTAACCATTAAGGCGTGAAGACGTAACAAACAAACTCACTTAATAGAGTAGGTTAAATTTCGCGATGGCCCAGAGGTTAAGCGCCTCGCCTCTCGTGCATGAGGTTGTGGTTCAAAATCCGGGCAAGTGCCAATGTAACTTTTAGTATTCATATATACCTACTTTTTAAACTTTTATTTAAGACATCACAGACACGGTGAAGGAAAACATCGTGAGGATATCTTGACTTATAAAATATAAGTCTGAAATTGTCGATTTCAAACTATATATTTCCACGGGAAATTGATATTTTTCCGGAAACAATAGTAGCTCACGTGTTCATCCTACTTCATATTATAAATCCTACTTAATATTATATTATCCCACTTAATATTATTAATCCTACTTACTAGAATGTTTGTAAGGATGTATGTATGGATGTATGGATTTTTGTCTTTCAAGATATCGTGATAACATTTGGCACAGAGGTAAGTAAATACTTGCACAGAGTCTGGAATAACACATAGGACACATTTTTTCAATATCACGGGCGGGCGGGCGAAGCAGCGTGCGCCAGCTAGTCTGGAATATAAGTTAGCTTTATACAATTTCATTCAAATCCATTTGTACTTGAAAGTGTAACAAACATACACACATATACAATAAACATTTAACTTATAATATCAGTGTGATCAAATCCAGCCATTACTTCGAAGAAGCCTTTGGGGTATAAAAGTTAATCAGAAAATCAAAAATCAACCCTAGCAAAACCGCTAGTTAACCATAAAACTTGCCAACAACAAATAAAATAACAAAGGTCTCCTTCATCAGATACTGCCTATAAGCAAGCTTTTGTACCAGCCTTGGACAAAAGAC
This sequence comes from Ochropleura leucogaster, assembly GCA_958449745.1. Lineage (NCBI taxonomy): Eukaryota > Metazoa > Arthropoda > Insecta > Lepidoptera > Noctuidae > Ochropleura > Ochropleura leucogaster. The sequence goes on along the minus strand of OY288215.1, from coordinate 16,483,048 downwards.
GTCCGTAAAAGTTGGGCCAGCCAGCCTGTATATTACGTGAACTCCGGACACCTGCATAGCAAAATTTCAATTTATTTTACGACCTGCCTCGGTCGGACAAGGATAGCCGGTGTTGGCAAAATGAAGAACTACACAGACTACGTACTATGGTTATTTTGTGGTCCGTATGTGTGCAGTGTCTTTTTTTTTTGGGGAAATCAGCGTGCTGGTCAATTCTTTTGTTTGCGTAAAAAGTTGTCAGAAGTGACAAGGGGTGTTTTTGTTTTTGGTCTAAAATTGATTCTTTTTTGTTTTCCTTTTTAAATATTGAATGCGATGTTAAGTTGAGTTTTTAATTAACTATTGAAGGTTTCTGAAAACTCTGAAAGTTGGCATGTAATAATAAAAATTGGCCGACTACAAACCACGTCCACAATTTTACCGTAGCTTTTTAACTAGCAAAGTAAAATTTCTGGGAATGGCTTTTTTTTTTTTTTTGGGTGGGAAATCATCCAATGACTTCCCCCGCTCTGGGCGGAGCGGGGGGCATGTCAGACTTGTACTGACTAAAACCCACCCCTGTTTCTTCTTTTGCCCTTTACGTTCCGAGGCCGCGGTATCTCTTTCGAACAACCCGCAACCCCGGCAGGCAGAGGCTCTGGCAAGCCCCTCTGCTTTGCTGACTCTCGTCGTCAATCGACGGACGGACGGTGAACTACCCATTGCTCACCGCCCACAGGCCCGCATCTACAGTGGCCGGAAGTCGTCTCGCGGCGCCCGGCGCCATGGGCGTCTCCCGCGGCGGCTGGGTTGGGCAGATGTTCTCTCCCTCAAACGCCCGGCCACCTCCTTTGCTAGCATTACTGCTTCGCAGAAGGTGGTGACCGCTTCCCATTCCCTCTCGCTCCGGACCATGGCCTGAACCAGGGCCGGACGCGAGAGATCGCCGCCGCCGATCGCCTCTACGAGGGCACGGCGGTGCTCCGCCCAAGCCGGGCAGATCGCCACTGTGTGCTCCACCGTGTCCTCCGGGCGATCGTCACAATGGTGACACCCGGGCGCTTCCTCCCGCCCGATGATGTGCAGGAACCTCCCGAAACTTCCGTGTCCGGTGAGAACCTGCGTCAGGCGGTAGGTGAGGACGCCATGACGCCTCTCCAGCCACTCCTCAAAGAGAGGACTTACCGCCACTATTGTGGCCCTCTGAGAATGGCTCAAAGTAGATTTCGAGAGAAAAACCGGCCAAGTACGACTCGGACTTTTGTGCGAAGAGTTTTGTACCATCCTACTAATATTATAAATGCGAATGTTTGAGAGGATGGTTGGATGGATGTTTGTTACTCTTTCACGTCAAAACGGCTGAACGGATCTTAATTAAATTTCACACAGAGTTAGATTATAGTCTGGAATACCACATAGGATGATTGAAGCCACGGGTGCCACCTAGTTATCTATATAAACGGCAAAAAACATGTTTGTTGTATGTTAAGTATTAATTTTACCGTGTGGACGGTGAGCAAGGGTAGCTCACCGTCCGTCCGCCTATTGACGAGAGACCGTGTCGACGGCTCGTTAGTGTACGCGCGCGTGTCACGCGCGCCTCAAAGAGATGTCAGCAAAGCAGAGGGTGGTGCCAAGGCCTGCGCCTGCCCGGGGTTGCGGGGGCCGGAACGTAAAAAGCAATAGAAGGAACATGGGTGGGTTTTAGTCAGTACAAGCCTAACACTCCCCCCGCTCCGCCGAGAGCAGGGGAAGTTATTTGACGATTACCCACCCCAAAAAAAGAGCGGGGATATGTTTAAAAAAAAGTAATTGTAAAAAAGTATTAATTATGTTTATTAATTCAAATAAGTAGTTAGTAGCCTAAATAAAATAAGGTCTAAGAACACCAGCCAGATAAAATATGATTGTTTTTATATTTCACTAAACATTATGTTCTGCTGAGAAGATTACTAAGATACGGAATAAACGTTTCCATTTTCCTCGTCCATTGTATATTGTCTCTTATTCGTCGACAGATTTCATTGTAAGAGGATCTTTAAGAAAAGATATCGGGTGTCTTTAAAAATAATGGGAAAATGTTACAAAACGTTAATAAAATATAACAAGACACTATAAGAATGAAGTTGGCAGATGTTTAAGTAAATTCATAAACATATTGTAAAAAAAATAGAAATATCAGTATATAGGTCCTGATGGTCCAGTGGTTAGTGGCCCTGACTGCTGAGCCGGAGGTCGTGGGTTCGATTCCCACCAAGCACAAACTTTGTGTGATGAGCATGATTGTTTGTTCTGTGTCTGGGTGTCATTTATCTATAACTAGCTGTTCCACGCGGTTTCACGCATGCTGCACAGCACCTGTTGGTCGTAGCGTGATGTTATATAGCCTATAGCCTTCCTCAAGAAATGGACTATCCAACACTAAAAGAATTTTCCAATTCCAACCAGTAGTCCCTGAGATGAGCGCGTTCAAACAAACAAACAAACTCTTCAGCTTTATAATATTAGTATAGATTAGTTCCCGTGGCATAAATCCCGACCTCATACAGGTGAAACAGCGCGCAAAAGCTAGTACCTACCGGCTACCGCTTACTACAATATTACCTTCTTTTATTTAGCTTTTAAACAATAAACATTAAACCTTAATAAGTAATAACCTTGTTAAAAGGCAACACAAAGAATCCCAGTATTTATCATTTACATAAAACAAGATAAAATCCTCTTTGATATCAAAAGGGCCTTTCGTAGTCCAATGTTCTTGTCAAGCCTCATTAAAAAGGGCTTTATGTACAAAGTAAGACAATATTTAGATGAGGACTTATCCTTTATGATGTAAGGTCCTTACTACTTGAGTTAATAATAACTCATTTCATTTATTTCATAAACAACTTTTACTCTTTGCCCCATGCTAATAATCTCATGTATCGTGAGTGTGTTTATAAACATTTAATTTCATTCTAAACAGCCAGACCCGGAAAACTATCTGTGTCTAATGCACACGATGACAACTGCACACAGCGACAACAGTATACAACGACAGCAGTACACAGATACAACAGCAGACAACGACAACTGCACATAGCGACAATAGCAGACAGTGACAACTACACATAGCGACGAATGCACATGATGACAACTGCACACAGCGACAGCAGTATACAATGACAGCAGTACACAGATATAGTACAACAGCAGACAATGACAACTGCACACAGTTTTTTTTTATTTGTATCATTTACTATTACATTGCAATGCCTAAAAAGGCAACTAAGTTCTAAGAACCTACCCTTTGTTAAGATCTAAATTACTACACTTAGTTAGCAATAAAGAATTTGACTTTGACTTCAACACACTGACAACAGCACACAGCTATGAAAAAACACAGCGTTACAGCGTCGAAATATCGGAAGCTCATAATAAGTTCAAATCACAAGAGATATCCCTTTACTGACAGTTTAAATCTCATTCTCAAAGGGATACAAGAGAAACAGTCAAAAAATGACAAAACAAACATTTTAAAACTGTCATCAAAAGTATATATTATCTTATCCGAATGGTTTCCATTACTGGAGAGCACACTTTAGTATAATGAAGGGAATCAAAGGGAATAGAGTCGTTCAGCCGCGAAATGAGACGGCATCCAGAAATGACAGACGTTTTAGATGATGCCTGCCGACATTTTTGTTGTGAATACAGAAGGGTGGGCTGGGAGACGAGCTTGTTGGAAGATTTGTTGGGCCTAGTGTGACATAGCTATTTCTAATCGAATATTTAAATGATAAATGATGTTTATTTTGCAAGTAGGTTTTCACAAGCACTTTTACACGTTTTTTTTTTAAACTAGATGAGGCCGGTGTTTCGTACCCGACTACGTCCAGACAAAATAATCTTGGTCAACTTACATGAGGACTATGCAGATAGTGTCTGAAATGGTCTTTTTAAGAAAGCACCACACAGATTGAGTGGACCCGTCCAGTCAGTGCAAGCATTTGTCAGTTATCGTGTAGCTCAACTCATAACCCAAGGAGCTCAACGACACGACGAACAATACCAAAAAAAGGACATTTGTGTAGGTCGCTTATAGCACTCAAACTGCCAGACCTCCGTCAAAAAACAAAGTAAATAAAAGAAATGATCCACATGGTCCTCACATTTAAAAAAAAACTTTGCCTCATCTTAGATTTTTTTTGTATCATCGGTTCGTTTACAAACATTTAAACTCACATACAGAAACAGCCAGACCCAGAACAACTATATGTAGGCCGTACAAATATTTGTTGCGTTCGGGGATCGAACCAGTAAGACGCAGCGTAGCAGTCGATGGCTCAGCCACTGCACCAACCGTGTCGTCAAATATTCTATATCCTTATAATAACCGTGTTGACTATCCGGCCAGCATCTTTTTAACAAATTTGCACACCGATTTCTCAAAAATTACTGGTACTAATTGATTGATTCTTTTTCATTTGGTAAAGGAAACTTGCGCGGCAGTTCCGAGTACATTTCAGTAACTTTGCTTTGATGACTTAATGAGTTGCGTAAAACATGCATTTCTAACCGATTTAAAAAGGAGGAGGTTCTATGTTCGACCGTATTTTTTATGTTTTAAAACGTATGAAAAAAAAATCGCGAGTTTCAATTAACGCAGTAGGTAGTGTTAAGGTGAAAGCGTCTGGAAGACTTTGATTAAAGGAAATGTTTTTTAAAGGTTCTCCTTAGAAAAACTTGCTTAATAAAAGTTAATATCATCGATCTATTCCCCCTAACCGCTACCAAGACAGATTCAAACCCAAAAGCCTGAGCAGACAACAGTTAACGACCCTTAACATGCTAGCACAACTTCCCGTCCCTACGTCACGCCCGTCAATACGACACGTAATTCGTGATGAGCTTATTCTAGGGTCCCTTTACACAGCACGATCTTTTATTCATAATGTATTACGTCACGAGATCGCGACGACGTCCCTACGGGTTTTCTGATTGTCTTGTTAGATCAGTTATCCGTTATAGTGGAGAAGTTTGGTCTGCTTGGAGTTTCGACATGTATTACGGGACATCCAATCGATCGTTTGAAGAAGTCCAGTTTTCTTCTTGTTCAATTTTCAGGGTTAGGATTTGGACGATATGTTATATTCTTCTTATAATAATATATAAAAGTAGCTGGCGCCTGCGGCTTCGCCTGCATGATGATCGAAAAAAAAGTACCTATCCTATGTGTTATTTCAGACTATAATCTATGTCTGTGCCAAATTTCATCAAGATCTGTTCAGTCATTTTGACGTGAAAGAGTAACATCCATCCATCTTTCCTCACAACCATTCGCATCCTTACTAATATTATAAAAGCGAAAGTGAGTTTGGTTGTTACCACTTCACGCTTTAATGGCTAAACCGATTTGAATGAATTTTGGTACAGAGATAGGGAGAGGGACATAGGCATTTAAAAAAAAAAAAGAGTGGGATATGAGGGAGAAAGATGGACGAAACGGGAAAACTTAGGGTTGCTATAACAAATCCATAAGGCGCTACCGAATTTAGCGCGAGCGAAGCCACGGGCGAAAGCTAGTTTATAATATTAGTAGGATTCTTGTGTCACTGTAGTTGCCATACCCCGAATCGGATTGACCGATTTTTATAAAACTCTAGCTTTTACCCACGGCTTCGCTTGCATTAAATTCGGAACAGTTCCCCTTTCTTGATTTACAGGTACCTGCTACCTGTAGTTTTTGCCCTAGCGCCTTATTTATTGTATTAGCAAAGCTAAGTTTTCCCTTTTCTTCCCTCTTCCTTCCTCATTTTTCACTCTTTTTTTTTATTCATTAACATTGGTAGCTATGTAGGCGACATAACTAAACCGATTTTAATGGATTTTGGTACAGAGATATTTGGGACCTTGGAGACGGACATAGGCAATTTTTTTAGAAGAGGTAAAAACAAACTCACTTCGCTTTTATAATATTAGTAAGGATTTACACACAGGGTAGTTTCAATCCCAGTAGTACAATAACCAAACACCATGCAAGCGAAGCCATGGGCTTAAGCTAGTATTGCATAATTCTACAGAATAGTCAGAGTAAATGTTCACAAAAAACACCTAAACTAAAATAAATACAAAGCTCCGTCTTATATCCCCGATAATTTCCGCTATTTTCTAGCTGTTTACCGGTCCTATCCGGTATGAAGCGGTTTGAACTGGTTTAGCGACGGCGTGGATATCAGGATAAATCCGGTTCTGCGGTGTATTCAACGGTCGAGAGGCAATAAACGTTAACCCTTTGTTGAATAGTAAATACGAATACGGTGTTTTATCCAGTTTATGTATGTGAGGGTTTTTGCAAGGTTTATTTTCTGTGTTATTGCGTACGTTGCGTGCGTAGTTGGAGATTAACAATTTATGCTAAAGAAAAGTAAATGGGAGGAGAAAATATACACTGTAGCGGTCGGCATCAAGAATTTTTTTTTGGGGTGGGAAATTTTCAAATAACTTTCCCCGCACTGGGCGGAGCGCATGTTCCTTCCATTGCCCTTTATGTTCTGAGGTCGCGGTATCTCTTTCGAACAACCCGCAACCCCGAAATCAAGATACTTAGACTTTAGGAGGGAGATTTGTAAATAAAACTAAAAGAGTAAAAAGAATGGATTTACTTTTATTATTTGAACATTGAAGGAAAACGTTAAAAAAACACTCTATTTAAAAAGTTTAACAAACAAATATGCAGCTCGTCTTCTTCGTATTTAATTAAGAATCTTGTTGTCTTCCTTGATAAAATCAGAAACTTTTTCACCGATCATTACCACAGGAGCGTTGGTGTTGCCTCTTGTGATGACGGGCATGATACTGGCATCAGCTACCCTCAGCCGCTGTACGCCGATCACTCTCAACCTACTGTCAACAACACTGCCCATAGCGCAAGTCCCAACGTAATTACTGATACCAGAAAACATGCATGAAGCATAACATTTCCAGTAATCATCACTGCCTTTTTCAAATTCATTGCAGTCGGTGGGGTCAACCATTTCTGCATCAATGCTTTTAAAATACGTTGTATTGACAATGGGTATAAAGTCTTTGATATATTTCACCAAGTCGTCTAGATCAGTATGGTCAGACAGATACCCAGATTTTATCACTGGGGGATCCATTGGGTTCGAACTCCTTAGTGTAACTTCACCTCTAGATTTTGGGCTCAAATTGATAATTTCGTTGAACAAACCCATTTTTTCCACCATTGATAAAAATGTTCTATCACATATGTCATAACTCAATCTATAACCGAATGAACAAAAAAATAAAATCAATCTTGAATGAGCTGAAAACGATACCGTTTCATAGTCTGGATACTTTTGAAATTTTTCTAGTGCTTTAAATCCGACTGTAGGAATGCCAGGCATCTTGTTAGGATTTATAGGTATTGGCTCACTTTTTTCCATGGCATGTATTATGACAACTCCAGTGTGATCTTGCAAATTTTTTCCTACTGGGACATCTGATATAACATCTATTTTTTTGTGATCCAAATCTTCTTTAGGCCCAATTCCTGATAACAAAAGTAGCTTAGCAGAGTTAAATGCACCAGCAGAAACGATGACTTCTTTCAATGCTTTAATATTTATAATTTCGCCATTTTCTAAGATTGCTTGTACTCCTATGGCATTTTTGTTTTCGTCAAAATTTACTTTTGCTACTAAAGTGTTCTTCAGCACATGAAGGTTTTTACGATCTTTAGCTGTCCTTAAAAATGTGAAGGCACTGCTCTGTCGACCACCAGCTGCTATGTACAAAAGTGGTTTGGAATAACCAAATACAGTACCTGGATCATTAACAATTTCATTACCAAGCTCTTTGAAGCTTCGTAAAATATCATTGAGGTGTCCTCTTGAATCTTTTGTTAGTCCTACTAATCCATTGGTGCCATGATTGCTCAAATCTTTTGACAGAAGGAACTCTGTGTCTTCTATTCTCTCACTTTTCTTAAAGTACGGAAGCACATTCTCCCATTCCCAAGTAGGATCTTTAGTTATGTTCGCCCAGTTGTCGTAATCCGTGGGATGACCTCTTGTGTAGAGCATATAGTTAAGTCCGCTGGTACCTCCTAACATCTTGCCTAAGCTTGGTTCAAAGTACGGCTGTTGATGGCATTTTTTCGAGAACTCGTCGTTTTCTGTTGTGTAGTTCCAATCATAACGAGATCTTTTTAGAAATAATGTGCACCCTGGTACCTGTAAAACAAATGCATGTATATTACTGAATAAGATGGTAAAAAAGTTAGTCATATCATTTACTAGCTGTTCCTCGCGGGTTCACCCACGCTGCTCAGCACCTGTTGGTCGTAGCGTGATGTTATATAGCCTATAGCCTTCCTCATGAAATGGACTATCCAACACTAAAAGAATTTTCCAATTCCAACCAGTAGTCCCTGAGATTAGCGCGTGCAAACAAACAAACAAACTCTTCAGCTTTATAATATTAGTATAGCTAAGGTTATGAAAGATATGACTAACCTTTGCACCTTTACCTTTTTTTACGGGCCGGTGCTCGTACCTATTTATTGGATACTGTGTGCTAAGTGAGGTTTATTTAGTAGTTAACCCATGTTTTATCACTCATTGGCAGAAAATCTTATTCTTTGACTGTAGCTATAACAATATGCCAAGACCTCTTGTCATATTTTGACGAAATGCTTTTATTTATTAAAAAAAAAATCTATTCCACACCATATGAAAGAAGGAAATTATTCGGGTATTTATTCTATCGTGCCAATATCTACGAGAGACGAGTGTGCAAAATTTAGGGACAATACAAAAACTCAAAAGAAAAAAAACTCCAAGCATTTATTTCAACTAGACCATAACAAGCACTTTTGAATGTCAAGAAACAAATAAAAAAGCTAGCTATAGTTTCAGAGACAATGCATAATATCTTGTGAAAGTACTGTAGTTGTCCATTCCAAAGCGTTGATCTCTATGGAAAAGAATGGGCAAGAAACTCCATGGATACTCTTAAATTATAATATTATTACAAGATCATAGTTACATCATTCAAATTGATTTATATTTAGATTATACCAATATGTGAGAACGATGTAGATAGTCGTGCACAGTTGTTACTGTAAAAGTAAGAAAACGTCCTGAGTAAAAGCAAAAAATTAAATTAAATTGGTAATCTACTACATACTAAACTTGTCAAAATCAACCATTATGCGATCAGTGATCGACCATTCTGACACTATTGTAATAGCAGACTAAAGCCCCTGTATGTATGTAAAAACGTAAAAAAAGATTTAACGGTTGTCATTTGTAGATATTTGACAGTCGTTACAAATAGAGAGTGTGCTAAAAGTCTGACAACCAGTCTTACCAAGGAGTGTCGTATTACTAACTGGATTTTGGAGGTCAGATAGTCAGTCGCGTAATGTAAAATATTCAGCTGCATCCTGTAAGACTAGAAGCAGAGCCCAGTAAAGTTGGGATAGACAGCTGATGACGATTTTGATAACTTACAACGCCTTCCACAGGAATATCTCCACCAGCTTCTATAAGTAGAACATTGATATTTTCATGTTCAGTGAGTCTATTTGCTATCACACTGCCAGCTGTTCCTCCTCCCACTACGATGTAGTCGAAACTGGCTCCATCTGAATCATTAGACATATAATGGCTTATATTTACCGTTAAATAACTCAACCTTACCCTATGGCCTTTTTTTTTTGAAAAATATTTATTTTTTTATGATATATTTTATATTTAGACTAGCTGTGCCCAGCGGTTTCACCCGCTGCTCACTTAGGGGTATGAAAAATAGATGTTGACCGATTCTCAGACCTACCCGATATGTACACAAAATTTCGTTTAAATCGGTCCAGCCGTTTCGGAGGAGTATGGGAACGAAAATTGTGACACGAGAATTTTATATATATATAGAAAATGCCGCCTGTGATACAGGTTTAATTTAACCTAGTATAGCATCGAATTTTGTTATGCCAACATTATTTCTAGGATTTAAATTTATAGTGCCAATTGTTTGATCTTTGAATAAATATATTCTATTCTATTTCAGCAAATCGCAAACTTTGTTTCAATTATATAATTAATAATAATAAATAAAATAATATAATATAATTATATTTCAATTATAAAAAAAATATATATTTGTGACATCTGGAATTTTTTAATCCCACAAATCTGTCATAAAAAGTAAAAATAAACTTAAAATCAATTATCAAGTTGTGTGACAGACATCGTGTACATTTAGCATGACAATTAAAACTAACCTTGAATAACTGTTTGTTGGGGCATCATCCAGGCTGTGAACTGCACCAGAGCCATATATTTTAGGCCAGTCTGGACAGTCTTGATAATATCTACGACACTTGCGGAATACATGGCTTCGGTTATACCTTTAAAAGAGAGAAAATAATTGGAATAATTAGACAATAATGAAAGGAGGTAAGTCATTATGCACTATGCTGGAGTTTGTGATGCCAATGGTTTAGGTCACAAAATGCCTTGTTATGTTTTTTTTAGCAAACGTAGAAAAAATAAATGACATAAATATCAACGTTTTTGACGCCTTGTAATTATTTTATCTTTTTTTTCGTTTACTTATATTGTACATATTTTTTATATTTTTATATTAAATATATTTTTTGTTTAAAAATGATGTCCCGTCGATATCGGGAACAGGGTCCAAGCTACCGGTAGTCAGGGCTCCAGAGAGAGGAACCTCCTAACAATACGAGCCGTCCCACAAGTACCGCTTTCTTTATCAAATCCTTGATCCAGCTGCCTAACGAGAGCCGCTCCTCCTCAGGCGCTGATCGAGGCTCTTGGCAATTAAAATATTGGCTGTAAGCACAATGATCACTGAATCCACATCCTACATGTCGATAAACTCGCGAGCCAAGTCAATATACTAAATTTGTTTATCTTTCTCGACTTTCTTTGACGGGCCTGTTGGTCCAGTGGTTAGTGGCCCTGACTGCTGAGCCGGAGGTCGTGGGTTCCCACCCAGGACAAACTTTGTGTGATGAGCATGATTGTTTGTTCTGTGTCTGGGTGTGATTTATCTATAATATGTACTTATGTATTTATAAATTATATAAGTATGTATATCAGTTGTCTGGTTACCATAACACAAGCTCTGCTTAGCTTGGGATCAGATAGCCGTGTGTGAGTTGTGCCAAGATATTTATTTATTTATTATTTATTTTTCTCAAGTTCTCGTCATTCGGAACCGTTATGTCAACAATCATTGCGCGCCGCTCTGATCGATCTACCACCACTATATCAGGTTTACTGGTAACAATAATCCTGCCAGTGGTAATGAATCGATCCCAGTATATTATGATATTTCCTTAATATTTTATCAAAATATTGTCTTTTTGTAGTTTTTAAAAAATAGCTTAGAGAAACATTATAAATGAACAAACACAAACAACCTGAATTATACACAAAAAGCACACAATAATTTAAAACATTATTTAACACATTTATTTAATAACGATAAAAAATTACCTTATCATGAACACACACGCGTGTATTTTTATAAGTCTTAATTGAACTACCAAATGCCTTTCAATGGCTCCTAATCTATATTTTTAATGTATTTAAATGAAGTGAATAAATATAATATGTTTGTTCTTTTTTACCTACAACGATAAAAACGTTTTTCATGGAATTTTCTAGACACTTATGAAATGTTGTTTGTTATTTTGTTTTTGTTTTGTAACTCTGCTTCTTGTAGCAAAATAATAAATAATCTTATCTGTAGCTTGTTTTTATGCCTCTTTTTCACATGATATCAATTGTATAATATTCAGCTATATAGGGTGTGATATATCGACGGCACGGTTGGCGCAGTGGCTGAGGGATCGACTGCTGCGCTGCGTGTCGCGGGTTCGATTCCCGAACAAACATTTGTAAAACCTGCAGATAGTTGTTTCGGATCTGGATGTAATAATATTTTATAATTTAGGTTATAAATACGTATTTATAACCTAAATAACGTTGGATAGGTATTTTAAAGTAAGTACAACAAAAGTTACTATGCGCCAAATATTAGTCCATTTAGAGTTATGCTTTAATAAACATGACATGACATGCTATTGTGTCTGTGTGTTAATACAGACAGACACAATAGCCAAATTATGTTTATTTTTCCTAATTATTACATTTTAGTGCGTGTATCACATATATAATTATACACTTCATACGCGCCGCGACTTCATACGCGTGACGATCGAAAAAAAATATCTTTCTCTCCCTTTTTCTTCCCACCTTCTTCCCCTTTCCTTATTTTTAACAGCCTATGTCCGTCTCCAGGGTCTCAACTATATCTGTACCAAAATTCATCAAAGTTGGTTGGGCCATTAAGGCGTGTAGAGGTAAATTCGCTTTTATAATAGTAGTAAGGATTTATAGTAGTTATCGTCTTATCATAAAAAATATAGATAATTTATTATTTTGTTCCCTTTTTAAAACCATAAGAGGGAAAAATGGTACCTTTGTATACTTACTTTGTTGTCCGTCTGTCAGTCAAAGCCCGTAATCTCGGGAACGTGTCTAGATATCAAGTTGAAATTAAAATTATATACTCAAATCTGCGGTCCCTTAGAGATGTGTAAAATTAAACCCTCTAAGTCTACCCAGTCAAAAGAAATGGCCGTTTATGTCGCAAGTTTGTACGGAACCCTCTCGGTGCGCGAGTTCGATGCGCAATTGACCGGTTTTTCATATTTTGCTAGATTAACAAGACTGATGCAAAATTAGGTCATCATCTGCCTAGCCTTTTCCCAACTATGTTGGGGTCGGCTTCCAATCTCATCGGATGCAGCTGAATATTAGTATTTTACATGGAGCGACTGCCTGTTTGACCTCCACAACCCAGTTAATACTGGGTAATACGAAACCCTTTGGTAAGACTGGTTTTCAGAATTTCGGAACACTGACTACCTGTAACGACTGTCAAAGATCTACAAATGACAGCAGCGACCAACGGCTTAACGTGCTTTCCAAGGCACGGAGGAAACTCGGTATATAACGGGTGGTCACCCATCCACAGACCAACCTAAGCAAGCGCGGCTTAACCTAAAGATCGACCTGAGCGGCTAATATTTATTTAACCCCGAGCTCCTCTAAATTAGGTACGAGAATTTTAATAATACAAACATGCTGTATAATTAATGATTTCTATCAGAAACATTTTTCTCATGCAATTGTTTTACAATGGCACATAATCATTTTAATTTTATCTAATAATATAATCAATTGAAAAACAAAAGAACAACTTTTGACGGGACTGTTGGTCTAGTGGTTAGTGGCCCTGACTGCTGAGTCGGAGGTCGTGGGTTCGATTCCCATCTAGGACAAATTTTGTGTGACGAGCATGATTGTTTGTTCTGTGTCTGGGTGTGATTTATTTATGTATGTATATCAGTTGTCTGGTTACCATAACACAAGCTCTGCTTAGCTTGGGATCAGATAGCCGTGTGTGAGTTGTCCCGAGATATTTATATTTATTTATTTACTTAGTTTTCATCTACAGTATGAAATTACTTTAGTCTATTATTATTCTTAGTTCTTTTTGATGTAATTTGATGCACTTAGATTTTTTCCCGATCTCATCCTTACTTAACATTATAAAAGCGAAAGTGAGTTTGTTTGTTTATTACGTCTTCACGCCTTAATGGCTGAACTGATTTTGTTGAATAATGGTACAGAGTTTCCCTGAAGGATAGAATCCGCAACGAATACATGACAGAGAACCAAAGTTTTCGCAAGCTGAAGTGGCAGTGGGCTGGCCATGTCTCACGAAGAATCGACAACCGTTGGGGTAAACGTGTTCCTGAGTGGAGACCGCGACTTGGCAAGCGTAGCGTAGGACGCCCTCCGACCAGGTGGGATGTCGATCTAAGAAAGACTGCAGGCAGATGCTGGATGCGGCAAGCTGAAGACAGGGCGCTATGGCGCTCATTAGGGGAGGGCTATGTCCAGCAGTGGACTAATATAGCCTGATGATGATGATGATGGTACAGAGATATTTAGGACCCTGGAGACGAACATAGGCTACTTTTTTTAAAGTGAGATATGATGGAGAAAGAGGAAAGAAAATGGAAAACTTAGCTTTGCTATTACAATAAATAAGGCTCCAGGGCAAAAACTACAAGTAGCAGGTACCTGCAAATCAGGAAAGGGGAACTGTGTTACCCCGAATTAAACGCGAGCGAAGCCGCGGGCAAAAGCTCGTAGTTCTATAGTTCTGCGTCTGCGAAGCGCCTAAATAAACATAGTCTGAATGAGTGTGTATTCGGTACTGCGCATTGAATGAGTGAGTGAGTGTGTGTGCAAATGAGTTGTTGACACAAGTGGTATGTCTCCGCAAGTTGAGCAAATTACTGTTCTAGTTAACAGTTGGTAGTATTTGCTTATCTTTGCGCTCAATTTCTGGAGGGATAGCATAATGGTTAGTAGTTTGGATTTGTCTTTCATAGTTTGGCTTTGAGGTATTGGGTCTTGAGTCTCCGGGGGTTCTCAATACGTCGGTTTTTTTTTTTATGTATGTTCTCCGATTACTCAAAGACCCCTGGACCATACTTCCCAGGTGGTCCCATGCTCCCATATCAATTTTATTTATATTTCTTAAGTTTATGAGTTATCATCTCGTCATCTGCCTAGCCTTTTCCCAACTATGTTGGGGTCGGCTTCCAGTCTAACCGGATGCAGCTGAGTATCAGTATTTTATATGGAGCGACTGCCTATATGACCTCCACAACCCAGTTAGTACTGGGTAATACGAAACCTCTTGGTAAGACTGGTTGTCAGACTTTCGGGATACTGAATACCTGTAACGACTGTCAAAGATTTGCAAATAACAGCGGGGACCAACGGTTTAACGTGCTTTTCGAGGCATGGAAGAAACTCGGTATTTAACGGGTGGTCACCCATCCACAGACCAACCTAGGCAAGCGCGGCTTAACCAAAGGTCGACCAATCAGCTGCTAGGAGCTCCTATACTACTCTACTACCACATACTGTGTATTTCGTAAATGTATGGCTTCCAAAAAACTACGTTTGTGAAACCGTAAAATGTTATTCAATACAGTACGGGGAATTAATGTAGAGGTGAAGATTGACCCGGGTGGCTGCTATTTTTTAGCCACGAGCTTCTCTATGAATTATCGTCTATAAAACATATTTATTTTTGTCTATAAAAAAATATGTGACACATCATTTTACCATAACTAAAAATTCAAAAATAAAAAAGGTTTCTAGGTAAGGTAAAAAATTAAAACCGAATTCCGAAAAAATTAACTAAAACATAGAAAATAACTACTTCCGGAAGTCAGTGGAGAAAAAGTCAACGCAACCAACAAAAAGTTACCGACTTCTAGAAGTAGAGTAATTTTCCAGTTTTTAGTTTTTTTTGGAAGTTCATTTTATTAGTAGTCTTGCACCTGTTTTCTTATAGCTGAAAAACTAACCTCCACCTTTGCGTGAGGATTCAATAATAGGTTATTGATTTAAATTAATGATGTAACATTTAAAACTTATACATAAACAATTAAATATAAATAATATAAAATATCTTGGGACAACTCACACACGGCTATCTGATCCCAAGCTAAGCAGAGCTTGTGTTATGGTAACCAGACAACTGATATACATACTTATATAATTTATAAATACATACATATTATATATAAATCACACCCAGACACAGAACAAACAATCATGCTCATCAAACAAAGTTTGTCCTGGGTGGGAATCGAACCCACGACCTGCGGCTCAGCAGTCAGGGCCACTAACCACTAGACCAACAGGCCCGTCCTAAAAAATAAAAACCTTCAACCCCCACATTACCGTTACTAGAAGCAACCCAGGCTTACATGAAAATTTGATTACCTAGCTTTAATATTGGTACACAATAATGATTACTGTAATGATTACGTATTATGAGTGGAAACCTGGTGACCTGTAATACAGGTGTTTCACTACCTACCACAGGCACCAGTGATTCACAAATATGTAAACTTGTTTATGCCAATAAATAAATAAAAAAAAAAAATGGAAAATGGTTATAATGAGAGCACAAGTATTTTTCGGCCTCGTTAAGTATATTTTACAGCCGGTTTAATCCCTATGTAGTAATGGCTCTATTTGCCAAGATCAAAACATATATATTATTAGTACTAATATTATAAAGAGGAAATATTTGTTTTTTTAAACCAGAAAGAGGAAAAACTTAGCTTTGCTATTACAAATAAGGCGCTAGGGCAAAAACTACAAGTAACAGGTACCTGCAAATCAGAAAAGGGGAACTGTGTTACCCCGAATTAAATGCGATGCAAAACATAAATCAGACATTAGTATTCCACATATAACCTCCGATTAAGTGCAATGGGATTACAAGTCTCTAAGGAGAGATCCCATTAAAATCACTGCTTTTAGTAATGATATGTATAATTAAGGTTGGGTTCTGCAAAACAGTCGGTTTTCGTATTTCACGTCGGTTATTTAGATGTAACGTTTGATCTTTTATGTATGTTTGCTTTGGTTAACTCAAAGGGAAGTTGTATGTTATATTTTTTGGGTTTCGTTGTTAAATGGCAAATATAAATGAAAGTGAAATTTCAGCTTGTTTGTCTGTCAGGATATTACACAGATATTTTATTCGGAGATTTTTCATGGTATTGAAGAAAATTGGAAAGAGAATGTATATTATGGCCCTTTATCAGTTATCTTGTTAAAATGGTACTTAAGTTATTGGGTACTTTTCTATATTTATGAAGTTCATCGCGTTTATACGTGACCTTAGCTATTTAAAGTATTTTTTAGATAACGGTAATGTTTAGCGACTGTAACAAGTTGATAAAAATAAAGATTATAATAGACATACCCCGTCACCGGAACACAAAGAGTAAAAGAACATGGGTGGAGTTTGGTCAGTAAAAGTTTGACACTCCCCCCTGCTCCGTCCAAAGCGGGGGAAGTTTCTTGATGATTTCCCATACATAAAAAAATATATAAGTTTTCGGAAACAAGCAGTTATTTATTAGATATTATTTTTGTTCCCTATTTAACCTAAAGATTGACTGTTAGAAAATATCTAGTGGCATTAAACCCTCTTATGTGAAGTTTAAAAGTATCTGCTACGGAACCTTTCAATGTATATGCTACTCGCCACTGGCCTGTTTTTTTTTTATTTAATTCGTTAGCAAATACAATCCTTACTTAATCCTTACTAATATTATAAAAGCGAAAGTGAGTTTGTTTGTTTGTTACGTCTTCACGCTTTAATGGCCTAACCGATTTCGATGAATTTTGGTACAGAGATAGTTGGGTAGAGACGGACCTAGGCTTTTTTAATATTGAGATATGATGGAGAAAGAGGGAAGAAACTATAAGGTGCAAGAGCAAAAACTACAGGTAGTTGGTACCTGTAAATCAGGAGAAGGGAACGGCGTTACCCCGATATTAACGCGAGCGAAGCCGCGGGCAAAAGTTAGTAATATGATATTAATAATACTGGTAAGAAATCATAATGGCTACTGTCAACGCCCCGAGGGTGTGTCTTTGTGTTGTTATCTTTAAGACAAGGCGTAAATGCCTGATATGAATGTTATTTTACGGAGATTTATATCTTACATATGCCCGTGCATTAATATGTTTATTCCAGCTCTGGGTGGAGTGGGAGGGAGTGTCAGGCTTGTACTGGCTAAAATTCATCGTACTTTTTTCTCATTTATCGATACGAGGCCTTTAATATTTATCCGATATCACCACGGATAAATACAAAAAAAAAACATATAGGTACATATATATATAAACAAATAAAAACATAGCCGACGGTAATATTTCTTAGAGCATGGAGGCGCATGTTTCGAAGGCCTTCATATTAATAATGAAAAAAAGTATATCACAAATAAACATGATCATTTTAAGATAATTAACTTATAACAACGCATTATCATTTTGCTTCGGCTCGGGCGTTAAATCCGGCTTGGTCGCAATGACAAAATCTCCTCAATTGAATGAAAATGTAGTATTTCATTTCCAAATACGAAAGCATCGAAATAAAAACTTTTTGGACTTGATAACAAAAACAGCGCAATATTTACTACACCATATATCTTTTAAAAGAACATAAGAAAGGTTAAATTTCCCCTTTAGAACTTGGTAGCCGCTTTGTACAATTCATTAAACGCGAAAAATATTACCATATACTCGACGCGGCTGAAAATTCAAACGTTATTCATAAAAAAAATGAACCTAAAGTGGGTTTTAGTCGGAAATTTGCATGCCTGCTTTGGTGTTTGGTCCAAAGTTTGGCGAATGGCGACTTTCATGAGAACTTTTTGACAGTCATTTTAAACTACGGAAAGAATCATTATCGTATCAGAAATAATATGTTGTAAACTGTTGGGAATGGTCATCCCAAGCAACCCAGATCATCACCAAGTAGATCCGTGTTGTGCATTTTGCGTCCAATGGATTCCCACAGTTTAGCGACTTTGGGTAGCAGCGGTTATGAGGGTCTTGTATTGCAAAAATATTATTAAAAAAAGTGGGTTTTAGTTGGAAATTTACATGCCTGCTTTGGTGTATGGTCCAAAGTTTGACAAATAGCGACTTTCATGAGAAGATTTTGACAATCATTTGATCTACAGAAAGGAATTATTATCGTATCAGAAATAATATGTTTAAACTGTTGGGAATGGTCACCCCAAGCTACCCAGATCTTCAAATCAAATACTTTATTTCAATTAGACCATTACAGGCATTTTTGAATGTCAAGAAACAAAATGAATCTACAGTCCCGGTAACAAGGCATAATAAGTTGTGAAAGTACTGTTAGTTCGGCCTCACCACGTCGATCGGCCTTGTGCATCTTGCGTCCAGTGGATTCCTACATTTTAGCGACTTTGCGGAAGCAGGCAGCGGTTATGAGGGTCTTGTATTCCTAAAATATTATTAAAATGCATGAAAGTTACAACATTTAATTGCACAAATGCTCATATGAAAATAGTCGCGTAGTCTTAAATGGTGGTGGGAAGTAATTAAAAAAATATATATTAGTATGTTAGATTTGTCGTTAGTTAATTGTTGTTAGCAAAAAGCTCAGCCTATATTGCAGGAAGAGCTTCCTCTGCTAAGAGAAATAAAGAAAAAGTATTTATTGGTTTGGCACAGGAAAAAAAGAAAAAAATTAAATGAATGAAAACAAGGAGTTACTTCAGCATGTTTTTATCTTTCGGATATCATCGAATAACGTGAGAGACGCTTTGAAAGTAGTGGATGGGAGTATCAGATTTTTACTGACTAAGACCCATCCATGTTCCTTCTTTTGTTCTTTGTGGTCCGGGGACGCGGTATCTCTGTCGAAGAACTCGCAATATGCTCACTATGGAGTTTCTTGCCGGTTCTTCTCCATAGAAAACGACCAACCCTAACGGGCACCTTTTCTCTACGTTTTATAAGTGCCCATGTAAGCCTGTGTGAAATAAAAATATTTTGATTTGATTTTATCATCCATGCTGCATATTTAATGTATTTTGATAGGTAAAAATAAAAGTGTAGTAAGAAATTATCAAACTTCATTGGCTAAACGCGATTTCATTTTATATCGTTTTAGTTCTGATATCCAGTCCCGCTTTTATCTTCTAACTTGCACTGTTTTCCCCATACACACAGTTAGTGTAAGTTATTACCCGTAATTCACCGTAACAATTCTGCATCTGACCTGCAACTGTGAGCCTTTAAATAATGTCAAAAACATAAAATTTATATTAAATTTAATAACTTTGAAAACTACGAGTTGAATTGAAGTAGTAAACTATTTTTGGAGGGAATTGTACAGGCTGAAATAGTGTTGCCATTGCCAACATTTCCGTGCCAAAAAATTTATAGAATATTTGTGCGATTCTCGGGCATAAATGGTTGTTTAAACACGTTTGTCGAGTCTGTGAAGCGAATTTGCATTTGTTTGTGTTAAGAAGTTTTATCGAAATATTAACTAGTGTTCTTTCCAGCAATATATTAAGAGTTTTTATGAAAGTATTAATAAAACTGCCTGTTGCGAAATATTCTTGTTCGGATTGAATATCAAGCATAGCACAAATGTTGTTGTATATCCTTTTTTCATCAAATTACTTCCCCCGCTGGGCGGAGCGGGAAGGCGTGTCTGACTTTTACTGACTAAAACCCACCTATGTTCCTTCCATTGCCCTTTACGTTCCGGGGCCGCAGTATCTCTTTCGAACAACCCACAACCCCGGCAGGCGGAGGCCCTGGCAAGCCCCTCTGCTTTGCGGACATCTCTTTGACGCGCGCGTGAGACACGAACGCGCCGTCGATACGGCCTGTCGTCAATAGACGGACGGACGGTGAGCTACCCATTGCTCACCGTCCACAGGAACGTGTTGTATATCCTGTCATCGAAATTAAATTACTTAGTAAGTATATCTATTTTTATACCATTTTTTTGGTACATTTCTCATTTCTCTCTTTAAAAAAAATGCCTTCATAGTGATGTACGATACTTTGAATACATTGAAATCTACTCCTACATCTTACCCAGTTCAATAGAATCCTTACTAATATTATAAAAGCGAAAGTGAGTTTGTTTGTTTGTTTGTTACCTCTTCACGCTCTAATGGCTGAACCGATTTTGATGAATTTTGGTACAGAGATAGTAGGGAACCAGGAGACGGACATAGGCTATTTTTTTAAAAAAAGATTGGGATATGAGGAAAAAAGAGGGAAGAAACGGGAAAACTTAGCGTTGCTATTACAAATCAATAAGGCTCTACCGAATTTAACGCGAGCGAAGCTGCGGGCAAAAGCTAGTATATAAATACTTTCCAATGTAATACTGTGGTAGGCGGTAGTTAAGTGGGCGAAATTTGAGCACGTGTAGTTTATTTTTACATATTTTATAACCCTGAAAACAATTTTTTGGGTTGTTCTTATAATTTAATTTTAAAAAGGGAGTCCTTTGTCTTGCTATGTTTATGCAATGAGGAGGGACGAAACGCATGTGATTAAAAGAGTGATATGAATGTTGGTTGATGGAGAGGGAGGGGAAGGGTTAAGGCAAGAATTGTCCGTGCGGGGCTCAAACCTGCGCTGTCAAAAAAGAAATAAGACTAATAGATCTACCTACCTACTGATATTATAAATTCGAATGTTTGTTAGGATGGATATGGGTGTATGGATGTTTGTTACTCTTTCACATCAAAACGGCTGAGCGGATCGTGAAGAAAATTGGCACAGAGGTAGATTCTAGTCAAGAATACATATAGGGTACTTTTTTTTCAATATCAAGCAGCCGAAGCCGCGGGTGCCAGCTGGTACAATATGAATAATAATTTATAATAATTTATTCAATAATAATTACGCACAGGAAAATAACAAAATTGAACAAAGAATAACAAAAGAAAAAGGACATTTGATAATGTATATCTTTTCTTTGTTTTTTATTTACCTAATTGGTCCTGTATGAGGCTGATAGGATACATGATAGTAAAAACAATTACGTGTTTTTGGGTTTTCGTGCCTTAAACGCTTAGACGCCTCTCCAGCCAGTCCTCAAAGAGGGGATTTACCGCCACTAATTGTGTCGTGACTTTTTTTATTTATCCTTGACATAACCTTGACCTCTTGACTCTCTTAAATGATTGTCATAGCGTAATTTTTTTTCAACATGTTATAAAACCGGTATAAACCACAAAAAAATAAATCCTCATTAAAAACGGTATGAAAATAAAATGCTGACTCACAGGCTCGACTTTAAATTGCTGATTCAGAGGCCATTGTTGCCGTTTGTTGCGTGATATTAATATTGTCGGTATGTAGAGCAATGCATCAATAGCCAAGGCCAGGGGTAAGCAGTGAATGGAGTATCGGGAATTGTCGGTTGTCAAGATTGCGGCAAACGTTCATTTTTGTGTCTGTTAAAATTTGTTTTTTTTTAAGTGAAACTTTTACTATATCGTTTCAAACTTTTTTGTTTGTGTGTTGCATGTCGCGTGACAGTCGGCCGCGGAGTAGGGACATCTAAATGTCTATAATGTGACAAAAAGTTTCACTTGTACCGTGGTTTCATAAAACCACACCATCCTTTTTTTAACCTAATACTTTTTTTAATCATCCTATTCATCGCATAGACAGTCATATAGCGCTAATATTTTTGCACTTGTAGAATTCAAAACCGATTTTATCGTGAATTCTACTTTGAAGTCAGATTTATTTTCGTAAAAAAAACAATACTTTGATTGTAAAAAGTTAAGACGATACTCAACTTACTAAAACGAAATCCTAACTCATAATATTATAAAAGCGAAAGTAAGTTTGTTTGTTACGTAACACCTAAATGGCTAAACCGTTTTTGATGAATTTTGGTACAGAGATAGTTGGGACCCTGGAGACGGACTTTTTTTTTAAAAAAAGTGAGAAATGAGGAATGAAGAAAAGGAAAAACATAGCTTTGCTATTACAGTAATAAAGGCGCAAGGGCAAAAACTACAGGTAGCAGGTACCTCCAAATCAGGAAAGGGGAGCTGTGTTACCCCGAATTTAACGCGAGCAAAACCGCGTACAAAAGTTAGTCACTAATAAAATTTTCTTTTGTCAACCGTCCAAAGGCAAACATTGTTAACCACATTAAAAATGTAGGCGCTAATATCAAAACTTACAAAACATTCCATTCGCTCCCTACTCAATGTCCGGCATTGTAATTTAGGAAATAATGGAAACCGCAGTATGTGGCGGCTTAACTAAAAGAGTAATTAACGCTAAAATTCACTGTCCTAAATAAATTGATAGTGTTTTGGTATCCGGCGTAATTAGCAAGAATCAATTTACATGGAATTGGGTCGCTGTACTATTTGTTGTAAGTCCCTGGGTCGAAATATGATATCAGTTTTCTTATTTTACTAGAGACGGGTCTACATGGTAATTATTATCTATGTATAAAAGGGTGTTTTGGCTCACAGCCGCTCTGGTCGTCTTTTTTTTTAAACGTCGCTCCACACTAGTATTGTCGCCATTTAAACTCACATACACACGTTATAAGCACGTTAAGCTGTTGGTCCCGGCTGTCATTTGTAGATCTTTGACAGTCGTTACAGGTAGTCAGTGTCCCGAAAGTCTGAGAACCAGTCTTATCAAGGGGTATCGTATTACCCGGTACTAACTGGGTTGTGGAGGTCAGACAGGCAGTCGCTTCATCTAAAATACTGATATTCAGCTGCATCCGGTTAGACTGGAAGCCGACCCCAACTTAGTTGGGAAAAGGCTAGGCAGATGGATGGACACAAACAGTTAGACCCAATACAACTATCTGTAGGCCATACAAATATTTGTTTCGGACGGGGAACCAGAGACACGCAGTGCAGCAGTTGATCGCTCAGCCACTGCGCCAACCGTGTTGTCAAATTATGATATTGTAAATATTTTTCAGTTTTTTACAAATGTCTTTTTGGTAATGTTCGTCGTGCCGTTGAGCTCCTTCGGTTATAAGTCGAGCTACACGATATCTGAAAAATGCTTCCACTGACTGGACAGGTCTACTCAATCTGTGTGGTGCTCACCTCTGAGTTTATTTCGGCTGTTTCTTCTCAGAGTAGTCGGTTTTTTCCGGATTGTCTGTCAAAATGATACGAAACAATTTTATTAGAAGAATACATAAATGAATCAGAAGAATCTTTTATTTTATTTATTTATTAACAACTTTTACTAACAATTAACCTGATAACTTTTGTGTGGTACACAAGTTATCAGTTTGACATAAAAATCAAGACAAAATTAAATACAGTCACAATTAAAATTAACAAAAATACATTTTTTTTTAATATTAGGTAAATAAAAAATATTTAATTCACGGAGATATTACAGGGATATCAATCGACTCCAAGTAACTGGAAGATATTTTCTCAGCTTAGTACTTGTAAAAATATTTATGGATTTTCCATAGGTACATTTAAATGTTATCAACATGAGAAAGGGCTGGAAATTAATAATAACATTACTTAAAAAAACTACAATTACTAGTGAAACGGGCATTCCGTCACAACTACATTACCAGACTCCCGCCCTTTCTTTTCAACCGTCTAAGTAATAGGAATCGGTCCTAAAACACCCAATTCGTCCCAATCCATCAACTCGGTCCCACTCATCCCTTAAGCTGCCAAACCCAAGACTATCGGCCATCGACAAAATGGCAGTTAACCCAGTTATGGCGCCATTCGTACGAGGCTTCTATTTATTTCCCTTTGACTGATTAACTAAGCCAACTGTTACACTGACTTTCAATTAAGTGATCGATTAGTTTAAACGTTTGAATTCGCTTTTATACGTCTTTGTTTTAAAGAAGGTTTGAACTGGTTCGAAATTCTAGTAACATTATGAGGTTTATTTCTAGAAATAAAATATCAAAGACATTTTAGTTAGTTAAAGCAATCAAATCCCGGGGTCGCGTGTTGTTCGAAAGAGATACCGCTGTCCCAGAACACAAAGGGCAAAAAAAGGCACATGGGTGGGTTTAATTAATACAGAAGCTACATTATCAGGCAGTAACATAAGGCTATTCAACATCAGGCAAAGACGCGGGTGAAACCGCGCAAGAAAACTAGTAACATTTAAGTTGCTCGATTCGCTAACCTAGCATTAAAGAGGTCGACAGTACAATTTGCAATGATACCAGTTACAGAAACAGTTTAGCAAGTAATTAAAAGTTACAATAGTATCCCTCGACTCGATGTGTTACGGAATTGCAGTTTAGCTTCGAGAATGGCGGGGAACGGCGAAACTATTCAACTGAGGTATCACGTATAATTCATGTGATTGAGGTTAACTTAGTAATGGTTATAGTTTTTGCCACGTTTTTTCGTTTGTGTTTCACGCGCGCATTAAACAGATGTTAGCAAAGTAGAGGGGCTTGCCAGGGCCTCCGCCTGCCGCGGTTGCGGTTTGTTCGAAAGAGATACCGCGATTTTTTTTATTAAATAAAAGATGTACTTGACATACATTTAATTGTAGAACGTTTTATTATTATGCTCGGTGTCTACTTAACCAAAGTGGCTAAAAACAAAATAATAAATTAAAAACAATCACAAACGCAAAACTATGTACACTTTATTTCTATGTTGAAATCAGTTTCCATAAAAAGTAAATTTGATTTCAGAATGACCACAACGTTTTTAAAAGTTTCAAGACTGTTTCAAATTATAGTATAATCTCAACTTTATTTTGGGGTTACAAAGTTATTTCCAAATACGCATATTTACAGGTAATGCAACACTGTCGCAATGCAATAACGATCAGAAAATTGCGGTATTGCAACCGACCTTATTAAACGAGCGCGGTAAAAAAAAGTAAAAAATGAGCTCCCACACATTTTATATCATACGAACTAGCTCGTATTTTTATAAGAGACTAGCTTCCGCAAGCGACGTCTTCCGCGTGGCATAGTTACTTTGAGCTAACGCTAAGTTTAAACCGCGTGATGATCGAAAAAAAAATGCTCCTCTCCGCTTTTCTTCCCTCTTTCTCCCACTTTTCTTCTCCCTTTCTTCCCCTTTCCTTACTTTTTTTTAAAATTAATCTATGTCCGTCTCCAGCGTCCCAACTATCTGTGTGTGTTCATTAAAATCGGTTTAGTCATTGAGGCGTGAAGACGTAACAAACAAACAAACTCACTTTCGCTTTTTTATTATCAGTAAGGATTTTATAAAAGTCACAAGAACATACTGGAGTCTATATTTGTGCCTGAAGACAATAAGTTGCTATATATAAAATGTGGACGTAATATTATTTGTATTAACTCTGGACAGTACAGATTCGGGTCTGGATGAATTTAAAACTGTGTTTTGTTTTCTGTGGTAGTGTGGATTTTAATTTAATTGAATAAAGTGGAGGATCTGAAAAGGATATAAATTTGATTAAAGTCGTAGTTTTTTGTAACTTTTTACGATTTAAAATGAAAAAATGTTGTTTACTGGTTGTAGTTTTAGCGTAACTAAGTTTGCGTTCCCAAACTTATCATTTATATTTCTGGACTTGAGGAAAGCAAGTATAATAATTTAAAATAAAGCTCCGTATTCACCACTAAAAATATGAATTAATTATAACTTTATTAAAAGGCTCCCTTAAAAACACTACCCAATTTCAAACACGCAAGCCTATAAAAATAGCATTGTAGCTCCAACCCTGTTACAAAACAATTTTGCATGAAAATGTTTTACCCAAGATTAAATATTGCCTGAAAATGTGAGCCTTTATTAGTTCTAACACATTTTTGGGCGAGTAAACTACTTTGATTTCATTAGGCTCTGTTGGGCGCCAGGAACGGTCTATTGACGCCCAACATGGGACAGAAGCTAGGGAGTTTTAAATTCAATTTGTGACCCTGAATAATATGTAGTAAACCTTTAATATGCTAATCTAAAGCTGAGTATCTCACAGATGATTAATTTGTGTATTACATAATAAAATATACGCTCTGGACATTTTTCTAAAAGGCATTATAATAATTAGTGTTTGATGGTATAGTGTGCTGACGTATTTTTTTATAAATTCATTTCTAAAGAGATGTGTGTTAAAATGATTTGTTAGTGAAAAGTATTTATATTTTACTTACTCCAATTTCAGATTGTGAGTTTGCAACTTTTAAACATCAAATCACAAAAAAAAGAGTCATTCTTTTCTGTGTATTTTTTAAAACCCAAAAAAAAGAGTGTCAAACAAACAATTAAACGATGCATTGTATTTGTTAAAACACCGATAAATTGTAACAGGCCAAAAACCAGTTAATCCGCCGAACTGTCGAGCGCTTCATTCGGAGGGTAGTCACAATTTTAAACGGATCGACGGCCCAGAAAATTAACATCAAGTTCGCAGTAAAAACATCCGGCTGTCAAGTGATCCTTCTTAGCATTCATGAGAAATGCTTTGTATAATGTTTCCGGAACAACTGTAGGGAGGAATGGAAACTAAATGTGGTTAGAGGGTAGTTTCTAGCTATAGACAAAGCGATCGTACGTATTGTCTGCTGAAAGTTATGATTCAGGAGTTGAGTTTGCTTCTGACTGCAGCTGGAGAACATTTATTTTGTAGTAATGTACTGCACCTCTGCTGAACCTGTTGAGTGTTCGCGACTTTATAGTATGGCGTAAGATTAGTTATAAGTACCGATGTGACGTATTGAGTAGATAAACAACACCGTCATCATTTCGAGAAGTTTTTATTTTCCCTCATACTTCCAAAGTGACAGAAACAGCAGTTATTTCATGTAAGTGAATGTCATTGTAACCTTACTCTTTGTTTTCCAAAATATTTACGATATGCAAAGCAATTTCACTAATAACATTTACGTATTTTTCTCCTGTAAGCCAAAAAAACCTGTCCCGAAAATATAATCTAAAACATTCTTCCCCATTACCGTACCTATTTGAACATATTTTTTGGTACTTTGTATCCAAAAGCAGCTGTTATTAGGGATTTTGTCGCCCAATAACGATCTCATAAAGGATCGTATCTATTTGCTAACCGTATTGAATCTGTTTCGCGTTCAAAAAGAAATTGTTGAATGTTTTTTACAGATATTGTCATACGTAAATATTGTGATCTTGTTTGTTTTTCTTAGTTTAAAGATGTATAAGAATCAGCTTCACCAGCCATGCTTTATTGTATTGTTTGAGTGAACAGACAGAATTTCGAAGAATTATTTTGCGGATTATTGTAGCATTTCTTGTACTGAAACTTATATACTGACCTATTCCCATTAAATAAATCTTAGATTCAAAATCAAAATATTTTTATTTCACATAGGCCTACATGGGCACTTATAAAACGTCGAGAAAAGATGCACGGTTAGGGTTGGTCGTTTCTTATGGAGCAGAACCGGCAAGAAACTCCATGGTTACTCTTTTAAGATTAAAGATTAATTTGTACCTCGTGATTTCCATTTTCACTCTGGAGGCTCTTCATGTGCACGTTTAGCTCCATCGTTCTCACACATATGTGTAATCATGAAGTATCATGATCTTGTAAAAATACTTTGATTAAAAAGAGAGTCCATGGATTTTCTTGCCCGTTCTTCTCCATAGAGACGTTTTGGAATTAGCAATTGCGGTAGTTTTACATGTTATAATGCATTGTGACTGGGACTGTTTCATCTTTGTGTTTTGACTTTGAAAAGTGCCTGTAACGGTCTAATTGAAATAACTGATTTGAGTCTGTCTTGAATTTGAGTTTTCAGCATTGCCTAAGTTTTTATAAGTCACTAGCTTTTGCCCGCGGCTTCGCTCGCATTTAGTTTGAGGTAACACAGTTCCCCTTTCCTGATTTGCAGGTACCTGCTACTTGTAGTTTTTGCCCTAGCGCCTTATTTATAAGCTTGCCCTCTTCTTTCCTCTATGTCCCTCGTTTTCCACTTTTTTTGAAAAAAAACCCTATTTCCGTCTCCAGGGTGTCAACGTCTATACCAAAATTCATCAAATTCGGTTTAGCCATGTAGGCGTAAAGACGTAACAAACAAACTCACGCACTCTTCGCTTTTATGATATTAGTAAGGATTAGTGCCCCACTTCTGGGCAAAAGCCTTCAAAATATCTTTACATATATTCTATCCATGCCCTACTTCAATCCAGTCATCATAGTACACCTTCAGGTCATCTCGCCACCTCTATCTGGACCAGCCTCAGCAGCAACGTTCACCTTCACTTCTTTTATAAATGAACAAAAGTGAAATGTCTTATTACATACTTCACCTATTCATATAATATGGAACAGTATATTATATGTATATATAAAAGATAGGTACTCCATAGAATACGGTTTGTCATAAAGGAATTGAAAGGTTTATTTGTATTCTATTGAACACGTCGCTATGTTCGCTTACTGTGGAGATGAATATTCTGATTTCAGGGAAAATGAATTCAATGAATTGATTTCTTCTTGAAGCTTTAGTTCTGACATTATTTCTAGAGAATCTAGAAATTGATGATCTGTAATCTTTTTGGATATTTTTATTTACTTTTTCGAATTATAGACTTTTATCCTACTAATATTATAAACTAGATTTTGTCCGCGGCTTCGCTCGCGTTTAATTCGTGGTAACACATTACCCTTTCCTGATTTGTATCGCCCTACCGCCTTATTTATTGTAACAACAATGTTAAGTTTTCCCTTTTCTTCCCTCTTTCTCAAAATCTCATTTTTTTTAAATATAGCATATGTCCGTTTCCTGGTTCCCAGTTATCTCTGTACCAAAATTCATCAAAATTGGTTTAGTCATTTAAGCGTGAAGAAGTAACAAACAAAATCGCTTTCGCTTTTATAATATAACTAGCTGTGCTCCGATACGTTGCAATGCAATTTTTGTACCCTAAGTACCTAAACTGCA
Organism: Ochropleura leucogaster; assembly: GCA_958449745.1. Lineage (NCBI taxonomy): Eukaryota > Metazoa > Arthropoda > Insecta > Lepidoptera > Noctuidae > Ochropleura > Ochropleura leucogaster. The sequence continues at coordinate 16,453,669 of OY288215.1, read as the reverse complement.
CAACCTATACTGCCTCAAGCTTTTTTTTCTCGGCGTAAAAACCATCCTTAGACTTCAACGAATATTTAAAAACAAACGTATTGGTAAATTGGTCCAGGCGTTGTTGAGTTATGCGCTTCCCAGCACATTTTGCGATTCATTTTTATATTATAGATATAGTAGACCTGATCCTGTGGACGAGGTGAAAGGAGTATGTCCTCTCACTTTGGCCATTTATAATAAATAAATATAAATATCTTGGGACAACTCACACACGGCTATCTGATCCCAAGCTAAGCAGAGCTTGTGTTATAGTAACCAGACAACTGATATACATACTTATATAATTTATAAATACATACATATTATAGATAAATCACACCCAGACACAGAACAAACAATCATGCTCATCACACAATGTTTGTCCTGGGTGGGAATCGAACCCACGACCTCCGGCTCAGCAGTCAGGGCCACTAACTACTAGACCAAAGGCCCGTCAAGAACAAATATGAATTTATAAAACTCGTCTTGACCTTTCAAAGAACCTTACAAATAATGTCAGCGTATGTCCTTGTATGATTGTCCTTCTAAACCTTTTGTTTAACCATCTGAGCTAGGTAATCTTTAATTTTTGTATCTCCTTTTAAATAACAACTTTTAAATATTAAATACTTCTTTGCTCTTGATGAGTATTATTTTTTATTTATTTATTTATGAAGGCACTTCAGTGACTTAATCACATATACACAATAAATGAGACTAAAGTGAGTTCGTCACTTACAGAAGTGCACAGCACTTCCAGAATCATACAAATGGAATGAGAACGCCGAGATTATAATTATAAATTATACACTTTGCAAAATAAAAAAAAATACATTAGACAATTTAAAAAAATGTGACATGATAAAAAAAATGTAAATTAGAAAAAATTTAATTAGATATTCTAATTTAAATTTTTCAACTTTCAACGACTCAACATAAATTGGACACTACTACTAAAAAGAAAATAGATAGAGAAAAATTAATATATTATATATATAAATATTTATATGTATATAAGTATTTGTTTTTTTTAATGTAGCTATTAATTTAAAAAAAAATTACACCATAGACTACCTGCAGTACTGTTTGTCGTCCTTTAAATCCATCCAAAAGTTGTCTAAAAAAGATCGAGCGATAAGACCGCCCATTGTGTAACCCTATTTATAAGTGTTTTAATGTTATTCTTGTTATTTGTATGGTGTACATAATAAAGAATATTCTATCTATCTATCTAACAACGTTATCGATAACATCGTGTACTTCTTTGCCTACGTAAAACATTCTCGTCTCCGTACTCTCACAGCTTCACACCTAGCTCAAAGATAACCTCCACAATTTATCACACGGCGCTATCCAGATAGAATCGCCCTTCTAAGATTAATACCCCAAATTTGCTCTAATTAAAACTGACTTCTAACAAAAGCTAGGGTAGCCACAATTTATGCCGGACGAGTGAACCGGGAAATTAATCTGGTTGGTTGTAAACAACCGCAGATGCGTCTGCTTCAGTGGCTGCAAGCGTTTGGCAAAAAGTGCAGTTAAAGGATTTTAGGCAGTGTTTGTGAGTTATGATAATAATAATTTAGGGATATATATTACTAGCTTTCGCCCGCGGCTTCGCCCGCGTTAAATTTGGGTTAACATAGTTCCACTTGCGCCTTATTGATTTGTAATAGCAACGCTAAGTTTTCCCTTTTCTTCCCTCTTTCTCCCTCACATCCCACTTTTTTTAAATAAAAATTAGCCTATGTCCGTCTCCTGGTTCCCAACTATCTCTGTACCATCAAGTCAATTCATCACAATCGGTTTAGCCATTAAAGCGTGAAGAGGTAACAAACAAACAAACTCACTTACGCTTTTATAATTTTAGTAAGGATTTTATAGAGCTGTCGAGTTGATTGGCGGATTCCGACAGATACCATGTGTGATTCGTGTGATGTTTCTGTGCTTTGAGTCAAGAATTTTGGGAAATCTATTATTTTCTGTCGAGTTGATTGGTGGATTGAGACAGTTAATATGCGTAGATCATGTAATTCTTCAGTGTTTTTTTTAAAAGAAATTATTGTACAAATATTTTTATTGTATGAGTTTTTTACCTTTTTTGCGGATAGTAAATCCTAAAATAACTTCATCCGCTCAGGGGCCTTAGTCTGCTATTACAATAGTGTCAGAATGGTCGATCACTGATCGCAAAATGGTTAATTTTGACAAGTTTGGTAATCTGCTACATACTAAACTTGTCAAAATCAACCATTATGCGATCAGTGATCGACCATTCTGACACTATTGTGATACCAGATTAAGGCCCCTGGGCGGATGTAAAGGCGAAAACGATTGTATGAGACTAATACTATTTTTTTTTTACATAAAAGCAAACTCAAACTCAAAACATTTATTTCAATAAGACTATTACAGGCACTTTTGAATGTCAAGAAACAAAAGAATGAAACAGTTTATGCCTTGTGTCTGAACACAAGGCATAATAACTTGTGAAAGTAGTTGTCCATTCCAAAACTTTGATCTCTATGGAGAAAAATAGGCAAGAAACACCATAGAAGATAATCATAATGATTTAACAAGATCATGGTTACATCATTCATGTTGAGATTATACAAATATGTAAGAACGATGTACAGTACGGCCAACGAGAAGCGATACCAAATGTAAACAAAACCCATGCTAAAACCCCATCTAAAATGGCCGCCCGAATGTTGGCGAACCCGTCTTGACGTTGTCATGTTTTTGCCGGGAGAACGAGAAATTACGACAAAGGCACAAGATGGAAAGAGCTAAATATTAGATTGTCAACGCCACAGTTGTTCTTTAGGTTAATGACCTTTCGTATCGCTTCTCGTTGGCCGTACTGTAGTTAGCAAGCGCAAAAGCTATTGGTGAGCTTTGTAAATAAATAAAAATCACAAGAAACTATCTGAAACAACAATCAAATGAAATATTTCATTTTGGGAGTGACAAAGAAATAATGATGCGAAATGTAATTCATTTGAGGAGCGTATGCAAAACAACTGATGTCCTAGTAACTGATTTTTTAAATAAAAAATACAACTATTCTATAACATTATAGTTCAAGTATCTGCAATAAGCATTTTTGGTGACAGTCCGTGTCAACGGCGCGTTTTTGTTCCACGCGCCACAACGAGATGTCAGCAAAGCAGAGGGGCCTGCCAGGGCCACTGCTTACTGGGGTTGCGGGTTGTTCGAAAGAGATAGCGTGGCCCTGGAACATAAAGAGCAAAAGAAGAAACATGAATGGGTTTTAGTTAGTAAAAGTCTGACACTCACCCCGCTCCGCCCACAGCGAAGGAAGTTTTTGATGACATCTAACCCAAAAAAATAACACTATCAGATATGAACCCTCTTTATTAAATAAGTGACACGAGTAGTTTTCGTTTCAAAGTCAACGTATTTACATTAGAGATACTAGAGCTTCTCAAGCATTTTAAAACATCTAATTTGAATTCCTAAAATTATATCTTTACATGCGTTTATCACAACCCTCATTTATTTTTAACCCCACTGCCGAACCCGCTTTCTGTCTAGAAATAAATTAGTGACTGTCAGCGTTGGCAATTAAGCACAAAACGTATTTACGCCACTAGACGTGTCACGCCGCCGTGTCACGCCACCGTGACACCGCCGTATCGTGTTTCTAATGGCGTACAAGGTCGACGAACACTAACAGACTAGAGTAGAATAAATATTTGTTATTCATTTTAAGGTAAAGGTGAAAAACTAATTTGCTGAATAAAAACATGGATTCTTATACATCCATTTCTATTTTAAATTATATAAAATTACTAGCTTTTGCCCGCGGCTTCGCTTGCGTTAAATTTGGTGTTACACAGTTCCTCTTTACTGATTTGCAGGTACCTGCTACCTGTAGTTTTTATCAATGAGTTTTGCCTTTTCTTCCCTCTTTCTCCGTCATTTCTGGCTTTAAAAAAAATGTCTATGTCCGTCTCTAGAATCTCAACTGTCTCTGTACCAAAATTCATCAAAATCGGTTTAGCCATTTAGGCGTGAAGACATAACAAACCAACAAACTCACTTTCGCTTTTATAATATTCAATTCAATTCAATTCAATTCAATTTATTCACAAACAATTTACATTGTATTTGAAATCACAAACAATTAAAAATAATAATAATAGCATAAAAGAAAAAAAAACAATCATCAGTCATAGGTTCAAAACTAAACATTAACAACAAACATTATAATCACACATTAAATACATTTTAAATCAGGATAAAAAAAAAATACAATTAATTTATTAAATAAAATTGTTTTGGAATTCATGTCAGCTTAAAACATAAGTCATTTTAAAATTAAATTTACATTTTCATATTTATATTACATGTCGTGAACGGAGTAGAGACATTTATCCAGTAGGAATGCTTGAAGCTTTGTTTTAAATGAAGACGTATAGATTAAGCTTTTTAATTCTAGTGGTAACCTATTGTATATTTGCACTGCTTGATATTGTGAACTATGTTTCACAATATTAAAATGAGGACTTATCTTATTTCTCAAGTCTTTCCTACGTGTGCTCTCTCTGACTAGTCTTTCCTCATTCGTCTCATATTCGTGTATGTATTTTTTTAAATTAGTCAGAAGGACTAGAACGTAGAGACTGGGAACTGTAAGGATCTTTAAATCTATGAAATGCTGACGACAACTCTCTCTTTGTGAGATACGGACTATGGTACGTATAGCTCTTTTCTGAAGGACAAAAGCTCGTTGACAATTATAATTATAGCTGTTCCCCCAGAATTGTATACTGTATCTTAATTTCGATTCAACGAGTGCGTGGTATACGATTTTTAAGTGCCTAGTATCAATTTCGTCTCTAAGGGTTCTTAAAGCATAACACGCGGATGATATAGATGCATCAATAGCGGCTAGTTCTTTTTTCCAGTTTAATGAGTCATCTATGTGTATTCCCAGGAATTTCATTTCTCTCACGAGTTCAATATTGCCATCATTTAGTAGTATTGTCATTGTGTCTTTATTTCGGGCAGTTGTTTTAAATAAGATTACCTTGGTCTTTGCAATATTAATTTTTAACTTATTTACAGTAAACCATGAATACAGGTGAGATATAGCGGCATTAACTTTATCAGCAAGTTCTTTTGTATCATTTGCCCCAATAATGGCATTCGTATCATCTGCAAAAACCACAAGTTGTATGTCGGGTAGACTTTTATTTATGTAATTTATTAAATCATTTGTAAACAAAATAAACAATATAGGACCTAGTATCGATCCTTGCGGCACACCGGTACTTATATTATAAAACGATGATTTATACGTTTGTCGTTGACCATCTTGTATCTCACTGATTTCTACAAACATTTTTCTGTTTTTGAGGTAGGATAACAGAAGTTGGGAGGCTTTGCCCCTTACTCCGTAGTGGCTTAACTTAGCTATAAGTAAATCGTGATCAACAGTATCAAACGCCGAACTCAAATCTAGAAATAAACCAGCTACTTTCATTTTATTATTCATTTTATCGACAACATCATTAACAAGAGCATATATAGCGTCTTGTGTGCCAACATTTTTTTGATATCCAAATTGCCTTCGATGTAGGATTTTGTTTAAGTTTATATGAAGTAAAAGTCGAGATTTGATTATTTTTTCGAATATCTTTGAAAGCGCTGGCAGCAAAGAGATAGGCCTATAATTTTTGGGATCAGTCTTTGGGCCTTTTTTATGAATCGGTATGATCTTGGCAATTTTTAGTTGTTCCGGAAAAATTCCCTCAGTAATGCACTTATTAAAGAAGCAAGATAACGGTTCGGCAAGAATATTTAAATGATTTGTAATGACGGATATAGGTATCTCGTCATATCCGCACGAACGTTTATTACCCATTTTTTTGACAATGTCACAAATTTCGTTTGGAGTGGTAAGAGTAAAACAAAGTTCATTTTCAACCCCCTGTGTACTTTGCTGAAGTAAAAAAATCCCTTCCTCAATAGTATTTTCGCTGGTGAGACATTTATTTGCGTTACCAAAAAGTTTTACCAAAGTGTTAGCTACTTCTTGCGGATTATCAACTATTTTGCCGTCAACTTTGAGTAGCAGTGATTCTGTTTGCATAACTTTGGACCGATTTGTACATTTGTTAACAATTTGCCAGATTTCTTTGCTCGAGTTTGTTGAATTATGAATTTTTTCACCCACCGCAATTTTTTTGGCCTTCGTGATTACCCTTCTATAAATTCTAATGTAGTTTTTTTTGTAATTCCTAATACTAGCTTCAAGACTATTTCCATTATAAGCACATAAAAAGCGTTTCATTCTACTAGATACTTTTACACCTTTGGTGACCCAACGTAGCTTTGTACTTTTTATAAAATTAATTTTACGTTTTTTCTTTTTATAACTAGTTTTAAAAATATCTGAGAACTTTTGTATGAATGTATTAACTCCCATATTATTCCAGTTGTGTGCCAAAATTCCCTGCTTAAAATATGAGTTGTTGTTAGAATTGAACACTCTTTTATTTATAACAAAATGCTGGTTGTAGTTACTTGACCTGCAGGTCAGAGATTCCAAACAAAATTTACCTAAAAGGCCTCCATGTCCATCAGCCAAACCATTATGGTCTACATCACATTCCTTTACAAAATATTCAGGCAGATTTGTTAAAATATTGTCGATGCACGAATACGAGTCATTACGCATAAAAGTTGCAGCGTCAACAAGATACCTAAAATTATAGCATGTTAATAAACTTACAAATTCAGTGCGTTTCTTATTATCTAAAAGTAAATCTATATTAAAGTCTCCGCATATAATGCATGTCCTATTGAATAAACGCTCCAGCAATTTTTCCATACGTGTCATAAAATGTTCAAAATTATTGTCATAAGGACTACGGTAACAACAGCATATGTACAGACCAGTATCGACATCTTTAGTACAACATATTTCAAAGCTGTCCATCTCATACAGTTTGTTAATAACATCTATATTCTCTACTTTTCTATCCACATGTCCCAGTATCAAACTACCACCTCTAATCTTTTTGCGTCTGGTGTTATATGAAATCAGGTTATAGTTATCTAAAGAAAAAGAAATGGTGGACTTGTCGTTTAGAAAATGTTCACTAATGCATATATAGTCTACCCTGCAATCAAGAGATTGTATGTAAACATCTAATTCATTCTTTTTATTACTAATACCACACAAATTCTGGTGAAATATGTTAATATTTTGTAATCTAGGTGCGCTTATTTTATTTTGATTATAGTTCCTACTTCTACTTTTATGTAAACTAGAGTCTTCCATTTTACTTTTTTTTACATTTTATTTTTCTATTAGTAATCTAGGATTGTTTTTGACTGTCCCGTTGGTCTAATGGTCGCAAGTGCGATTGCTAAGCATAAAGCCCTGGGTTCCATTTCCATTGGAAATGGCAAAGGAGGGATATTGGGTTTTTCCCTAAAACGGCTTAACTGATTTAGAGGAGTTTTGGTACACAGTTAGTTATGACCCTGGAGACGGACATAGGCTATTATGAGGGAAAAAAGGGAAAACTTAGCATTGCTATTACAATAAATAAGGCGCTAGGGCAAAAACTATAGGTGGCAGGTACCTGCAAATCAGGAAAGGGGAACTTATCCCGAATTTAACGCGGGTGAAGCCACGGGCGAAAGCTAGTACAAAATAGTTTATTGTTTCAATAAATATTTCATTACATAGTTACGTGTTTGGAGCCTACTTTTAGGCAAACAATACAACAACCTGTATTAGTAGGTTCCGTTCTTTTTTACAACATTCAGTACAGTCTATCGTAAGGGTTTATATGCGGCGGGCCTGTGGACGGTGAGCAATGGGTAGCTCACCGTCCGTCCGTCTACTGACGACAGGCCATGTCGACGGCGCGTTCGTGTTTCACACGCGCCTCAAAGAGATGTCAGCAGAGCAGAGGGGCTTGCCAGGGCCTCCGCCTGCCGAGGTTGCGTGTTGGTCGAAAGAGATACCGCGGCCCCGGAACATAAAGGGCAATAGAAGGAACATAGGTGGGTTTTAGTCAGTAAAAGTCTGACACGCTCCCACGCTCCGTCCTGAGCAGGAGAAGTTAATTGATGATTTCCCACCCAAAAAAAGCGTAAATATGCAATGTTAAACTATTTTTGATATTTTAAGTTTCAAAGTACAAATCTAGAAAAGAGAATTACACAAGTAAATAAGAAATAAAAGTTAAGTTAATCTATATTAAACTTTAATTGCATAAAACGGTTTATCGCCAGTAACTAACAAATCATATGCGCATTTTATTGAAATAGCCAAATCAAACCGTTATAGTACACCTCTGCCCTACCCTTGGACGATTACAAGCGTGATGGTACCATTCTTTTACTTAGGTGAAGTACGTGTTAAAAACCCACACTTAAGTATTGAATACTAACTGGCGCCCGCGGCTTCGCCCGTGTGATGATTGAAAAAAAAGTATTCTATGTTTTATTCCAGGCTATAATCTACCTCTGTGTCAAATTTCATCAAGATCCGTTCGGCCGTTTTGACGTGAAAGAGTAACAAATATTCATATATCCATCCTCACAAACATTCGCATTTATAATATTAAGTAGGTTTTTTTTTGTTTATAAAATAAACGTTGCTCCACACTAGGATTTTCCCTGTATCGTGATGCGTTTACAAACATTCAATCTCAGATACACAAATAGCCAGACCCAGAACAACTATCTGTAGACCATACAAATATTTGTTCCGTGCAGGAATCGAACCCGCGACACGCAGCGCAGCAGTCGATCGCTCAGCCACTGCGCCAACCGTGTCGTCAAATTATTATTATCAAGATTATTATATTATAGTAGGATAAAAGGATTTTTGGCTCAATCGGATTATTTAAACACAATATGTCAAACTGCACAGAAAACTTTAAAATTCCGTTGTATTCAGTTACAATTACTACCGAAGCGATATTAAAACCACAATGGCAATGAACGATGAGTCACAAGGAGATAAAACCACAATATCCAATGTCCCAGTGACACTGTCAGTGGCAATGCCCCGGTAATTGCATTGCCCGTTCTGCGGGTAAGCGATAAATATTCAACTACCCTACATTTCGCATTTTAACACAGTTGTGGGGTGCGTGAGCCAAGGATATGTTTTATGCATACATCGTTCTTCGTCTACTTACATAATTTGGCATGCGGTTTTTTTTTTCGGAAGGGAATTGATCAAATAATTTCCATCGCTCTGGGGGAGCAGGGGAGAAACTCACCCATAATCCTCCTTTTGCCGTATATGTTGTATCTTTGTGAACAACCCGCAACCTTATGCAGGCAGTGGCCCTGTCAGGATCCTCTGCTTTGCTGACACTCCTTGAGGCGTCCGTGGAATACGACACGTCGACACGGCCAGTCGTCACTAGACGGACGAAAGGTGAGCTACTCATTGCTCACCATTCACAGCACTCGCAGCGCTCGACGCCCGGAGCGTCTATCACAACGGCTGGGTTGGTTTGAGTTTCTCTCCCTCAAACGTCCGGCCACCTCCTTTGTTAGCATGACTGCTTTATAGGAGGTGACCGTTTCCCATTCCCTCTCGCTCCGGACCATGAACTGAACCAGGGCCGGACGCGAGAAATCGCCGCCGCCGATCGTCTCTACGAGGGCACGGCGGTGCTCCGCCCACGCTGGGCAGTTCGCCACTGTGTGCTCCACCGTGTCCTCCGGGCGATCGTCACAATGGTGACACCCGGGCGTTTTGTCCCGCCCGATGATGTGCAGGAACCACCCGAAACTTCCGTTTCCGGTGAAGACCGGCTTCAGGTGATAGGTGAGGACGCCATGACCCCTCTCCAGCCACTCCTCAAAGAGGGAACTTACCGCCACTATCGTGGCGTGCCCAAGGTGGCACGCTTACAGTGAGATATTTTCCTATTTCGCTTGCACTAAGGTTACGAGTTTCACTTACAAACTTAGAGAAAAGTCGGTGAGATGTGGTCGTAAGTTGTAGGATTTGAAGAGAAAACAATTGAGCACCGCCTGCAGTTGTCGCGATTTAAGCCATTTTTCACACCCGGTACTTATGCATTCTTTCCAGCAGCTGCAACCGATTAGAAGTCTTATTCTTGCAGGAATAAAGGCTACTGTGAGTTTGATAGTAACTTAAATTTAGAAAAGAAATAACTTTGACGCTGGCGCAGTGGCTGAGCAATCGACTGCTGCGCTGCGTGTCGCGTATTCGATTCCCGCACGATACAAATATTTGTATGAACAACTGGTAGTTGTTTCGAGTTTGGCTGTTTTTGTTTGTGAGATTGACCACCATGACCCAGTATTGGGTAAAACGTAACGCCCTTTGGTAAGACTGGTTGTCAGACATTCGGGCCACTGACTAATTGTACGGATTGTCCAAGATTTACATATGACAGTTAAGAAAGAGCCACGTAGTATAGTCATCCATTCATAGAATGACCTCTGCTAGCCTATCTAAAACTTTGATCAAAACATGCAACTGTTGCTAATACTAACAAGCCACGAACCTCCCACGCGACTAACTATAATCCTACCTAAAGTACTAGTCACGAAGGAGGTGGCCGGGCGTTTGAGGGAGAGAAACTCAAACCAAGCCAGCCGCCGCAGGAGACGTACCGGGCGCTGGGCGCCGCGAGACGACTCCCGGCCACCGTAGATGCGAGCCTGTGGACGATGAGCAATGGGTAGCTCACCGTCCGGCCGTCTATGGTCGACTGGCCGTGTCGATGGCGTGTTTGTATATCGCGCGCGCCTCAAAGAGCCTGCCGGGGTTGCGGGTTGTTCGAAAGAGATACCATGGCCCCGGAACGTAAAGGGCAATAGAATTTTAGTCAGTAAAAGTCTTCGTCATTCCCCCCCGCTCCGCCCAGAGCGAGGGAAATTATTTGATAATTTCCCACCACAAAAAAAGGTACTAATCACACTTATATTGTAAAGACGAAAGTTTGTATGTGTGTGTGCAAATGTTTGTCACTTGTTCACGTTTTAACGTCTCGACCGGTATCGATGTCGTTTGTTACGTAGTAGGCATAAAGCCTTGATTACAACATAAACTTTTCATATCGATCTAAGCGGGTAAAACTATGAACTTCATAGGAGCGAAATTTTGTATGTGATATGTTTGTCTTTATTCCACACAAAAATTGCTAAAGGCATTTCAATAAAATTTGTCACACTGATTGAAATTGAAAAAGACAAATTTTTATCCCGGTTCTATGTTCATTTGGAAGAAGTTTTCCCGTAAATACGTGAGGGAGAAACCACGGGCACAGCTAGATGAAAAATAACTACCAAAATGTTGAACCTTGTAAACAGCACCGGTTTTGTAAACTTATGATTAGTACCAAAACAGTATTTCAAAACTCCATCTAACATGCGTACATTGAGTTAGAAGTTATAAAACTACATACATTATACAATGACATGTTGTTACCCTGTCTAGTTTTGCTGTAGGGAGCTTCTTCATTCCGTTTTATGGCTCCACGTGGAGAGTTTTTTTTTTAATAAAACGTTGCCTCTTACTAGGATTTTCTCCTGTATCGTGGTTGCGTTTACAAACATTTAAACTCACATAAACAAACAGCCAGATCAGAAACAACTATTTGCAGGTCATACAAATATTTGTTCCGTGCGGGAATCGAACCCGCGACACGCAGCGCAGCAGCCGATCGCTCAGCCCCTGCGCCAAACGTGTCGTCAAGGAGTGTAAAACCTGTATGAATTTGGCTTTAGAGAACAGATTCTTTTGTTTTCTTTTGTCTCTGATAACATATAGCATTACCATGACGTCACCACAATTTCCGCTCTGCTACCCTACCAATACCTTATATTGAGAGAACGAGATAGCGCTAGTCAACTTGTATAGCTCCGTCTCTTTTCCTCACTGGAATAAGTACTGATTTATGACGTCATGGTAGGGTAGCTGAACGGAAAAGTATATGCTATATGAAAACCCGAAAACCCATTTAATTAACTAGCTGTTGCGTGGGACCTCCGTCTGCGTCAAAATTATTATTAAAACTAGCTAGCGCCCGCGGCTTCGCCAGCGTAATATAAAAAAAATGTGTTATTCCAGACTACAATATCTACCTCTGTGCCAAATTTCATCAAGACCCGTTCAGACGTGAAAGTCCTATCATTCATTTCTTCATGATAACTGACTTTCACGTAAACAGTGAATAAAAGCTGAGACAAACTAAAAGCTTACCCAAATTATTCAATTCAAACAATTGTAACCCTTCGCAAACACTGATCAAAATGGGTACTTAAACTTCAGTAACAAACCCTCTACAGTATTAAATTTAGTACTATCGGGTCACTTAACAACATAGGTATCTAATACCTACAGCTATTACCAAGCTATTACCGGCAGGTGTAAGCAGAGATGTAGTGCATGAATCTGCCGTAATCTCCGCACGAGTTCGCATCCACAAGGCGGTTATAATCCCCTGTAAGGTCTGCTAGTGTTGCCATACGGAATATTGAAGCACTAATGTCCTTATGGATATCCGCTCCTGGTCTATTAATACTTACTAGTTTATGCACGCGGTTTCGCCGGTTTGGTAATCGTCTGTATTGCGGGTTTGGTCCCCGCCCGGAGCGAATATTTGTATGGCCTACAGATAGTTGTTCCCGGTGTGACCGTTTTGTGTTGTGTATGTTTGTAAATGCACCCACGGATCAGGAGAAATTCCTAGTGTGGGGCAATTTTTTATAGGGGGCGACCCTATTCTCATCAATTGAGCACACATTTAAACTTCAGTCCGTCCCAATAACAATATTCTCTAATAATAATATTCCCGAGTTAGGAATTGCACCCAGGGCCTTTCGCAGTCGCTTTTTTTTTGTGGATGGGAAATCATTACATAACTTCCCCTGCTCCAGAGCGGGGGGGAATGCTTCTTCCTTCCATTTTCGTTTTTTGCCCTTTATGTTCCGGGGCCACGGATATGAATCCGCGGCCAAACAACCCACAACCCTGATAGGCGGTAGCCGTGGCAGGCTCCTCTCCTGGCCGGCAGTCCCTGGCAGGCCCCTCTCCTGGCCGGCATTCCCTGGCAGGCCTCTCTCCTGGCCGGCAGTCCCTGGAGGGCCCCCCTCTCCTGGCCGGCAGTCCCTGGCAGACCCCTCTTCTTTGCTGACATCTTTTTGAGGCGTGCGTGTTACTCAAACGCGCCGTCGACACGGCCTGTCGTCAATAGTTGGACGGGTTGGACGGACGGTGAGCTACCCTTTGCTCACCGTCCACAGGCCCAGAACCTAACCTGTGACCTCCTTGGTAGCAAAAATGATAAAGTGTTAACCTGTCAATATGCCACTTAAGCATAATAATATATTAAGGCAGCCACACCTCTTTTGTAAGTAGAATTTCTTTTCATTCTAAGTTCTGACGCTACTAGTGCTTCATAAAGGCTTATACGCATGAATTAACGATTTACTAGTTGAAAGGGGAAAGAGAGTTTTTAAAGGAGTTTTTGTATGTTCGTTTGTTTTCATACACCTATTTTTTTTGCTTTATATTTAGTACATTATACAGAGTGTCTCTCTGAAAAAGCAAGGCTTTTTTGGTGTTGATTTACACTATACACCATTTTTAAGGAACTAAATTCTAATTAAAATAATTCTATTGTCCTTTACGTTCCGGAGCCGCGGTATCTCTTTCGAACAACCCGCAACCCTGGCAGGAAATATAAATACCCTGACTCCTAAACTAGGTGTAGGCTTGTGACTTAGGAGTCAGCAAAAGAATTATTATTGTGATGGTACGGAACCTTGGGGTGTGCGAATCCGACTCGCACTTGGTAGGTTTTTCTTATTTGTACCAAAAACCACGGTATGCCTGGCAATAGCATTTATTAAATATTTTTTTGTAGAGTAAAAAAAACCATTTTCCCGAAGTTTTATTTTTAATCAAAATTCACATTTTCTTCCTATTGAAGTTGCTCTAGATTTCTGCTGACAAAGCGAAAAACTGCAAGAATGACCGTTGAGAATGTTTTTTGAATATTAAAATCTTTTAAGATTCAAATCGCCATTATGACCCGGAGGTTTCTTTTTAAAAAGGAAGTTTTTGACTGGGTTATTGAAAACTGGCTTTTGCTCGCGGCTTCGCTCGCGTTAAATTCGGTGTAACAGAGTACCTGCTACCTGCAGTTTTTGCTCTTGCGCCTTATTGATTTGTAATAGCAACGCTAAGTTTTCCCTTTTCTTCCCTCGTTCTCCCTCATATCCCAGTTTAAAAAATAAATATAAATTTGTTTTTACACTCACAATACAGGAGAAATTTCTAGTGTGGGGCAACGTTTTTATTAAAAAAAACACACACAATAAAAAAAAAATATAGCACTTTCCCCAACCTGGAAACCGCACCCTACCTCTTACCTTTCAGTTATACTTCCAACCACCACATAAACGAGACAGTGAAGAAAACACCTTATTAAATTGCAAATAAACCCCACATTAAACATTACCCTAGAGTAACTTTCCCAGTCATCTCCCATTTTGCCTCGCTCTGTTAGTTTTCGTCGAGTAGAACTTATTACTTGGTCTTAGTTACAAGTTGCTTGTATTAACTTCGGGAATATACCTATTAAGTTTTCGTGTATACAAGTACAGCCATCAACTAAAGGGGCTGGAGACTTCAATATTTGAGATCTTGGCTAAATAGCACCAGCTGCCCGTGTTCTTGTTCAAGGTTAGGCCGCTCCCGGGCGTCGGGTGCCGTGTGACGACTCCCGCAACCGTAGATGCGGGCCTATGGACGGTAAGCAGTGGTTAGCTCACCTTCCAGCCGTCTGTTGACGACAGACCGTATCGATGGCGCGTTTGTGTTTCACGCGCGCCCCAAAAAGATGTCAGGAAAACAGAGGAGCCTGCCAGGGGGTCCGCCTGCCTGGGTTGCGGGTTGTTCGAAAGAGATATCGCGGCCCCGGAACGTAAAGAGCAATGGAAGGAACATGGGTGGGTTTTAGTCAGTACAAGTGTGACACTCCCCCCCCCCCGCTCCGTCTAGAGCGGGGGAAAGTTATTTGTTGATTTCCCACCCCAAAACAAAAGGTTAAGTCGCTCTTGCTTTTTTCTTTTTAAAAAGCAATGTTTAAAGTCACATTCACAAACAGCCAGACCCGAAACAACTAACTGTAGGTCATACAAATATTTGTTACGTGCGGAGATCGAACCCGCGGCTCGCAGCGCAATAGTCAGTCACTTAGCCACTGCGACAACCGTGACGTCAATTCCAAAAACTACAGGTAGCAGGTACCTGCAAATCTGGAAAGGAGAACTGTGTTAACCTAAATTTAACGCGAGCGAAGCCGCTGGCGAAAGCTAGCAATAAATAAAGAAAAAGTTTTATTGCTGAAACTTTTACAGTAAATATTACATAGGCACCTCCTTTTAATTAAAAGATATACATGTGCTAATAATAAAAATTGTATAAAAAAGTTAACACAAATAAAAACAAAATAAGACCTACTTACATAAAAAAGCTAAATCCAAAAAAATATATAATTATATCCTAAAATAGTGTGTTAATTTTATTTCCAAAAAATATTCGAATACTACCCTTCTGTCTACCCCTTTTTAAAGTAACAGTATTATATACCTTGAAATGAAACCATAAACACTCATCATAGTCGTTCGAATTTCTTGCCCCCACAGATAAAGTAGTGTTAGCTAGTAATGGACCGGATTTCTCAATATGGCGACCGGAAATTGGCTCTGCAGCGGTTATTACGCCAAACAGGAAGTGACGATTTCGGAAGGATTGGGCCGTAAACGATTATTTTGTTTGTGTAATAGCCCTGTTATTTGTTTACTTGCAAGATTAAAAGAAAAAAAAGAAAAAAAAAATGGAGTTATTATTTTTGTGTAACGAGTTCTTTTGTTCATCTTACTAATATTATAAATGCGAATGTTTGTGTGGATGTATGGATGTTTGTTACTCTTTCACGTCAAAACGGCTGAACGAATCTTGATGAAATTTGGCACAGAGGTAGATTATGGTCTGGAATAAAATAGTTCTTACTTTTTTTCGATATTACGCGGGCAAAGCCGGGGTTGCCAGCTGGTTTATAATGAAATTGTGTAGTAATAAAAAAAAACTATTGAATTATTGTTATTTCCTACCACTTATTAAAGAATAAGAAAATATTTTACTAAACTTGGTCAAAGCACTGTTAACCGTATAGTTCGGTACGGACCCCTTCGGGGGCTCGACATTCAAACCTCCGCTGGCTCGGTACTGGCCCCGAAAGGGGCCGGACATTTAAGTCATATGACCTCCTCATTATTTTTGTAAATATTTTATTTTCTGGTTAATAAATAATATGGGTGTGCATTCATTAAGATAGTAGAATAAAAAACTCATATGTAAACGTCATTAGAAGTTCTTTAATTATTGAGGAAGTTTCTTAATTAAGTCTTCTAAAATCCAAATGCGTAAATTACGATCATCGCCATTTTGATGGCAGTGTATGTCGACGCTAAAAATCATAAAAAAATAGGTTTTCGGACATTTAAACTCCACATTATTGGGCACGATTAACGTGTCCTTTTATTACGTGAAGAAATCATTCGTAATTGAACTTATATTAGTAGTGGTAATGATATATTTTGAAATATAAAGTCGAAGTTTCGCGCCAATCGTGCTTGTTTACATTTTTAATTCCACATTATTATCATATATTCACGAATAGATTCCATAACAACTGACACAAATATCATTTCAAATATTATAAATAACATGACAATGCCCAGATCTTATCGTAATTTGCAATAATAAGACCAATAACACGGAATATTCATAACCACTACTAAATTCACTTTCGAAATTGACGTCCATTTCTTTTTTTTTTAATTTTGTGATGTGTAATAGCGATTATTTCAATCGATTATTTTCTTGTAAATCAATCAACTCGATAAATTAAATTAAGGAATATCAAAAATTGATAGATGAAAATAAAAATTAATTTTGTAATAAGTGTGAAATACTATAAATATTGATTACAATATTTTTTACGCCATTAAAATCGATTAAAAAACAAACAGTACAAACTGATCTATGGCTAAATTCGCGCCAATTTTATTTTCAGATAAAAATTCAAAAAAGGAATGCGCTCGCTGTTCAAATTTATATTATAATGTTTATTTGCTATTTTATTAATAATTTGATTTTGTACCTACTATTTGAATGTGAATTGCAAATAGAAATAAATAAGGTTGAATATAGAACGCGCCAATTATTATCTTGGCAAGCACATTAATAAAATCAGCTAAGATAAATTACATTTGTTCGACAAAATTGTTTGGTTGGATTGGTTATTTGAAAAGCGTATTCATTCTTTCCTAAAACATGGCTCGTAGGCCAAAGTGTTCTTGGAGTGGAAGCCTTGGGGTAAAAATGGCCTATAGAGGAAGAGCACAATTGAGATGGAAACACGACACCAAGAAAACTCCTGGTTCAAAATGAGTCCATTTTGAACCCGGGTTTTTCTTGATGTCGTGTACCGGGGTTTTTTTTTTGGGTGGGAAATCGTCAAATAACTTTCTCTGCTCTAGGCAAAACGGGGGGGAGTGTCAGACTAGTACGACTAAAACCCACCCATGCTCCTTCTATTGCATAACCCTGACACTCCCCCCCGCTTCGTCTAGAGCGGGGGAAGTGAGGCGCTCCTCAAACCAAGCCAGCCACCGCGGGAGACGCTACAGGCATCGGGCGTCGGGCGTCGGGTGTCTATATCAATATTTTAGGGCCCCGATGTGTGCGGAGTCCCTGTCCGTCTAAAACAAGGCTCTACTGCGGAGGCATGGCTTTCTAGGTGCGGTACGGTATGGTTGTGCCGGCTGGGGTGCCTGACTAGTTACCTACAGAATTAGCATGACCTCCTACAAAAATGGCCGCCATTTTCATTCATCGTCATTCAAGAAAACAGCCAAAATCTTAAACTACAGCAAAATGTACAGACGCCTGCAGGTCAAGCTACCCGAACCTGTCAATTTTTCCCAATCAACCTTGAACCTAATACTTTAGAAATAAAGTCGAAAATCTATCAAAGAAATCTGACAGATTGTAGTAGCTTGATGTGCAGGCGTCTGTACCTCAAATCTTGGCGCATAAGAAAATAATTATAGCATAACAAAAAAGCACGTGACAAAATGTTGTTGTCTTTCTTTTCTTATCGATATCATACATATTTGAACAACTATAAAATCAATAGTAGAATAATATGCAATCTCCATAGGTAAATTCCTCAATGGTCCCAAAACTTTTTTTTAAAGTTTACTCCATTTCGATTATCGATTAGGTTGAATGCAACTTTTTAATCGTAATGATGAAACTTAGATTAACGGTCAGCACTAAGAAATGTCATGTTGCAACACAGTTTTTAGTATTTTTTTGTCGAGATTTGTATCGTGTTTTATTTTGAATTTACATGTAAAATGGCAAAAATAAGAATGCAGATGGAATGTCACTGTTTTTATTTTGGATTTCCGATTTTATTATCAAAGGGTGGTCTTGTGTATGTGCATTATTTCCAGCGTTTTTAAAGTACCTAATTTTTGGAAGGGTGTAATAATATGTATTTTACACACATTTTACAATAGATTGACGCCGTTTTATCGACCTTATGAGGTTTTTGGAAATATAAACCTCAAACTTATCATATAAAACAGCCCCGGTGACTTATTTTTAATAACAAAATTGAATGCTGTAAATTGATGAAAATTCTTGAATTTCATGACAATTCGCATCAACCCACCGATTCAGCTGATGTGTCATGTGTCAAAATCCTGTCGTGCAGAGTGGTTAATGTAAAGCACGGGTAGATAGCACACTGAAATTGTAGAAAAACTAGCTCCCAAGAGACAGGTTTCCTAAGAAACAAGTTTAAAAAAATAGAGGTTTTACTAAAAGTTCCCAGCCCAGCCGCCGCGGGAGACACTCCGGGCGCCGGGCGCCGTGAGACGACTCCCGGCCACCGTAGATACGGGCCTGTGGACGGTGAGCAATGGGTAGCTCACCGTCCGTCCATGTATTGACGACAGGCCGTGTCGACGGCGCGTCCGTGTTTCACGCGCGCCTCAAAAAGATGTCTGCAAAGCAGAGGGGCTTGCCAGAGCCTCCGCCTCCGATTGCGGGTTGTTCGAAAGAGATACCGCGGCTCCGGAAGGAACATGGGTGGATTTTAGTCAGTAAAAGTCTGATTCGCCCCCCCCCCCCCCCGCTCCGCCCAGAGCGGGGGAAGTTATTTGATGATTTCACATCACACCCTAGAAAAAAAAAAGGTATAAGATGATAGGTATGTACATAGTTGAAAGTTTCCGCTACATTCTACATTACGGCATGCAAATTTACAGAATCCTTACTAATATAATAAAAGTGAAAGTGAGTTTGTTTATTTGTTTGTTTGTTACCTCTTCACGCTTTAACGGCTAAACCGATTTAATGAATTTTTGTGCAGAGATAGTTGGGAACCAGGAGACGGACATAGGCTAATATTTTTTTGAAAAAAGTGGGATGTGAGGGAGAAAGAGGGAAGAAAAGGAAAACTTAGCGTTGCTATTACAAATCAATAAAGCGCAAGGGGAAATGTGTTACCCCAAATGTAACGCGGGCGAAGCCGCGGGCTAAAGCTAGTAAATAATATATTAATACTTTATCGTCAAATATCATGGCGTTATAATAAACATTAATAAATACAATATAAATAGCCATTGAAATTTGATATGAATTGCATTGTTTTAAATAATAATTAAGCATAGGTAATGCCGTACGTTATTCCAATTTTATTAACTTGTTGTGTGGTGCTGTTTATAAATACACTGTAATTATAAATTTAATTTTTTATGAATGTTTATGGCAGCAGTTAAATTTAAATAACCTATTAATAAACTGTATAAATATATGAATATTTACGAATGATCGAAACAACAGCATTATATACTATATCATACCAAGATTAATTTTCAGTGTTTACCGTGGGAAAATCTTCTATTTAGGGCAGATTTTTCAATAGTCGGATAACTTTTATCGGAGGAATAAAAATAGCGGTTTGACACATTTTCTATAGATAACCTGTCAAACCGTCATTTTATTTCTCCGATAAAAGTTATCTGACTATTGAAAAATCAGGCCATATTGATTTAAAAATACTTCATGAAATGTAAATAAAGGAGAATGTGTATTTTAGACCAATTGTATGACCTGCTACCCTACCATGACGTCTTAAAGCAAAACTTATTCCACTGAGGGAAAGAGACAGAGCTATACAGGGTGTCTAGCACCATCTCTTTCCCTCAATGGAATAAGAACTACTATAAGATGTCATGGTAACCCTTCAGCAGTATTGTGTCTCCGTCTTTCTGTAATCCATCCTAAGGTTGTCCTGAAAAGACAATGAGTGGTCTTATCGCTAAGAGCGACTTGGCGATAAGACCGCCCATTTTGTCACCTTATGTGAAATGTTTTCTGTAATAACGTTATCTTTATGGTGTACTAGCTTTTGCTCACGGTTTCGCTCGCGTTAAATTCGGGGTAACACAGTTCCCCTTGCGCCTTATTGATTTGTAATAGCAACGCTAAGTTTTCCCTTTTCTTCGCTCTTTCTCCCTCACATCCCACTTTTTTTCAAAAAAATATACGCCTATGTCCGTCTCCTGGTTCGCAACTATCTCTGTACCAAAATTCATCAAAATCGGTTGAGCCATTAAAGCGTGAAAAGGTAACAAACTAACAAACTCACTTTCGCTTTTATAATATTAGTATAAGGAAGTATAAGGATATAACACGATCAAAAATATTTCATTATATTCTATGACGTCACTCTATCAAATGTTTCTTAACTATCTATTAGTTTCTTGAATGTCAAAAAAAGCATCAGATTTTCACACAAACTCACACATTTTTTATTTATTTTTTTGTAGTTTGGAAAAACCTTAAAAAAGACCTTATAGTTTTTCAAATAAAAATAATATTGGAAAATCAGTCGATCGCTCAGTCACTGCGCCAACCATGACGTCGAAGATGAGAATTTTATAGGTATATGATATTTAAATAAAAATAAAAAAGATTATAAAAAATAATCGTAATTCACTTCTCAATATTAATGTTAAACGAGAAGATTAACGCGTTTAATAAATTGACACGTTCGTTAAACTCGTGTACAAAACAAAATTATTTACCAACACAGCATTACGTAATTAATTGGTATTCGATTTATCAACTCTAATTAAGTATTGGATTTACGTTAAATTAACCGATGCGCTTTATATATTGTTTTAATTTTAGTTAACGCTTTGTATCAAAAGCGATGTATCATTGTTAGTTAGTTTTATAAGCAGGATAGTTTTTGGATTCCCTTTGGAACAAAGCACTCGGGCCCGGAATTTGGCAACACGGTTGGCGCAGTGGCTAAGAGTTTGACTACTGCGCTACGTATCGCGGGATTGATCCCCGCACGGAACAAATATTTGTTTGAAGTGGTTGTTATGGCTGGAGCCTCCGCGAAAGAGATACCGCGGCCCCGGAACGCAAATGGCAAAGAAGGAACATGGACGGGTTTTAGTCAGTAAAAGTCCGACACTCACCTCCACTCCGCGCTGGGCGTTATTTTGTGATTTCGAATCCGAAAAAAAAGGCAGAGGTCTGATAACACTGTATTTTGCCAGTTATGTTTCACTAGCTGGCGCGCTCAGCTTCGCTCGCGTGATATCGAAAACAAAGTATAAACCTCTACCATCTACCCGTGTAGCCGTTTTGACGTGAAAGAGTAACAAATATCCATACATCCATCCTTACAAAAACTCGCATTTAATAATTATCATATAAATAAATGCATAGTATTTTGCACAAGACCATATTTTGGGAGTGCTTCTAAGAAATTGAACACCTTAATGTGAATAAAACCCTTGATCTTGTAGTCAGTAAAGCAGAAGGGCCTGCCAGGGAAAAGCCTGCCGAGGTTGCGGCTTGTCCGAAAGAGTTATCGCGGTCCCGGAACATAAAAGGCAAAAGAAGAAACATTGGTGGGTTTTAGTCAGTTAGACAAGTCTGACACTCTCTTAACATAGCAGATGCACTGCAGAAACGGGGCAACATATAACAGCATTCTTAATTCGGTATGGTATTTAAGAATCTGTAACAAAAATATTAAATGTCAATTTTTTCGTCCATTTATTGTTTTGTCAACATATAACTATATTTTTAAGTATTTCTTAAACACAAAATATAAAAAAAGCATTTAAAAAATAAAAATAGAACCCCACCGGTATTGGGAACAGGGTCCAAGTTACCGGCGGTCAGGGCTCCAGAGAAAGGAACCTCCTAACAATATGAGCCGTGTCCAGGTGTTCCGCTTTCTGTATCAAGCCCTTGATCCAGCTGCCTATTATTATTATTGATGTGTGCATTTTGAATGTTTAATTTGATTTCGATGAAATGTTGCTAATTAAAACATTGAAAATCCTCTCCCACGAATGTTATTATTATTATTTTGACCTTATTACGTTCTTCATACAAAATTATTACGTGTACACATACTCGTATAAATAAATATCATTAATAAATTATAATTAGCGTACTAATTACTTTTGTTTCATTTCAGGTGACTCCTGAAGCAGAAATATACCGAAGTAAGTGGAAATCCAATTAGTACGAATTTATCTTAAGTAGATTTTATCAATAGCTTGCCAATAACGTTTACTCGCCAATTTACTTTATTGGCGCCCGAATGGGACTCTCTGAAAACTCATTACTATGAGTATTTTACGTTTCGTTTTGTGACCGCACTGTCCTCGTATGAATATTGAATTAATGGCATTATTTTTAATTTATACATGATTTTGACGTTGCAGATAAAATGTTAAAATAATAGACTAGTTTCCAAAAAAAAAATATTAGTCAGTTTTTTAAAAATAAGGGATAAGTACGTATCTTTATTTGTAAACCACTAGTCACACGTGACTTTAATGGACTATATCTTTCTCATTTTATGTCTAATTTAAAATACGTGTCCCTTATTTTTGAATAATCTAAAAGACGGACTAAACAGAATGGAATTCCTTTGAGTCTGAAAACTACCCTAGAATAGGGTGTGACTAACTTACAATGCATTCACAGCTAGTTTATTTCACGTCTTTAAAAAAAAATGTTACACACGTCTGTGTAACATTTTTTCCATTACGTAAGAAAGTCAAAAACCAAATAAAAACATCTTATCTGTTTAAAATCTATTAAATAGACAACCGAAATAGAACGTGACTTCTCATACAAACCGGTCAGAAGCCGAAACTATCAATCCCGTACTAACAGGGAAATTTTCACGAAAATCCTTGCATGAAACGAAAAAAAAAACAAGAAAAAATGACACACGAAATATCAGGGGAAAATCAGGCGCTGTCGTATGAATAGTTCTTCAGCCTGCCAAAGTGTCATTGAAAGCGACTGAGAGTAGTTGAACGGGAAAATCAACTGTGGCAAGCTAAGGATAGGGTTGGTTTTTGTTTGGTGATGGCAACTAATTATCACGAGCGTCTGGCTTGAAAGAAAGAAGTGGAAGAAGCCAGTGAAATCATGCGCGACGATAACCTATAATTATAAGGAGACGATTAACGGGCTTCTTTAGTGATGTGACACTGATTTTATCGATTTGAATTTAATTAACGTACGATAATTTTGGGACGCAATGACGGTAAGGGTTTGGAAATCTAATTAGGGTATTTCTGTGAGATGCTTAAAGGTCGGGTAGGCATTGATATCTTGACTTATATTTATCGAAAATGTTTTGAGTAATCTATGCCGAAGATGCAAACCAATTATAATTAAATTTGAGGATTTTAATGAGAGATTTGACTACTACCATTGAGACAATAATTAAACCCTCTGTTTTAGAAAGTTTCTGATCAATGGAAAATAGTTATATTTTTTAATAATATATTAAATACTATCTTTCGCCCGCGGCTTCGCCCGCGTTATATTTGGGGTAACACAGTTCCCCTTGCGCCTTATTGATTTGTAATAGCAACGCTAAGTTTTCCCTTTTCTTCCCTCTTTCTCCCTCACATCCCACTTTTTTTAAATAAATATTAGCCTATGTCCGTCTCCTGGTTCCAAACTATGTCTGTACCAAAATTCATCAAAATCGGTTTAGCCATTAAAGCGTGAAGAGGTAACAAACAAACAAACTCACTTTCGCTTTTATAATATTAATAAAGTAAGGAGTAAGGATTTTGTTTGTAGCACATCCAAATCTATCGATACTACAAACGTGAGTCCAGTGAGCACTATCATCGTCGCTCCACAATCCGTGCCGACCGTAGACTAAGGCGTGACGTCTATGAATACTACTCGAGCCCGTTGTGGTACAAGTTATTCACCCCAGACTATAATTTGTATGATCGGTAGAGACAATAGTGGAGGCAATAGAGAATATGCAGGCATTGCAAAACATTATTTATATATGGTTTGTCCTGTACCATTTAACAATGTGATACACTTATTTTATTATTATTTTACAAGTTATTATTTTATGTTGCGTGTTTTGGGTGAAACGGAACCCAAATTCATATGAATCGTTTTAAAAAATGGTAGTGACGTCCAAGGCCATGTGTCAATACTTTTTTTGGAAAAGTGCTTAAATTTTCGATAAGATTTTAATATCAAATGGAAATTTCCTTGAATACAGCTTTTTATTTAATTATTTTATCGAGAGGAAGGCCACAGAAAAGATGGATGGATTGTGTAGGGAATCATATGATGGAGAAAGGAGTAAATGATGCCGTGACGTCTGATAAGGAAGAATGGAAGAGGAAAACGTGTTGCGCCTACCCCAAATGGAATGGGATAAGGGCAGGAAAATGATGATGATTTTATCAAGAGCTAAAAATGAGATTAAAACAGGAAAATTGTTATGAATGACGTCACATCATGGCCGCAACCGTCTGTAAACTGTAGTGGAAAATTGTAGCAGTGTTTTTGTTGGCGACATGTATTTTGGTTTTACATTTCTTTTTCTGTTTTTAAAAACTGTTTTTCACAATAGTATTACGTATGAATGTAAATATTTGACCTATCTATTTGCTGACACATGCATAAACGATTTAAAAAAAGAACAGGAACAAAAGCTTTCTTGATTTTTTTTTATTTATAAATAATCCGATAAAAGAACGCTTTGTGCCTGTTCAAACAAATGGTGGAGATCGCATAGAATCTACATGAAATTTGTTCGTTTATTTTAAAAAACCATCGTTGAATGTAAAATGTCATGCATCTTGACAACACGTTACACAAACACAATTTGCTATGTTAGTTAAATATTCGGCAAAATGTATAAGAATTATCTTTTTAGCATCAAAAACAGTAACCAGAACTTGTCTATGCTCAACCCAATAGTTCAAAACAA
Organism: Ochropleura leucogaster; assembly: GCA_958449745.1. NCBI lineage: Eukaryota > Metazoa > Arthropoda > Insecta > Lepidoptera > Noctuidae > Ochropleura > Ochropleura leucogaster. The sequence continues at coordinate 16,428,212 of OY288215.1, read as the reverse complement.
TACTTTGAAATTGGATATACTGTCTCAAAACAACGAACATCCGAACAACGTTTGACTCTGAGAAACAACAAATTAATTTCAACTGGCAAGTCCATAGATATTCGGAAAGCCGCAAAGGCGAATAAATACGAGTGCAAGACAGACAGCCGGTCGCGGTAAAGTTTGGAAGTCGACTGGTACGATTGTTAGAAATTCTTAAAAGGAGGGTAGTCTGTATCATTAAGATATGGATTGTGGCTATTGTGGATAGATTATATTATTTTTCTTTGTGTAATGCACGACTGATTTAAAATCGGAACACGTACCTACTATGTAGTTAGTATTTTTTTAAATTCAGAAATATTTTTTAATCTGTAATGGCCATCCATGTAAGATGGCCTTATCCTTACAAAAAAAAACTCACTTCGTTTATAAAAGCAAAAGTTAGTTTGTTTGTTAAGTCCTCACGCCTAAATGGCTAAACCAATTTTGATGAATTTTGGTACATAGATAGTTGGAACCCTGAAGACGGACATCGGCTAAGGTTTTTTAAAGTGACAAAAGGGGGAGAAATAGGGAAGAAAAGGGAAAGAAAGATATTTTTTTTGATCATCACGCGGGATTAAATTAAGCGCTAGCCCAAAGTAACTATGCCACGCGGACGAAGTCGCGGGCGGAAGCTAGTTATTAATATAAGTCTTGAGCAAGCAAGGTCATTAATGCTCGTGCCTTCTCTGTATGATAAGAGGCTTTGTTTTTGGGACAGTGATTGGCTGATATTATTATGAATGCAAGAAAGTTAAAACTAAATTGATTGAATTACTAACTTAAGAAATTAACGAAGTTGTCTTGCAGCGCATCGTAATTCTGATATCCATACAAACACCCAATCATTAAAACATACGCCTTCACACACATACATCACACATACGTATGTATGTGTGTGTGTGTAACTCACTTATCTCATTTAGCATCAAACACGCCCATAATTGCTGTTATTTGTAAAAAAAATGTTTTATTGATTTTTGTTTACTACCAAAGTAAATATTTGCTATTGTAAGATTACTTACTTATTCTTAATTATGAGAATTACAATTTTGGCATATTTTCGTAACCTATTTTGAATTATTTTCTTAAGATATTAAGATTCAAAATTGTAAGCTTCGGAGGAGCAACATATTCTAACATAGGCAACTTTTGTTTAAAAGGTCACTTCAACCACTAGATTTAGTACATAACTTGTGAAAGAGAAGAAATTATTTGTATACTAGCTTTCGCCCGCGTTAAATTTGGTATAACACACCAAGCAGACCTGCAGTTTTTGCTCTTGCGCCTGATTGATTTGTACTAGCAACGCTAAGTTTTCCCTTTTCTTCCCTCGTTCTCCCTCATATCCCACTTTTTTTTTAATAAAAAATAGCCTATGTCCGTCTCCTGGTTCCCAACTATCTCTGTACCAAAATTCATCAAAATCGGTTTAGCCATTAAAGCGTGAAGAGGTAACAAACAAACAAACTCACTTTCGCTTTTATAATATTAGTAAGGATTATTAGAACAGTTTTTATAAGTACTCGCGGGTGTTTTTTTTGCTTATTATTCAAATGACAGCAATTATACATATAGGTCAATTAGATTGAACGCGATCAGCACTTCGTCACTTCATTGGATCGTAATCATCCAACGTATTCACGTTAAAAATCGTATCAGCATGATACATGTTAAATTGCAGTATGAAGTTGCACTTCCAAAAAGAGCTCGATTTGATGCAATACTGATCAAGTATATTACTTCAATGTGCACATTTTTAATGATAGCAGGAATCACAGTATCTGCCCTATACAGCCTAGCTAGTATTGGATAATACGATACTCTTTGTTAAGACTGGTCGTCCAACTTAAAAGAGTAACCATGGAAGTTTTTGCAGGATCTTCTCCATAGGTAACGACCAACCCGAACCGAGCACAATTTCTCGACAATTTTGAAGTGCCCATGTAGGCCTATGTGAAATAAAAATATTTGGATTTTTTAGAACATTCGGAGCACTAACTTCCTTGATGCTTTTTGATGCACGGATTATAATTAAATAACAAATATTTATACAGTAGTATAGTTTAGCACAAACAAAAGTTACAGTTTAGTTATTTAATAATAAAATGATACGTATGTACGTGTCATTGTTCGATTAACATTAAATGTTATTTGTTTTAATTAATTAAGGCATTATCTTTACAAACATGATTAATTACTCTAAATAGATGTATTTGAGAATGCTAACATTATTATGTGTGTACATGCAATTACTCGAATAATAATAATGGCTAACTACTATGTTGTAATTAGATGACATATTGCAGTCACTTTATGTAACTGTCAAAAGTTGACAGTTGAATGACAGATATGATTTGAATAGACAGACAATTAACATTGCAGTCAATTTACTTAACAAATTCCCCTGACTCTACTTTTAATAACCTAATTTAATATTTCAATCACTTACCTATTAATATTTAGTTCTATACTGACAAAGTAGCTTACAATGTAGTTGGCAATTAATTATAGTTACCTTTAAATGAAGGGTTGAACTGGGGCATAAATTGTTAGCCGCCCCAGCATGGGCGCCAGTAAACCTTATTGCCGCCCAACTGGGACTTACGTTACAAGTGAAATCATTAATCATAGTATTACATTACATTTGAATTACTTGAGGCAACAAACCTTGACAATGGTTGGCCTGGTTGTGGTTCCTTTATATGTCGTTTTGGGATCATCCATTAAACATTATTTATTTATGTACACATAAATTACTGAACAGGACATTAAACTAGAACAGAAGAGCATAAAGGACATACATTTACGTTTTGTTGTACCTATTTTCGCTATGGAACGTGAAAATGTTACAGCTGTTCGCTTGGTTGATGTTCGTAAACAGGTTGAAGTAAAACTTCAAAATCGCAAAAATAATTTAATCGAATAGTCAATAAATTTCTATATCAAAAGTAAGCATAATATTTTCAACATATATCTTCGTTTACTTGTGTTTTAGCAACAAATGTGGATAGCTAACATTAATGGGTTACCTATTATTAAAACCGCCATTCACTCTGATAACAATTAAGAAATTAACGTGTTTATCACATGGGGCAGCAAAATGTAATAATCCAAACAAAAATAAAAGCGCAGTAAACAAACTTTCACAATATATTTAGTAGAATCCAATATATGAAACTTGAGACATGTTCAATCCTTACTAATATTATAAGAGCGAAAATGAGTTAGTTTGTTTGTTACCTCTTCACGCTTTAATGGCTAAACCGATTTTGATGACTTTTGGTACAGAGATAGTTGGGAACCAGGAGACGGACATAAGACACATTTTTATTTAAAAAAAGTGGGATGTGAGGGAGAAAGAGGGAAGAAAAGGGAAAACTTAGCATTGCTATTACAAAACAATACGGCGCAAGGGGAACTGTGTTACCCCAAATTAAACGCGGGCGAAGCCGCGGGCGAAAGCTAGTCTCACATAAACGTTATTTACTAACTGATAAGATTACATTATACATCTTCAATTATGACTAAATACTGAGATATACGATAACATACCTACCTCATGTTATCTCGAGGTATCACATGAGTCTGTCCATATATTACCTGCTTAGTTCACGAGGGAAAAGCAAACAGCGTTAGTTAGGAAATTCGGATATCAGATCCAAAGGTAATCTTCTAGAGTGTTCTTTAAAGCAAAGTAAGGTTTTTGGAATATCTGGAAATAGAAATGGTATAGAAGGTAAGGGTATCTCGCGATTCGTGTCAGTACTATGCAGGTGCAAATTGTGGCAATTTTCTCGTGGAAACCATTATTTTTAAGGGCTGTTTTTTATTATCAACAGTGGATAGTTTAGGTCTCTGGGTATGATAAAAAAAACAAATAGTTGTTAAAATATTCAGAAAAGGATCATGCTGGTTTACAATTTTGTTAAAGTGGAATATTTTCATATGTATAGGCAATCTCTCCATTCTACTAATGTTATATTTGTGAAAGTTTGTGATGATGTTTGGGTGTTTAAATGTTAGTTACTCTTTGAGCATAAAACTACTGATTTGTATGTTATTTAACACATAAATGGCTTACAACCTGGATTTTCAAATAACATTGTTTTAACCTAATAGAACGATCTCGTAGGATTAATACCGCACTTCACACGGGCAACGCCACGGGCTTAAGCTAATGTAAAAAGTTGGTATCCTGCGGCGTCTGAATGAACTGGAAGCCTACCCTTACATCTGGGAAAAGGCTAGGCAGATGATGACTCGCTCCGAAATTATGTTAACATCAATTGATACGAAATTGCATATAGCTGTTTTCTAAAAAACAGTCACAAATTGCATTCAGAATCCCCTAAAGATATTGTAATTACGAACGAACTAATGCATTTAACAACGAGAACTGTCGCATTCGCTGTTCGACGGACACCGACCGAGTTTCACTAACAAAGGTAATTACGATATCACTTCAATAAAGTGGTTTAATACTATTTGTGAATTGTTCAATTCAATTCAATTATTTATTGCATCTCACACGTGATTCTCGTGTGAAAAAAGCCAACCCCAACGCTAGGAATTTCTCCTGTATCGTAGGTGTGTTTACAAACATTTAAACTCACATACACAAACAGCCAGATCCGAAACAACTATTTGTTGGCCATACAAATGTTAGTTCCGTGTGGGAATCGAAACTGCCAATCGTTCAGCTACTACGTCAACCATGCCGTCTTAAAGGTCAAGGTCTTAAATAATAATACAGTTCACTACAATATTTTTTTAAATGAGAAGAAACATCTAAATTCAAAATTAACAATAAATATAAATTAATTAATTCATTATAATTTCTTAATTCGTAATATTGAGATCATTATAAACATCATTATCGCAGGTTTATGAATAAAAACAACTTTGTTGCTTTGGTTTTACAAAACCAAACCCGGCTTAATCTTGGAACGGTGCATGCCTTGTGGGTTTACTTCTTGTATCGTTGGTGCCTTAATAGTTAGAATTATCACGTCATGTTAAATAAAAATATTATATGTATTATTTATAATAAATAATAATAATAATAATAATAAATATCTTGGGACAACTCACACACGGCTATCTGATCCCAAGCTAAGCAGAGCTTGTGTTATGGTAACCAGACAACTGATAAAGGTACATACTTATATAATTTATAAATACATTTATATTATAGATAAATCACACCCAGACACAGAACAAACAATCATGCTCATCACACAATGTTTGTCCTGGGTGGGAATCGAACCCACGACCTCTGGCTCAGCAGTCAGGGCCACTAACCACTAGACCAACAGGCCCGTCAAAAATTTATGTATTTATATATTTTGAATAAATAAGTTTATTTTAATTGTTTGTGTAGTATTAGCAGTAGGTACACCACTGACTACCCCCGGTGTATTTTTATTTTCGTATAGTCCATCCAAAGGTTGTCTGGAAGCTGCAGAAGATTGTAAGACTATCTTTGCAATGTATAGAATCAATTCTCTAGTATTGTATAATTATTAAGCCCATATGTGAGTGCTATGTATTATCATTGACTTGACGAAGCCCTGGTGGTTAATAGTGTCATGCTCACTTAAATGTCTCGCTGATGGTGGCGGGTGTGTCGGGTCATTTAGCTCCCTTCAAAATGGTCGAGCTGAATGGGGCTGATCCATACGTCATGTTCGTGAACGGGCGCTGTCAGTTGGGACTGGTCATTTTTTAACTACCACGGTCATTTTTAATTTATTTAGATTTAAATTGAATTTTGTTTTTTATTTACTCTGGACGCTCTTACTGTGCACGTCTTTCTACATCGTTCTCACATATTTGTATAATCTCAACACGAATGATGTAAATACTATTTTGTAAAAATATTAGAATTTAAAAGAGTGTCCATGGAGTTTCTTGCCCATTCTTCTCCATAGAGATCAACGCTTTGGAATGGGCAACTGCAGTACTTTCACAAGTTATTATGCCTTGTGACCGGGACTGTAGATTCATTTTGTTTCTTGACATTCAAAAGTGCCTGTAATGGTCTAATTGAAATAAATGATTTGATTTGATTTGATTGCTTTTAGTATTGTTTGAACATGAAATGGTTTTCTTTTAAAAGCTTTTTGATATGAAACGTGATTTCAATGATTTTGTATTTGATATGTACGTTAATTACAGTTATTTATTATTTATTTATTTATTTATTAAAACTTTATGCACAAGTAAAAAACTGTACAAAGGCGGACTTAATGCCTTAGGCATTTTCTACCAGTCTACCTTAGGTTGATGCAGAGACAAAAAACAGTAGGTGCGATAACAGAAAAAAGGATATTAGTAATGAATATTAAAATAAATATATACAACAAATATTATACATATATAAATATTAATAACTATAAATACTTATACATACATAAAACAACATTATTTAAAGTTCAGAGATCGTAAGAAGACAACAACCACAACTTAATTACGAGACGAATCTACCAACTTCTTGTAAATATGCTCACGAACTTTTCTTTTAAAAGTAAACGGACTAGTTACCATTCTGATACTCTGAGGGAGCTCATTCCAAAGGAAGACTGCCTGGACGAAGAAAGCGGATTTGATAAAACCAGAGCGGTGTGAAGGACATCGAAGAAGACGATTATTAGCGGACCGAAGATTCTTGGTATGTGCAGAGCATAAGTATTGACAGTTAGAAGATAGATAAGAAGGTGAAGTGGGTTTGTTAAGAAGAGAAAATAGGGTCGTCAAAGCTCTCAATGCTCTGCGCTCCCGAATGGGTAACCATTTTAAGAGAGAACGATATGCAGATACATGATCATATTTGCGTAGATTAAAAACGAATCGAATGCAGTTATTCAGAAGTCGGTCTAATTTATTGAGGAGATCTGCATTCAGGTCGTAGTAACACACATCAGCATAATCAACTATGGGGAAGATAAGGGACTGTACAAGCGTTGCTTTAATATGTGATGGGAGAATATTTTTCAGTCGATAGAGTGACCGCAACGTTCCAGTGACCTTCTTGCTCACAATCGCAATCTGCTTACGCCAGTCAAGGCAAGTGTCAACATGCAAACCGAGGTCTTTGACGTCAGAACTAAACGGAATGACCGCGCCGTCAAAGGTAAGCGGCGGCACGCCATTGAGCCTACGCAAGCTATGGGGGCTCCCTACGATGATAGCCTGACACTTGGTCGGGTTAACAGCCACCCCGAACCGATGAGACCAGTCCTTTACCACACGTAAATTCCGGTTTAGCTCCTCGATCGCACCAGATAAGCTGTCAACACCCGCCTGACAGTACAGCTGTAAGTCGTCAGCGTAAAGATGATACGCACACTGAAGTTCGGTAGTTATGAGATCTATAAAAATAGAGAACAAAAGTGGAGATAAAATACCGCCTTGAGGGACGCCAGTTTCAAGCTCACGCCAGCTAGAAAAAGAGTCACTAGCAAGAACTGCCTGCTGACGCCCCTGAAGATAGGAAGAAAACCAATCCAGAACCTCGTGAGAGACCATAAGATAGGAGAGGATGGATAAAAGGACATCATGACTGACGGTATTGAAGGCATTTGTGAAATCGATCAACACTAAAACCGTGACTTTAGTGTCTTCCATTCCCCGCCTTATATCGTCAGTCACTTTAAGGAGAGCAGAAGTGGTACTGTGCCCGGGCCTAAACCCGGATTGGAGTGGACTGATCAGGGAATTTTGGTGGATAAAATGGGAGAATTGTCTATGTACACATGCCTCGAGTACTTTAGACAAAAAGGGAAGGATGGAAATAGGGCGAAAGTGACTAGGAAGAGTGGGATTAGTGATTTTAGGTAATGGACGAACATGGGCTTTGCGCCACAAGGAAGGAAAACCACCGGAGTAAAGGGAAAAGTTAATAATATGGGAAATCGCAGGAAGGAGCTGATCAAGAACGGTCACAATCATGTGACGACTGACGTTATCACAGCCCACGGCTTTGGATTTAATGGATAGGATAATCTTTTTGATCTCTCCCGGGTCGACTGGGGTGAAAGCAAAGGGAGTAATATTTGGTCGTGTTAGACCAGCAAGGTAGTCGAGGGTTTGACATTTGGTTGGACTATCAAGAGAGGGTACAGTGGAGAAATGACGATTTAGGTCGTCCAAACCAAATGTATTAGGAAGGTCTGAAGGCCGCGATCTGCCGATACCTAAAGTTCCGAGGAATTTCCAAATATCAGCAGGGGAAGCAGAAGTGATATTATCAAGAATGTGGCGGCGTTTAGCGTTGCGTATCATCTGATTGCAACGATTGCGAGCAGTTTTGAAGAGGGTCCAATTATTATCCGACCGGTCTTTTTTAAACTTACGAAACGCGCGGTCCCTGCGTCGCATCGCCATCCGTACTCCTCGATTCATCCATGGCGCAGGTGGACGCTTCAGTTTGACTCTCCTGATAGGAGCGTGAGTGTCGTACAACTTAACTACAACAGTGTTGAAGAAAGCAACCTTATCATCAACTGTAGTGGCTTCCGTCAGAGGTGTCCAGTCAATTTTAGAAGCGTCTTGTGAGAGCTTTTCACTGTTCATCCGCGCAAAAGCACGCCTGTACTGGAACGTAGGTTTGGGTTTAGGAGGCTTAAGGACATAAGAGAGGAAAATAAGGTCATGATGGGAGAAACCAGGAGCGTCAAGTTGACCATGAGAGGAGACCATAGAAGGATTTGAGGTGAGGATCAAATCGAGCCAGGTATCATCACCTGCAGTGTTGTGATGAGTTGGTTTGAGAGGCAACAGATGAAGACTGGCTGACTCGACCAGATGTAAAAATTTACGGGATCGATGGGTGTTATGGGCCAGGAGATTGGTGTTGAAATCCCCCATGACGATGTGATGTGCATACTCCGAACCTAAAGATTCTAAAACCGATTCGAATTCGGTGAAATAATCAAGTGAAGGGGGGCAATATACTACACCAAGGACGGTTTTAGCCCCCTTGACACAGATCTCCAAAAAAAAGAAACTCAGCCGAATCACTAGAGGAAGAAGTGGAAAGAATTTTAAAAGGAAAGTCAGCACGAAGGTATATAGCTACCCCACCCCCTCTCTTACCGACTCGATCATTCCGTAAAAGAATGAAACCTGGGAGAGAGTAGGTGGTGGATAAAAGCTCAGGTTTCAGCCAAGTCTCAGAGATCAGGATAGCATGCACGTTGTTGTTAGAAAAAGTTACACAGAGCTCATTGTAGTGGCTTGGAATGCTTTGAGCATTTATATGACAAGCGTTAAACAGCCGGCCACAATTTTGATTAAATCTCTGTCGTAAAAGTTCACCCAGTGTTTCCGTAACAGAAGAAAAGCTATCATCACAAGAAGAGGCAGATGATTCGTTGGCAGAAAAAAAAGAATCACTATCAGATAATGTTGTCATAGATACAAAAATAAAATAAATAAATAATAATATGAATAAATAAATAATAATATGAATAAAAAAATAGAATAAAAAGCACACGAGTTACTGATGGGACGTTTGCATCACTGCACCACCCGCCAGCTAACATCATCAATGCAGACAGTAAACACAACAAGAAATAAAATTAATCTAAATCAAAAAGTAGTAAGTTAGATAGTATCTGGAACGCACTTAAAAAAGCATACAACACAACAGACAAAATATGGAATGTATCCGAACTAAGAAAAAAAAAAAACACGACATTACTTTATTGTTTGACAAGTTTGACACTACGAAATTATTACGTCAGTAAATATTATAATTGACATTAGAACCATAACAAGGTATTAATAAAAGTTGGGTTGAAGGTAAAAACCAGAAAGCTAATTGTAAACTGGGAAATATGTTAAGATACAGATAAAACTAATACTGATCAACAAACCGTGGCAAAAATTCACAAGGATAATAAACAGTTACAGTCAAAGAGTGGATGATAGCAAGTTCTAAGGTAAGAAAATTAGTAAAAGTGTGAATGCCAAACATCATAAATGAAAAAAAATATATATACCAAAACTAATGTGTCTTATTTTTCAGGCCATCTCCAGATGCTTGCTCAGGATACTTCACCAGCAGCAGATTTAATTCCTCGAAAGATGTCACCTTATGTTTGCTCCCATCGGGGGCCTTGATGATTATAACACCATCCTGAGTCCAACACGATCGCATAGCGAAATGAAGCCGCGCCTTTCCAAAGATGGCTTGCCGGGTCTTAGTCAAAAACTCCTTGACAGAGATGGATGACCCCTTCAGCCCTGACTTCGCTCTCCAGACCGCAGACCTGTCATCATAACTAGAGAACCATACTAGGATTGGCCTATGATGATCCTTTTTAGCTACGCCGAGCCTGTGGCAGACTTTTATTGAGGATGCAGTGACAGTTTTGAGGGACAACTTCTTATTGATTAGCTCCATGATTGCCGTGCTGCTGACTTCTCCTTCAACCTCTGCAATTAACTGCAAGTTATTAACTTAGCCTCTTTAAGTTTCCAAAGACATCTTGAAAACAACGCTAATTGTTGATAAATTACTGAACAGATTATTGTCTCTGATTAGTATAATTATCATATTAGTAGAATAAGGACTTTCCACGCTAGGCTTTCAGTTTTAATACAGGTTTGAAATTGTGTCTACTAACATTTTGTATAAACTCATTTGAAATTCCAAGCACGAACTCGGAATCTAGTTGGTCTAGAATCTGGACGATATTTGCCTGGAAGTATTTAAATTTCTGATTAAATTACCCTGACCTATCTAAATATTGGAACAGTCTTATTATAATCGGAGCAAGGTATAAAATCCAGCAGGCCAGTGGACGGTGAGCAGTGGGTAACTCACCGTCCCTCCGCATATTGACGGAGAGATTGATGGAGATTTCAATGTTAATATTTTAGATGTTACTCCACTAAGTATTAGGCTTCTTAACCTGTTTAGATCTTTTAATCTAGTTAATTTGTTTTTTGAGCCAACTAGAATCACGGCATCGTCATCGACTTGTCTTGATAACATGTTTAGTGATTGTGATGCTGAAAATCAATTAGTGTTAAATGATTTGTCATCAGATCACTGTGGATTAATAGCTAGCTTTCCTATGCCATCATTATGTAAAAAGTCTCGTAAAATAGAGTGCAGGCCTTATACAGCTAGTCGTTGCAATAAGTTTAAAAATAATATAGCTCTTAAAGTTACACCGTCTTTAGTAGAGCACGGGACTCCTAATGAAATCTATGAAGCCCTTTTTAATGTTGTGCAAAATGAGTACCAATCTGTTTTTAAGAGTAAAACTGTTAACTTTAGTGGACCTTCCGTTGGCTTCAACCAATGGGCTACGCCAGGAATTTATAAAAGTCGAGCTAGACTATATGAGTTGTATGGTCTGAAACGATACAGGTTTGATACTACTTTTCTAGAGTATGTTAAAAAATATTCAAAATTATTTAAAAAGATTTGTGTCATTGCCAAATCTAAATTTTTAAGCGATACTATTAAAAATTCTAATAATAAAGTAAAAGCCACTTGGAAAATTATAAACAATGAAACGGGTAAATCGGTTCAACGAGAAAATCAAGTTGAAATAATGGTTGATAACAAATTAGTTAACAAAGCAGCGGACATAGCAGAGTCATTTAATAATTATTTTGCCAGTATACCAATAACTACGACTCGCTCCTTAAATTCATCACCGTCTAAAGCTCAAAATCTTTTGCAAACTAGCGTGCCTAAATGTGATCACGTATTTAGTTTTGAACATGTAACACCTCGTGATGTAGTTAATGTTTTTAATTCTCTTAAGTCGAAAAACACAGGTGATTATTGGGGCATTTCCATTAAACTTTTGAGTAATATTATCGACATTGTTGCCCCACATCTAGCTATTACTTTTAATAAATGCGTTGATTTAGGTACTTTCCCTGACCTTATGAAGAGCAGTAAAGTTATCTCTCTTTTTAAATCTGGCAATAAAAATGATATGGGTAACTTCAGACCAATTTCTATTTTACCTGCCTTTAGTAAGATTTTTGAAAAGTTAATACTCAAGCAGTTGTTGAGACATTTTAATTTAAACAACCTTCTTCACAACGATCAATATGGCTTTACAAAAGGTCGTTCGACAACAGATGCGGGTGTTGCTTTGCTGAAGCACATATTTAATGCGTGGGAGAACGCTCAAAATGCAATCGGTATTTTCTGCGATCTCTCTAAAGCTTTTGATTGCGTTCACCATGACACGCTTTTACGGAAATTACATCATTACGGAGTTCAAAATGAGGCCTTAAATGTAATAGACTCATACTTACAAAACAGATTTCAATGTGTAGATGTTAACGGCGCGAAATCTTCTGGACTACCTGTTCTGCTAGGTGTACCTCAAGGCTCGATATTAGGTCCATTTTTATTCTTGGTTTATATCAACGACCTACCATATAATTTAAAGGGTATTTGTGACGTTGTTCTGTTTGCTGATGAAACTTCTCTTATTTTTAAAGTAGATAGAAATAGACAAGATTTTAACGATGTAAATAGCGCGCTATCAATGGTCACGGATTGGTTCACGTCAAATAACCTTGTTCTTAATGCCAATAAAACTAAATGTATTAAATTCGCTCTACCCAATGTTAGAAATCTTGGTCCCAACATTGTCCTTGGCAATGAGAAGCTTAAAACTGTAGACTCGGCAGTATTCCTGGGTATAACAGTAGATTCAAAATTACAATGGGGTCCACACATATCAAGCCTAGCGGGAAGGCTTAGTTCGGCCGCATACGCCGTCAGAAAAGTTAGACAATACACTGACGTTGACACGGCACGATTGGTCTATTTTAGTTATTTCCATAGCGTCATGTCCTATGGTATTCTGCTGTGGGGCAAAGCCGCTGATATCCAGAATGTATTTGTTCTGCAGAAGCGAGCGGTTCGTGCAATTTACCAGCTAGGTGCCCGGGATTCTCTGAGAGATTTTTTTAAAGAGATTGGTATTCTCACTGTGGCTTCTCAATTCATCTTGGCCAACATTTTATATATTAGGCAAAATATCCATCTATATAGTAAAAACAGTGATATTCACAACATTAACACTAGAAATAAGCATAAACTACGTGCTCCCTTCCACCGGCTTCATAAGGTTCATAATTCATTTGTAGGGCTTGGTATAACTTTTTATAACAAGCTACCTTCTTCTTTGCTAGATTTGCCATTTAATGCATTTAAAGCTAAAGTAAAATCTAACCTTTGTTTAAAAGCATACTATTCTATTAAGGACTATTTAGACGATAAGCATAGTTGGTCACTGTGTTGAACTCAAGACGATTATTATTATTTTTTTTTTTCTCTTCATGTTCTTTCACCAAATTAGCTTATTGATACGTTACATGTCTTCGTCATGTAATTTTATATTTTTACTTTTTTTTCTTTATATACTTGTTTCATTTTGTGTGTTTTTATTTATTGACATGTGGTTAACTAGTGACCTCGAGCATTGACTGAATATATATATATTTTTTTTTGTTACTGTTATTGGTAAATCTTTTTTATGCTTAGCTTATTTCTTTTGCACTATGGTCCTAGTTTATCACCTCACACTTCTTCACTGCACATGTAAGCGGGCACACCCATTAGACTGGTGAATTTATTATTTAGACTTGGGTAATTTTTTATTTTTTATTTTTATGTATAATGGGTGTTTGCTAGCTGACAAGTGACAATGAATGAATAATTTCTTATTTTAATATTTTTTTTATAATTTCTTGTGATAAACGGAATTGTATAAAATCTGGTTCTTCTAACCTGACAGACAGATGTGTTGCTGGGGAGTTTGTTCCGCCATTTCTTCTTCCCAGCTAAAACACTAGGAAGTGGCGAAGGGCAGGGCGTTTTTGTGGGACTGTCTCTTGTAATCTGACGTTCAAAAAGTGCTGATTATCAGCCTAATTTGAATAAATGACTTTTAATTTTGATTTTTGATTGATTTTGACGACAGGTCGTGTCGACGAGAGATGTCAGCAAAGCAGAGGGTCTTACCAGGGCCTCCGCCTGCCGGGGCTGCGGGTTGTTCGAAAGAGATACCGCGGCCCCGGAACATTAAAGGGCAATAGAAGGAACATGGGTGGGTTTTAGTCAGTAGGTACAAGTCTGACACTCCCCCTCGCTCCGCCCAGAGCGTGGGAAGTTATTTGATGATTTCCCACCCTAAAAAAAGGTATAAAATCCATCGCCTGGTCAACTTATTTTCTCTGAACCAATTAACTTGTATATCTATTTGGCTATCTGAGTCCAAGCATAAATAGAAAATTCCCGACCGGTATACCAATACCAAGGTTAACACATTAAGACTTAGTTTACTAAGGGTGTAAAAACATTTTGTATATAGTGCATAGTTAAAGCTACTTATCCGGCTCGAAGGACCGCTGTTAACTCTGAACGGAATACACAAGTGGACTTAAATAACGTTAGGATATAACTAACCTTATTTATGAAAGTCTATTTGTGCCGTCTAATCTTAGAAAATTATTAATTATTTCGCCTGAAGATGCAAAAGTTAGGTGTTTTAGTAACAGAAAGCATTTTGATCTATGGGAAAATCAGTTCTTATTGGTAAATTGCTTTTGTTCTTCCCTTATGTATTAGTATTAATTTTATAGAATAACTAGCTTTTGCCCGCGGCTTCGCTCGCGTTAAATACGGGGTAACACAGTTCCCCTTGCGCCTTATTGATTTGTAATAGCAACGCTGTTTTCCCTTTTCTTCCCTGTTTCTCCCTCACATTTCACTTTTTTCAAAAAATATTAGCCTATGTCCGTCTCCTGGTTCTCAACTATCTCTGTACCAAAATTCATCAATATCGGTTTAGCCATTAAAGCGCGAGGTAACAAACAAACAAACAAACTCACTTTCGCTTTTATAATATTAGTAAGGATAGTAAGGATTAAGATATTTGAAGTGTTTACAGTTTTTATCTTCTTTGCAATTTACCCTATTTCTAACCATATCATCCTTCACAAAATCACATTCAACTTTTCTTACAACTTTCTGGTTTTCATAACCGCTTGCCATTCAATATTATCATTATCTGCCTAGCATATACGATGTTGCGGTGGGTTTTCAGTCTTACTGGATTAGTAGTAGACCAGTATTTTACAGTGTCTGCTTACTATATAACCTCCACATTACAGTTAGTACTCGGTAATACGATACCCCTTTGTAAAACTGGGTGTCAGACTTTAATGTCACTGACTACCTGTAAATACTGTCAATAATCTACAAATGACAGCAAAGACTGAGAATACTCACCGTCATGTCGTCATGACAAGTCAGAAGCCAATGATCAGCATAACAACTGTGACACTAGATTAGGAAGTCATCATCTGCCTAGCCTTTTCCCAACTATGTTGGGGTCGGCTTCCAGTCTAACCGGACGCAGCTGAATATCAGTATTTTACATGGAGTGACTGCCTATCTGACCTCCACAACCCAGTTAATACTGAGCAATACGATATCCCCTAGTAAGACTAGGAAGTAACTACACGATAAAAACCGAAAAAGAAACTACATAAGATACTACATCGAGAATCGTTTCAAAGGAAATCGAATAATTTAATCTACGATTAGTAAGTTTAATATAGCCATCCGTTCTCAAACATCGTTACGTTCCAAAGCGAAACTCCTTGTTGAACTGTAAAAGCAATATGTCTAAACCAAAGTTTCAGTTGCAACCAATGACGTTAAAGTTCTTGAACTAATAACTTGGACAAACCCAGTGGACCACGCTGTGAATATCGAATTGAACAATTGTTGGATCTGAATAAAGCTACCATCGATCACCTTTATCAACATGATATTATATTGATCTAGCTTTTGCCCGCGGCTTCACTCGCGTTAAATTCGGGGTAACACAGTACCTTTTTCCTGATTTACAGGTACCTGTTACTTGTAGTTTTTTCCCTTGAGCTTTATTGATCATTACAGCAATGCTGAGTTCCCTTTTCTTGCCTCTTTCTCCCTCATTTCACACTTTAAAAAAAAACTTAGCCTATGTTCGTCTCCAGGGTCTTAACTATCTCAGTACAAAAAAACCTTCAAAATCGGTGTAGCCATTAAGGCGTGAAGACGTAACAAAAAAATAAACAGACAAACAAACTCACTTTCGCTTTTATAATATTAGTAAGGATAGTAAGGCTAGCAGTAGCTCGTGGCTAAATAGTATCAGCCGCTCGGATAAATCTTCAGGTTAAGCTGCGCTTGTCTGAGATGGTATGTGGATGGGTGCTACCTATTAAATACTCTGTTTCCTCCATGCCCCGGAAAACACGTTAATGCTGTTGTTACAAAGTATTTAGTGGCCCGAAATTCTGACAACGAATCGTACCGAAGGTAAGTTTAACTTAGTACTAACTGGGTTGTGTAGGACAGATAGACACAGCTGAATATATGGATATTTAGCTGTAGGTATCTGGTTTGACTTGATGTCGATCCCAACATAATTCTTATGTACCTAAAGAAGTGCTTATCGCGATCAGTTTCTTTAATTGAATTTGTCTTTAGGGAGAAACTTTTTGCCATTTTGAGGATCGCTAAAGTCACGCTTATTTTATCTAGACAAAAGTTTTTACAGTCGCCGAGAGCTGACACTGAACTATTTTAATAAACCTCTCATCACGACGGTGGTGGGTAAATGTTTACAATTCATTTCGACGCCATCAGATAGAGGGTTGGGCAGACATAGGGGTATTCAAGGAGAATTATTTATAACATTTCAAACGGGATAATTACCATGTTTATTATTTACTAGCTGGCGCCCGCGGCTTTGCCCACGTGGTGAAAAAAAAGTATCCTATGTGTTATTTCAGACTATAATCTACCTCTTTGCCAAATTTCATCAAGATCCGTTCAGTAGTTTTTTCGTGAAAGAGGATCAAACATACATCTGTAGTTACAAACTTTCACATTTATAATATTAGTAGAATTATTAGTTTCCGATATTTTGGCGCACTCCCCCCGCTTCGCACAGAGCAGGGAAATTTATTTGAAGATTTCCCATCTACAAAAATAAAAGGTGTTGCTTTTTGAACATGAAATTTGAAACATCGAAATCCAAAATCGAGAGCGAACTTTAAATAAATAATAAAAATAAATAAATATCTTGGGACAACTCACACACGGCTATCTGATCCCAAGCTAAGCAGAGCTTGTGTTATGGTAACCAGACAACTGATATATATACTTATATAATTTATAAATACATACATATTATAGATAAATCACACCCAGACACAGAACAAACAATCATGCTCATCACACAACGTTTGTCCTGGGTGGGAATCGAACCCACGACCTCCGGCTCAGTAGTCAGGGCCACTAACCACTAGACCAACAGGCCCGTCACTTTAGTCAAGTAATAGCTAGTTTCACAAGTACACTGTTGTCTCTTCCATACATTCTCTCCAACCAACCGTAGACGATACGTTAGTATGTTAATATTTACGCAGAGTCCACAGAGGGGGACTTAGAACAACAAGAGAGACTCGACTCGTTTATTTTACAAACACGTCATCTCTGACAGCCGCATCTTCACGGCTGTACGGTCTGGGGGTACACAGAGATGTTAGGTGTAATTGGCATGTTTCAAACGACATGAGTTTTGGAATTTGAATGTTGTATGACTAGTTTTAAAGTTCCGTTCCTTTAAAGAAAAAAACGGATCGGATAGAATCACTAGTCATATTTAAATTATACATCGACAAATAATATTTATTTTTATTTTATTTTATTTGACATAATTTTTTTTTTATTTTAGCTGACTAGCGGATAAAGCCGCTGGATACAGCTAGTTATATTTTAACATTGTGTTGATTTCTTGTCAAGATACTTATTACTTTTGCACACGTAAACAAATAAACGATATCTAAAACGTTGTAGCTGTTTCAATATTACTAAAGTTTTAGTAAGTTATTACTCATGAGTTTGTATGTCATGAATATGTAAACGTGAAAACGTGAATTTAATGAATTTGTGTTGTAGAAGAATAAGTTCACGGCAACATAGAAATAGGACCAAGCCAGCAGGGTGTACCGTTAGCATCCATCTGCCTGATCCCTTAAGGGGTTCCTCTTGCAGAGGGGCTTGCCAGTGCCCGAGCCTGCCGTGGTTGCGGGTTGTTCGAAAGAGATACCGCGGCCTCGGAACGTTAAGGGCAACAGAAGGAACATGGGTGGGTTTTAGTCAGTACAAATGAGGTTGCGGATTGTTCGAAAGAGATACCGCGGCCTCGGAACGTAAAGGGCAACAGAAGGAACATGGGTGGGTTTTAGTCAATACAAATGAGGTTGCGGATTGTTCGAAAGAGATACCGCGGTCCCGGAATATAAAGGGCAAAAGAAGAAACATGAGTGGGTTTTAATCAGGTCTGACACTCCTCCCCTCTTCGCCCATAGCGGCGAAAGTTATTTGATGATATCCTATCTGCAAAAAAAAAGGTATTGTAAGATAAGAGATGCCAAAGTTCTAAGTAGTAGTGCTGCCATCTGGTGATAAGTAGAAGTAGAAACCTTAACGTAAATAATTAATTGACAGTCATCTACAAACATTCGTGAGTACAGTACAAATTTCAGTATAGTATTAAACATTAATACTTTTATAAAAAAAAAACTACAAACATTCGTGAGTACAGTACAAATTTCAGTATAGTATGTATTAAACATTAATAAAAAAAAAATAGCTTATGCCCGCAGCTTCGCTTGCGTTAAATTCGGGGTAACACGGTTCCCCTTTTCTGATTTTCAGGTACCTGCTACCTGTAGTTTTTACCCTTGCGCCTGATTTATTGTAATAGCTGAGCTAAGTTTTCCCTTTTCTTCCCTCATTTCTCACTTTCAAATAAAAAAATAGACTATATCCGTCTCCAGAGTTTCAACTACCTCTGTACTAAAATTCATCAAAATCGGTTTCGCAATTTAGGCGTGAAGAGGTAACAAACACAAAAACTTACTTTCGCTATTATAATGTAAAGTAAGGATAGTAAGGACAGTTTTAAAAGCAACGCCATTCTTTAACACCCATTTTTAAATTAAAAAAAGCGACTCCATTTTTCACAGAGCGACGAGACGAAACTAGTGTTTGGGGGTATCCATTAAAAGTAGGGTGTTAGGTCAAAACTGGGCGCACAACTACCACCCAAAACAACTACTGCCGGGAGCATAAACTGGAATTTTTTGGAGTAAATTCTGGCTGGATGTGGTGTTTTTATTTACTTCTATCGTGGTTTTCTGACTATGACGCTTTCCAGCAAAAAGCGCTGAAGAATTAAAAAAAAAACAGCCAATTGCCTGTCGAACTCGCGGTTCTATACAAACTTGCGATATAAACGACTTATCTTTTGACTGCGTTCACTTAGAGAATTGATTTTTTCACAGCTCCAAGTGATTATAGACGCCTTTTTTTTTGGGTAGGAAATCACCAAATAATTTCCCCCGCTCTGGGCGGAGCGGAGGGGCGTGTCAGACTTTTACTAACTAAAACCCACCCATCTTCCTTTTGTTGCCCTTTACGTTCCGGGGCCGCGGTATCTCTTTCGAACAACCGGCAACATGTTTGAAGACCTTTGCTCTAAAAAAATTACAGAACGGTTGGGTTTAAATGTTTGTAAACGCACCCATGACACAGGAGAAATTCCCCGCAACCCCGGCAGGCGGAGGCTCTGGCAAGCTCCTCTGCTTTGCTGACATCTCTTTGAGGCGCGCGTGAAACACGAACGCGCCGTCGACACGGCCTATCGTCAATAGACGGACAGACGGTAAGCTACATATTGCTCACCGTCCACAGGCCCGCATTCATCTGCGCCTTTCCGAGATAAATGGTTTTGACAGACAAACAGAGAAAATTAATTGCAATAAATAGAGGATTCTCTCCACATTTATTCCTTATATTACATAAATCTTTTGTTCTATAGAGAGACAACGCATGTATTTTAAAAACAATCCCAGTCGCAACTGTAACACAGACTAAAAAGAAGTATATTTCACGAAATAAACGGACCGTAGTACCGCCGTCCATCCGTACTAACTAGCAGATATTTTAGAGGACCTAGCATGAACTTTCGACTTAAAACTAGCGTAAATTAGAGCGATTTTAACTTAACCAAAAGCTTATAGTATTTTCATAAAGAAAAAATGGAACTATAAATAAATAGATATCTTTTTTTTACTTTGCCCCTCACTAGGAATATCGTGTGGGTGCGTTTACAAACATTCAAATTCACATACACAAACAGCCAACCCCAGAACAATTATCTGTAGGCCATACAAATATTTGTTTCATGAATCGAACCCGCGACACGTAGCTCAACAGTCGATCGCTCAGCCACTGCGCCAACCGTATCGTCATCATATCTATTTATATAACATGTGTTTTATAATATTACTAGCGACCCGCCCAGCGATTTCACCTGCTGCTCACATCCTAAGAGTCATAGCGTGAAGTATTATACATATATAAACCTTCCTCTTGAATCACTCTACCTATTAACAAAAACCGCATCAACATCCGTTGCGTAATTTTAAAGATTTAAGCATACATACAACATAGCAAAAGACAGACAGCGACAGTGACTTTGTTTTATACTATGTACAGTAAGGCCAACTAGCAGCGATATGAAAGGTCATTAACCTAAAGAACAACTGTGGCGTTGACAATCTAATATTTAGCTCTTTCCATCTTGTGCCTTTGTCGTAATGTCTCGTTCTCCCGGCAAAAACATGACAACGTTAAGACGGGTTCGCCAACATTCGGGCGGCCATTTTAGATGGGGTTTTAGCATGGGTTTTGTTTACATTTGGTATCGCTTCTCGTTGGCCGTACTGTAGTGATGTGGTAGTTATACTAAAAAGATAGGTGTCAAATATTGATTAAGAAAAATTCAAAGACATTAAAGGGAAAAATAATGTACCTGTTTGTGCACCGCATCCTGTCTGTGTACATCCTTGGTCTAAAACCCAGCGCATATATTCTGTGGAAAAGCCTCGCTAGCCAACTGCAGGCTATAACTTATGTTTATCTGAACCAACTGTTGGTCTGTTGGTGCCTTTTCAATTGTTAACTGTTTCTATTTAAAGTTGAAAGGTAATTCTGTGATAGGAATGTTTTCTTTTAGTTTTATTTGTTTAAGAGCATTATCTATATTTAGAACATTTTCAATGACGGGCCTGTTGGTCTAGTGCTTAATGGCCCTGACTGCTGGAGGTCGTGGGTTCGATTTCCACCCAGGACAAACTTTGTGTGATGAGCATGATTGTTTGTTCTGTGTCTGGGTGTGATTTATCTATAATATGTATGTATTTATAAACTATATAAGTATGTATAGCAGTTGTCTGGTTACCATAACACAAGCTCTGCTTAGCTTGGGATCAGATAGCCGTGTGTGAGTTGTCCCAAGATATTTATTATTATTATAATGCGCTAGCAGTATCAGTGCTACGGAGACGGATGTACGGTAAGCAATGAGTAGCTCGCCGTCGATCTATCTAGTGACGACAGGCCGTGTCGACGGCTCGTTCGTCTTCCACGCGCGCCTCAAAGAGATGTCAGCAAAGGAGAGGGGCCTGCCAGGGCCGGGAAAATATACCGCGACCGTGGAACATAAAGGGCGAAAGCAGGAACATGGGTGGGTTCTCAGTAAAAGTCCAGTTTCGTTCAGAGCAGGTTAAGTTGTATGATAATACTAGTTGGCGCTTGCGGCTTTACCCGCGTGATGATCGAAAAAAAGTATCCTATGTCTAACTACATAGTATATATGTCGACGGGCCAGTTGGTCTAGGGGCCCTGACTGCTGAGCCGGAGGTCGTGGGTTCGATTTCCACCCAGGACAAACTTTGTGTGATGAGCATGATTGTTTGTTCTGTGTGTGGGTGTGATTTATGTTTAATATGTATGTATTTATAAATTATATAAGTATGTATATCAGTTGTCTGGTTACCATAACACAAGCTCTGCTTAGCTTGGGATCAGATAGCCGTGTGTGAGTTGTCCCAAGATATTCATAATTATAATGCGCTAGCAGTATCAGTGCTACGGAGACGGATGGACGGTGAGCATTGGGTAGCTCGCCGTCGATCTATATAGTGGCGACAGGCCGTGTCGACGGCTCGTTCGTCTTCCACGCGCGCCTCAAAAGATGTCAGCAAAGGAGAGGGGCCTGCCAGGGCCGGGAAAATATACTGCGACCGCGGAACATAAAGGGCGAAAGAAGGAACATGGGTGGGTTCTCAGTAAAAGTCTAGCTTCGTCCAGAGCGGGTTAAGTTGTATGATAATACCAGTTGGCGCTCGCGGCTTTACCCGCGTGATGATCGAAAAAAAAGTATCCTATGTGTCTAACTACATAGTATATATGTCGACGGGCCTGTTGGTCTAGTGGTTAGGGGCCCTGACTGCTGAGCCGGAGGTCGTGGGTTCGATTCCCACCCAGGACAAACCTTGTGTGATGAGCATGATTGTTTTTTCTGTGTCTGGGTGTGATTTATCTATAATATGTATGTATTTATAAATTATATAAGTATTTATATCAGTTGTCTGGTTACCATAGCACAAGCTCTGCTTAGCTTGGGATCAGATAGCCGTGTGAGAGTTATCCCAAGAAAAAATAAATAAATAATAAATATGTCTAAGATAGTCTAAGACTATAATCTAACACTGTGTCAAATTTCAGCCGATTTGACGTGAAAGAGTAACAAACATCCAGACATCATCACAAACATTCGCATTTATAATATTAAAAAAGTAGGATAGGATTAAAGTAGGACATTTGCAAAAAAAAAGGGTTTACTACAAAGCTGCGAAATAAACGGCCATTTTTTTTGACGGCGTAGATTTAAAGAGTTTATTTTATCAAAGCTCCAAGGGACCACAGATTTCAGTAAATATTTTTTTTTTTATATGTAAACTGTTAAAGCAAATAGTGTTGTACCAATAACAAATGTTTATTGACAGATATTTTTGTCAGTACCTATTGGGTCGTGTGACCAATTTCCGTACCAATCAAATATTTGTCTTGCAGATAGTTATTCCGGGTTTCGCTGTTTGTGTAAGTAAGATTGTGTATATAACAAAGCTACAGTACTGAAGAAAGTTTTTGTCATAGGAAGAGTTTTTTTAGATTTTCTTTCACTTTGTTGACTGTTTGTCTGTCAGTCAAGGTCCGCTATCTCAGGAACGCTTAAAGGTGTTGAGTTGAAATTACACAGAGTTGAGTTACTTTCTTACTAATATTATAATAGCGAAAGTGAGTTTGTTTACGTCATCATGACTAAATGGTCGAACCGATTTTGATAAATTTTAGTACAGAGATAGTTAAGACCCTGGAGACGGATAAAGGCTAAAAAAAGTGAGAAAAGGGGATGAAAGAGGGAAGAAAAGGGGAGACAAAGATATTTTTTTTCGATCATCATGCGGGTTAAAGTCAGCGTTAGCCCAAAGTAACTATGCCACGCGGACGAAGTCGCGGGCGGAAGCTAGATAGAGAAATAAAGCCACAATAAATGACAAAAATAATAGATCAAACTAAAAAATAGATAAAAAAGTAAGGTAGAAGTTAGGTTGACCTAATTGACATAAGTCGTAACCAATCGACCGACGAGCCCCCTAATTATATTGTATCTTTACAAGTCAATTAACATTAAGTGCCGCATTAAATTTAATAACAGGTTTTTCTTTGTGCCGTCGATTTTATCGATTACAAGGTCACTTTAATTCTAACAAGGTTCCTTTTAAAAATACTTTTAAATTTAATCTACATGAGTACTTGCTTGTCCTCAAAGGACTTAATAACTCTATCATTATCATAAATATTTCTCATTTAAATTCCACTTTTAAAAGTCGCGTAGACACACTGTTACCAAGAATTAATAACTAAAATTTAAATTATGAATAATCTATCAAAGCATATTTTCTTTTTAAATGAATCTTAACGAAACCGATTCCATATTTAAAATTTAACTAAGTTCACTTATAAGCTTTTAAAATACATACTCTTAACTAACGCATACAATAATCAACCTTATTTTCTAAAGTTTAAAGCAGAATATAGAAAAGTAAGTGAAGTATTTTCAATCCACAAGTGAAGTGAAGATATCTTCAGCATTTTAAATTGGCTTATCCAATAACTGGTTGCAAGGAATATTGTTTTAATATTCTCAATGATATCGTTTCATTTTCAACCTTAAAGAGTTTGCTTTAGGGATGTAATTAAATATTAAACTTAGTAGATTTTGTGGCTTCTTGCAGAATACCATCATATTTCTCATTTTAAGGCTTAGTTTTACTCAATATAAAAATACAGGGTGTAATAAAATAAACACATGATTTCTAGTGTGGTATCTCAGACTATATAACTCTCTTTGAGGAGTGGCTGAAGAACCGCCACGGCGTCCAACCCTATCTCCTGTTTTTTTGGGGTGGGAAATCATTAAATATCTTCCCCCGCTCTGAGTAGGGGAAGCGGGTAGGGAGCGGAGGCGAGTGTCAGACTTGTACATACATAACATGTATGTTTATGTACAAGTCAGACATTTTTTTGTTTTTTCGGGTGAAAAATTATCAAATAACTTGCCCCGCTCTGGGAGGAGCGGGGGGGAGTGTCAGACTTTTATTGACTAAAACCCACCCATGTTCCTTCTATTGCCCTTTATGTTCCGGGGCCGCGGTATCTCCGGACGGAAAGTTTCTAAAGGTTCTGCACATAATCGGGCGGTAGGAAACCACAACAGTGACAATTTCCTGGAGGACTCGGTGGAGCACATGTGGCGGTCTGACCACCTTGGGTGGAACACTGCTGTGTCCTTGCAGATACGATCGGTGACGGCAATATCTCGCATCCGGCCTTGGTTCAGTCCATGGTCCGGCGCGAGAGAGAATGGGAAGCGGTCACTTCCTTCTGCGAAGCAGTCATGCTAGCGAAGCAAGTGGCCGGGCGTTTGAGCGAGAGAACCTCAAACCAACCCAGCCACCGTGGGAGACGCCGCGAGACGACTCCCGGCCACCGTAGATGCGGGATACGTTTGTGGGAGAAAATAAAACACACCTGTAGTATTTGGTTACTAGCAGGTCTGATAACACTATATAACACTTATCACAGGCTCACCAGCACAACAAAGTCCTCGTTCCTGGTCCGCTTCACCTGGTTACTTTCCCGCCATCCGTGATGACTGACAGTTGACATTCGTGACAGCTACCCGACCACTTGTGTGTGTGAGACAGTGTTTACGTATCTATTAAATAGATACAATTCACCACCCATGTTCTTTCTTTTATAAATAAATAAATATCTTGGGACAACTCACACACGGCTATCTGATCCCAAGCTAAGCAGAGCTTGTGTTATGGTAACCAGACAACAAATACATACATATTATAGATAAATCACACCCAGACACAGAACAAACAATCATGCTCATCACACAAAGTTTGTCCTGGGTGAGAATCGAACCCACGACCTCCGGCTCAGTAGTCAGGGCCACTAACCACTGGACCAACAGGCCCGTTCTTTTGCCTTTTATATTCCGTAGCCACGGTATCTCTTTCGAACAACCGGCAGCCCTGTCAGTAAATAATAACAATTAAGTAAATATTTATTCAATTTCGTCCATTGTGAAGTTATAAACAGACAGGTCTACGGAAGAAAGTCTGTTATTGAAATTTGTTAATCTGACGAAAATATGTTTTGATGAAAACAAACGAAACGGTTTTAATTAAAACATCAATTAATTGACATGACCATTAATAACAAGATAACGTTTTGTTTGTTCTTTCACTTTGAATGAAACTTTAATCTGTTTGCGTAATTATGTGGGTATGATCCCGTCTGTTTGTTATGTACGTTTCATCTCTGTAATCTACTGAACCTTTATTGAAGAAGTAAGAAGCAGCTTGTTAAGAAGTTTAACGGGCCTGTTGGTCTAGTGGTTAGTGGCCCTGACTGTTGAGCCGGAGGTCGTCGGTTCGATTCCCACCCAGGACAAACTTTGTGTGATGAGCATGATTGTTTGTTCTGTGTCTAGGTGTGATTTATCTATAATATCGACGGTTGAAAGGCTAATTGATCTAAACGACATTTTGTAAAACTTGCAGGAGGGCGGATCAAAGTTATTATTTTGTTTAAAAAATTCATAAAAAAACAACTATTTCGTAGACTTTTATTTATTTAATACAGTATATCTCTGAGTAAGTAAGGATTTTTTTTAAGCTATTACTATTGATAATTGTGTATTATTTTAGAAAATTTATGTTGGTTAGCCCAAAATGCATCCAATTTAGTTATTTTTAATAAAAGGAAAAATGGTTCAAATGCCTACCGAAAATAAAATAGCTGAAAGTATACTGGCTCAAGCAGCGCCCTAGAAAGAAATAACACGAGAGAAAATGAATTTAGCGCCTAGTCAACTGACAGTTGAATAAACATAATGAGCATAAGCAACAACATGGTGTAGCACCAGAGTGAAGTAGTTTGATGCAGATGCGCGTAAGATGGACTGCAGGATGAAACAAAATGAACCCTAACTAGATTAAAGTAGATAATTGATGCTTAGGCCATCATAATTCAGCAACGTCCATTAGATATTTTTAAGGTTGGTACGCTATTTTATAATTATCATTTTAGACAATGTCTTGTATAATTTGAAAAAAATCTGTAGAGGATTTATTCAAGACATTGATTCAATGTGTCAACAAGGAACAAGGTATTAGACAAGGCGGTACCTACTTTAGTATCACTCTATGAATAAAACAACAAATAAATTGTTATTAATTATAATATATTTAAAATCTGTCTTCAACGTACCTAATTTAAATCAGTAAGTAACAATCAAACATTAAAATTAAAAAACCTTTTCGGGAACTTGTGATAAATCAAACTAGAAAAAAATAACAATCTCGTCAGAAAACAAACAAAAGTTAACATTCTGTATCAATCAATATCAAATAACAATAGAAAATCGACATTCTGTAGAAGAAAAATAAAACAAAAAAATATAGATTGTCAAAAATCAAAAAGTAATAAGTGAGAAAATAAAACATTAATTATAAAAAAAAAAATTGACGATGACAAAGAACCTTAAGCTTCTTCTATCTCATCTTCAATATCTGTATCTATCAGAACATCTTTACCTACGCGGTGCGGAAAGTTATTGTATTCTAAGTGAAATATTTTGGGAATAACCCCTGTATCACACAGCTTCTTAAGATCTTTGTATTTAGCCGTAGTTATAGGCAAAGACGTTTTATATTTCGGCTGCACTACCTTTGGTCTTGAAATTATGGCTATAGAATCGGTCTCAGCATCTTTATCCATGGTATATTTGACAGTCATGAAATGGGGTGCAGACTTTTTGAATGTCGCGACCCGAACTTTACTAATCTTTCCGGTTAAATTGCCTTTGAAATACTTGTCTGAAAACTCCTCGTAATTCATAAAATCGTTATGCGTAAGAGTTTCGACATGATATGGACCGGGATCTTTACGAGCCAACTGAAAAACAGTTGGCCACTGCGACGGTGCCCATATTATAGTATTTCTAACAGAATTTTCAATTGTGGCATGGATGCTATCAACAGTCATTTCCGTATGCCCTGGAAGCAGATAATTCATTTGTATGGTTTCAATGTGTTTTGTTTCAAGCAGTGCTTTATGTATGGCGGCTAAAACGATTTTGTTTTTGTTCTGTCCTGGGCATGAGTCTGAATAAAGAATTAAATTTGTGACAGAACCACGTGAATCGACTTCAGCAATATACTTTTGTAAAATTGTAGCTACTTCATTGCCTCCTCTTTTTTCTTCAGTTTCTCCCCACGTATAACAAAAGCCTTTTCTGGTACCACTTTCGTAAAAACAAAGGTTGTAGACTGTATATTTTCTAGTATAAAATAGCAGCATACTCTCCCCATACGGGGTATTCAATACCTTTTGTAGATCAAAAGAAGTACAAAGCATTGCGTTATTCTTCTTGCTTAGTTCACGGTGAAAAGCTAATCTTTCTTTTGATGCCTTTTTTTCCTTTAAGTGATTTAACATTTCAGGATTTTCTTTTTCATTTTGGCCTTCGAAACGTAAACATTTGGCACATTTATCCTTTTTTGGAACATGGAAACCAATATTAAAATCTTTGTTGAAAATTTCACGAAAGATTTTTTCACCAACAACATCTATACTCTCTGAGATTTTCGACTGTTTATAAATCCTATAAACGTTTTTTATGTTTTTAAATTCAGTAGGGAGATATAATCTGGTACTGTCTTTACGACAGTAATGGGATGGTAGCGCTGGTAAACTTTTGATAAAATTAATGGCCGACTCTTTTACTGAGTGAGGTGTTTTATTTTTCGGTAACAGTTTTACCTCGGCCCTCCTCTTTTGACAAGCCAAACGATGCATTGGCCAAAGTATAAGTAACATATTTTGGGCTGACACCCAAAGTGTCTACTAGAATTTTTTTACAAACCTTACGTCGGCCTTCGCCATCATTAATGTAGTAAAAATATGTATTATTCCTCACACCAGAGTCCCTTGACATCTTTCGTTTAATGTCTGTTCTAGCAGTAGTGCCTACTAGCCAATCTTTTTTTCTTTGGGATGGTAGTCCCCAAAAATAGTCAAATATATTTTTTCTTTTTTCTTCAGAAACATTATTGCAGCTGTTGCCACAGTTCTTTTCTAGGCATGGATTTGGCTTAAGTGATCTTGCATTTCTAATACTTCCGTCTTTTTTCACATACTCTTTTCCTTTTTCTCGTAGGTTAATAAGAGGTTAGATGGGCTAAAAGACATCGTTAGTAAATATAATTTAATGCGAAATGGTTCAAGCGACACGGTTTTATTATTATAGTTGAATGCAAAATGGGCCAAACGACATAACTTATTGTTTTGGTTTAATGCAAAATTGGCCAAACGACAAAACCACAAACATGGCGAAAAAGCCAAATGCCTTAATCGACACTCGTTATAAAAGTACGAAAAATCAGAATAGCCTATGACATCGAGTCCTAGAATTTGTCTGATTTCGTGTCGTATAGATCAATGAGCTTAGAAATGAAGCCTGTTTTGCAGTGGGTGCTAAGCGCCAAAAAAGTAGTTAAAAAAAATTGAAACCTGACTCAAACGATGGAGAAAAATTTGCTGATTCCGAATATGTATATAACTCAATATTGCGAAAAATGTCGTTTAGATCAATTAGCCTTTCAACCGTCGATATGTATGTATTTATAAATTATGTAAGTATGTATATCAGTTGTCTGGTTACCATAACACAAGCTCTGCTTAGCTTGGGATCAGATAGCCGTGTGTGAGTTGTCCCAAGATATTTATTTATTAACCTTAAATTTTCTTTTATAATATATATAAGCTGGGTTTAAAATGGTATAAGGAGGGTGCGGGGGAGTCACAACAGTATCCTGAAGACTATAGCTGAAGATGTGCGTGCCCCTGTGTTGAGACATTCATCTCTCTATCGGAAATCATCAAATATCTTCCCCCGCTCTGGGAGGAGCGGGGGGGAGTGTCGGACTTGTTCTGACTAAAACCTACCCATGTTCCTTCTATTGCCCTTTACGTTCCGAAACCGCGGTATCTCTTTCGAACAACCGGCAACCTGTTTGAAGACCTTTGCACTAAAAAAAATACTGCACGGTTGGCGCAGTGGCTGAGCATTGGCCGTTCCACTGCGTGCCGCGGGTTCCGTTCCCGCACAGAACAAAATATTTATATGGACTGTTTTTTCGGGTCTGGCTGTTTGAGTATGTGAGTTTAAATGTTTGTAAACGCACCCACGTTACAGGAGAAATACCTAGTGAAAAATGCAAAAATAATTTCATTTCATACTAACAGTACCTTAAGACTAAAAGCGGATAGAAAGTTATTTAAAATCACTCAAGTTCGCGCGTTCAAGCACTCCGACCTCATTTGAAATACAATTAGCACCTTCAAGACATTTTCTCTTTCATTTTGTATAACCGGGAAGAATATTTCAGTTTATGTTTATGGTGAACTAGCTTTCGCCCGCGGCTTCGCTCGCGTTAAATTCGGTATAACACACCAAGCAGACCTGCAGTTTTTGTTATTGCGCCTGATTGATTTGTAATAGCAACGCTAAGTTTTCCTTTTCTTCCCTCGTTCTCCCTCATATCCCACTTTTTTTTAAATAAAAATTATATCTAATGTCTAAGTATGCCTATGTCCGTCTCCTGGTTCCCAACTACCTCTGTACCAAAATTCATCAAAATCGGTTTAGCCATTAAAGCGTGAAGAGGTAACAAACAAACAAACTCACTTTCGCTTTTATAATATTACTAGCTGACCCGGCAGACTTTGTACTGCCTAAATCGATAAATAAAAGACCTAAACTTCTTCAACACATCATGTTGCTTACTTTACAAAACAGAGTTTTTTTCTGAAATACTGGGTATTTATAAGGTTTTGATATTGAAATATAGTTAATGAGAAAGCTTGAAATCAATTTAAAGCTTTCTCATAAACTATATTTTTTGTTTTGTTTTGTGGTGCGTAAATAAACAAAGAAGACGGTTTTCCGACGCGCGAACACGCGACGTATAATTGCGATTTATTTATGGTCATCGCAAAGGCCAGACGTACTGGAAATTGTAAGCGCTTAAAATCGAATGGTAAATCCGTTGGAATCATCGGTATCCGCGGGATCAAGACATCCTCTCCTTTGTATTTTCCTTTTATTATTGTTGCCTCAATGACGTTATTCATCAGCTTTTTCACAGTCAGTCTTGTTCCATTGCATAGTCGAGGTTGATTAATGTTACGCTGCATGATGACAACTGATCCTACTTTTAACTGCAAATTGTGAGGAGATAAACCAGGCAATTCCAGTGAATTTAAAAACTCCGTGGGATAGTTGACTACGTCATCCTGATTCATAACGGTGTCGACTGATTTTAAGGAAACCAACTGTCCTGGTAGAAAATTCTGAATGGTCGCATTGAGATCCTCGACATCTTTATTTTTCGCCGCCAATATTGCGCGTTCAGCCAGCCAATTATGGTTATTGAACTTTTGCGCTATGTCTGGGAAAACACGCTGAATAAGATCTTCTTTTGAGTCTGTGATGTGACAGAAATCGGTGGGTAATGTGATGAATCCGGTCGAGGTGTCCACTGCAACTTTATTATTTCCAATGTCTAACAACTGCTTCGCAAACACATTTGCAGTTTCATCTTGTTGCAAAAATACTCGCATGTTAGTTGTTAATTGGAGTGTCTTTACGTACTGCCACAAATTCGATGTTTTTAGGCATGCATTTAGTTCATCAGCAACAGTTGATCGGGGAATAACTGGAAGAGTCTGACGAAAATCACTTGACAACAGAATCATGGCTCCACCAAAAATATTTGGGCTGTCACGAAGATCTTTCAACGTTCTATCCAGTGCCTCCAGTGACCTCTTATGAGCCATTGTGCATTCATCCCAAACAATCAATTTGCATACCTGTAGGATCTTGGCCATTGCGCTATTTTTGGCGATGTTGCAAATTGGTGTTTCGGTGATTTGCATGTTTAATGGTAATTTCAAGGCAGAATGTGCAGTTCGCCCGCCTTCTAGCAGAGTCCCAGCTATTCCAGATGAAGCCAACGCTAGCGCAACATCATTTCGCGATCTGATCCTCGCCAAAATCAATGAAATTAAGAACGTTTTTCCAGTTCCTCCGGGAGCATCAAGGAAATAAATTCCACCAGATCCACTGTTCACAGCTTCTATCAAAGTGTCGTACGCAATTATTTGTTGTTGATTTAATTGTGGAACATTTGTACGAACTGTTTCGGCCAATGCTTCAATGTCGTACTGTTAGTTGTTCTCGTTGCAACTCGTGGTTTAATGCATCGTGCATATGACGATTGGGTGCTGTCATTCCCAAACACGTCAATACTTTATTTGCCATAGCAATACGACTATTTTCTTGATCTGTCTCTCTCTGGTCATCAGTGCGGTTAGCACGTGAGGTAGCTCTTCGCACATTTGATTGACTGCGACGACCTAAGTCAGATCGTCTTCTCCTCGGCATCGTAAATTGTAATTAATCAATGTAAGTAAATTTCTCGCTGACTTAGCAGTAAAGTGTCAGTAAAAAAGAGCACTATACTTGGAATGTCACTATCACAAAGGATCACCAAACTAAAGAAAGTTCTCGCGCACGTGGCAGTAACTTTTTTCCGTGTTCTGAAGTGCGACAGGGTGGATTGAAATCTAATGTCAAATATTATGGTTGCGTAACAATCTTAAAAAAAATTATCTGATAGATTAACAATTGAAGTTAGCTAAAATTAAGTTTCGCGAAGCCGACTAAATTGTAAATCAGTTCTACTAATGATCTATTTTTGTGACTATGCAATTTTGTGGCGTACGCGATTCACTTTTGTTTAGTTTCGGAACGCGACATTAGGTTTGTATGGGAAATAGAAAAGGGCTGTTTTTAGGGTTTTCCCGGCAATCTTACCTTTTAAACCTTCCCTGGACTTCCAGGAGTATTTCAAGACTAAAATTAGCCAAATCGGTTCAGCCGTTCTCGAGTTTTAGCGAGACTAACGAACAGCAAACCATTTTTATATATATAGATAGTAAGGAAAGAATGGTTTGGAAACTTAACCGTATAGTTCGGTACGGACCCCTTCGGGGGCTCGACATTCAAACCTCCGCTGGCTCGGTACTGGCCCCGAAAGGGGTCGGACATTTAAGTCATATGACCTCCTCATTATTTTTGTAAATATTTTATTTTCTGGTTAAAAAATAATATGGGTGTGCATTCATTAAGATAGTAGAATAAAAATCTCATATGTAAACGTCATTATAAGTTCTTTAATTATTGAGTAAGTTTCTTAATTAAGTCTTATAAAATCCAAATGTGTAAATTACGATCATCGCCATTTTGATGGCAGTGTAGGTCGACGCTAAAAATCATAAAAAAGTAGGTTTTCGGACATTTAAACTCCATATTATTGGGCATGATAAACGTGTCCTTTTATTACGTGCAGAAATCATTCGTAATTGAACTTATATTAGCAGTGGTAATGATACATTTTGAAATCTAAAGTCGAAGTATCGCGCCAATCGTGCTTGTTTACATTTTTTATTCCACATTATATCACACGGACGCGAATAGATTCTATAACAAATGAGACAAATATCATTGCAAATATTATAAATAACATGAACATGCCCAGATCTTATCGTAATTTGCAATTATAGGACCATTAACACGTAATATTCATAACCACTGCTAAATTCACTTTCGAAAATGACGTCCATTTCTTTTTTTTTTTATTTTGTGATGTGTAAATGCGATTATTTCAATCGATTATTTTCTTGTAAATCAATCAACTCGAATAATTAAAATAAGGAATATCAGAAATTGATAGATGAAAATAAGAATAATTTTGTAATACGTGTAAAATACTATAAATATTGATAATAATATTTTTTACGCCACTAAAACCGACTCAACAACAAACAGTAGAATCTGATCTATGGCTAAATTCGCGCCAATTTTATTTTCAGATAAAAAATCAAATAAGGAATGCGCTCGCTGTTCGAATTTATATTAAAATGTTTATTTGCTATTTTATTAATAATTTGGTTTTGTACCTACTATTTGAATGTGAATTTCAAATGGAATTAAATAAGGTTGAATATAGAACGACCTTATTATGATCTTGGTAGGCACAGTAAAAAAAATCAGCCAAGATAAATTATAATTATTTGTTTGACAAAATTGTTTGTAGTATGGTTGGATTAGTTATTTGGAAAGCGTTTTCATTCTTTCCTAAAACGTGGCTCGTAGGCCAAAGTGTTCTTAGAGTGGAAGCCTTGGGGTAAAAATGACCTAGAGGGAGACCACAATTGAGATGGAAAAAAAACCCCGGTACACGACATCAAGAAAACTCCAGGTACAAAATGAACCTATTTTGAACCTGGAGTTTTCTTGATGTCATATACCGGAGTTTTTTTTTGGGGTGGGAAATCATCAAATAACTTCCCCCGCTTCAGGCGAAGCGGGGGGAGTGTCAGACTTTTACTGACAAATGTCCACCGATCGATGTTCCTTCTTTTATTCGATGCTGCGGTATCTCTTTCGAACAACCCGCGATCCCGGCAGGACCCTACTGGGGTTGCGGGTCTGACACTCCCCCCCGCTCCGCCCAAAGCGGGGAAAGTGAGGCACCACGGCATCCTCACCTCCCACCTGACGCAGATCCTCACTGGGCACGAAGGTTTCGGGACGTTCCTGCACATCATCGGGCGGGGAGAAACACCCAGGTGTCACCAATGTGACTATCAATGTTGGAGTACACAGGCAGTCTGCTCTTTTGAGCGGAGCACCGCTCTGTCCTGGAGGAGATGGTGATGTTTGAAGGAGAGAACCTCAAACCAAGCCAGCCACCGCGGGAGACGCTACAGGGATCGGGCGCCGCGAGACGTTAACGACTTTTTGTTAAAAGTTTAACAGCAGCGGATATTTGATGATTTCCCATCCAAGTGGCGCAAGACCGATATAAATAAGTTCCTAAAGAATTCCTGAGAAGTTTATGAGAAGGCCTCTTTTAAATTCCTAAAGAAGTCCTTAAATTCCAAAAAATAGAGATACACTATTTAAAAATACTTTTTAGGGTTCCGTACCTCATAATAAATAACACAACCCAAATATCAAATCTGTGGTCCCTTGAAGCTGTGAAAAAAACAACCCTCCAAGTCTACGCAGAGAAAAGATATGACCGTTTATGTCGTCAGTTTGTACGGAACCCTTGGTGCGTGAGTTCGACTCGCATTTGGCCGGTCAATTTTTAATAGGCTAAATCGCTTACTGCTACGCAAAGGTCTACTTATTAGCATGACCTACAAAATTGGTTACCGCGAAACCGTTTGACAGCAAATGTGCCTACCAAATCTTGGCGCCTAACAAAATAATTAAACCATAACAAAAAAGCACGAAACAAAATGCTGTTGTCTTTCTTTTCTAATCGATATCATAGATATTTGTACAACTATAATATCTATGCTAGAGTAATATGCCATCTCCATAGGTAAATTCCTCAATGGTCCCAAAACTCTTTTGAAAGTTTACTCTATTACGATTATCGATTAGGTTGAATGCAACTTTTTAATCGTAATGATGAAATTTAGTTTTACGGTCAGCACTAAGAAATGTCTTATTGCAACACATTTTGTAGTATTTTTTGTCGAGATTTGTATTGTGTTTTTTTATTAATTTATATGTAAAATGGCAAAAATAAGAATGCAGATGGAATGTCACTGTTGTTATTTTGGATTTCCGATTTTATTATCGAAGGGTTATCTTATGTATGTGCATTATTTCCAGCGTTTTTAAAGTACCTAATTTTTGGAAGGGTGTAGTAATATGTATTTTACACACATTTTACAATAGGTCGACGCTGTTTTATCGACCATAGGAGGTTTTTGGAAATATAAATCTCAAACTTATCGTATGAAACAGCCGCTGTGACTTATTTTTAATAACAAAATTGAATGCTGTAAATTGATGAAAATTCTTGAATTTCATGACAATTCGCGTCACCCCACCGATTCAGCAGATGTGTCATGTGTCAAAATCCTGTCGTGCAGAGTGGTTAAGGTATACTTTCGAAAGCGACAGCATTTGCAAACCGCAACATTGAAGACGCAATTACAACAGCCCGGAATGACGTTTGGGTCGTCCAAAATGGCCGCCGTCGCAGAACTTAATAACAGCATAACAAAATTCATCATTTTTTTTTAAATTAAACATAAGTAGTTATTATCACTAATTGTCACTTTGGGACTGTTTTACGAATTGTAACGTAATTCATAGTGTTATAATATAATTAATAATATTATAACACTATTAATTACATCCTTACTAATATTATAAAAGCGAAAGTGACTTTGTTTGTTTGTTACCTCTTCACTCTTTAATGGCTAAACCAATTTTTATGAATTTTGGTACGGAGATAGTTGGAACCCCGGATTATTTAAAAAAAAAGGAAGAAATGAGGTAGGAAGAGGAAATAAAAGGGAAAAGCTAGCATTGCTATTACAATAAAAAGGCGCAAGGGCAAAATTAAGTTTTGAGTGAGATTTTTAGTCGTGCTTAATTAAAAGGATTTCCGTTAGTTCTTAGTGAATTAACGGAAATTCTTTTGTTTGTAGCAATAATTAAGAGTTTTATACTCAAAGCACAAAAGCCTCTTAATATAAAAATATTCAAAACCGCTTTTAAAGCCTGGAATCATTATTTGAAAAAATCTGGAAAATACACTATCTATTCCAAATCTAGATTAAATACGAAGATACATATTTTGTTCAAAAACTGGATTCCACATAAAATTCCGCTCACATTCAGACCAGAGCCATAACTGAGACCAAAACATTTTCACTCCAAAAACATTTCAAAAGAATATAAAACTGAAATGTGTTACAGTACATTTGATTAACAGTAGGTCAAGTCAATACGACGTGTCGTTGTTTAAATTGAAGTGTTGACAGAAGTTTATCTTTCGTCACAAGCGGGATGGAAACTTAATGAGTAACAAATAATTACTATACTTTATCGACACGTTTGGCGCAGTGGCTGAGCGATCGAATGCTGAGCTGTGTGTTGCGGGTTCGATCCCCGCAGAAAACACATATTTGTATGGCCTACAGTTGTTACATAGAACAGTTGTTCCGGGTCTGGTTGTTTGTGTTTGTGAGTTTAAATGTTTGTGATCGCACACGCGATACAGGAAAACATCCTAGTGTGGCAAAAAAAAAAAAAATACCTATTACCAAATCGAAGCAGTTTATCCGAATACCAGTATCCCAATTTATTTTGGATCGGCACAGCATATCTTGTTGACTAATTCCAAAAGAACAACTATTAGACTGGAGAAAAAAACAAATAATCCAAATGAGCAACTATTGGCTCGCCTGGAGAAAAAACTAAAAAAAAAATGGTCTAGTTGAATTACTGTTTCCATTTGAACAGTGACAGTGTTAGTAATAATCACGAAACAGGTTTGAAACATTTGGCGTGTGGATCGCAGATAGCATCTAGATTAAAAGCACTTGTGGCGGTACTTCGTAGGTACGAGTGCCACTAGTGCGACTAGAGGTACTTTATAGGTGCTCTGCTGCAGTTTTGTTTTGATAAGGATCTGTTTTTAACAGAACTTGAAATATTTTGTGATTTGTTATTTTGTTTGGTTCTATTTTTGTTGCTATGCTACATAATATAGTAGGTACTTGGAGGTTTGTAAAAATCTTTTGTTTTTCAGTAGATGACCATTTTGGTAGACCTATTTTGGGTAGAATCCTTACTATCCTTATTAATATTATAAAAGCGAAAGTGAGTTTGTTTGTTACCACTTCACGCTTTTATGGTTAAACCAATTTGGATGAATTTTGGTACACAGATAGTTGGGAACCAGGAGACAACAATACGCATGGGAAAAAAAGTGGGATGTGAGGGAGAAAGAGGGAAGAAAATGGAAAACTTAGCGTTGCTATTGCAAATCAATATGGCGCAAGGGCAAAAACTGGAGGTAGCAGGTACCTGCAAATCAGGAAAGGGGCGAACTATGGTTCCCCGAATTTAACGCGAGCGAAGCCGCGGGCAAAAGCCAGTGTGAATATAAGGCATTAATTCCGCCTTGGTACAATGTTTTTGTTACTTGTGCATGAAATTTTAATAAATAAATAAATATCAGTTATAATATACATAGTAGGGCGCCGATTGTGAGCGTCTATTTCGGATATAATGAAAATAAAAAAACAGCCAATCAAACCAGTCGTACTGGCACAGTAAAGCCACGCACAAAAGTTGTTGTTACGTTATAAAAACTTAATTTTATTTCGACCATTGTGTTAAGGGGCTGCGGTAACTCTCTCGAACCACCCGAAACCCTCAGGGTCTCCATATATGGCATGCACTTTATGCGTACTAGCTTGACTATCCTTTAAATGTTGCAATTCAAAAATTAACGATCGTACAACACTTTGGAAACGCCAGAAATCAGTGTATAAAGTTTATTTTATTTTCCCCGCCTGTATTTGCTTTGTGCATGCATACTGCACAGTGTCCCGCGGCCATATTGCAAAAAAAAAGAATGTAGTGCTAAAAAACACATATAATTTTTTTTTGGTGAAAAACTGGCAAATTTTTAGACGTTACAATTTTTTATTGCTTTTCATGTGTATGTTGTTTTTCTAAACTAACCATTGAATTTTAATGTAATTTTTACCATCATAAGATAATCTATTTTCGTCTTATTGTTTTATAAATAATATTTAACTTTACTTATTATATAAATTCCTGTTTTGTTAAATTGTTCCAACAGCAAAAGCATTTATTTAAACTAGGTTGATGATCAGCACTTTTTGAACATCATTACATAAGACAGTCCTCCAAAACACCCACTCTTCACCACTTCCAATTGTTTTAGCTGGGAAGAAGAAGTGACGGAACAATCTCCCCAGCAACACAAATGTCTGATACGTTTTGCTGAACCAGTGTCAAACAGCTACTAAACTTATATAAGCTTAACAAGCTATCTTATTAAAAACAAACTTCAAAATCAATAAACTTTCCGAAAACTCCAGAAAATCTGTAGACAAGATTCAAAGGAAAACTCTTACGTCATCCGTAATTAACGTATTTATTAGTTATTTGAGCAACTTGTTACACGTACAAGTTTCTAACCAACGCGTTTTGCAGGGAAAATTATTATGAACTAGCTTTTGCCCGCGGCTTCGCCCGCGTTAAATTCAGTAGCGCCTTATTGATTTGTAATAGCAACGCTAAATTTTCTCGTTT
This sequence comes from Ochropleura leucogaster, assembly GCA_958449745.1. Lineage (NCBI taxonomy): Eukaryota > Metazoa > Arthropoda > Insecta > Lepidoptera > Noctuidae > Ochropleura > Ochropleura leucogaster. The sequence goes on along the minus strand of OY288215.1, from coordinate 16,389,354 downwards.
CTTCCCTTTTTCTCCCTCATATCACACCCTTTTTAAAAAAAAATAGCCTATGTCCGTCTCCTGGTTCCCACCTACCTCTGTACCAAAATTCATCAAAATCGGTTTAGCCATTAAAGCGTGAAGAGGTTACAAACAAACAAACAAACAAACAAACTCACTTTCGCTTTTATAATATTAGTAAGGATATGCTGAGGGTTTTCTACTTTATAGCTAAGTTTTAAAGTATCTCTACAATGTTTGGTTTGGTATAAGTTTGGTATATGTTCGATGTACTAAGTGATTTTAGCGAAGGCCATAAGCTACACGCTTAAATGGCACGCGTTTTGCGACGAGGAATGTTCAAAAACAATTGAAAGATGTGGTTTAGAGAGTGCCTTGAGCCAAGGAACTAGACGATGTGTAGTTTGATGCAAATCGCATCGTAAATTGTATCGCCCGAGGATGTGAAAGGGGGAATTGCCAAGTTGGTCTAATGGACGCAAGCGAGAGCACTCGACATAGGAGTTTGGGTTTGATTCTCCAGCTGGACAGTGGTTTGCTAATTAGTTTATTAAATAAATAGCTTTCGCCCGCGGCTTCGCCCGCGTTAAATTCGGGGTAACACAGTTCCACTTTCCTGATTCGCAGGTACCTGCTATCTGTAGTTTTTGCCCTAGCATTAAGCCATGTAGGCGTGAATACGTAAGAAACAAAATCACTTTTGCTTTTATAATATTAGTAAGGATTCCCATCCGCAAAAGAAAGGTCGTAGTTGTTTTTCTGTGATTTCTGCCGACCATCTTAGAAAATACGCGTAAGTTTATATATGTATGTCTCATATTATTAAATTAGTAAATTTTAGCATCGCAGTAATATTTAGGCACTATTTGACACGTTGCTTAATGTTGGTGAAAACGAGTACCAATATTTGCAATGCTCAGCAGTGTAGCATATACAGGGTGTTACGAACTGACTCACCTACAGCGCACTGCAGTATCTCTGCGGTTTGTCGTTTCGGTAATGCGCACCACCCCTCAACTTACAATTTCCGCTAATGCAGTGAAATATCGTTTATTTTCTATTCAATTTTCTTTGAAAGAAACTTGGAACTAAGTATTTCTGTACGATTTTCTTAGTAATTGGAATTTTGGTGGTTGCAAAATGTATGAAAAACACCACCTAAAAAACTTCAAATCAAATGTTGTTCAGGGTGTCATCCCTAATGGGGAATATAGGGACCCTTTTACAAAGACTGCGCTGTCCGTCCGTCTGCCCGTTTGTCACCAGGCTGTATCTCATGAACCGTGACAGTTAAAAAAAAACTTACAAATAATTTATTTCTGTTGCTGCTTTAACAACAAATACTAAAAATACAGAAAAAAATAAGCGGGCTCTACAAAAATATGATTTTATTTTACCGTTGAATAGATCCTCTTTTGATTTTCGGTTCGGACAAATGTGTTATTAGGTCTTTCCCTTGAGAATTTCCCAATAAGCAACCCGTAGTTTGGAATACTTTAAGCGTTTGGTTCTGCGCCTGATCTCTCTCATGTCGTATCAGAGTGAGGGAACAGAAAATGCATCTGTGCCTGCGCACGCACTTGTGCACTATAACATCTCCCGCGCCGATGGTTTATCTCCGCTGAAATTGGCCCCGAGCTTTGACTTTAAATGTGAACCGATTTGTGGCCATCCTGATATTCACAGGGAGCGCATTTCAGAAGAACACAGGACAGGAAAAGAAGTTTTAAGAAATCCAGAGCGTTGAGAAGGACATCGTAGAAGACGGTTAGTGGAGGAACGAAGATTCTTCTGCTGGGATGATAGTGTAGAATGCGATTATGTCCCCGCACCCCAGCTAGAAGTGACGAGAAAGAACACCGTGTGGTTTTAGTCAGTAGGAGTCTGACAGACCCCTCCGTCATGACAGAACGAAGATTCTTGCTATGTGCAGAGCATCGCCGGCCCCGCATGGCTTCGCTAATGTGCCATCCTGAATGTGCTCAGCCATTCGATGGATAGCCCTCTTCTGGGGCACTGGGTTTAACAGCAAGTTTGTGTGACCGGTGCCCCAGAGGGCGGCAAATACTAAATTAATGCTGTGTGTGTGTAAATGTACCTAACATAGCTTTTAAGTCATACTACTAACAATAATATGGGCTAAAATAAAATAAACTTGGACCCTGTTCCCGATACCGGTGGGCTACTATTTTTACATGTTATTTTTTATGTTTTTCAGAAATATTTAAAAATGTAATTATATGTTAATAAACACAATACCTAAATGAAAAAAAAATGGGCTAAATATGTCTGAAATAAAAAGTGTTTTTTATATTGAAAATTAAATACTTTTTGGATATTTTTTATAAACATAAAAAATAGAAATACTTTGTGGATTCTTCGTCCCAAGTAAGAACCACTTTTTTCAGCTAAAACGAGTTTTTTTACATTTTGTGAACACTCTAAAGATACTTCATCCTACAAACCATTTCCTGTTCTTAAAATATTATACCAACATGCTAAAATCTTGTTCCGCAGCTTTATAACTTAAATACCGCAACCCGTTCACTTTATAAGAGGGATCTTGAAAGCTAAGGCGCATGTGCCACTGTCGGCGTTAAAGCGATTATCTCTTCTTAGATTTTTAATCTAGTGTAAGCAAGCAAACTGTCACTGCTGGGGTGATAGTGTTGAATGCGATTGTGTCTCCAGTCAGAAATGACGAGAAGGAACACCGTGTGGTTTTAGTCAGTAGGAGTCTGACAGACCCCTCCGCCATGGCGGAGGACATCCATCGAAGATTTCCACAAGTAAAAAAAAAGGTGGGCGTTAGTTTTCGTTTCTTTCAAACCATATTTAAGATTTAATCAAAATTTATTCAGTTTGTGTAAAATAAGTAATTATTTACGTTTAAAACTTACAACGTTGGTTACTTCCGACCACCATTGCTCTGCTACCATTCATAGTTAAGTTAATCGTTGATTATAAATATCTTGGGACAACTTACACACGGCTATCTGATCCCAAGCTAAGCAGAGCTTGTGTTATGGTAACCAGACAACTGATATACATACTTATATAATTTATAAATACATACATATTATAGATAAATCACACCCAGACATAGAACAAATAATCATGCTCATCACACAAAGTTTGTCCTGGGTGGGAATCGAAACCACGATCTCCGGCTCAGCAGTCAGGGCCACTAACCACTAGACCAACAGGCCCGTCAAATTTATTATTGATTGATTTCAGTTTCTAGTTTTATTAGCTTTTCGCTTATCGCTGGCGGTGTGACAGGCGCCTTAGGGGAACTAATGGGAAGTAATAGTCAGTGATTGCACTGACAAGGGACTGATCCAATCACCTTTGAGCAAAACTGTGGTATAAGTACTGATTTCTCGTAGTGGGTAGTTTGTAAGGGTTTGTATGGGTATAGTGGAAATAATATATTAATTCTTCTTTATGTTTCTATTTTTTTTATTTTTTTATTTTCTAGCTCAGAGTAAATTCTTTATCATCATCATCCTTATCCTTACTAATAATATAAAAGCGAAAGTGAGTTTGTTTGTTTTTTTGGTTTGCTACCTCTTCACGCTTTAATGGCTATACCAATTTTGATGAATTTTGGTACAGATATAGTTGGGAACCGGGAGACGGACATAGGCTATAATTTTTATTTTAATAAAATCGGATGAGAGGGAGAAAGAGGGAAGAAAAGGGAAAACTTAGCGTTGCTATTACAAATCAATAAGGCGCAAGGGGAACTGTGTTACCTCGAATTTAACGCGAGCGAAGCCGCGGGCAAAAGGTAGTATATTATAAATGCGATTGTTTGTGAGGATGGATGTTTGTTACTCTTTCACGTCAAAACGTCTAAACGGACCTTTATAGAATTCGGCACAGATATAGATTATGGTCTGGTATAACACATAGGATACTTTGTTTCGATATCACGCCGGCGAAACCGCGTGCGCCAGCTAGTTCTTTAAGTTAATTTTATATTTATACAATATAGTTTTTTTGTATTATCCTGCATTAACTGGGTTATGGAGGTCAGATACGCAGTCGGTCCATAAAATGCTGGTATTCAGCTATATTTGGACTGGAAGCCGATCCTAAAAATGTTGGGAAATGGCGAGGTAAACGATGATGTTCGTTAATTTTTATATTAATTCTATATTGTGTTGTTTTAGTAAGCTATTGCAAAGCTTCTATCGCGGGCCTTGAGCGCGGGAAACGAATCCGGAAATTCCGTAACGAAAAAAAACCTGACGCTCCCCACTCCGACGGGCACGGAGATAAAAAATGTTTCTTTTTGCGACTTCTTTTCATTGGAAGTACTTTTTAAATATTTTGTTTAGATTGTTTTTATTTATTGCATTAGTTGATAAAAAATGCTATGTAATAGCTTTACCGCGGCAGGCCCCGAGTGCCCCCCCCCTTTTTTTTCGTAAAGTAGTATTACTTTGGGGTAAAGTATGTATTGCTTCGGGGTTGCGGTTTGTTCGAAAGAGATACCGCGGCCCCGGAGCATAAGGGGCAAAAGAAGGAACATGGGAGAGTTTTAGTCAGTAAAAGTCTGGCACACAACCCCGTCTAGAGCGGGGGAAGTTATTTGGTGATTTCCATCTCAAAAAAAAATGTATTGCTGTTGGTGTACCTGAAGCTTACACTTACAATTTTTTTTTATAAACTTCTAGCTGCATCCAATAGTTTCTTTCTCTGAAGTGCCTTTCTGAGAAGGTCCACCCTTATCACTTAGGGGTATGAATAATTGACTTCGACGGATTCTCAGACCTACCTAATATACATACAAAAATTTCATAAAAAAATCATTACAGTCGTTTTGAAGGAGTATGACAACTAAAACTGTGACATGAGAATTTTATATATAAGGAGAGAAAAAGAAGAAGAAAGAGTGATAAGGATAAAGCGGGCCAAAAAGCACTAGCAGTCTACTAACGTGTAAAGGTCGTGGGTTCGAACTCAGACGGGCACTTTACTCTGAGTCTGATCTGATGATTCACGGCTACTCTCAAAGCGTTGAAGGAAAACATAACGAAACTACTATAATATATTCTAGAACTAACAAGCGGGTAGCCTATGACCTCTTACAAAGAGGAAACAGTTTGTACGTTGTAGGCAGAACATGTATTGTATGTGTATAGAATATACTAATTTTTATTTGTGTAAAATCGTGGACTATTAGGTCCTAATTAAATCCCCAGATCTACCAAACAAGATGTAGGTTTTGCTGAGGCATTTTAGACCTTATTTCTAAGCAAAGTGCACAAAAACTTTCCACAGTTCTCATAAAATACAGGTTCAATTACACTGGACTGCAGTGTTGTTACGGCGTAGCAACACTACGGCGTAGCCGAGGTAATTGTGCCAAGGCTACGATTGCTACGCTCGTAGCTGATAACCCAACCGCTACGTGCTACGAAATGTTTGTAACTTTTTTAACACGTTGAATGTGGTTCAATAATTTTGCTGTGTTTGGCTGCATTAATTTTGTACTGTCGGTACAATGGGGGCTTAGATATTTACTATGGAACCTGATAATTTTACTTCAAATTAAAAAAAACCTCAAACTTAAAGCATTTCTTCAATTAGACATTTCAAAGTGACCGGCATTTTTTATTTTGTTTATGTGTAATGTCCTAAAACAAAAAATATGCTACTACAGTCCCAGTCACAAGACATAATAACTTCTAAAAGAACTTTTGTCCATTTGGTCAACTAAAGTAAACCAAAGATATGGAGAAGAAAGGGCAAGAAACTCCATAGACATTCTTTTAAATAATAAATATTCTTACGAAATCATGGATACATATTTCATGCAGAGATTATAAAAATATGTGAGAATGGTGTAGAAAAACGAGCACACGCACACAAAGAGCGTCCACAGTCAAAGCAAAAATGATAGTTTAATAGATGAATTAAAACAAACCTTGGTAGTCAAGAGATGACTAGTCACGACTGACAGCGCCCGTTCACGAACATGACGCATGTATCAGCCCTTTCATTATAAGTTAACTCTTTCTGCAAGATTGTGGCGCACGATTACATTGTAACATATACGCATATGGTTAAAAGGCATTTGAATACACAAATATCCAGGGGATATAGCAGTCAGTCGAATACTCGAGATATTTGGATGTGGTCTCTATCTCTGAATATCTCAGAAACGTTGGCTATTTAGAGCGCCGAATCAAGTGAATGCTAATTCCGTTGTATCGATGTATGGTTATATGTATTACTGTCAAAAGTTATAAAACTTAAGCAAAAAGAAGCGAAATATCCAGGTCTTTTTTTTTCGGGTGGGAAATCATCCAATGACTTCCCCCGCTCTGGGCGGAGCGGGGGGGCATGTCAGACTTATACTGACTAAAACCCGCTCATGTTCCTTCTATTGCCCTTTACGTTCCGAGGCCGCGGTATCTCTTTCGAACAACCCGCAACCCCGGCAAAATATCCAGGTCTTTCGATGACTTTCCTTAAGAATATTTAAAAACCTATAAATTATCATAATTCTGCGTCATTTAGAGTTCTAGGCTATGGAGCTACTGCCAATCTGACCTCCATAACCCAGTTAGTTGTGGGTCATAAGATAGTTCATGGTAAGACTGGTTGTTAGACTTTAGGGCCACTGACTACCTGTAACTGCGATCGACAGCTGCGCTCCGTGTCGCGGACTCGATCCCCACACAGAACAAATATTTGTATGACCTACAGGTAGTGGTTTCGGGTCTGGCTGTTTGTGTATGTGGGTTTAACGCATTCATATTTCATAAGTTTAAATTTTTTTTTATAAAATAAAACTATTAATCAAACTTTATTAAGGAAAATTACCATATCAATGTAACATCAAATACTTATTATACTATATTAAATCAAATGAAATCGTCGACGTTAAATAGCAAAGGCCTAAAACCTGACCTCTACAAAATATTTTCTACTTTACCTAAACCAACAAGGTCTAGGGTACCTAACAGATACCGTTGTATCATAAAATATGCGTAAACCCACCGCAACGTTCGCTCCTGACCAATCTATATCTATTCCTGCCGAAGCAACCGGATCACGGTGCATTATTAAATATCTATTGTATGCTGTTCCAAAATTGGAACAGGTATTTTTAAACGACTATGAATAAATAACAGGGCTTTTGTGATTTTTGAGGAGAATGAAGGCCAGCAGGATCATAAAGAAATACTGCATATATGTTTTCTGAAATTAGCCAATCGGTACGGTCAGTCGAATTCCTCAGCTGGAGCTCGTGACCAAACAATAGCAGCCGCTTAGGCTTAACTTATAATTATGTAGGTTAAACCGCCCTTGCCTAGGGTGGTCTGTGGATGGGTGACCATCCGACATACCGAGTTTCCTCCGTCCTCGGAAAGCACATGAAGCTGTTGGTCCCTTGTGTCATTTGTAGATCTTTGACAGTCGTTACAGGTAGTCAGTGTTCCGAAAGACTGACAACGTCCTTTCCAAGGGGTGTCGTATGACCCAGCACTAACTGGGTTGTGGAGGTGAGATAGGCAGTCGCTTCATGTAAAATACCGGTATTTAGTTCCGATGAGACTGGCATCTGACCCCAACATAGTTGGGAAAAGGATAGGCAAATGAATTAACTCAGCCAAGTTGCACTCCTCTACTGTCCGAGTGACAATATCCTCTTACAATATCCTTCTTCGGCTCTAGCATCCAGTCTGACTGCGCACTACCAAGGTCATCGGTATCTCTAGCTGAAGGGTTTCCCATCCTATGTCAACCGATACAAGATCTATTGTTCGAAAGAGATACCGCGGCCCCGGAACACAAAAAGCAAAAAAGGAACATCAATGGTTTTTAGTCAATAGAAGTCTGACACTCCCCTTCGCTCCACCTAAAGCAGGAGAAGTAATTTCATGATTTCCCATCCAAAAAAAAAAAAGGATTCGTAACCCTGCTTTCTCCATGCAATTAGAAATGTTATTTTCGAGTATTTTTTACTGTATTATATCAACAATTAATGAAGTAATATATCATCCGTTATTTATAGACTCTCAGGACACCACTAGTCTTAGATTACGTTCCTTGATACATTAACACGTAATCTAAATCTGTTTCGGGAAAACCAGATAGCAAGGTAAGGTAGCATAAATAAACAATGAGGCTCACATCTCAAATACCTAAAATACTACCAACGTACCACAAGACGTAACAGTTACTTTATACGCGGTACCAACGAATCACTATTCCGAATACTAGTGATTTTTAGAACAAAAATATCCTCGTAGTTTGGTTAAAATATGTTAGCCTGGCAGTTTACTAGTCTAGCTTCGAAGTTTAGTTTTTGTATAAAATGCTAACTTGTTGATTTTAAGCTGTTATTTCGGATTCGAAATTTGCAGTTTAAACTCGCCTGTGATCTGAAATTGGTTGGTAGTGATTTTAGCAATTTAAAAGCGTATAGTTTTATCAATTAACCTATCCAAATTAGTTTTATCAATGAACCCATTTTTTTGGGGTAGGAAATCCTCAAATGACTTCCCCAGCTTTGGGCGGAGCGGGGGGTGTGTCAGACTTTTACTGACTAAAACCCACCCGTGTTCCTTCTCTTGCCCTTTACGTTCCGGGGCCACGGTATCTCTTTTGAACAACCCGCCACCCCGGATCAATTAACCCGGATTAATTAAATACTTGTAAAGTAATATTTGGTCGGTGTAACTATAAAAAATGCTGAAATAAAAAACTTTTTGTAAATAAATAACCGAATACCCAATAAAAAAAATGGATAATAACGTTAACTTCGAAAGTCGGCGGCAAATAGTTAACAAAACAAACAAAAATCTGTCCATGCAGTACGTTTGTGGAACTCACTTCCGGCTAACATCTGTGGCGCTAAAACTATCTCTGTATTTAAAAAACTGAAGGGCTACTATGACATCTTATAGCAATTCTTATTCCACTGAGGGAAAGAGATGGTGCTAGACACCCTGTATAGCTCTGTCTCTTTCCCTCAGTGGAATAAGAATTGCTTTAAGAGGTCATAGTAGGGTAGCTGGTCAAAGAACACTACCTCTCCTCTATACTTTGATATTTTGTATATATTTTAGATATGTATTAATTATTTTGGAATGTATTTATAATATGTAAACATATATTTATTATTTTTATTAGTAGGTATGTAAGTTTATAACGTGTATTTATTATTTTTTTTAGTATGTCTATATTGATATCGTTTTGTTTATTTAAGTTAGTGCTTAGTTGTTATTTTTACACACTGTGTCTACGTGTTTGTTTTTTCCATCTGTCCTATCGCAGGTCTGCTGGAAGAGATTTCTTTATAAAATAAGCAGTACCTTTGTGCTCTTTTTTCCTTATATACTTTTTTATATAATGTTTTGTGTGTACATAAATAAATAAAAAAAAACACCAATTTCCGGGAAGTAAAGTTATTTTCTCCTTTTTTTTTGGAAAATGGTTATTTAATTTTTTGGAAATTGTGTATTCACATAATGTCATGTCACAAATGGTACAAAATAGTATCAATTCACTTAAGGCCCGTTTAAAATTATCATATTAGAGCAATACTCAATCATTTTAATTGACATCGTGAGCTTCCAATTAACGAATTCTCGTGATTCCTATTAGCGAAGTTTTAATCCAATTAAAGTTTCTCTCTGTGATATTAATACATACATATTAACGTGTTTAACTGACGATGTTACTTCAAAACGGAATAAACCCTGCCGGGGTTGTGGGTTGTTCGAATTAGATACCGCAGCCTCGGAACATAGAGGGCAAAACAATGAACATGGGTTTAAGTCAGTAAAAGTCTGACACTCCAGCCCGCTCCGTCCAGAGCGCGGGATCCTATCCTAAAAAAAATACTATTGGTATGGAATGGAATATATTATGTTTGTCTTGTATTTTGGAACAGTCGCTCTATGTTAAATAATAGCATGGCTGTATCTAGGTAGACTGGAAGCCGACCAACATAGCTAAGAAAAACTCATACTCAACAAAGCATTTATTTCAAACTAGCTTTCGCCCGCGGCTTAGCCCGCGGCATCGCCCGCGTTAAATTTGGGGTAACACAGTTCCTCTTGGGCCTTATTGATTTGTAATAGCAACGCCAAGTTTTCCCTTTTCTTCCCTCTTTCTCCCTCACATCCCACTTTTATTAATAAAAATTAGCCTATGTCCGTCTCCTGGTTCCCAACTATCTATGTACCAAAATTCATCACAATCGGTTTAGCCATTAAAGCGTGAAGAGGTAACAAACAAACAAACAAACTCACTTTCGCTTTTATAATATTATAGTAAGGATAAACCATTGGAGGCACCTTTAGAATGTAAAGAAACAAAAGAATGTCCGAGTTGCGAACTTCAAATTAAAACAAAATGGACGAGTAACAGAACCCTTTTTTTTCTTCTTTTTTTTTCGGTTGGGAAATTAGAGCGGGGGGGGCTTGTCAGACTTGTACTGACTAAAACCCACCCATGTTCCTTCTATTGCCCTTTACGTTCCGAGGCAGCGGTATCTCTTTCGAACAACCCGCAACGTAGCAGTACCCTGGAATTGACTCAGATACCCAAGCATTAGTGCCTTATTAATGGCAACAGGCTTGCTCCTAGAAAATGGGACTTATGCATCTTAATTTTCCTGCCTTTGTCCCATTCTATTTGGGGTCGGCGCAACACGTTTTCTTCTACCATTCTCCCCTATCAGAAGTCACAGCATCATTTACTCCTTCATATCATGTCTTACACAATCCATTCATCTTTTCTCTGGCTTTCTTCTCCCTCTCCATCCATAGTCACATGCGTTTCGTCAGTCTTCATTATATGGCCAAGACAAACGACTTCCTTTCAATTTCTCTAAAATAGGCACAACTTTTAAATTAATAGACTCACTTTATCCATTCCTGTCACTCCACACATCCATCTCAACATTCTCATCTCCGCTACATGCAATCGTTTTCAATCCATCTTTTTTACTGCCAAAATTCTGACAAGACGGCACTGCAACATATCTAGCAAAATTTCAAGTACACTTTCGCCAAATGTTATAATATAACGTCATGGAAATCTTCTAATAACATACTTCGCTTACGACAAAATGTATGTTTTTGATCTGACATCCAAACAACAATATTTATGTCAATTTACCTGTTACGTAAAAGCATCATCTGACAGTTATCAAAAGAAATCAAGTTATCCATTACCAGGTTGCCACTACCGGCTTTCAAATAAGATTGTACAAGGAAAAGTTGTGCCGCCTGCCAAACGTGACAACATAACATAACAGGTGTTAGTAATACCTGTTATGTCAGGTTTAGGTTGAAATATTTATCAATTTTTGCGAGTGAATAGTCTATACTATCTATACTAATATTATAAAGCTGAAGAGTTTGTATGTTTGTTTGAACGCGATCTCAGGGACTACTGGTTGGAATTGGAAAATTCTTTTAGTGTTGGATAGTCCATTTCTTGAGGAAGGCTATACTATAGGCTATATAAAATCACGCTACGACTAACAGGTGCTGAGCAGCGTGGGTGAAACCGCGGGGAACAGATAGTATAATAATAATAATAGTTTATTGCAATCCAAGTATATAGATCTGGCTCGCGAGGTTGTCGACATTTGGCACGTAAATACAGCAGTCATTGTGCCGATAGTCGTGAGACCGGCGAATGACTTAATAACCAATTGCCTTGACCAACACCTGAGGAGGCTATCGCTTGGCAGCTGGATCAAGGGCTTGATTCAGAAAGCAGTACTTCTGGACAAGGCCCGTATTGTTAGGAGGTTCCTCTCTCAAGAGCCCTGACCACTGTAAGTTTCGTTTAACAATATTTATGATTGGAGCTTCCTTTTAGGCAGATAATGCCTGTGTTAGGAGGCTCCGCTCTTCCGTAACGAAATGTGTCATAAAAGTAAACAAGACAATATTAACAGAAAAAATAAAAATAAAATGATAACAATAAAATAAATCGAGTGTGTATGAGCGAGTGAGTTGAGAGTGGTGTTTGTGTGTGTGTAGTAGTAGTGAGAGTGTCAATTTAAAACTTTTTTGTTTCTTATGATTTAGAGATATTTTTGACATTTCATCTGAACTTTATCTTATTTCAGGTTTATGTCTGCATCTAGGTTCTTACAAAGAATGACGGATGGATCAATTCATCAGAAATATTGCACTCATTTTTTTACGACAAGCGCCACAATTTTAAAGGAGATATTTAAGTACGCAATTTTGTGGGTTTTCGCTACGTTGAAATAAGGTGTTAATGACCATTCAGACCAGTTGTTTTTTGTGACAAAAGAGTAAAAATGGCATAGCATTTTACTTGGGAATTGTTCAGAATAAAGTCGTTGTGTGTTGTTTTATATTTGAATAAGTAATATGTTGCAATTTGAAAAAAAATAACAAGGTCCTTTTAAATCCAGACATTAATATAAACTCTAAAGGAAATTATGTTTTATACAAATGTTGGATTATCAAAACTGTATGCACACATTTCATACTTTAGACAAATATTTGCCGAATTTAATTAAATTTTATGTTATACGAGCCGTAGACGTTTGTTTGCAATTTTTATTGGGACCGATAGTGAACAATTTGATTTGCATTTTAACAATTTGAACCTAGGTAACGTGGGACGGATATCAACAAATATAATAACTGACAAATGCTTACACTGACTGGACAGGTCCACTCAATCTGTGTGGTGCTTTCTTAAAAAGACCACTTTAGACACTAATCTGCATAGTCCTCATGTAAGTTGACCAAGATTTTTTGTCTGGACTTTAAAAGAGACTATGATCTCTGAGTTTGTTTCGGCTGTTTCTTCTCAGAGTAGTCGGGTACAAAACACCGGCCTCATCTAGTTTTTAAAAAAAGACGTGTAAAAGTGTTTGTGAAAACCTACTTGCAAAATAAACATCATTTAACAACACGTGGAATGGATTTAACATCTAGGTTTTAACAGCAATATCATATTTTTGAATGTGTCAGATTATCTATACTTAATTACTTAATATTACTTAATTTAATATTATATATGTCGCAATCGAATCGTATCCGGTACGCCAACGCCATCTAGTGGCGTTCGATGGAGTTAATGGGGCGCGCGCCGTTGAGTTTGAAAAGGACGACACTTCTCGGTTGGCGCGCGCGCTACTAAACCATCGCGCGTTCTGTGATACGTACCTAGTACCTATTTAGTGACTACCTAACTCCTGTATGTCCTGTATTGTTATAATTGAATCGGAAATTATTTATTTATTAAAACTTTATGCACAAGTAAAAACTGTACAAAGGCGGACTTAATGCCTTAGGCATTTTCTACCAGTCTACCTTAGGGTGATGCAGAGATAAAACACAGTAGGTGCGATAGTGGACAGAAGTAAAGGATATAAGATAATAATTATTAAATATATCTAAATATATATATATATACATATACGAATAACTATAAATACTTATATACATACATACAACAAAATTATATAAAGTTAAGAGAACGGAATTATAGCTTGATTGTGAAAACGAGTCTGTTCTCTTCTTTCAACACTACCCACCGACGCCCACAGTTAATAAGAGGACCAACGATGAGTGCTACTGATAATGGAGACGGCCCTCCTCCGTCATATATATATTATATATATTAATATTATAAAGCTGAAGAGTTTGTTTGTTTGTTTGTTTGAACGCGCTAATCTCAGGGACTACTGGTTGGAATGGGAAAATTCTTTTAGTGTTGGATAGTCCATTTCTTGAGGAAGGCTATAGGCTATGTAACATCACGCTACAACCAACAGGTGCTGAGCAGCGTGGGTGAAACCGCGTGGAACAGCTAGTAAATACTATTTATTAAACCTTGATTTAGCGACTGCGTAAACTTAGAGGGTTGATTCAAATCAACCGTCTAAGTGACAGATCGCAGCTCAAAGGGACTACATATTTAAGTATATAGTTTAAATTTAAACACGTCGAAATGTGTCTAATCACATTCTCATATGGGTTCGATTTCAAGGTCTGGTAAGTCTTTTTGGGTTTTCCCAAAAGGATATAATATATTAAAACGAGATCGGTAGCTTTCAACAGACTGACGTTTATTAGAAGGTTTACATATAGGAAGTATAAGTTATACATTCTTGTAACTAGATGGCGCCACTTAACACATAACTATTATTTTAATACAATAACAACAATATATATAGCAGCCATTGAGTCCGCATAGGCCCAGTTGATGGCAATGGGCCGGACCATAACTGACAAAATGTGGGTTTACTATTAGAAAAATCTCTGCTTAACCCTTCGGGATTACAGGAGTGTTATTATATTTGTACTAGTTTTTTCGGGGTAACACAGTTCCCCTTTCCTGATTTACAGGTACCTGCTACCTGTAGTTTTTGTCCTTACGCCTTATTTATTGTAATAGCAATGCTAAGTTTTCCCTTTTCTTCCCTCTTTCTCCCTGATAACTCAATCTTTTCTTTTTTTTATGTGCCTATGTTCGTCGCCAGGGTCTCAACTATCTCTGTACCAAAATTCATCAAAATCGGTTTAGCCATTTAGCGGTGAAGACGTAACAAACAAACTTACTTTCGCTTTTATAATATTAGTAAGGATCTGAACAATTAACCCTGATAATATTCAAAAATAAAATCTCATTACACTTGCTCTGATCTCAGATCAAAAAAATATGTAAAATAAACACATTGATTGACATGATTTTCAAATATCAATATTTTCCCTCATTTGTAGAGATCCCTGAAATTAATAAATTTTATCATTAGCAATATTTAAATTTGGTTAATCAACGGCTTTCGAAAATAATTAGGGTTTCTGTTAAATCGTTTGACACAAATTACATACGATTTTCGGAAAATAATGATTGTTTGTTCATAATATTTCATAGATATTGGTATTATCTTTACTAATATTATAAAAGTGAAAGTGAGTTTGTTTGTTTGTTACGTCTCCACGCCTAAATGCCTAAATGCCTAAATGCCGAGACGGAAATATGCAATTTTTTTAAGATTAAAATATGTGTGAGAAAGAGGGAAAAAAAGGGAAAACTTAGCATTGCTATTACAATAAATAAGGCGCAAGGCCAAAAATTACAGGTGGCAGGTACCTGTTAATCAGATAAGGGGAACTGTGTTAACCCGAATTTACCGCCAGTGAAGCCGCGGCCAAAAGCTAGTCACTCTATATAATAAATGATAATACAATCACAGGCTAAACATTATCAACTGACTAACAAAATCACATAAAAAAAAGTTGTTTTATTTAAAAAAACAATTTTATTACTGAGATTTGAATGCCACCGAAATATGCGATCTTGAGGCCACAATTGCCTAGGTTGGTCCATGGATGGTTAACCACCCGTTACTTGCCGAGTTTCTTCCGTGCCTCGGAAAGCACTTCAAGCTGTAGGTCCTGGCTGTGATTTGACATTTTTAACTGCGTTTTGGAAGCCAGATAGGCATTTCGCTACCTGTAAAATATCGGTATTCAGCTGAATCTGGTAACACTAGAAGCTGACCCCAACATAGTTGGGAAAAGGCTAGGCTGATGATGATGTTATAGACGGCGCACATGACATAAATTCCGACACCGTGTTAGCTGCTGAGAAATTCTTAATAAGAAGTATCCTACTAGTATAATATTATAAATGCAAATGTTTGTGAGAATGGATGTATGCATGTTTGTTACTCTTTCACGCCAAAATGGATATTGATTAAACTTGGCACAGATGTAGATTATATATCTGGAATAACACATAATTTTTTTTGATATCACGCGGGCATAGCCACGGGCGCAAGCTATTAGTAAAATAACAAGCGTAAACCATGGCTCTAATCTTTAACCTCATTAAATTAAGATTTCCCTGACACATTAACATTTCAATGTATAATTCTCGCATTAAGATCAGAAATCGTTAGGCAAAGCAAGATGCATTAGGGGGTAGATAACAGCATAATTCTTCGTAAAACATACCAAGAACGCGGATTAAGGTCAACGAAACAAATCTTGTTGTTTCATAAATTTTCAATTTCATACGCAGTGGTAGGTACTTGACTTCGCCGAGTCTGTGTGTGGTTCAAGTGAAAAAAGTAAGCGTAAGGTAAGACTGGTAAATGAATACTGCTGAAGTAAGACTGGTATGGTGAGACTGGTAAATTAATACTGGTGAAAGACTGGTAAACTGGAAAAGTATGACTGGTAAATGAATACTGGTGAAATAAGACTGGTAAAGTAAAATGGTTAAAGTAAAGCTGCTAAATTAATACTAATAAAGTAAGACTG